>OY776674.1:168987467-169638509 GCA_963675555.1 Leptura quadrifasciata
TGTTACTTAGTTATGAATGTTACGACAACCATTTTTCAAATTGAAATATGGTTGTCGGGGCAAGCAAAAAAATAATAATAATTTGTATTTTTTTTTCTAGAGTTTTTATCCCTCCAAATTCCTCACGCTCTGGCTCTTATAGAGCCCCTGGATAGGCTGTGCGTAGCTGATAGAGAAAATAAAAGGGTGACATGCCCTAGGGCCGGTTTGTACAGCGTTCAAGGGAAGAAAGAACCAGCGCTTACGATTCAGCAACCTGATATGGGTCGAGTATTTGGAGTTGCTGCGAAAGGTAAATATATTGTACAGTTGTCCTCAGAGATTTAGTGGGTATAAAAAATCACTCAAAAATACCACTCTCGACGCCTTCGGCTCCGCCCATTGGTTTAAATGAGGGACCAGTAGGGGCAAGTGGAGTCATACGCATATGTAATTTGAAACGTGAAAATTGGGATAAAATCTTAATTACACTGTAGAACGATAAACGTGACGAATTCTTCCACCACATGTAATTTTAAATAATAATGCGCAAGTCGCACACATACGTTGCGGTTTTATGACACACAAGTATTTTAATTGGGTCGTAAAGCGTTTTTTTGCACGATTTTTTATACCTAAATTTCTGTATATGTTTGAGGTTAAACACAAGTGCTATAGATATAAAATATACATATTATTTTTAGAGTATAGAAAATGTGATATGACTGCAATGACATTGCAAGTCTGCCTGCACGCGTCATTAATATTGAGATCCAGGATATTTGTAGATAGAGATTAGATAAATATATGATTTTGAATAGATAACATAATAATCACGACCTTAAACTTTATTAGAATTTGTTCCAATCGAAACAATATTTGTTTACCAGATATTTCATAACAATTAGATAAAAAAGTTAAATCTGTACAATCTTATCAATAATTTATTGTAATAAATAATTAAAAAAAGACCGCCCCCGGGTGGGCTCGAACCACCAACCTTTCGGTTAACAGCCGAACGCGCTAGCCAATTGCGCCACGGAGGCCGTGAGAAATTATTTTCTTCAGCAAATTATATTCTAAACCGACCGTATACCCATCGCTTTGTATTCTTGGTTGCCTAATGTTAAGTAATATAAATAATTTAATTCATCTTCAGATTTAGTATATCTTGTTACATAATATGGAAACAAGATGTCAGAATAGCAATTTGTACTTATCCTTGTGTCATTTATTAAAGAAAAATCTGTATGGATTTTGACGTAATTGTATTCCGTTGAGAGGCCCTAAATAGTAAAAATCTGAGTTTCGGTATTTGTAAGTGATGAGTTTTTAATTAATATTTAAACGATTGAAAAACCTGTTTTTTTTTTTTACTTTCAAATATTGCATCCTTTATTTAACACACTTCCTGACATAATTAAGTGATTCAATTTTGCAGATGACAATAGAGTATTCCACCATCCCTTTTGTAAATATCCGCGTGTAGGGGGCGTGGGGGAGAAAAAAATAAATTGAATATAGTATCCAACAAGCACCTCCGCCAAAACCTAGAATACAAAAGGTTTTCACCTGATCAAAGACTTCTACGTCCGTTTTTTCCCGTACAAATGGTACGGTATTAGTCCTGGTGCCATAATGGAATGCCCTTAGGTTTATACCACGAAACCCAGCACCAATGAAGCAATTTATGTAAATTGTCTCTATACGTTATAAATATTTAAAGTATGACTGATGGTCGAGAGGTAAGCGTACTTGCCGCTCACCCAACAGTTCCGAGTTCGATTCCCGGTCGTGGCAGTGGAAAATACTATGAGAGGGATTTTTTCACTATATATGGATATTGGGTGTGTGTCCCTTGTCTCTAAATGTGTAGCCCTCTCCCACACAAGGTTCTTCTAGAGCCTTCCGTGATAAAGGGGGTCGTAATTACCTGTGGTGTTATTTATTTATTACTAAAAAGTAGAAAATAATTTTTTAAAAACTTGCTTCTCTTAAAGTACTAAAAAGTAAAAAATAATTGAAAGAAAAGCAAGGCATGCGCATCATGCGTATACTTTAAACGAGGATAATTGAAACTGGTCAGTCTTAAAGCACAGGACCGTGCGCACTGAACTTGATATTTTGTCCTATATATTTAGCGATGGTATCGAGATTCGAATGGTAGTTGAAACTGTGCAGGCGAGTCCGAGACTGGCAATGTAATCAGTCTGAATCAACCATCTACGACTGCACTGGTCTAAAGATAATGAAACGGACAGGCCTACTAGCATAAAAAAACTCGTAAATCGCTTCTCCGTACTCAACGGTGGAGTGCTGTCAATGTGCCGGTGCAGTGCGTAAATACCTGTTATAATATCAAGCGTAGGAGTTTAGTTAGTTATTGTTCATATTTATAAATATTTACTACTATATAAAAAGTAAAATATTAATTATTTACTAATTTATCATGGCTTTCTGGAGATTATTTGAAACAGAGGATAATATAATAACGCCCGAAAATTTTATCATTTTCTTATGACAAGCATTTCTATTTACCTCCGCCCATGTACAATAAAGAGATGCCGACTGTTTTTGCCGGCTTTTAGTTTTTATACGGTTTCAATTAAGTTCGTTTATACTTTACAATCATACAAAGTCCGTACGCCTTGCCTTTCTTGCAATTATTTTTACTTCGTTACGCAAAAATTTTTGTTGTAATTGTTGAAATAGGCTTAAAATGTCATGAAACGTCGAGATGTTAAATTTGAATGAAAAAAAAATCTGTCGGTCTGTAACTTTTTTGTGCGCACGCTTACTCCGGAACGTTTATGATATTGACTCGAAATTTGGTATACTCATATATTATAACGAGATCTGGAACTAGATTATACTTTGATCTAACTCCGTTGAAGACTTCGGGGGTAAATAGTGTAAATAAAAGTAAACAGGCAAAGCAAGCAGGTAAGAGTCTATAAAATTGCAATTTAGGGCATATACGATAAGTCAAGGCCTCAAAAAATTTTCCCCCACTATCACCCCCACTCTATTATGAAAGGTAAGGTAGCTCAGTGTGCTAAAGTGCCTGGCTAGCAAATTGAGTTGCCTAACGAAGTCGGTTCGATACCCGCAAGGCGAAACAATTTTTCATTAAAAAAATTGCCCCAAAGAGTGGTTCGGAGTCCACAATAAACTATAGTAAACTCGGTAACTTGGCGGTTAAAAAAACATTTAAGTAAAAAAATAAAATAAATGTGATTTAGTGTGTATACAAAATCGAAACGTTTCAAAAACTTTTTTTGGCATTAGCTACCCCCTTTGCCGCCCTCATTGCCATCCCCACCTTATTATTAAAGGTAGTAAAAAATTAAATTGGGATTTAGTGTGTGTATGAGAACCAAGGGCCTCTAAATTTATTTGACATTAGCTACCGCCTCTACCACACCCACTCTATTGTTTAAGGGAATAAAAAATTAAATTGGGATTTAGTGTGTATACCAGAACCAACAGCCTACAATTTTTTTTGACATTAACCACCCTATTATTAAAGGGAGTAAAATATTACATTGGAATTTAGTGTGTATAAGACTTGAATACAAAATCCGCATGTGGAAGTAGTCATTCCTTGTGCAGCGGTTTTTACTTTTTAGTACTTACGACTTTAAGAAAATCAAGTTTTTATTTTTTTTATTTCTTCATTTTATTTCGGCTTACGTTTTAAATGTTCAATTTGTATATATTGCATAGGTATATAGGAATTGAGAGCAATATACATATCAAATGGCAATGTCGAAATATTCCATAATATTACACGTTGTTATACAATGTGATTTAAACGCTGTTTGGCGGCTCAAAATTTGCTTATACTGGAAGTTTTGCTACAAATATAGATAAAGTAGCTCGAAAAAACACGGGGGCCTTAAAAAGGAACATTAAACAAATTACGGAAAAAAATTTAGTAGATTATTTTTCGGTCTAATAAAAACATGGCGACGAGTCCATTATAAACACTTGTTAATAGCTCTTCAATCTTTTCAACTAATTTGAGGATCTCTCAACGAGATAAACCAAAAACATTTGGTCCAAAGCCATAATTCATAAACCATTTTTTAACCCCTCCAGTAACTTGCCTAACATGGGAGAAAGTTTAACAATAAAAATACCCATTGTTTCATGTAAAGTGTCACTTTTAACACTTGTATTATAAATAACTTGAATGCTTTCATAGAAGTTGTTGGCTTCTTCACACACTGCGGTGATAACTAAATAATAACGGGTCCGAGAATGAAGTGTCCATTTCCAAAGTTTATTCATGTCATAATATATACGATATAAATTGAAATCAAGTCGCCATGCTTTCGCGATAAATGGAAATTTAGGACAGTTGTCAAAGCGTTTGCGAGAAATGTCAGTTCAACTGTGAATATGGAGCGTTAGTCAAATATTCAACGTTCTTTTGCTGTTGAAGTTTATTTAAAAAATGACTATTCTGTTGCAATCACCCAGCGTTTAAATGGTCGTCACATTCATGCTGATAATCGACCCTCGTCTCTATATATCGGGTGATATTTTTAGTTGGTACAGCACCTTTTCCTCGCTAAAGGCAGGTTTTCCTACACCTTCGCCAGTCGCTGACGACTGCGACTGAGTAGCCGCAACTGGTAGTAGCCACGACCGAAGAAAATCTGCTTCTCCTTTTTAACATTACAATCTGAAAAACATAGGAGCAAAGAATTAACCATATTCAAAAAAAGACGGTTGGAAGAATTTCAGACAATTTTAATACAGAACCACCTGATAGACAATGAAATAAAATTCAAAGAATTTTTCCCACAATTACAAATTAACAACAAATATTTACTTTCAACTGCTCGCCAGTGTACCCACCAATGAAATATGCAATGTGTAATATAATATAGTAATATACATGTAGTATCTTTTTACTTTATATAGCTATGACAAGTAAAAACTACAAACATACCTGCTAAAAATATTATTTTTAAATTATACTCGTCGACAACTTCTCTCGGAGATGAGCGGCGACACGTGAACGGACGAACGGTGCCTATTCGCTGGTAGTAACTACTCAGTAGCAGGTAGGAAAACATTCAGGTTAAAATGCATTGGAGATGTCTTGACGAATCGGTCGCGGCTACCCGGTCGCAGTCGTGAGCGACTGGCGAAGGTGTAGAAAAACCTGCCTTTATTATTAAAGATAGAGTTTTGAAATTTTGTAGGCATACTTGCATCTTGCATATTTTTTGCATCTAATGCACTTTGTTTTCATTTTTCTGCTGTTTCCCGTCTAACTAGAAGGGATGTTAACTTTCGATTGTCAAATGAAACACTATAGTTTTGGTCCGAAACTTATTTGTGGCATTCTACGAATATTCTTTTAACAAAAACAAAACCGATAAATTGGGAGCAGAATTCAAAAAACTGTATTTACAATATCTCGTGCGAATGTTATGTGGGTGAGTCATCCAGACCTTCCAGGGTGAGGTTGGATGAGCACACGAATTACATTCGAAAGAATAAAATTCAGAAATCAAAGATTTGTGAACATGCTTGGGAAAGCGGACATAGAATAAACCTTGACTCGGCAAAAATTTTAACAAAAGAGACAGATAACAAAATAAAAATCAAAGAATCAGCAATAATCTTATTAATTGAAGATAAGTGCGTATCGAATTGTTCTGTAGATATTTGTACAACCTGGCTACCGATGTTAAAAGAAGAACTTAACAAACTCAACATTATCTAAAAGAAAATATCATCAGTTCTGTGTAAGTACAGAATCTTAAAGCTGCTTATTTAACATACACAAAAATAAGAGTTCTTCGAAAAAAGGTCTGTCGATTGTTTTTCACCACTGTTTATGGGTCCAATTAGCAGGAAAAATGATTAATAGACATTTTCCCCCATAATTCCGAAAATTAGGTGGAAAGACATCAAATTTTAGAATTTACCCAATTTTCAGTCGTCCAAAAAAAATTCTGGTGAATAGTTTTGTCTGTCGATTGGATTTTGGCTTCTGGGAAAACAGGTTGAAAAAGGTTTTGAAGGGTCTTCACATCTCGAACAGAAAAATTAAAAAAAAAAATTCGGTTATTTGCCCATAATTTTGGAACTCGTGGGCAGAATGCAAAAAAAATTTAGCATTGGGTTACTGATGAGTCCTAGGATGTAAATTTTTAGTTGACGGACATGTTTCACATTTCGTCCATTCGGAGTGATCTTCTCGGGGCTATAAATTCTACAGATCACGACCAATAGCTCAACTAAGGGTACCGAGTGGTTCAGGGGGGCCTTCCGCACCATCTATCAAGCCGACGGACGTCCACGGCATCTCGGAGTTTTTAGCATTACAGCTCCTTGACTATTTGGGAGAAAATTATCTAGATAATTTACCTTTGGCAACACTTAGAGAAATTTATTTTATGCAAAACGGAGCCCCACCTCACAATGCTGATGGACGGTCTTCTAACCGTTATTATTGAGGACAGGTGGATCGGAACCTCCGGGCCGATTAGATAGCCAGCGGTGTCCTCGGATCTCATCCATTGGATTTTTTTTATGGGGTCACATTAAAGATAATGTTTATGAATTCGAACGCGAAACAAGGGCGGCTTTGGAAGCACGTGTTCGTGAAATCTGTCAAGTGATGAACCCCCAGTTTATTGAAAACACAACAGAAAGTGTCAAGAGAAGAGTTGAAAAGTGTTTAGAGCAAAATGGTGGCTTATTTCAAAATTATTTGTGATAATTTCCTTATTATTGTAGCTTCATGTTTAAATTTTTGTCACTATTTGAAATAAAAATGTTTCTTTTTCTCCATTTTCTTCACAATTTTTTTGTGCACTGACACCAAAAATCTTTGAAATGCTAATACTACAGTCATTCAATGTTAAAGGGGCCAAATCTCCGAAATCTGAAGTACTGCTCCGATCTTCTTGAAAATTTAGAATTAAGTTCATCTTACCCTCCTCTTCAAACCTGACTTGGTCGCAAAGTGTGCTTTTTGTTTTTAAGGGGTGAAAACCACCCCTTACTCCAATAAATTGAAAACTAATAAATTAACGCAGTGATGGGCTATAATTCAGTTCAAATATGTTAAATATCAATTATTTTTAATCATGGATCTAATATTTCAATATTTTACTATTTTGCTACCCTTAAAAATAACCCCTCACACGAAAATTAATAAAAAAATGTGTTTAAAAAGCATGAAACCTTTTTATTTTAAATCGTAATAGGAGAATTTTTCCCTTTAAGTATAAGAAATCTGATACTTCATTTTTTTAATGATGGAACCCCCAAAAGCCACCCCTATCAATAAAACTTGAAAAAATTGAAAACTAATAGATGGAAGCAGTGATAGGTTATCATTATGTTCAAGTTGTTTTTTATAATGTAACTAATATTTCGATATTTTACTATGTAACTACCCTTAAAAACTACCCCTCACACAATTATTTAAAAAACGGTTTAAAAAGCATAAAATCTTTTTATTTTGGATCTTGAATAGAAAAAATATATTATTGATTCATTTGACATTTATCTTCCAGTTAAGATTTGTGTTGATAAACGGACCTTACTCTAATTTCTGATGGTTTAGAGTTTAATACCGTATATACCGTCCATCATAGGTACTACATCATTAGATGCCTTTTGTTTTTCCAGTTCGGATACTCCGTCCGTCTACAAGCGGTTAATCAAGTATTCATTTATTTCTTTCAGGAAAGCTGGTGTACGCTGTGAATGGCCCCACGTCTACCCTTCTGCCGGTCCAAGGCCTCACCATCGATCCCCAGACGGAGTCCGTCATCGATCATTGGGCGCCAGAAGAGGTAAGAAATTTCGACTTTTTTCTTTTTCAACGCCACGGTATATGTATTATTGCTTAATCAACTGCAAGTGTTGAGATATGTTCTTCGTTTTGCTTCTCCTCATTCACTTCATACACGACCTCAAAGGTTAAGGCGCTCCGGGCGCTGAATAATAATGTATAGATAGTTATCGAAGGTATTTCGGAATTCATTAAAAAATATAAATAAGTTGTGACTATGTACAGGGTTCGTCAATATATATTGAAGAACATTTCTCGGAAGACAGTTCGTCTTTCCATTGGATTTATATTGTTTTATTACTCTGTACTGATAATTGTGTAAACAGTAGTCGAAAGAGAGCGATACATTTCAGACACGACTTTTACGCACAAATGATAAAATATTTTTAGGCACTATACAATCAGGCACGTCATATGTTACACTAAAAACGCAAAATGCGATGTAAAGCAGAATTTTTGGTACGTTATTTAGTCCCATAAAGGAAGTGGAGAAACTACGTTTCGCAAGCAAAAAAAAGTTGTGCTAGCTGCGTAATACTTGAAAAACTGCAAAATATTACGACTTTTTCAGTTTTTGCAGTTTAACCCACAAACTATACGTTTTTTGAAATTTAGTTGTCATTATCAATTTTAAAGTATATTACGCTAATTTTTTCTATTAGATATGGAATGGGTTTTGTGCTGCTGCTTTTCATGCATAATTTAATGGGTATCCCAGGCAGCGAAAAAGGTACCCCTACTACGGTAGTACTACTAGAAGTAAAGACAAAATAAAAATTCAAGTAAAGTAATCAATTATATACCTACGTTTGGTAAATACAGTTTTTCTCCAACAAGTCCCGTGTTAGATTCCAACTGTGAGATCCAGCTTTTTTATTGTATTGTTACGAAAACAATGTTGGAACATTACCTGTACATGATTTGGACAATTTATAACTTGCAATATTTTGCTTTTGGCTATCATTATGCATTAAAAAAATGTATTTCACAATAAGCTCTACGCGATTTTAGAAAGTTCTGACCGGTAATATTTTATTCCTTACCATCTATCAGTGTATATTAACAGGACAAATAGAAAAAGGATAAAAATCAGCTCTACACGATTTCATAAATTTCTAATCTGTATTATGTTATGGTAACAGTAAAGCGATTTTTGTTATATTTTATTCTCTACCATCCATCAATGCACATTAATAGGAGAAATTTTAGTCTGTTAAAATAAAATAAATAAGGGGAAAAATGAGCTTTACACGGTTTCATGAATTTTTAATCTGTATCAGAAAGTAAAGGTGGCCAGAAGGTACAGGGGACTACGATAACCGTTTACCGTTATCGTATCGTTATCTTTTGCGCTTTTTGTTATTGTCTTCCGGTTTGGTTTAAGCAAAGGTTATGTTCCTCATCAAGAAGTATATAGTCAAAAAGATAAACATGATGGATGGTCAGGGGTGCAGGGAAGCTACATAGAAAATTAGCGTACGTGGTTTCACAATTAGCTATTAAGATAGATTATGTAAAAGAACCGTAAAATTTGAATATGGACATACTTATAAATGTATTTCTAACAAGCGAAGAAAAGCACCGCAAATAGTTGTAAAATACAATACCATAAGATACTTCTACCATTTGCTTCAAGCAATGCTCTTCGTCTTCATTAGTTGGATCAGATAAGAAGAAGGACTATTCCTTTCCCATTTGCAAACTTAGAACTGTCAACAACGCTCTCAACACTTGGTTCGTTTATTTAGGTTTCGTCTAAGAACTATAGGCCTATCTAGACTGACGGTACTTTCGTCTGCTTCACTTTCTGTATGTTGATTGGCCGAGGTGGCCTTGATGGCACAAGAACCCCCCCAAGACGCTCGTGTAACTTTCTCGCATCTTTATTTTTGCGTCCTTCTCTTTGCGCAACAGTTTCCGTGGATAACATCCTGGCCTGTTTTATCACAACACTCTCCATAGGTAATGCCCCGGCCTGTACTCGAAGGACGCCGACCGGCTTTCTCTAAAAATTGTTCTAAACCTGTTTGAGGTTATGTACCTCCGACCGGTTTCGACCAGGGAGAGGGAGCTTGCGAATAATCCTACTTAAATGTTCGAAATTTTTAGGTTAGAAAACCCACTCGCGCCTAACTTCGCCATGTCTTTAAACATTTTTAGGTTATGTTTATACTAGTTTGTTTGTGTCTATATTCACGTTATGTATAAATGTCACAGGATTAAATTAAGCGACTTCTGTATCCGTCGACGCCATACTTCCGTTTTTGAAGACGTACTTCCGTCTAGTACACAAATATAACCGAAATGACAGATTTCAAAATTCAAACGTCAATAGCAATGCCGTAATAAGATAACAAGTTAGGTATTTATTTGAAAGATGAAACCATTTATCTGGTCGATAGCCGAGTATCTGGTCGATAGCCGAGTGGGTTAAGGCGCGAGGTGGCAATCGCGATTAATCACACGGACATCGCATTACCGGGTTCGAATCCTGGCTCCGGCAGTGTCGGAGGAAATGGTTGTATGTCCGCGTTTTTTCAATGTGTAACCCCCTTCCGCACAAGCCCTGGCTTCTGGAATTGGGGGTGGTCTAATTTCTGTGGTGGTGGTGTTATTTCACATGTAATTATCAATGTTAAATGATCATGTTCTTTATATAAAAGCTGCTGTATATAAATACGGTCCCGTTTCGAGAGCTGCGAAACCCGACCAGGTTTCTTAATCCCAGTCAAAATTTGGGCGGTAGATCACAAGTGGTGCAAAAGGTGTATCGAGGTCCTAGTTATCCTCCAGTAATGTTTCTAACCTTTAGTTTGGTCACAGCACACATTTTCCCGAAACGTCAGATCGAACTGAAACTGGTGGCAATCGATTCAATGACCTCAAGTTACTCGAAAACGAAGGGTCGCGTTGCCTTCAACTCCTTTTCCCAGTCACTAAGGATCCTGGTCAAAATTTGGGCGGTCGATCAAAAGTGGTGCAAAAGGTGTATCGAGATCCTAGTTGTCCTCCAGTAACGTTTTACTTATTTCTGACCTTTAGTTTGACCACAGCACACTTTTTCCAGAAACCGTCGGATCGGTTCAGCAATGGTCGGAATCGATTCCTCATAGTCGACTAAAGACAGGTATTTATTTGAAATATGAAACGATAAACAATTCATTTCACATGTAATTATAAATGTTAAATGACTATGTTCTTTTTATAAAAGAAAAGAAATATCCAGATGGCGCAGAAAGCAATATCTTGGTGTATACCAATAACGTCCTGTGTCGCTCGAAAATTAGCTGCAAAACCCGACCGGGTTTCTTGATTTGTGACCCACACCGTATGTCTAATAATTTTTGAGATATGGCATTTCTAAAATTGGCACCTTTTTCCAAAAAATTAAAATTTTAAGTTTTGCTTTTTTTTCAGCCAAATATCGGCAAACTGCTTATCCTACGAGAAAAATTACAAGAAACTAAGTCTTAGAACATTTAATTACCTTTCATATAAGCGCATAACGGGGTCAGTACACAGGATAACAACAAGCGGAACATAATCGACTTCCTCTTGTCAGGATTGGGAAACGAGAGGATCCAACCAAAACAAGCTACAGAGGACACAGACTTTACTATAGTGAGAACAGCGCTAGACAAGAGCAGTTCCTATGAAAAAGTAATAATAGTTGAAGAGGATGTGGACATCTTGGTACTCCTAAATGAATTGGGATCTAATATGGACAATGTGTTCTTCCAGAATAGTGGCAGGGGTGAATCAAGTTTTCTGCAGTTTTCCTCTACATCTTTCAATATCGGAGAGCTATCTTTTCCCCCTGGATTTGTATGCCTTCTCTGGTTGCAGCCTGATGCCACGCACGAAGAAATAGCCGCTGCTGGAAATAAACTTCTTGTGGCTCTGAATGGAGGAGTCACCAGCACTCTTCGCACTCTCCGTTACGAAATCTTCGTGCGATAAGCTGCCAACGCCAAGGTTCACCTGCCTCGTCTGCCTCCAAATGAAGAGGCTGCAGCTCAACATGCATATCGAACATACCACCAGGTTCAGGAGTGGTTGGGTGTAGAAAAAGAAGCAACCAACAGAACTGGGGTTGAACCAGTAACCACCAGGGGCTGGTACCCGTGAGTTCCACAAAGGACCTAGCTCCCCAAACCTTCCTAAAATTCATATCATGCAAGTGCCGCAAAGAGTGTACTGGGCGAGGTTGCACGTACCAAAAAGCTGAGCTAAAGTGCTTTGTTCTCGAAATAGATAACGACTAACAGCAATTTTTAACAAACGTCAAAACTAAACATCAAAACTAAACATCAAAACTAAACATCAAAAACATAAAATGGTTAGTGGTATTATGGGATTTAAAAAATCAACCACTAGAACAATTCTATTTAAATATGGCGCACTTTTTTGGGGAGTGGCTTAACTATTTCTATTGAGCAAATAGAGTATAGTCTTTGACTTATACACATTTTACAATTTCTTTACATAATAAACTGATGTTACATTGAGACGTCTGGGTATCCTCCATTTGGCAAGCGTTTAAACCCACCAGAAAAAAATATTGTGCGTTCTATATCGACAAATATCCAAATTCCTATGATCAGGACATTCTATTTTTGATGAACTATTTACATACTCAGATGGCTCGAAAATAATAATAATAATTTTATTTCCGATGTAGAACCAATGGGCCAGTCCGGCGCTTAACGTAAACATGTAAATTAATTACTTCTATTTATTTCTAAAGCTTAACGCTGATGTTTGTGCGATAACAGAAATGCATATAAACGTAAATAATGTCGAATCACCGTAATAATGACACAATAAACAATAACGAAGTGCAAGGTTGGAGACCGAGTAACGGTAATTAATGATAATGAGCGTCTTTCCTTGGATCAGGTTTATCTGTAGGTGGTACTTTATGATTATTATGACGTTCATCATTTTACATTTTTACATATTAACTCTATAAACCTTTGTACTCTGAGGCACAGGGTTATTAACTAATTTTTGACACACCCTTTATTTCTGTTATTATACTATGGATACAAAATATTGTTGGAAATAAAAAAAGTTACAGGTAGACCTATCAACCCTTATACATGGTCCCTTGAGGTAACGGAAAGAGGATCTTAAAGATTTAAGAATATACAGGGTTTTCCATTTAAAAAACAACCTTCATTGTTATATCATATGACCCATGCCAGCAATCTTTTTTTATTGCATTTAAAGAAGATGACAGCAAAGAGGTTGATATCATTTACACTGATTTTTCCAAGGCGCTTGATCGTGTAGAACGAAATCTTTTCTTGTCCAACTCATGTACGTATACTAGGCACCGTCACCTATTAAGAATTCCCTCTCGCAAAACGTCAACTTATAAAACACCTATGTATAACAGCACAGTTTTGTACAACAATTTGCCAGCCAAAATTAGAAATATTAAAAATTCATTTATGTTCAAAAATAAAGACCTTGTTAATGAATGGAGGTTTTTATAGAACACTTGAGTTTTTAGATCTTTGAGTAACTGTCTTACATGGAAGAAAATAATAATTACATAATTGTTTGTTGATAATGTCCATTCTTTTATACCTATATTTATCTTTTACATCATGTACATACGTTTGTGTGTATGTATCTCTGTATCTGCACTTTATATCTTCAATTTTTGTATGCCATATATACCTCGTGTAAATTTTGGTCAATAAATATTATTATTATTACTATAAGCTGTAATTTAGACTTTTGAAAAGCATGTAATAAAGTGCAAAATTGTATATGCTAAACTTAGTAAATATTATTCTATTTTAATAAAATATTTTGTTGGCCTCTAATTACACAGCTTTTCAATCATTAATTCTATATCTTGATTTGCTAATTGGTCAAATAATGTAATTACTCAATTACAAATTTGATAACGGTAGAATATTGTTTAGTGCAATGTTTTTATATTTGATATCCTTAAAAAAATTGGGTGCAGGCGAAGGCAGCTTCTTTAAAAGGATTCTATGACAAGATCATCCAAGTTGTCATTCATGTTATACAACTTGGCACTACATCGCTTAGAGTCTGCTGTTTTTCTGGTGTATTTTGAATCTGCATTAGATACGCCCCCTTGCTTGTCCAACAATATACCATACCAAAATATGCACTTCAATTGGCAAACATCTTTTGTCCAATAATTTAGGGATGGGGTACTGATTTGTAGGGATGTAAGTTTCCGAACACTGAATAAAAACTACAGTTGCTTCCCTCAAAGGAGGAACCCATCCCTAAGCTATTGGCGAATGGTGTTTGCCAATTAGAGCGTACCTACATGTGATATGAGGTATTTGGGACAAGTCAGCAGTGGTAGTGGCAAAACATGTTCATTCCAATGAGAACCATACAACGAAAATACCAACATATTGCTGCTGGAAAAGGGGTTGTACTAAGATCGTGGTTGTTCCCAGCACCGGGGGCCATACAGAGCATGGTACAGGAATGTAGGATTGGAAATACGTTTGCTGCATTGCGTCACTTCACTTTTTATTTTTCGGTTGTAGAGTTGTTCTTCTTGTAAACCCTCTATTTCTTTAATTTCTGATCCCAGTAGCGTGCAATTCATTGTTATTACAAATTGATTTATTCTGAAAATACCAAATTTGAGCTGCTACCTTAAAAAACGAATTTTATCATATTTCAGGGCTTTGGTAATCCACACGCCATCGCAGTATGTCCAAATGGGTCAGCCCTGTACGTTGCGGAAATCGGACCCAACAGAATTTGGAAGTTTGAATTGGTTCCGCCCAAAAAGAAATAAAAAGAAAATCCAAAACTTCCCGTGTTTTGTAGTTGAAAATTGGGTCACCTCATAAAGACATAGCGCAAATAGGTAACTGTATTGTTTTACATGTTTATACTTGTTTTCGTTTAACATATAAAATAGAATTAAAATTGCGATAGAAGAGGTAATTGTTAAAGTAAGTTATTTAAGCTTATTTATATATAGAACATATTGAAACTCTGTAGACAATAAAATAAATAACTAGAACACATTTTAATTTCTTTTATTTGCTTTAGTTATAGCTAAATGTAGCAAAAATATTATTCTTAAATGCAGTTTTTTTTTGTGGCGTTGGACATGATCCATTAGCCAATTACATACATTAAAAGCTAACCTAAGCAATACAATAGGGAAAGTACAGACGACTAACAGTAGGGAAGAAAACCTTCCCAGAGGTATATTAGGGCATTTGTGAAGACACAGGTTAAAGACCACGGATCAAAGGTAACTAAACAAAGGGTTAAAAAACACAAGGGAACAATTCTAAACTTAGAGCTTCGTTGGTTTGTATTATTTAGGAAACGCACTAATTCTCTGCATACAGATTCGGAAAGTGAAGTTGGTGATATAGGAAATGACGGCCACGCCCCCAGTACCCCCCCTTATAAAAGTAAACAGATATGGATTGACCAATCGCATCAAAACTAAGACCTCGTGGCACCGAGAAAGGCTCCGGGATGTGACAAGATAGGAAACATCGCTCTCAAAAAACTACCCAGGAAAGGAGTAGCGGCGCTAGTCAACATCGTGAATGCGATGTTAAGGTTACGGCATTTTCCAGCCAGGTGGAAAAAGGCCGACGTCATTGTGATCCCTAAACCAGGGAAAGAACTAATTTTCCCGTCTTCTTACAGGCCTATCAGCCTCCTCCCAGCCATGAGCAAGGTTGCAGAACGGGTCATCTTGAAGAGGCTTACAGAAAAAACAGAAGAGCTGAATATCATCCCGGATGAACAGTTCGCGTACCGAACAGGACATTCCACCGAACTCCAAGTACTTCGCCTCACCGAGGAGATTACTGTGGGGTTCAACCAGCGGCAAGTCACCGCGGCGCTGTTCCTAGACGTTGCCAAAGCGTTCGACAGGGTCTGGCACGACGGCCTACTAGCTAAAATGATGAGTATTACTCGAACTCGTCAAACTAGTGAGGTCCTACCTGCACCGCAGACAGCTAAGGGTAAAAATCTCGGACCAACTCTCCACTTACAGGACCGTGGAGGCGGGAGTCCCGCAAGGTTCGGTGCTGTCACCGCACCTGTTCGCTATCTACACCTCAGACCTCCCCAGGACCGACCACACAGCCCTGGCTCTGTATGCAGACGACACAGCAATAATTGCCAGATCCTGGAAAGCCAGGAACGCAACCAGAAAACTCCAGGAAACGGCCACACTCCTGGAAGAATGGTGCACGAAGTGGAAAGTCGCCGTCAACGCCGACAAAAGCCAAGCCATTCTCTTCAGACGAGTGCGGAAAGAAATTCCTACAGGACACGTCTCCATGAACGGCGAGGACATCCAATGGCACGACACCGTCAAGTACCTTGGCGTGGTCATGGACAGAAGCCTAACGTGGAGACAGAACACGGACGCTATTACAGCCCGGCCCGGCGCACAAGAGCCCTCATCTACCCGATGATGGGAAACGGGAGCCGTCTCAACTTGAGGAATAACCTCACGCTTATCAAGACCCTCATCAGGCCGCAGCTGACGTACGCCTCGGTAGCGTGGGGCTACCAGGCAAAGTCCTACATGAAGAAAATCCAGGGAGTGGAAAACATCGCCCTCAGGACGGCAGTCGACGCCCCATGGTACGTGAGAACCGCAGATATCGTCAGAGACCTGGAGTACACCACGGTCACTGAAGTCATCCGGGAACGAGCGAAGAAGCTGTACGCCCAAGCCGAGGAGCATGGGAACCCGCTGATCAGACAGGCCACTGATTATGACCCTGCAGACGCCCCGAGGCATAAACGGCCGAGGGTACAGCTACTGGACAACGGGTGAGTATAACTTATATTTCCCGCTAACCGATCTGTTTCAGATATCCCAGGACGGACGACTACTACCAGAGACATGACGTTTTTCTACCCTAACCCAACCTCCTTGCGGGCGTCGGACAACATACCGTCCAACGCCCGTTGTCCCACCTGCTCCGTGGAGTCCGAAAGTGCTAAAATAAGCACTTAGGGTCTCTACACTCCCGAGCTACACAGCTCATATCCTTACCTTTCCGATGATCCGGGGTAGGATATCAATTGATGTCCTATGTACCGGCAGTCAGTCCCAGCCAAAACCTCCTAAACCCAACTCGACCGATGACTACCCCCGGGAGTGACAAGCTGGCGAAGAAAGAAAATATCAAGACAAGAAGAGCGCCAGAAGAGACCTCAGCCAGCGAGGTTCAACAGCCAGGACCAGGGGAGGTCCGCAGAAAATACCACGACACATCTCGCATTTGCGAGCTGGGTCTGGTAGAAGTAAGCGGGCCCACCTATCACGAAGGCCGGTCCAGGTCTACAGAGATAATCTAGGAGCAAAGAGTAGTAGTCCTACTCGGCCCTAGTTATCGAGACCGACATCCAGCCAATGGATATTGGCGCGGCGCGCAAAACATGTACCCAATCCCTGCATTGATTCACGACAAGACGTGGTTTACCTGCTTTGTTACACGTTTACATATAACGAACTACAATTTTCGAATCTGTATATGTATGTTCTTCAGAGACAAGAGATGCAGGAGATTAGTTGGAAGATATATCTTCAGTTCTTCTAATAACCGATTAATAAAATCGTTTGTAATTCTTATATACCACCAACACTCAAAAAATATATGATCTAAGTCACAAGAGACTCCACATGATATACATATATTTGCATCACAATTCCTATCCTCTTCAAACGTTGTGGGAAGCAAGCATGACCAAATCTTAATCTATAAATGGTGGTAATAAGATTTCTACGTTCTTCTATGGGTTGAAACCACGGATTTTTATTTACATTGTCTTCAGTTTGGGCATACCGATTGTCTGGTAGTCACTTTTAAACTGGGCTAATATTTGCATTTGCTCCACTTAGCTAACAAATGCACTTTAGTAAAATTCAGGCTATCCGAGGTTTTAAATTGTGGTTTCTTGCCAGATATAGCACATTCCTTGATGGCTGTGTTCTACTAAGTAGTAATTAGTAACAATGCACCTACTAAGATCTGTTAAACCGAATGCGGTAGGTATTATTTACTACCATGTTTAAAATGTATTTTTTGTAGTACCATCTATGACAGTTATGTACATTTACTGTAAAGAAACATGATTTACCTATGTCTAAAAAGAGGTGTTTTAAAAATTCATGAGCTTCCCCACAAATTTTTATGTTTTTTTAAAATACTTTCTTAACAGAGATTAAGCACCTGAGGAAGGTAATAAGTAAGACACAGTATAATTTGTGTACATAAAGGACAGTAAATGCTAATTAAAATAAACCGAATTTGATCGATATATCTAACTTTTACGTTATTACTACTGTAACATTTTAATTTTGATTGGAGTTGGGATTTCAGAAGCACCGGCCTTTGTGGTAACCGGAAAATATTCATAACCAGTCCTGCACCTGCTCACATTCATATCTCTGTCAAATTATTACATCCTCTACTCCCCTGGTCAATTATATAACATTTCATGTGAACCTTTGATTAAGTGGTAAAAGTAGGCTGGTGTCCAGATTCCTTTTTGTTAGTGTAAAAAATCGGAATAATATTTATTTCTATAAAACACCAACTGGTATATAACCCCAATAATTTGTTTATTTATTTATAATACTCTGTTCAACAGGTAAACACCCAATTACAGAACAGGAAAGTGGAGACAAAAATAATTCATATAAGTAAAATATATACCGGGTGTTAGAAAAGTATGGGAACGGTGGAAAATCTCGAACAGTTTGCCTCAAATCGAAAAATAAAAAAATACGTGTCAAAAATATTTCAAAAAACTATCTACTGATACCAAAATGACCACAACACCCACTACCCTGTGGGTGCAGCGAGGGGAAACTTTAAAATTTCAAATGGAAACCCCTATTTTTATTGCGGAATCGGATTCTACGGCAAAAAATACGTAAATTTTATTCTGGACATTTTTTCGATTCTTGCATGGTGTCGCTGTAATCGCAAAAATGAAAAGAAACCATTACTGTTTCAAGAGTAGCGCGTCTTGTGCCCATAAAAAAACGTCCAATTCAAAAACTGAAAAACACATATTTGTTATTTTTACGAAATCTATCCAATGACATTGGATTCGACACTCCCACCCCTAACCCAGTGCGTGGGGCGGGGGGCAACTTTGAAATTTGTAATGAAAATCCCTAGTATTTATAGCAGATTCGGATTCTACGGCCAAAAATACGTGAATTTTATATCGGACATTTTTTTCGATTCTCGCAAGGTGTCGCTGCAATCGCACAAAATTGAAATAAACCTTAAGCGTCCATAAGTTTGTAAATATTTACAAACTCTGCTTGACAAAAAAACATTGAGTTTAAAAAACAATATCTGTCATATCTTGGTTTTATGGATGTTTTTTTTTAAAGTGTTCTTAATAGCAGTATTTGTTTTGTGAAGTTTCTACGAGAACGTTCAGTTCCTTCCAACTTTTGTAGAGGCAGAGCGCACTTTTGTACGGAAAAAGTTATTTCATTTTTCATTAGTTCACGAGTTTCTTTCTGCATAATGGCTACTTTAACAGAGGAATAGAGAGTTTCTCTTTTAATGATGCGAGGGTGGGGCGATAAAGAAAGGTCCTATGATGAAGTTGTGATTTTATTCAACGAAACTTTCCGTGTAAATAACAAAATTAAAGAACTGTCACAGAAAATGCACTTATATTTAAAAAATAAATAATAATTATCTGCAGCTTTCAAAGTTTATAAATTTCGCGCCTCTGTTTTGCCGACAATCTGGAATTTTAGCAGCAACACCACGAAACAACATGGCCGGTTCACCGCACAGCTAGAAGTACGGCGGAGAGAGCATATGCGTTATCCAGTGTATATAGATCAGCGGGTACTTAACCGTAAACTTGTTGCTTATTTTTAGTGCGCCCTCGCCAAGTAGCAGGTAAATAGCAGCGTTCGTCGCCGTCGATAGTTTACGTACATGCTTTTACGTGTTAATAGTGAATTATAATTCCAACAGAATGGACTACGCGTCCTATTTTCTACTGAAATTCAATTTTCTAGCAGGTTTTCCAGTCCTACGCCATGAAAGTGTCAGTTCCACGATCAACATGTTTAACGGCTGCGTAGAACTTTGCATACCTCTAACGACAATTTTCGCAGAGATTTAAAAGTTAGAAGATTCGTCAAAACGAAGCCACTCACGAAAATTCAACCTGTTAGTAATCACTTTAAAAAAGGGGCGTCGGACCCCAGACTATACGCTAAGTAGGATATATACAAAAACTTGCGTGGCATCCATAGGTACATATTTGTGCCTCATTGTTTCTTAATTGGTTTCTAGTTAACGCACTATCGGTCTGTTTTCAGCAAAAAACCGGTATTAGCATGCAATATTGACAGAATAGTAAAATGCAGTAATCAGTGACGTACGAAATGAGTTTGAGTATTCTAAAAACTGCTGAATAATATTGTTATAATCTAAAAGACGACCGTAGAAAGCCATATATCATCCAGAACTGAAAAAATGAAATCTAAAAATGGATAAACAAAGGCTTTGGGAAAGCTAAGTTATTGTCGTTAATTTGCTTACGTATTAACATTAACTTTCGATTCGAATCATTTTCGTATAAATGCTGTTATGCTTATACAAACAGTACTTGTTTCTTTAACATTTATCTAGTACTTAGTAATTTAGTTTTAAACAGCATTTGGGACTATCAATGGACGCAGGTTAGTTAAGAAGTCAAATGAGTACGGTATAACAGAAATTCCTTTGATGTGGATTGAAAATTATTTGAAAAATGGTACCATAAGACTAAATTCAACAATAAGACATTTATAATAATTCCTAGTTCATATACGGGTATCCCAGGTCTTTGGACCCCTTTCATTCATAAATTCATATTGTAAACCTTTTTGCGAATAATATATTTTAACTACTGGGTCTGGAAAGAATTATAGTGAAATCACGGATATAATGAATAAAGAACTTTGTATACTATACAGATGGTCATGTATAAACAGACTGAAACTGAATAATATATGATAATGTTTATTAGCAAATTATAAATGGTTCAAATGTGCTTTTAGAGGGCGGAATATTAAACATAATATTTTTAGTCGCAAACTCCTCTATAAAATCCTTATTTTACTATAAGGAACGTAACCAGACTGCAACCAACAGCTACTCTCCGGGCTATGTGCCCCGCCGAGCGCTGAATTACAAGTTACAAGTCCGGCGCGTTAAGTGTAGTAATTGCATATTGCCATCAAAACGCTAATGCTCAAACACCAACCGAAAGACTGATCCTACTTAAAGGAGCTCTCTTGCCAGCCGTCACACACCACTTGCAGACTGCAGTTTCGAGCTGTTGGCTCTCGCCAGTGCAAGGTAGGCATGTGACGACCGGCACGAGGATCCTTTGACTATTTGGTATCTCCCGGTATTTTTACAATAGCGACATGTAAAATAGTCAGCAGGCGCCTTCTAGCGGTCCAGTGTCTGTTGCAATCGAAAAATAAATAAATAAATCTATTTTTCGATTGCAACAGACACTGGACCGCTAGATGGCGCCTGCTGACTATTTTACATGTCGCTATTGTAAAAATACCGGGATGTACTAAATAGTCAAAGGATCACCGTGCCGGTCGTCACATGCCTACCTTGCACTGACGAGAGCCAACAACTCGAAACTGCAGTCTGCAAGTGGTGTGTGACGGCTGGCAAGAGAGCTCCTTTAAGTAGAATCAGTCTTTCGGCTGGTGTTTGTTGCAATCGAAGCATTAGCGTTTTGATGGTAATACGCAATTATTACACTTAATGCGCCAGACTTGTAACTTGTAATTCAGCGCTCGGCGGGGTACATAGTCCGGAGAATAGCTGTTGGTTGCAGTCTGGTTACGTTCCTTATAGTAAAATAAGGATTTTATAGAGGAGTTTGTGACAAAAAAGACAATGAAAAATTATCACAGATTATATACTCAATTGATCCCTAAAATAGTAATCTATTTTACATATACACACTGTTTTCATTAACCACTAATTTATTAATAATTAAATTACAATAATTAATCCTTATACTTATAATACGGCACTAATTATAACTTTAATCTACTATAGATTCACTACTGTAATTCACAACTTGTTTCTATTCATTATCTTATCACTTGCCCATCTAATACATAACTGAACTCCGTGTGTTGGCTCCGCTTTTTATATATCCGTGGCGCATTATTCTCGATTCTCCCAGACCGTTCCGGATGATCCTTTTAATCTGCCTTCTAATTCCATCCGTGGTAATGGTAGTTCACCAGTTGGCCCAGAGATGGCGTCGTTTTACTGGTAGTTAATTAGACAGGTCTCCTTTCCCTCTGCTACCAGGGATTGAATCTCTCTCCGTAAGAGGGCGTGGATGTGCGTATAAGTACTTTTAATGAAAGAAACTCATGGTACCGTTGACCAATTATTTTCTTCTATTTTAAGTGGGCACAAGATTTTTTTCTATTTCTAGTTTTATACTCATGGTGTAAAATTAATTTTGTTTCCGAATATTGCAGGCTTGACAAGATGAAGCAAAAAACTGACGCGAATCCAAACATAATTATTTTTTGTGAAGCAAATCGGTGGGGTAGGTAGGTACATTCTAATGAAGAATCTAAATCGTCCTTGTAATTAAAGCTAATTGCAGAAAATATATAAATGATCACCATTTGCCGCACATTAATAATGCAAAAGTTGAATTCGTAAATAAAATTAAATGATTGTTTTTAAGTAAGCACTGCTTTTAGATGTATCAAATTGCTATGATTAAAATTCTCTACAAATGTTTCGGCTTTTTAGACCTTTATCAAGAGTACAAAGTAGTAGTAGTAGTAGTAGTAGTAGTAGTAGTAGTAGTAGTAGTAGTAGTAGTATTAGTAATAGTAGTAGTAGTTTTTTTTTTCGGCAGGAGAAAATCCTCAAAAGACGCCGCTCCTTGCGGTGTGTGAGACTTCCACCCACCAAAAATTCCCACCTCTCACGAGACCATTTTGGAACCGCTTCCAAAAGCATATCGTCAAAATGGCCGTTTATCTGTTCTTCCTCCTTACTTTCACCCTCTCTCTTCTTGCTCTTTTTCACTTAAGATTCTCTTCACCATTCTATGTATTATCCTCCATTTGCTTTCGCTCACCGTCATCTCCCTAATCATGTTCTCTGCGCCGATTTCCAGACCCAGTTCTCTGTACGCCTCCTGTCTATATCTTTCCCATCTGCCGCATTCAAAAATCGTATGTCCCACCGTGTCGACTGCAGCACAATGTAAGCATCTCTCATCTTCAATTCTCCCTATTCTTGTTCCGTAACTCCGGAAAGGGCCATGTCCTCTCAGTGCTTGTGTTAAGAAGTAATCTGTTGATCTGTGCTTACATTTGACCCAATCGTCCAGCACAGGTATTAATCTTTTTGTCCACTGTACTGTTACAGTATTCCCATCCCATACAGTCTGCCATCTTAACATTGTCCTTTCCCTTGCGACTTCCCTTATTTCTGGTCGGTGTCCGTTTCCTGTTTCGTATAAGTACTTTCGTTCTTCAGTCAGTAGTGAAAGTGGTGGCGTGGCTGTCACCACTTGTACTGCCGCCGTAGAGACAGTTCGATACGCACTGGCCACCCTCAGTAGGGACTTCCTTTGTACTCCGTCCACCATATCCCTATATCTCTTTCTCCGTAGAGCTCGTTGCCACACTGGGGCACCATACAGCACAATTGACTGAGCCACTCCATTCAATATACTCCTTTTTTGGCTACTTGGACCTCCTATATTCGGCATCAGACGAGATAAAATAACCGCTTTCGCTTCTACCTTCTTCACCACTCGCTTCATATGGTCTCCGAAAGTACCTTCGTTGTCCAGTGTAATTCCCAGATATTTCACGGATTTCGATGGTTTAATCTGAACACGTTTTAATTCGAAGGACACCTGCTTCCTTTTCCTCCTTGATCCCTTCAGTATGACAGCTTCTGTCTTATTGAGAGCTATCTCGAGTCGATGTCTTAGTAGTAGTAGTAGTGGTAGTAGTAGTAGTAGTAGTAGTAGTAGTAGTAGTAGTAGTAGTAGTAGTAGTAGTAGTAGTAGTAGCAGTATACATTTGTATTCTTGATAAGGGCCGAATATTTGTAGAGAATTTTAAACATAGTAATTTGATACATCTAAAAGCAGCATTGTTTACTTAAAAACAATAATTATTGTCATGATGTTTCACAAGGAACCTACCACAAATTCAGTTCAGTATATTATTAATTAAATGGTTAGGAATTATTTTAAATCAGCGATTAACGTTCTCAAAACACGTCGATTAATTATGTACGAAAATTGGTAAAAAGATATCGCTCTTCCACTGAAATCAAATCTTCTGACAATTTAAAATTGTTTACTAAGAAAGTTGCTAAATTATATACGGATGTCAGAGCACAATACACTGAATGACGAACATGGATTTGTGAAAATAGCCTATGTTTAATAATAGTAGTTTTATTAGCAGTGAAAGTGGCTTTTACTCAGAATAAGATATGTTATTTTTCTTCAAACGTCGATTAGTTATAAAAATATAAAGATAAAAAATTTAACTGTGCGTTGCCATTAGCAACGGTAGTAAAAGTCCGCTCGAGAGGAAGAAAAAGTACTATTACTTCCGTTGCTAACGTTTGAAGAAAAAAATCTTATATTCTATTCTATTGGAACGGATCAGATACGGTCTATGTTTACAAATTTTGAATTGCATCAGCTTTAATCCCCCAAAATTTATAGTACAGTAACAAGACTCCCTTGCAAAGTTATCCTTGGCGCGATAGGAACTTGCACCCATCAAGGCAAATGACACGATTACCGTCTTGCATTATGGGTCGTTACTAATTCGGTATACTCGTGTAACTTTCTTCCGACCATGTTATTCCGGAATCACGTTCACGCACAATTAACATACCTGCGACCCCCCGACCCGCCGCTGGTCGTCGTCCAGCTGTAAAATAGTGGTTTTGTAGCGGCGAGCGTTGCGGCCGCTGGTACTTTATTTCCCGGCTCTCGGCCGCCTTATAAATAAGACATTATCTTGGTCGTAAGTGCTGTTTACAGCGAGACGTGAGGTGTTTCCGTTTTTTATTCCAGCTCATTTAAATACGCCGAGAGAGTACAGTTTATACAAGAGGTTTCGCGCCATGTGTATGTGCAGTCGTGACCATAGAATACCGAGTAACCGTAGGAATATCTTTGTCAAGTCTTTAAACGCTGCATTTATTTACCCAACGTTCCCATATTTATTCTCTTCGAGATTATGTTTGGAATTCTAGGAATCTGGAAATTTTTATTGCAAAAGTTAAATATCTGTAGTCAGTGATTTTCTATCGATGCAATTTGAAGCTTGTGATATTTTGTTAGTATCTTATCTAAATGCAAATACGAAAAAGTATTTTTCCTGTGACTTTGGTTCGCTGTTATTTTATTTATTTTGTCCGTGTGCAAGAATACCTTTGAACATTGAAAACTATCATCAAATACATTTATTAACCATAATTTCGAAGTTATTGGAAAAATCACGTCTCCAATTTCTTAAACTTAAAATATACCTCCACTATCAGATATGGTAAAAACTGCGAATATCCCGCTTCGTCCTCTCCTAAGATGGAGTTCATTCTCTCCGAAGGTATAAAATAGGTCATCCATAAATAATAAACACTTAAAGCAACACCAACACCTTATACGTAACTCTTTGGAGTAAACGCAGAATAAAGCACTATTTGAAACGTAACGTATCTACTGAACTAAATTTCAACGAACCCTATAAACACAACCGCTTAACGCTTAACCTATCACTTTTCATTGGTGTCTTTGTTTTATTTACATTGCATAGTTTTGTAAATAGACCAAAAATAAGAAAAATCGATGGCGGTTATGGGAATGAGGTAAGTATCTTTGACAGTTTAATGATACAATGTCGGGTGCAATCGGTGGTTTCATCGCCATGGTACAATACGTTTTAGGTATACGTACGAACACGCAAATTTACGTTCGGCGTAAGTACCAATGTACAATTCGCTAATGCGTTAGCATACCTGTCATTTTAAACGTTTACGTCTGCGTTCTTGTTGGTGCTTTAAGTGTCTAATAAATGGGTGAGCTTTACGCCTCCGATTTCTGGGTGATGGACATTGGTATCCGCGGGTTTGGCGAAGTGCCACAGATAACGCCAGAAGTGAGATGCAGAATAGGAGAGGACTGAGGGAGTCACCGTGAGAAACTCCTCTTCTAAATGTTACCAGCTCTGTTGAAACCCACTGAGCACTAGAAGCTATGGTGAAGCGGCTTCTCCAGAGTTACATCCACTGTTTGATGCATCTCACTAGTGGGCAGATACCGCAAGACATTGCAGCAAGTGTGATGGTGTATGCGATGTTGTGTCGAATGCCTTGCGGTAATTGAGCCACACCATTTATAGATAACTCTTGTATTGCATAGAATCCTAAAGCAATACAACGGTCTATCAATAGGCTCTTTTTACATCTTGCTATACCTTTCTTGTAATCACGCTGATCATTTATCTGAAGACCGTCTTAACTAATTTAAATGTCCTAGCATACGTATCAGAAATTGAGGCAAATGATCGGCGTGTAATTCTTCGGGTTGGACAGCGCTCACTTTTTGGGGATTGGCACAGTTCGCCTTTCGGCAACCAATGCGGAATCGGCTACCTCTGGTTCAACTAAGAGTTGAAAACTCGAGCCAGGCGGTGGTGGGTGGAAGAAAATTTCTTCGCTTCGACATTTTCAATACGACGAATCTTCGATAACGCGCTGTGGCCTTTGGAACATATGATATGGGTTTGTTTGGAAAAGTTTTGTTTCATACTCCGTGCTCACCTAACCAATGATTTTTTAATGCCCATAAGTGCTCGAATCCTATCTAGACAGTGTTGCTTGATCAACTGCATTTGAAGATCAGTACATACGTGTATATTTTGTCAATAGTTAAAATTTATATTTTCTGATCGATCTTCTTCATGCACAGTGATCTGCCACACTTATATGAATGATATGTTTATTTACATTTATATATGTATGTATTTATGCTTAGTACATATTTTTGGTAAATAAACTTATTCTATCTACATCTGTATATCTATCTAGGCTTTGAACATAATTAGTTGCGAAATTGTTTTCACGTTCAACAAATAAAATGTCTATTTTGATTTGCTGAATAAAATAAATACAAAAATTTTAGCTTTTTTTGGAAATTTCTTGCATTCAAAACTTTATACCGAAAATACCCCATTCTTATTAAAAAAAAAATTTAATGTCAAGAAATATTTAGTGACCAGAAGGATGAGTCCGCTCGTTACATTTCAGCCTGTAAATATATTTTAATTGCTTCATATAATTCTCTTTATTAATGTAGTTAATATAACAGTTTAAGATGCATTTATTGCTTTACTGTCAGAACATTTCCTGTTGCATAAAATATGTTTCCTTTCATCGATTACAGTTTTATCAGAATTATTACAATGTATATTTTTAAACCTTAGTGTAATGACCATTGACCATGTAAAAAACCAATATATGAGGAGAAAGCTCAGGAGGTCTGATTATGTTAGTATGGTATTTTAATCACGCCAAGTACCATTATAATCAACGTAATATCACAATGTTTTCATTTTAGACATATGTCAATGTAATGCTCTAAGCTACTAGTTATTAAAGTTTCTAATACTGACAATAAATTCACTTTTAAATAAAAAAATTTTAATATAAAATAGTAAAAATTTTTCCGACATAAAAAGACAAAAATTTATACATTGTTTACTGGACTTAACATCTAGCGAATAAATTTTAGCCTTGTTCTTCACAAACAGCAAAACATGGAATTACCAAAATCATGGACAACTAATAATAGTTTGGTTCAACCCTACAAATATTACGTTTATGTAGCTGTTTAATCGACCCATACTACTTCTAGAGCATGGGCGGAGTTTTAGATCAGCTTTCAAACGCAATTTTAAAATGTAAAATCGGTTAACAAATGTTAATTAGTAACAAATCGTGTCCCTTGACAGCCATAGGAGTGCAAGACGACAATATATGCCCATATTTCGTAAAAATGTTTACTCCATTATTGGCATATCGCTAAACGAAGGAAAATTCCCCCAGATATGGAAAAGTGCCTACCTCATACCTTTATTTAAGTCAGGTGGCGTTAGCCATTTCAGGCTTATGCTCCTTGATAAAAGCATTGGAATCCTTAGTAACAAGTAGGTTATGTTCCGATATAGAAACAATCATAAGCCCAGAAAAACACGGTTACCTCAATGGAAAATCAACAGTAATCAAATCATGGAGGCTATTGAAGAAGGGACGCAACTAGATTCAATGTGTGCTGATTAATAAAAACCCGTTGGCCAGTCGGAAAGGTAGATTACGTCCTATATTTTGAGGACTTTGAACCGCCGCCATTTTTAACTTTCCCTATGCGTTTTAGCAAAAAATGTTTTAGACAAAAGTTGTAGGGCTAGATGAGCACTATTCAACGATTAATCACGTGTACATATTTGATTCGAAATAAAATTTTGAGAATTTTTTTTAAACTGCCGCCATTTTGAAACAGAGAAGGCGATTTGGCTCATCTTCGAACTTAACCGAGATATGGACCTTTCAAAGCACGTGCCAAAAGTATATGCTTGCTAAATTTCATTTTGATCCGTTGAGAAATACGCACTCTTAGAGTGTTTACAAACGGAGGGCATTTTTGGGGTTTCGGGACCATAATCAAAGAAACTTTTCCCGAAGTCGTGACATGCTGCACTCTACAATAGATAAATTATAAATCTACCTAAAAGCGTTCGCGTGATGTTTGGTAGATCATACTATTTAATTATATAAATCTGAAAACTCAAGTTTAACAGGGCCCCTTCTTCAGTTGCTTCGTACCTATTTAATCGATCGAATTCTTACAGTTAAATAGCAAATTATAACTCTATGTTGTTGTACCCATCACCCGGTATCCCCCAAGACTTCCACCCAGGCCCACTTTTATTTCTGATTTTTATCAACGACGTGTTATTGGAATTAAAGCACCATTATTCGCAGACGACTTAAAGATATTTATCAAGGTAAATAATAATTATGATTGCCAAAAATTGCAAAAGGACTTAAATAAACTACCATCCCGGTGCGAAGATGGAATTTAATGCTGATAAATGCAAAATAATCACTTTTTCAAAAAGAAAACAATCAATAATTGTATTTAGATATAACATAAACGAAGTGGACTTGATTCGCGTTAATCAGATTGTAGACTTAGGAGTTACATTTACTATCGTTTTTTACTTTAACCAACATATAGACATTAAAATAAAAAAGGCAGTGTACAGATTTTAACGACATAAAGTCGATTTTAATATTACATAATAAATTTTTGGTACTTCGTGGTCTTGAATATTGTTCAGCGATTTGAAATCCAAAGTATATGAACAATATTAACAGACTTGAAAATATTTGTAATAAATTTTTCATTTTATACAAATCGACTACACAGAGCTTAATTACAATTAAAGAATAAAAATGATAGCTTTAAATTTTCTACAGAAACGAAGATTTATAAATGAAATAGGTATATTTTTCATTCAAAATAATAAATATTACTTACCGGGTGTTAGAAAAGTATGGGAACGGTGGAAAATCTCGAACAGTTTGCATCAAATCGAAAAATAAAAAAATACGTGTCAAAAATTTTTCAAAAAACTATCTACTGATACCAAAATGACCTTCCCACTCACCACCCCTACTTTTTATTGCGGAATCGGATTCTACGGCAAAAAATACGTAAATTTTATTCGGATATTTTTTTCGATTCATGGTGTCACTGTAATCGCAAAAAATGAAATAAAACATTGCTGTTTCAAGAGTAGCGTCTTGTGCCCATAAAAAAACGTCCAATTCAAAAACTGAACAACACGTATTTGTTATTTTTACGAAATCTATCCAATGACATTGGATTCGACTCTCCCACCCCTAACCCAGTGGGTGGAGCGGGGGCTACTTTGAAATTTGTAATGAAAATCCCTATTTTTTTATAGCGGATTAGGATTCTACAGCCAAAAATACGTGAATTTTATATAGGACATTTTTTTTCGATTCTCGCAAGGTGTCGCTGCAATCGCACAAAATTGAAATAAACCTTAAGCGTCCATCAGTTTGTAAATATTTACAAACTCTAGCTACTCGTGTTGACAAAAAAACATTCAGTTTAAAAAACAATATCTGTGATATCTTGGTTTTTATGAATGTTTTTTTAAAGTGTTCTTAATAACAGTATTTGTTTAGTGAAGTTTCTACGAGAACGTTCAGTTCCTTCCAACTTTTGTAGAGGCAGGAGCGCACTTTTGTACGGAAAAATTTATTTCATTTTTCATTAGTTCTCGCGTTTTTTTCTGCATAATGGCTACTTTAACAGAGGAAGAAAGAGTTTCTCTTTTAATGATGCGAGGGTGGGACGATAAAGAAAGGTCCTATGATGAAGTTGTGATTTTATTCAACGAAACTTTCCGTGTAGATCAAGTGGGAATTTCGAAGTCTACTGTGTCCCGTACCATCAAACGATTCCTAAACACAAGGACAAATAAAAATCTCCCAAAATCTGGAAGACCAAAATCTGAAACATCGGAAGCTCGACAAATGGAAGTGGCCCAGGCATTTGTTGAAAATAGAAGGTTATCAATCAGAAAAGCCAGTCAACAGCTTGATATGAGTGCATTTTCAGTTCATTAGAATTTGAAACTTTTGAAATTTCATCCTTACAAAATTCACCTTCACCAAGAGTTAAATGAAGATGATTTTGATCGGCGACTTGAATTTAGTGAATTTATGATGGAAAGGAGTAACCAAACCCCAAATTTGTTGTCATCTCTACTTGTCTTCTCAGATGAAGCAACTTTCGAACTTAGTGGAAAAGTTAATCGCCATAATTTCAGATATTGGAGTGACGAAAACCCTCACTGGATGCTTGAAACACACACACAGTATCCACAACAATTAAATGTTTGGGCAGGAGTTTTCCGGGATCGAATCATAGGACCGTTTTTCATGGATGGAAATTTGAATGGAGAAAAATACCTGGAAATGTTGATAAATCAAATAGTTCCCGCAATATAAGAGATTGTTGGTGATGAGTTCGATAATGTTTGGTTCCAGCAAGATGGGACTCCTCCGCACTATCGGGATATTGTTAGGGACTATTTGAATGGTACTTTCGAAAATCGATGGATAGGTCGAAGAGGAACTATTGAATGGCCAGCAAGATCTCCCGACCTCGCGCCACTTGATTATTTTGTTTGGGGCTAAGTGAAGGGCAAAATTTATTTCACTAAACCTCGTGATTTGGAAGAGCTGTAGTAATGCATAATAAACATTTTTGCAGAAATACCACCTCAAATGATAAGAAGTGCTATTGAAAATTTTTACGTTCGTCTCGGACAATGTCAAGAAGTCAATGCGCACCATTTTGAACACCTGCTATAATCTTGAAATTAAAACCTGCTGATGTAGCAGTTAAGCTGTAAACTAATTGCCTCAACTGGCCGAAATCCTCACCTTGCCTTAAATGGCTGAGTTACCTCCTTGCCTTCACTGGCTGGGATCAAGAACTTGTCTGAAGTCGCTGAATTAAGAGTTAAGTGAAGTTTTTTATTGCCCTTTAAAAAATGTAAATTGAAAATTACTAGTTGCTAATAAATTTACAGAATGTTAATACTTTATATAATTTCTGCACGACCGTGTAAAATCACTGTTCTCAAAACAGCTCGGGAAATCATTCACTCTGAGATCAGTAGTTTTACATTTCGTATTTTTTTAAGTATGCGTTCAAAACTTTCATGTTTCCACTCAATTTTTTGCGATTGCAGCGACACCTTGCGAGAATCGAAAAAAATACCCGATATAAAATTCACGTATTTTTGGTCGTAGAATCCGAATCCGCTATAAAAAATAGGGATTTTCATTACAAATTTCAAAGTTGCCGCCCCGCCCCACCCACTGGGTTAGGGGTGGGAGAGTCGAATTCAATGTCATTGGATAGATTTCGTAAAAATAACAAAATACATGTTTTTCAGTTCTTGAATTGGACGTTTTTTTATGGGCACAAGACGCTACTCTTGAAACAGTAATGTTTTCTTTTTTTGCGCTTACAGCGACACCGTGCAAGAATCGAAAAAAATGTCTGGAATAAAATTTACGTATTTTTTGCCGTATAATCCGATTCCGCAATAAAAAATAGGGGTTTCCATTTGAAATTTTAAAGTTGCCCCTCGCCCCACCCACAGGGTGGAGGGTGGGGAGGTCATTTTGGTATCAGTAGATAGTTTTTTGAAAAATGTCTGACGCGTATTTTTTTATTTTTCGATTTGATGCAAACTGTTCGAGATTTTCCACCGTTCCCATACTTTTCTAACACCCGGTACATCTCTGCAGTTAGATATTCAATTGCGTTTTGCGTAGATTTGTTCTGCTGGAAGTCAAACTGCCGCTCTGACATTAATTTGAATTTTTTTGCATAACTATTTATTTAGTTTTTTATTAGTTTTTCTAATATTTTTCTATACTATTATTATTTCTGTAATTAAGTTGTTTGTATTTATATTAGTTATTTGGTTTACTACATTCCATATATTTTTACCACTTCTACTATTATTGGATATTTTGAATTTTTAAATAAAATGCAGTAATAGTTTCGAACAATTTGGCGAAGTTGGCAAATTACGCCAATAGGTATTGTAGAGGAAAACGATAAATAAAAACAATAACAGACGTAGTGGGAATAGTGGTGGGCAGTGGCGATGCATCATCACGTCTTACGTCTTTTATGTCGCGTGCATTAAAATGAGAGGGAAGGTCAACCACGTGTTTGCAGGACCTGCCTTCTTAGCGTCTCACCTCGCATCCCCTTCTCAATTATAGGTTTCCCGCACTTTATATAATTTTCTGTCTAATACAAACACCTTAATAACGAACTAATGTAGAATTATTTATATAAATATAGAGAGACTAATTAATTTCTTATTAATATGGAAAGTTTTGCTCGATTTATTCCTAAATAATACAATAATATTGAATACTTCCTATTTATAAATCAGTTATGTCAAAATTTTACATGCGACAACATCAAATAGCGATAAATTTTCACACCGTCGACTATGTACTTTGTTTATATTTATCGCCTCACATATATGTATTATAACACCACGTCTTGAGATTTCTCACGTTCTTCAGATCAGATAAACTTTAACATTGTAAAATTATGATTCCCTCACGTACCTACAAAGATGTCTCGAGTTGGAGATAACGTCGCCATAAATGAAAAATTATTTCTGTTGTCGTTTTATTTAACAACCTTAAACGAAATGTTTTTATGGCTATATTGTTGTTTGTGTTCGTAGGATAAATATTTAATTCCTAGAATTTTCTTTAATAAAATTTTTACGTTAATATACGTTAATCTCTATTCACAAAATAATAGCAATAGTCTTTATTGCCCAACAGATTACAAGAATCCAACTACAGGACAAATACTTTAACTAAATTGTGAACAAATAATAATAAGTATATGAGATTTTTTAACATATAAATAAACCACCACAGAAATTAGACAAACCCCAATTCCAGAAGCCATGGCTTGTGCGGAAGGGGGTTACACATTGAAAAAACGCGGACATACAACCATTTCCTCGGACAGTGCCGGAGCCAGGATTCGAACCCGGTAGTGCGATACCCGTGTGATTAATCGCGATTGCAACCAATTCAATTCAATTCAAAGTCTTTATTCAAGGTAAAAATGGTATAAACACTGCCTTCCCAGTACAAATCCCGGGACCGACTCTGCGACCACCGCGTTAACGCGGTGGTGCATCGCAAGGCCGGGCCGAGACGGGACTGGTTTGGCGAAAGTAAAAATGGAACAATACAAAAAAATAAAACAACCTGAACTCCTTTTGCAAAAGGGCAAATTAAAACAAGTAATATGATGAAAGGTGCTTAAAAAAGAAAGCTTAACATAAAAACTGGGCACTTAAACATGGTATTATCGCTGGAGCACTGAACTTTTTAAATTTTTGCACTGACGCCGACACCATAATTCGTACGAAGTGCCGTCCGCGAGTTGCTTCAACTACGGGTTGCACAAGGCAGGCCTAAACTGTGATTCTAAATTTTGATTGTTCTGGTATAAAAAATTTGGATACTGTTACAATATTAGTGACGGAAGAAATAATTTACAGACAAAAATGTACAAACAGCAACGAAGGAATAACAAACGCGACACAAAAGTACACAAAAACAAAAGAAGAGGGGGACAGGAAAGATTTAAAGCGGGTGAAAGGTATGAAATATCAGTGAAAGGTGGATAGTATCGGGGAAGGTGTAGTTGGTGAAAGTTTGTCTAGAGTGGCTGCCGGAAGATTGACAACATCTGGTAAGGTAAGGGGTGTTTAATCCGAAATGGGGCATTATGCTGTCTAATTTGTGTAATGTGTCTTGTTAGCGGACTATCGTCCAGCTTGAACGAATAGAAGTTTTGGGAGATATGCTGGACGCAGTCGGCTATCGGGGTTATGTCGTTGCAGCGTTCGTAGAGGTCTCTGAGTGAGGTGTATCTTCCAGAATTTGATATGAGGCGCATATATTTGTGTTCTAGCACTTTTAGTTTTTTCATTGTCTTGGCCGATATACTGCACCAAACCGGCGCCGCGTATGTGATAGACGGCCTGACCACCATCGTGTACAACAATTTCTTATTTTGTTTGTTTAGTCTGCTACCCCTGACCATGAGTGGATACAGACTCCTGGACAGAGAGTAGACCGTCCGTATGGTTTCGTTTATGTGGGTGTTGAACGTCAGTCTTCTGTCCAGTCGAACCCCCAGATACTTCACGCATCCCCTGATAGGAATGGTTGCCCCTGATCGAGATTGGTGTAATTATGCGGGTTCTCTGTGAACCGACGCGTGAAGCATATCGCCTCGGACTTCTCAGCGTTGACCCGAATCTTCCACTGGTCGTAATAAGCCATGGCACGAGCCATGTGCGCCTTCAGCAGAATGTTTGCCGCCTGTGCGTTGTGTGAATGCGCGTACATGGCCGTGTCATCGGCGTACTTGGCCAGCTTGGTATTCAGGAAGTCCGGGAAATCTGAGACGTACAAGTTGTACAACTTCGGTGACAGGCACGATCCTTGCGGGACGCCCGCACGAATGTCCCGCCGAGTTGACAGTTTATTATTCACCCGAACCTGCAGGGTTCTGCCCGTCAGGAACGAGTGGATAAGTTTGGTGATGTGCGTCGGAAAGTTATAGTTATGTAGTTTGTAGTAGTTGAAATATCGAAGGCCTTCTCAATATCGAGGAGCACCATGGCGGTGCTCTTCCCGAGGCGATTGCAACCACGCTCCATAACCCACTCGGTTATTGATCAGACAACATATCGTAACATAACATTTGGAAATTGTGCAGTTGAAAAATTCTAACAATTGTATTTATGTTCCAGAGTAATACTACGTATCTCTTTTAAAGTGTTGAATGTATCACAGAACGTACTTTGTTTAGTTAAATTACTACATATAATATACATGGATGAACAGAGCAGTAAGTTGGTTCTGGTCATTGGTAAATTAAAAATGTCTACTTGTCTACATGAAAACCTGGCCACTCGAAAATTCAGCTCTCCATGCTATTAATTTTATTGTCCAGAAGTTAGTTTAAACTGACTGTAATACGCCTCAATTTTAGTAATAGCAGCATATCAAAAGTAGCAAGTAGTAGCTGATAATCGTAACCTCTTTCGGGATAATGCATAAATTTTAAGAATTTTCTTTTGAAAACGGCTACTTTCCGGAACAATTGTCTATCTTTTCCAAAATCTTGGAAAAGGAATTCTTTACTAGTCTTCTTTTTTGCCAGTTGTAATCTTTTATCTATTAGGCAGTACGGTTTCGCAAAAAAATCGCTCACCCCAAGATGCGATATTATCACTTTATGATAAACTACTTAACCATTTGGACAGCAAATTACTTTCTGGTGGTATTTTTTATGACCTATCGCGCGCCTTTGATACCGTTGATCATCAGCTTTTGTTGCAGAAATTATACTCCTATGGCGTTAGAGGATCGGCATTCACATGGACTGAATCATATTTGTGTGGAAGGTATCAGTTTATTCGAGTATCTCATGAGAACAAGTTTTGTTATTCAAAAAACTTACTTGTTAGCACTGGGGTTCCACAGGGAAGTGTTTTGGGGCCCTTCTTATTTAACATTTTCATTAATGATATAACCTCTTTGATGGAATCATGTTTCCTTACACTATTTGCCGATGATACATCCGCCCTCATAACATCTGATACAGTCTCAAGACTAGGCACAGTTGCCAACTCCTGTGTTCAGAGTATGTCATCTTGGTGTCAATAAAATGATCTTATAATAAATAGTAAAATAAAATTCTTGCTATTTAAACCAGTTTGGTAATTTTTAGAATTATGGATGGATAGTCATCTATCTTGGGAACTCCATGTTAATTATCTCTAAAAGACGCTGGCTAGTAAAAACTATTTAATAAGGCAACTTAGACCGAGTGTAACTTACCTCCACACTCTATTATGGGACAGTTCAGTCAATACTGTCATATGATCTTGTATGCTGGGGTAATTGCTCTGGTATTTCTAAAATATTTGTCTTACAAAAAAGAATTATCCACTCTATGTTTAATATACCCTCCTTGAGCTCGTGCCATCCTATTTTTAAAAACAATAGTATACTAACATTACATTGTGTATATACAACTTTTTATGCCAAACTTGACATTGACACATCAACCGCCTAGCCCCAGCAACCCCTAACCCAAGAATTTAAATAGGAAAAGGAGGTCGAGCGACCCCGCATTTGAAGCGTCTTTCAAATCTCTATGCGACAGCATGGACGAAATTAGTTTTGTGGGTGAGTCACATAAGAGTAGTGGAAGACATTAGTCCCCACAGTTTTTTTAAAAAATTTTTTTCTCCCCATGAAACTACCCTCTAGATTAACTAAGGTTGGGGTATTGTTTGGGAAAATCCTGAAACAAGTCACCTTTTATCTTTTCAACGGCACATTTTGATGTCAAATTTGACTTTGTTAGGTCAACCCCCTAATCTCAACAACCCCCAACAAAAACAAAAATTACGGTAAGGTGGTCGAGTGACCCCTCATTTTAAAGGTCTTTTGATTCTGTATGCGAGTGGATGATTGTTTTTAGATTTATAAAAATGGGAAAAATGTAGAAAAAAAATTAAAATATCAAAATTCAACGTCAGAAGAAATTTTTATTAGTTCAACAAATGCTCAAATTGTGCGCCACCAACTTTCACACCATAATACAAATTCTGCTCGAAACGTTTCCTTACATTTTGGAGGATCTGTGGCTTAATTTGTTGACATTCTTCAACAATGCGCCGACGCAACTCTTCCAGAGACCCTGGTTTCGTTGCGTAAATTTTACTTTTCAGATGACCCCACAAGAAAAAGTTCAGAGGACTTAAATCTGGTGAGCGAGCTAGCCTTTCCAGAGCAAATCTTCGTCCAATCCAATGTCCCGGCAACACTCTGTCCAGATACTCCCGAACAGCAAGCGCATAATGAGGTGGAGCTCCATCTTGTACGTTCAGTTCCAGCAACGAAGAGCAGCAGTAGGCAGCTTTCAGTGAGAATCTGAACATGGCAGATGAGATTTTGCCGAAACGTCGTTTAGGCAACCGTGACTCTTGATATATTTATCTATGTACCCATTTGTCTGATGAAATCTTTAAATATTGTATTATAACGGTAATTTTTTTTCCAAAGTATTGTTGACATTGTATGAGTCTATATGGAAATAAACTATTATTATTATTTAAAAAAATTACGCTGAGATCTTTTATGACTTCACAACGATTTGAATTTATATATTGGTTGTTTTTCTTTATAGAGTAAGTAAGATTTTTATAGAGTAAGTAAGATTCTTATAAATGGGTAAATGATTATCAAAGATTGATGTTAATTTTCCATAAAAAAATTTTACAAGCTAGATTAACATCATGAATGACTGTAAAAAAGACTAGTCAGTTTCCAATAAAGAATTGTATAAGTCAGGATAATGAACTTTACGAAAGTTGAATCTTTTCATATTACAACAATTTGAGAAATTTACAAAACCATCCTTGGAAATTGACATTTTACAAGTAAGGAAGAGTGAAACACATCCTCCTTTACCAAAGGAATTAAATTATGAACAACTTTACATTCTATATTACCAATAACTAAATAGGGTATGAAATGTGTTCGTAATGACGAGGTAAATAGCTCAGGGGGTAATGTGAAGCAAGTAAAAATATAATAAGAAAATTAAGTTTAATTAACAATTCAATTTACAAAAGAAACTTTAAAAGCTGGTACTAATTTATAATTCAAAGTTTGTAAAAACCTGAAACACTGGTTGCCTTTGTATTGTCCACGAGACTTTTCTTAGACAACGCGAATGAAATTATAAACATGATATCAACGAGTAGATTATTTTACATAAGATATTTTAAATTTTATTTTAATTCATATGTCACATGTCTCAGACGTTTATTTAATATTTATTTCAGAAACAAATACTTAGACAAAAGAAGTTTTATCTTAGAACGCCCCAGCTAATGAAAATAAAATTCCACGTTCCCTGATACATTTCGTAAAAGAAGAACTAATTAAGACGTGATTTAATCTTGACACCATATTTTTTAGCTTTTTATGTAGGTGTCTGGAAGCATTTAAGAACATTTTTTTGGAAGATTACATGCTGTATTTCTTGTGAGGACTCTGATGGTCTTATCGTTTCGTTCTGCTTTAGATAAAATGTACGTTTCGTAGGTTGAAAACGAGTTCGGTAATGAGGATAAGTCTTATCTCTCGATGCATAGTTTCAAATAAATCCAATGTTATTCAGTTTCTGTGATAGTAATTAAGGGCAAGGTAAAAGTAGAATATTTTGAACAGAATAGACGCCGATGCATGTCAAGGAACTTCCTGTTAATTGTTATTACCAACGTCCATATTAAAAAAAAAATTAAATAAAAATTTATTTTTAAATGTATTTCTGAAGGTCTAGAAAATGGTGACAGCTATAACTTTAACATAATACATTTTTACTTGCGAAGTTTAAAAAGAATTGAGGAACTTTTAGCCTATTTGAGGGAAACATTAAATAATATAGATATCATTGTGAAACATGGAACATAAAAAGTGAAAATCGTTTTAGTATACCTGATTATGATACATTTTATAATAATTCCAAATATAGTCAAAATTATGGATAATGTTCTTTAAAAAATCTTTAGCAACAAGTGTAGTACAATATACAGGGTGTCTCACCGGGAACTGAATCGATCGATATAGAGAAAAGTACGCATCAGAAAATTTTGAAAATTTAAATTGCTTATTTCAAATGGAACACCCTATATATTTTAGGGTTCTCGAAAAGAGCATAAAATTCTGAGTCGAAAATATGTGGCATATCCTATACCTAACCCTAGCCGTTTCAGAGATATTTGACATTTTATAGAAAATTTGACAGGTGCGACGGTTTGCAAGAACCGTTATAACTTTCTTCGTGTAAAAGATCCTCATTGGCTTCTTGTCACATAAAAAGAACACAAGGAGAACTACGTTATACAACTGAAATAACAATAGTATCATACCAAGTGTTCCGTTTTTCGCGTTATATTTTGTCAACTTCAAAAATTGAAAACTTGTTTAGGTCAAATGGAACACCATGTATTTTTTTACGTCAAGTTGTGTAATATTGAATTACCTTTTTTCTGATATTAGCATTGTGGGGCTTAAAGTTACAACTTTTTGAAATATTTGCGATTTGATTAGAAATTCATGAATTGTTGTAATCATTTCATCAAGATAGCCATGATTAGAAACAATCAGTCATTATCTTATGTCAAAAAATGCAAGCACGTTTAAATTAGGCCAATGAAATTTTTTTAAATTTGTTTATTATTTATGGAGAATGTGATAAAGTAATATCAAGAACTTGCAGCACACTTGCTACTCGACATCCAGAAAAACGGAAACCGTCACCAAACACTGTAAAACGCACACTGGACAATTTTAAAAATTATTGGCTCTGTCAAGGCAAAAATGCAAAGAAGAAAGCCTATTGCTGATGACGAAAACATTGAAATAGTCATTCTGGGATATTTTCATGCATTTCCAAGAATGTCCTTAAGACGAGGTGCTCTGGAATCGGGACTATGCAAGGATTCAATTCACAGAATCTTATTAAAATATAAGTTTCACCCGTTTTCATTCCATATGGCTCAAGTATTAAAAGAAACAGATTTCCTAAGACAGAATTTTTATGACTCAAATCCTCATATATTCAGAGAGCGAAACTTTCAGGAAAGTTGGCAGTTCAATGTTTACTGTGCCATAAGAAACGATACAGTGGTGGCATTACAATTTTATCAGGAAAATTTAAACGGTAAATTAAATTTTCTCTTCTGCTAATATGTATAGGTAAATTTTTGTTTTTTTTTTTTATTTTAGGTGAAAGATATCTGAACATCTTACAAAATTTGAATAATAACTATTTAGAAAATTTACCTCTCGCCGAACATAGAAACATTTTTTATCAGCATGACGGTCGGTGCTCCCTCACATAACGCATATTTAATTAATAATTATTTACAAGAAACTTTTTATGATCAATGGATTGCCAATAATGGACCGCTCGCCCGATTTATCAGTTCTGGATTATTTCATTTGGGGAACTATTAAAAATAAAGTTTATGAGAGCCCATTAACAACCATTGAAGATTGTATGCAAAGAGTAAGAAATGCATTTCAAAACATATCACAGGATTCAATTAGAAGAGCTACCCATGAGGAACTAATCCGAGGTTGAATGGTGCATGAGTTAAATTTATCAATTGAAATTTTTAACGTAAGTCTCGTTTTTAATTGCATTGTTTGGTCAAAGCATTCGTCGATATTCTCGTATGTGACACATGTCATTTTGTACGTCTGGCTTTAGTAGCTACTTGTGATTCTTCTGAAATTATTTAAATTCTTTTAGATCTGGCTGTAACGCTTACATAAACTTTGTGCTCTGGACTTAGACTCTATTTGGTTACAGATTCCGACTTTGTTTTTGTCGATAATAACGACTTGGCATTTCTTTGGACTTATTGGAACTTTAAACATAATATTTTTAGTCGCAAACTCCTCTATAAAATCCTTATTTTACTATAAGGAACGTAACCAGACTGCAACTAACAGCTACTCTCCAGGCTATGTGCCCCGCCGAGCGCTGAATTATAAGTTACATTGGTTATTGGAACTTGTTGAAAACTACAATGTGTATGGTAATATGCATTCCCTGTTTGTTGGTCTTGCCTTGTAAGCTTTTTCTTTAAGTGTTCCCCACAAAAAAATCTAAGGGCGTGATGTCTGGAGACCTGGGAGCCCACTATTTTTTTAATTAAATTTTTTCCATATTTCATAATTTATGTAGTATAATATATACGTGGAGGTATGTTTTACCAACAATTGTAAATTAATTAAGTATGTACACTTGACTAAAAATAAATAAGAATAATAATTTATTCTTAAATGGCAAAGTTTATCCGGATGTCGGCTTGGTGATTAAAAAAGTTTGTCCGGATGATTTTTTTCAGATTATTTTGGGTCGAATTCCCGGCGCATTCGCCATTATTAATCAAATTCTATATTCTACGCTATTTTTATTAAAACAAAAACATATTTTTTGTGCTAAATATTCTAAAACACTTTTATAAGGCATCACAATATAAAATGTATGAGAAAATAAAGAAAGATACGATTTTTTTTTAACTTGACCGTTTGTATATTTTTTCAGTTCAGTAACTCGGAAATTATATGTAGAATCGAGTTGGGCTCATGGGAGCTTTTGATCTGAAAGCTCAAATTTACAATATATTAAAAATTTAGCCAATTTATCTGAAATTCAATTTCAGTAAGAAATTTCAGTTAATATTAATTTTATACGTTCACTTCTTTTGTGGTTTCTTAACACACCGAATTTTAAATTAAGTCTCATTTTTTGTTTCCAGCTATATAATCGTTTTATTGTTTCCTATTTTAACAACCAAGCAGTTAACTTCTCGACCACTCTTTAGCATATTCAAAGAATCACTTTACAACTTCGGTTTTCAACTAGTTATTATTTCGAAATTCAGGTAACGGCAATCAAAAAGAAATCTTCTAAAAGAGCAGCGCCCCGTAGCTTTATAACCTCCAATTTAGTTGTAAACTTTTTTAATGGACGTAAGGTAATAAATATAATAATTCAAACTCAAACTGTGTTAGTCGTATTTTAAGATATCTATACATGCCATGTCAGATAGACAGTACATGTTTATATTCAGGGTTGGGCTGAGAAATATTGAACACGAGTCTAAATACTAAATGTGATATACAAAGTGTTTTAGATGTTTAAAATTCGAAAATATTAATAATGATAATAATAGCTTTATTGCTAAACAGATGCTCATAATATAGAAAACTAAATGGTTTACATATAAGATGTAGCAGTGAAATAAGTGATATTTATACAGGGTGATTCACATAGACCGTTCGTTAGAAGTTTTTCAACTTTGGATTACAAATTTGAAACTTGGTATGCAGCCATAATCGATCATGCCCGTTCTACCTAAAATATTTTCAGTCCTCCAGCTATACAGGTTGTGCCAAAAGTCGGTACAAACTTTCTTATTTTGAATGGAAACCTACATTTTTTACATAGTTCGATTGGCCTACCAATTCTGAGTTAGACAACATAAATTATGTTAACTTATCTGTTCACAGGTTTTGCTACGTGTCAATTTAAAAAAAAAAATTCTACTAGTAGTTTATGAACAAATTTGTATATCACAAACCGTCCAAAATTATGACACCAAATTAATGAAGCAGTTAGCTGGAAGTCCAGGCAAACTTATGATGTCCTATCGGTGGTCCCATCTTACGATTTTCAAATGTCGCAATGAAAAATCGTCAAAAAGTCGATTTTTTTCAAATGGCACCTACTATTTTGAATTGAATTTTAATTAAAATATCGTATTGCAACAACAAATAGGGAGACTAACAAAATAATTTATTTTAGTACATATGCTCAATGTGTGCACCGTTTTCAATGAGAGAGTCTACAATACGCTTCTGAACAGACTGCGTTGCTCTCCGAATTTCGAAAGGTTCCAAACAACCAAAAGCTCCAACTATCCTTATTATCAAGCCTACATAATTTAAAATCGAATTTGTGTACACTAATTCTCTGACCCGACTCCATAAACAAAAATCTAAAGGAGTAAGATCAGGATATCGGGCGGGCCAAAGTGATGGAACCCTGTTTCCCCACAAACGATCTTCAAATAGTTCCGTTAATTTGGCATCTACGGCTCTAGTGGAATGTGCTGGAGCTCTGTCCATTTGATACCAACGATTGATAAGTTGATTGAGCGACATATCATCCAGGTAGTTTTTCAAAACTTCTCTTAAGATCCTCAAATAACTCTCAAATTCAAGTTTTTATCGCACATGAAATATCGCACCTCACAGTCCATTAACAAACAGAAAACATTAATACGAAATTGAATTTTATTTTCCACCTCCATTACGATACGAGGATTTTCGTGAGCCCAAAAGTGTCGATATTTCGATTAAATACCCCCCCGTTGACAAAATTTTGCTTCGTCTGTCCAGATGGTTTTTTTAAAAAAATTACGATCTTGAATCCTTATCAAAAATTCTTCGCAAAAGTTGATCCTGTGTACGTAGTCCTCGGGATGTAGTTTTCGTAGCCTTATAAATTTATAAGGATGTAACTTATGACAACAAAGAATTCATTGCAACGAGGTATCAGAAATTCCCAAATCAGCATATGCTGTTCTGATGGAAGCACGTGGATTGCTATAGTGTATTTCACACACAAGCGAAAAAATTAAAACAAAAATTTTCAAAATTAACAAAAAAAATACATTGATTCACTCACCATGGCAAACCATGGAAAAAAGTAATCCAGACACAAAAAACACTAAAAAAACACATTCATGGTAAAAAAATCTGAAAAAATTCACGAACATTCGATAATTCTAAAATAACCTAAATTCGCCGACACCAAACGTTTAATATTCGTTCTAGTCAGTTGACAAACAAAACATTGCAAAAAACCTCCCTAAAAAATACAACCCCCCTGTGGTCATCAACAACATCAGAACTACTTTCCCTACCTCTAGTCACAACATTCTATTTGGATTCGTTAATTTTTTACAACCCGTTTACTATTTCAAATTTCACTACTTATTAATCGCCCTTCGTAATACTACATACAATATCGGGATTTCCCTTGCAACCGATATCAAAACTTATTTCCGTTCCATTCATCTAGCATCTCTATCGGGAACATTCTCATATCTCTGCAACCGTGAAACGACGGACCTTCGTGACAACTTTACGGGGTCAATTCAAATTTATAACATTTCCAGAAAATAAACTTCAATAACTTCTAAACCCGAATTGATTCAAACTTCTTTTTTATACTGAAAATTTCTTCTTTTCATTGCCAATTTTTCTATATAATTTTTAATTTCAAAATTCAACTTTTTTGCAAAACTATTGCGCAGTGTTGTGCAATGTTGCGCAATCGTGCGGATCCAGACTTGACGGTAACATTTCCAGTTATAAACAGGGGGCAAAAACGTTCGTGCCTGACTCATGGGGCACGAAAAACGAAACAGACCGATCATATAAATACCGGAACACCACGAACCCAAAGCAAGTTCAGAAATTGACAGTGACTCCTATGTTAAGTTTTCGCGAGTGGTATACAAAGTAGGTATTTTAAAAGTGATTTTAAGTGTAATAAGTTAATATACTGGTAGTCTGTAATATTTTTAGTCGCAAACTCCTCTATAAAATCCTTATTTTACTATAAGGAACGCAACTTGTAATTCAGCGCTCGGAGGGGCACATAACCCGGAGAGTAGCTGTTGGTTGCAGTCTGGTTACGTTCCTTATAGTAAAATAACGATTTTATAGAGGAGTTTGCGACTGAAAATATTATATTTAATATTCCGCCCTCTAAAAGCACATTTGAACTATAATTTGGCTTGTCTAAACTCTGAATTGGAAGGCCAATCGAACCATGTAAAAAAATGTAGGTTTCCATTTAAAATAAGAGTTGGTACCGGCTTTTGGCGCACCCTGTATAGCTGGAGGACTGAAAATATTTTATGTAGAACAGGCATGATCGATTATGACTGGATACCAAGTATCAAGTTTGTAATCCAACTGGAAGTTGAAAATCTTCTAACGAACGGCTTACATGAATCGCCCTGTATAATTTTAAAGAACACGCCAAATCCCTCGATAAACTTTTCGAAACTATAACAAAATCTTGACTCTGACTTTTTATGCCAAAATATCAGAAACTCACCAAAGAGTGTAATTTTAGAAAGTATTAATAAATGTCGCTGCACAGGGACGTAATGTCGCCCCGACCACAAAATTTTAGAAAGTATCATGAAACCCGAAATTTCAAAAATAAAAACCCTTTTACGAATCCATGTTGCGCAGCACTGCAACTCATGTGTTATGTTAAATATGAGGACACGTTCTCTAGTCAAAGTTTTTCAAGAGTTTTAGCGAAAATAGCCCTTAGCGTCGAAGGAGACCTATCACTTTTTAAATATCGATTTTGGCGGAAAAGCTATGTGTTTTCGGCGTATTTTCCCTAAACCGGTTCCTCAGTGATACGGTATCAGAAAAGTATCTTTAAGATGTACTCAGATGTGCATGGGACCGCCTTGCCTGAACGTATGAATCTATACTTGCCATAATATAATTCAAGTATATTCAAGATCCGAGAAGTGAACTAAATTGATATTGAACTGAAAATACGTAAATAGACAGGAAAGCAAAAGCCCACCAAAATTATAAACATTGAACTTTTTACTGAATCTTTTTGTGTAATCGTTAGCTATAAACCGCATATTGGATGGTAGTTGGATACATTATAAGTCGTTCCGTTCCTCACCATGAGTTGTACACGAGCCAGACAATAGTTGTTACTCATTTTCTTGAACGTTTTGTAAGAACATAATTTTTTAAAAGATTTAATATATATTTTTTTGAACCTTATCTTGTCTTTTTCTTGTGTTTAAAAATTTCTTTTCAGGTTTAATTTTAAGAAAGTGTTAGTATTTACTGTGTTAGATTTATAGTGTTACGACGTCCAATTGGTACCATCAGTGAAGCAGTTAAGCAAAAACGAACACTAAGTATACATTTTTTTGTATTATTCTGTCTGAAATCAGTCGCTTCGAACCCGTCAAGTGAACATTATAATATCCACTTTAGGAAGGGTAATAAAACTCCTTCAGACGTACAAGGATGGATCGTTCACAATAACACCCACTCTGTAGCAAACTATCAGATAATTGAAAAAAAATTGACAGTGAGAAGGGGTTTTAAAAAATTATTGAAACGTAACGTTTTTTTTAAATTCTTTGTTAGAATACCGTCATTTTCTTCCTGTAATATAGTCATATGACATGTAACAACATATATTTTCTGGGATATGAAAACATTCGTTGTGCACTAGGTGTGTGACCCCTATTTATCAGATCATAAGACATATGTGATATTAATAAAAAGTAATAGGCCATTAGTAATTCATTTGCAGGTAACAAGTTAATTAGTTTTCTAATAAGAAACGTATTTTTTGAAATCTTCTTGGCTACCAGTTAAACGCGGTGACCCCAATTAAATTTTGGAATCCATGTAAACCCCTGAAAACTTTACCACTTCAGGGTTTGTGAAATCTAGTACCGATTTATAAGTGAATTCAGAGCAGGGTAAAGTACTCTGACAAAGTGCTTTTAAGTACCAAGTACCAAGCACTTAGCTAGAGTGCTTTATAGCATGAAGTATCAAGTACTTTCATTTACAAAAGTCCTTCAATTACCGACTACAGTATTTGAGAAAAGTAAAGCACCACGTACCAAGCCCTCAGAGATATAAATGTCAAGTATAAAGTACTATTGGTACAGTACTTGAAGCCCCTAAAGTACTTCAAGTACTATCAAAGGTACAAATATTAACAACTCCAATCTGTTTATTATCCAATTTGTAAAAGTTCGTTTATTGAAATGGGGAATATAATACCTATGAATCAGCGGTAATATGAAATTAAAAAACAAAGGCAATATTATTCTTACACCCACACCATTCACACCTTTATGATATAAGGATCATGAAAAATTCAGGGAAAATAAACGCTCTAAAAGAAAATTATTTATCTGTTTATTACTTAGAATACTAAGTAGTGTAGGTACTACTAAATGTAACACAATACACAAAAACAGGAAATGTAATCACACACTTGCATCACCTCACCAACTATGGCTATGGATAACTAAACACTGAACACAAGCCGCTTTGTTTTCTATTATTAGTTCCTGTATTTCTGGTAATTCATGATAAGATATGTCTAGAAGGGATTTAAATGAATTTTAAAAAGAGCTTGCAAATACTTTAGAAATACTCTTCAAAAGGGCTTAAATTACTTTTCGAAGTACTAAAAAGGACTTCAATTACTTTAAAAATAACGGAAGCACTTTCGAAAGTAGTTGAATCCCTCTGAAAAGGCTTTGAAGCCCCAAGTACTTGTGCAAAATAATTGAAATGTCAAGTACCAAATACTCTCTCTTAAAAGTAATTGAAACATAGTGCTTGAAGCCCTAAAACTGCTTCAAGTATTACTCAAAGCACTTTAACAGAGTACTTTACCCAGCTCTGTGTTTTTGTGCGATTAAGTGATAGCTATTTGTTATGAACTAGTCTATAGCTTGGTCTCACGAATCGTTCATGAACTGTTGAATTACCTATATATTTTTGTTTGTATTAATAAGTGTGATATCATCTTCGAATAGTATGAGTTTGACGGTGTGTACCGCCATACTAAGATAGTTCACGTAGATCGGGAACAAAACTGGGCTCAATACTGAGCCTTGTGAGACTCATTAATTTCACTTAGATATGAAGTTTTGTTGTTAATTTGAATAAACTGTTGTCTATTTGATAGATATAATTTGATCACATTTTTTTTAACGCACAGCTATTATTGCAACGCCGTCGTGAAATGTATTTAATTTATTTTCTTGTAATGCGTTCATGTCTGAAGCTCTAGATAAAAACTTTATTATTTATCACAATTTTTATTATAAAATAAAATTGGACGTGGCCTATTAAAGAATGGTTATTTACTCTCAATAGCAATCAAATAATAAATTAAAATCGAAAGAGTTGATGCCGACCACAATTATCTTCCCAATATTTTTTTGTATCTCTCGTTGAAATCTTTTATAACATGATGAAACAACATCTAAAATTTTAGGACAACTTTTTAGATAAATCGAAATTTTTTCAAGCTGAGTATTCATCACTATCAAAGGCGTTCCGCATAAATAACATGGAAATACTAAGAGAAACGTATAGAAGATAACTAAATAAGGTTGTTAGTACCATAAGCGTTTCAAAATTATTTTAACGGGGCCAAGAGGGAAAGAAATGAGAAACTCCTGAGTGTATACAAATTTTAATTAGTTGTGAATTGTTGATAGTTAGTGCTGACAGATATGTTCTGATGTTAATCACGATAGAAGATAAACTTTGAAAGATCCGATGATACTGCTATTATTATAGCAGAAAAAAATGCCAAATCCGGCTTACAAATGATAAATTCATGGTTAAATTACAATATGCTTACCTTAAATGTTAAAAAAAAAACAAATTCATTACTTTTAGTCCTACAATTGTTAACCAACCTACTAATTTTTTCATACAATTGCATTTTTCGAACTGTCAAAGAAATCTCTGTAAATGTCCTATAATAGAAAAAGTATCTTCAATAAAGTATTTAGCTGTTATCCTAGATCAACATACAGGGTGATTTACCGAAACATGAGGAAAATTATTGAGTGGATTGTCCCCAGTTAAAAAAATTAAGAAATAAAAAAAATTGGGAAAAAAATTACATTATTTTTTTGTAGAAGTGCGCCGCCTATGACTAACCAATCTGACGTAATACGGTGCAACAAAATCACTTCCTTTCTTATGTGGTATGGGTAAAAACGATTCTCGCGTATAGGGTACTTATTGAAGGGTCTTGTTCTAGTAATTCTATAACTTCTTCGTCTACTTCGACAGGACGATTTACTACACGTTCTCCGTCGCCTGGTGGACAAAACCCGGTGTCACGAACTCATTGCACTGCACTTAAGTTTTTTCTCTCATTAACTTTGCGCCTATTTCCCGCCCGTGTTTTCGTACAGCCCCTGCAAGATCTTCATTCATTGCACCATAGGTTAATATCATGTCGCAGTACACTTGCAACGTGAACTCTGGCATAATCGATATTTGCGAATACAGTTTAAAATTTAACAAAAATGGGAAATGCTCTAAACGGAAGTCGAAGAGTCACTGAACTGAACAGTGAACGCGTGGCGCACTGACCATAGACAACTAAGACAGCTGATATTACCTCCTAAACAAACAAGCGACACGTGTGTGAACGCGTCGAGACAGCATAACTCACCCGTTCAGAAGTGTATCTTTGCAGGTTTTAAGGCAAAAAAATATAATAAATTACCTCGGATCGCTTTAAAATTTTACAGAGGCTTTCCCACATAACAGACTTGTATACCATTTTATTTTCCGCATGTTTACATAAATCACCCTGTATATGCTGGTCTGAACTTATTGCCCACGTTTGTAAACGCTTGAGACCCTAATGCATAAGTTCTATGTGCTAAGAGAAATTCTCTCTAGAAAAGATTTAATTATACATTATAACTGATTATCTGAATTAATCATAAAGTTCTGTATTGTAGCATGGGTGGTGCTGTAAACACAACAATTAACATCTTACAAACAGACCAAAATGCTAATCTGAAAATTATTTTCAAAAAAGAGAGACTTTTTTCTACTAAAAAATTAATAACAACATACACTCATTGATAGATACCTATTGTTTCGTTTGACGTTTATCCTATAGTTAAGTATTAACCCTGTATTAACAAGTGCACTCTCGCCGCACAAGATAGGCTGGACAGGGCAATGCTAAGGAAGCTCTGCGAATACGCGTTTAGAGAAGTGGATGCAGAAATTAAAATACTTGTCCATATGGGAAGAAATGCTAAAAATAAGAGGCAGTCGCCTGTAGATACTGTAGGACAGGAAACCCGAGGAAGGAGATTAAGGGGAAAAAATTCGGGAATAATTATAAAGGCAGGAAATAAATCCTATGCGGAACTGGTAAGGGAGGTTAAAGGGGGCGTAAATATTGAGGAAATTAACGTAAAAGTGAAGAACAGAAGAACATGAAGAAAACAGCAAAAGGGGATTTATTCGTTATGGTTAAAACAGGTGTAAAGCCTTGAAAGAAGCCGTGGGGAGAAACCAACAACAGGTAAAGGTGGAGGAAAAAAGGGAGAGCAAAACGATATTCATCAGGGATATTGACGCAGCAGCGACGGGAGATGAAATCAAGGAGGCCATCGTAAAAATAGTGGCGAGTCCAGACTTCGGTGTAAAGGATATCGATGTTGGATGGCAGTCAGACTGCAACAGTGCAGGTCCCAAAGAGAAATGCGTGGCTTCTTGAAAAGGGTGGAGGCGTAAGGATTGGATAGTTAAATTGCAGAATCAGGGAAAGGGTTAATATCGTCAGGTGCTTTAAATGCTTGCAATTTGGGCACAGGGCAAGAACGTGTATGGGTGAAGACAGAAGCAAGGACTGCTTAAGATGCGGGGAAAAGGGACACAGAGTAAAGGACTGCAAGAAACCTGAGTACAGGACAGAGGAGGACAGAAGTGACTATAAAATGTCCAAAATACAGGGGCATGATATCGAAAGGGAAGAAAGAGGACGAAGACCTCAGTTATAAAATCGAGATGGATAAAGGATCTTAAAAGAGAGTGGGAGGGGATACAGAAGATGACTAGACTGAGAATGTCGAATCAGGAAGTTGATGGGAGGAGACGACAAAAACGAAGTGGGGATGTAAGGGAAAACGTGGGAAGTTTTACTAACACCCATACAAGATGAATGACCCGTGACCTGATGGAAAGCGAAAACAGTTCCAGGTTACGAGGAAACACTGATTCAGGAGGGGTTTTACTCGGTAGGAGTCCGGCACTACCCGGTGCGGCAGACCCTAGAGCCGGGTGTCTATGTAGGATTTCCTCTCCACCACAAAAAAACCTGTATTGATAAACCGGCCCTAAGTCGGTCATGCAAATAGTAATTGTCAGAAGAAGTTAGTAACGTTGAGTAATACTGTACAGACGATGTGCTTAACAATTTGGCTGTGCTTGATAATCATCCAAAATTAAAAAAGTTGTAATAAATATTATTTACTTATTTATGGACAATGCGACAAAATAACACTGTAATACTCTTTACGACATTGTGATAAACACAAGCATCATGTGATACATTACACAGATTGATTAAAAATTACAAAAATGTTGGTTGTTTAAAACCTACACAAGAGCTAAACCCATTACAAATAATATAGGAATTAGTCCAGATGTGCAAACCCCTCTTTAAAATCTTTATTTTACTATAAAGGACGTAACCAGACTGCAACCAACAGCTACTCTCCGGGCTATGTGACCCGCCGAGTGCTGAATTAAAGTTACAAGCCTAGCGCGTTAAGTGTAATAATTGTATACTACCAACACAACGCTAATGCTTCGATTGCAACAGCCGAAAGACTGATCTTACTTAAAGGAGCTCTCGTGCCAGTCGTCCCACACCACTTGCAGGTTGCAGTTTCGAGCTGTTGACTCTCATCAGTGCAAGGTAGGCATGTGACGACCGACACGAGGATCCTATTGGTCCATTTCGGTATCCATGGGGTAGCGACACGCAAACAATCAGCAGGAGTCATCTGTCCAGTGTCTGTTGCAATCGAAAAATAAATAGCCTGACTGGGCTTAGCATAGTTCAAATGTGCTTTTAGAGGGCAGATTATTAAAACATCATATGTTTAGTCGCAAACTCCTCTATAAAATCATTATTTTACTATATTACTATAGAGGAGTTTGCGACTAAAAATATTATGTTTTAATATTCTGCCTCCTAAAAGCACATTTGAACTATGCTAAGCCCACTCAGGCTATTTATTTTTCGATTGCAACAGACACTGGTCCGCTAGATGGCGCCTGCTGATTGTTTTGCGTGTCACTGTCCTATGGATACCGAGATTGACCAAATAGTCCAAGGATCCTCGTGTCGGTCGTCACATGCCTACCTGACGAGGGCCAACAGCTCGAAACTGCAGTCTTCAAGTGGTGTGGGATGATTGGCACGATAGCTCCTTTAAGTAGGATCAGTTTTTCGGCTGGTATTTGTTGCAATCGAGGCATTAGCGTACTGTTGGTAGTATACAATTATTACGCTTAACGCGCCAGGCTTGTAACTTGTAATTCAGCGCTCGCCGGGGCACGTAACCCGAAGAGTAGCTGTTGGTTGCAGTCTGGTTACGTTCCTTATAGTAAAATAATGACTTTATAAAGGAGTTTGCGACTAAAAATATTACGTTTTAAAAATGGGAATTGTTTTACAATAGATAACAACACTACTAAAAAACGAATTGGAGTAGTTGTTCAAATACACCACTATTGATGCCTAAACATTTTTCTGCAAAGCACTGCGTCTGTAGTCGCTTTTTGAATCATATCTGGTGGTAAGGATTGCAAGGCAGTGCGCACTCGTTATTGGCAATCCTCTTTTGTTGTTACTGCAGTCGCAAACACTTCATAGGCCAATGTTACATATAAAAGTACTGATCTAAGAAGCTCATGGTTGTTAGTCACCATAACTGTCAAACAATGATTACCAGACAGCATAGCAAAAACATGTTCCTGCACATTGTTCTACAAACAGATATCCAAGGACCAATTGTGGTCTAAGTAAATTAGTCAACACAGAGTTAGTCTAGTTAGTAGTGACATGATTAAAGTAATAATTGTTAAACTCCACTGTAATAAGTTAATTTAAGGCATATTTTATTCATTATCGGCAAAAAGAATAAAATTAGATATAAATAAAGAACAGTATTGGACACGATACTGTACCTTGGGGTACAACAATATTTACACTGACAATTCAATTACAAACTCTGACTTAGTGGGGTGTCCATTACACTTAGCTACATCCTTAATGAAATTTGTTTTCATCTAGCCATCCGTCCGAAACAAATTACAGGAACTTTTAGGCAAAAAAGATAAAATAATTGAGTTAGACGAACGGTCCGGGATTTAAGAAATCGATTGTAAAGATTGTAATTTGAAGCTTGTTGACAAAGAAAACGTTCAAGCGTTATATTTAAACTACTCTTGGAAAGAAAATTATTATTTTTTATTAGTGTTAATAATTAATACAATAAATTGCAAACCATTCTCATGGACAGGCAGGACAGGTATCAGCCTCTGTATACCATGATATAACAGCATCTTATGTAAAGCTATCTCAAACCCTTTGGGACATTTATGAATTACTACTACTTTTTTTTATTTCGGTGAGTTCCTTCTGCAGCCCCGACGAGTCGCCGCGGCCTGGCCTGGTTGTAACACTCGCTGCAGGGATTCCAAAACCAGTCTGAGGCTTCACAATAAAGACGTATCTGTCAGTTTTTATGGGCGTACCCCAGCACCCCGCGTTGCCCACTATCTGTCCGACAATCTGGCTGCGTGCTAGTACGACCTTCTTCCAGCGGTACTTCGAGATGTTTTCTTCTTGCCTCATAAACATTTTCTCCAATTAGTTTCGTTTTTACCTCAATTTACCATAGTAATTAGCTGTCAGTTCTTTGGTAATCGTTAATACTGGTACATAACTATTTCTTTTAAATAAAGAGAATTACGGCGGTGTGCTTTAGATCTTGTTAATAAAGATATAACCGTAAAGCCATAAATAAGTTATCACCATGTTATAATATCAGCGTGGATTTTTAGTTACTCAGCTAGAGGATTTCTTCTTTAGATTGTACCACAAAATAGTCACTGAAATGAATAATATATATTTTATCTTTGTTGTATCCTTAAACTACTCTAAGTTGGTGAAAAGGATCAATTAGTATTACAAAAACGTTCGCTTAATGTAAAAAAATTCAACATTGAATCAATAAAAAATGTGAACATTTTCATATACAGTGTGTCTCACATTTCACCACTACACCCTAATACCTCGGCCATTTGTTGATCGATTTAGATCAAATTTGGTATACTTCTTGTGTATCAGATTGTGATTAAAAATTTATTTAATTTTTTTCGAAATTAAATACGCCTACTATGGTCAAAAGAAATTGGCAAAAAATAGGAATTTATATTAGCGACTGAGGTAGGGTTTTTATTTTTACATAATCTTGTTCGGCATGACCTAAAACACTTGTATACCAAATTTCGTTAAAAAATATTTAATTCTTTACAAAAAAAATCATATCTAAGATTTCAATAATAGTCATCCTACTATTCGAGTCATTTATTGTCGGCTATTTACATAACATCTCAGAAAAATGTGCTTGGAAACCGATGATCTTTTTGAGGAGTTTAAAAAGGTCAGACGGGAAGTTAAGAGTGATATTAATACTGCCTACAAAAACTTTGTACAAAATGCCGAAAATAATATAAAAAGCGATCCTAACAAATTCTGGGCGTTCATTAATGACAAGAAAGGATCAACCGGAGTTTCAGATGAAATGTTCTTTGACGGTGCTTCACTTAATAGTCCGCATGATATTTTAGATGCATTTGCCAGATTTTTTAGATAGTCATATACTGATTCCTCATTAGACGCCCTGAATAATTCTATCGACAACTATTGTCCAAATAATAACCATACTGTTAATATACATTTTTCTCAGGACGTAGAAGTTCTCCAGGCCTTAAAACGCATTAAGCCTAAAATGGCTGCAGGTCCCGACTCCATACCACCATTTTTATTGAAAGACTTTGCTATTATTTTTGCATATCCTCTAACTCTAATTTTTAACCTTATTTTAAAAAATTGTCAATTTCCGGACTTATGGAAACTTTCCAAAGTCTGTTTTATTTATAAAAAGGGGAATAAATTAGATATTCAAAACTTCAGGCCTATTTCTGTAATCTGTAATTTTTGCAAAGTTTTAGAATTCCTACTTCACGACAGTATTTATCGCTCAATTAAATCTAAGATATCTATTCACCAACATGGATTCATGAAGGGGCGTTCAACGACGACTAACTTATTCTGTATAACTCTGTATATTTCTGAATCCTTAGATGAACATCACCAGACTGATGTCATATATAGGGATTTCTCCAAAGCATTTGACAGGTTAGATCATCAGTTACTGTTAATCAAATTAGAGAAAATTGGCCTTTCATACTCATTAATTCTCTTATTCAAGTCTCATTTAACAAATAGGTTTCAGTATGTTACTCTTAACGCATTCAAGTCAATTGAATTTGCTGCTACCTCTGGTGTTCCCCAGGGATCCATCTTGGGACCCTTATTTTTTAACATATTTATCAATGATATAACGGACGAAATTGATTTGCCTTGCCTGTTATATGCCGATGACCTTAAAATTTTCTCAGCTATAAACCATATTCATGATTGTTTTCAACTTCAAGCTTGTCTTAGTAAAGTAAACAACTGGTGCTTAGTAAATAAACTACCCTTGAATGCTAATAAATGCAACGTAATGTCATTTTCATTGAAAACATCTCCGATTATTTTTGACTATCATTTGGTCAATGATACTCTTCAGAGGCCTACAACTTTTCGCGACCTAGGCGTAATCTTTGATAGCAAATTATCATTTACCAACCACATCGATACCATAGCCTCTGAAGCCTTTAAGGCTCTTGGATTCATAGCTCGCACCAGTCGTGAATTTACTAATACGGATACATTGAAAATCCTGTATCAATCATTTGTGAGGTCGAAACTGGAATATGCATCACTTATTTGCAGTTCAACGCCGGTTTGTTAAACTACTTTGGTTTAAGTCGGATGGTATCTATCCATGTATTGGCTTTCCGCAGAGTCAATTGCTTGAAAAGTTCTCGTTGTCTACTCTGGAAGACAGGCGAATATACGTCTCTCAAGTATTCTTATTTAAAACGCTACACAATGAGCTTGATGTTCCTGGAATAATTTGCAAATTAAATATTCACGTCCCTAGATTAAATTCTCGTAATGACCAAGTTTTCTATTTACCCACTCCACATACAAACTTGTTAAAAAATTCGCCTTTGTTCACTGTCTGTAACAATTTTAACAAACTGTGCAGCAACCTCGATATTTTTAATTGCAGCCTTAATGATATAAAAGCTGAAGTTTTTAATTAATTTAAATACCTTCAAATTACTTTTGTTTTTCCTACACTGAATTTTAATCTTTGTTTCCTTCTGTCTTTCTCTAAGTTAATACTGCACATGTACCTCATTAAACTTGCTTTTAATTATCTGTAATTTACACTTTTTATTTATTGATGTTTTTGTTGGTTTGTATTATTCGCTATGATTTTTTTTTGTTTGTTTTTTTGTATTATATCGATTTTTAATGTTTTATATTGTACTCTACCTTTATGATTTGTTTTATAACTTTCTATTCCTGCTCCATAATTGGGTATTTTACCTGTTGAGCAGTGTATGCAATAAATAAATAAATAAATAACTTGGTAGTCGTGTAATAATAATGATAATTAAGCATTAGAACACATTTTTTTATCCAAAACCTTATTATGAAATGTTAGCATGGAGTACTTTGGAACGGGTTTGACAATTGTATCGAATTTCAAATTAAACTTAAACATGACTGCACAACAATTAAGTATTGCTGATAAAATTGAAATAATAAGAATCGTTGGTGACAGTGTGCACTCTTATCAAAATGCAGCCTGTATCTTCAATTTGAGACATCCAGAACGCTCACAGATTCACTACACCACGATTGGTTCAATTAATAGGATATTTAATAGAACTGGAGCCAAAAAATACAACGTTGCCGATCGTCCATTGGTTCAAGGAATATTAGATGCTGTTAATGCTGGACCACGTGTTAATGTCAGAGATTTATCTCTAAACTTGAATGTTGACAGAAATAAAATTTGGAGGTGCCTTAACTTAAAACCATATAAGCCCAAGTTTTGAGAAAGATTGGAATATTGCTTTTGGGCAAAGGGTTTGTTTTTAAATGAAAAATTAAAAAAAAAAATTATTGTCAGCGAGGAGGCTACTTTAACAACAAATGGCGTGGTCCCATAGCAAAACTCAAGATATTGGTTAGCGGTAAACCCACACTGGGTTATAAATTGTAAACGGCAATACTCCGAAAAAGTAAATGTTTGGTGTGGAATTTTAAATGAGACTTTGATTGGGCCATTTTTCTTTGATGACACTTTAAATAGTGTGAGATTCCTACGTTTATTAATACATGAATTTCGAGATGCTGTTCAAAATTTACCTGTACCTATAAAAATGGGCAAGTCAGAAAATCTATCATTTGAATTTGCTAGCGTTGAAAAAAGACGTTATTAAATGCTTAAATTCTATAAAGGCAACTCAGTAGGTGTTGATATTATTTCTCTTAAAATGATAAAATTAGTAAACGTTTATATAATCGATCACTTCACCTTTATTATGAATTGTGCCCTCACCACTGCAGTATTTCCTGAGGCATGGACACAGGCTAACGTTTTACCATTAGCTAAAATTCCTTGTTCCACAGAATTGGGCCGTTTACGATCTATCGGCGTACTTCCAACATTATCGACAGTTTTAAAAAATGTAATGAAAACTCAGATCACCCAGTATGTCCTTCAAAATAATATAGTACCAAACTCACAGTCAGGTATTAGGGAACAGTACAGCACGCCCACAGCGTTAGCTACAATTACATATGGTCTAATCCAAGCCATAGATGGGGGTAAAATAAGCCTCTTGATTCTGTTAGATTACACCAAGGAGTTTGACACTATGGATCCCAATATTTTACGTAATAACTTATTGTGGCTTTTCTCAAAATTCTGTCGCTCTAATCAAGACCTATTTACACAATAAGTGTCAACGTGTAGTATACTATAACATATCAGTCACGTCATGTTAATTTAGGTGTTCTGCAGGGATCCATACTTGAACCCTGGCTGTTTTCAATATACATATGCGATTCCACAAAGTAATTGTAATATATATATATATATATATATATATATATATATACAAAAGGAAAGATGTTATCGCGGGAACAGGACAATAAGTCAAGAAAAAAATTCGTGGGCAAGCCCGCAGAAATTATAGTGCAACCGTGTACACGTGTTTCGGACTTTTTGGTCCTCATCAGCACGGTGTAGCTAAGTTGAAAGGATAGGTACAACTTAGGAAAAAACGACACAAATGGAAACCACTGACAGGAAGCCAGTTGCACATTTGTGGCTGCAGTCGGAAGACCTTGAGGTTTCAAGGCAACAACCAACATTGCCACGGAGGCAAACTGTAAGCCGCCTGCGTGGAGTTCCATAGCCCAAGGTAAAATACAAAAGGAAAGATGTTATCGCGGGAACAGGACAATAAGTCAAGAAAAAAATTCGTGGGCAAGCCCGCAGAAATTATAGTGCAACCGTGTACACGTGTTTCGGACTTTTTGGTCCTCATCAGCACGGTGTAGCTAAGTTGAAAGGATAGGCACAACTTAGGAAAAAACGACACAAATGGAAACCACTGACAGGAAGCCAGTTGCACATTTGTGGCTGCAGTCGGAAGACCTTGAGGTTTCAAGGCAACAACCAACATTGCCACGGAGGCAAACTGTAAGCCGCCTGCGTGGAGTTCCATAGCCCAAGGTAAAATACAAAAGGAAAGATGTTATCGCGGGAACAGGACAATAAGTCAAGAAAAAAATTCGTGGGCAAGCCCGCAGAAATTATAGTGCAACCGTGTACACGTGTTTCGGACTTCTTTCCTTTTGTATTTTACCTTGGGCTATGGAACTCCACGCAGGCGGCTTACAGTTTGCCTCCGTGGCAATGTTGGTTGTTGCCTTGAAACCTCAAGGTCTTCCGACTGCAGCCACAAATGTGCAACTGGCTTCCTGTCAGTGGTTTCCATTTGTGTCGTTTTTTCCTAAGTTGTGCCTATCCTTTCAACTTAGCTACACCGTGCTGATGAGGACCAAAAAGTCCGAAACACGTGTACACGGTTGCACTATAATTTCTGCGGGCTTGCCCACGAATTTTTTTCTTGACTTATTGTCCTGTTCCCGCGATAACATCTTTCCTTTTGTATTTTACCTTGGGCTATGGAACTCCACGCAGGCGGCTTACAGTTTGCCTCCGTGGCAATGTTGGTTGTTGCCTTGAAACCTCAAGGTCTTCCGACTGCAGCCACAAATGTGCAACTGGCTTCCTGTCAGTGGTTTCCATTTGTGTCGTTTTTTCCTAAGTTGTGCCTATCCTTTCAACTTAGCTACACCGTGCTGATGAGGACCAAAAAGTCCGAAACACGTGTACACGGTTGCACTATAATTTCTGCGGGCTTGCCCACGAATTTTTTTCTTGACTTATATATATATATATATATATATATATATATATTGCATTTTAAAAATTTTTTGTATACAGTTTGATAAAGAAATTTAGTTCTACACTCACATGTGATAGTTATTCATGTTCATTTTGTTATATCTATTTTAATCATGGTTTTAATCCTTAATTTTAAATAATCAGTAATTGTTTACCTTAAATTGTGTACCTGTAAAGGAATTTGTGTATGAATTTGTCTACATTAAGTTAAAAAATGCGACTATTTTATAATACATGTGACCTTAACTTTTAACCTCAAGTTAATGTCTTGATAAAGGGAATAAATAATTTCCGAAAGCTTGACAAAGTAACAAAAGAGTTTTTCTTTTTCTGTTTTGTGGCCGTAAACTTTTCACCTCTGACTGCAACCTCAAGATACACCACGTGTGTTTAATTTGGATTTTCTTAACTAGTCAGTCAAGACTACCCTTCTTCTTTATATATATATATATATATATATATATATATATATATATACGATAGCTCACCGAGTAGCGAAAAATTCAAACAACGACTTGGTTGACATGGTTGGCTGCTCATAATCTTAAATTAAATACTAGCAAATCATTTGTTATGTGAGGATGTACCTTTATATAAACAGGGAATAATTAAGTCTGTTAACATTTATATCTATTAGAGTTCGTATAGGTAGGATTCATATTTCTGAGGAAGTATCACCGAGAACATTTAAGCCAAGGCCTGTTTCAGTTGTTCTATAAGATAAAGTTTCTGCTGAACTTGAACGTCTTGTTAGAGGATATGTACTGGAATCAGCTAGTACAACTAGTACACCAATCGAATGGGCATCACTTATTGTGGTGGTAGAAAAAATTAATGGCATTTGTGGCGATTTTAGAGTGATGACTAATCCATTTTGTTAAGCGTTTACAATCTCCAATAAACACCCTGTGCGTAGGTTCAAATAATTGCAACAAGACTTTTCACTAACCGCTACTTTATTTAATACTTAATTACAATAATTAATCGTCTAAGTACAACTATAGATAAAAATGCAATTCACAATTTATTACTGTTCTTACTCCATCTGTTCACTCGTTCGTCTAATATAAAAACTGTCCTCCGTGCGTGGCATCAACTCCTTATATACCGAGGCGCTTTATTCTCGAACGTTCGAGTCTATCCTTCGCGGCGTTTCTGGTCTTTCTCGTATATTCTATTCTATATATGGCGTAGGTGTTCACATAACAATATGTTGAAACTGATGATTACCATTTACAACGTTTTCACGAGTTGGAGATATTTTACAGAAATTGAAGAATCTTAGATATGCCTACCTAGAGCATTCGGAGCGTCCCAATTCACACACTTAACAATCGCAACACATAAGGGATATTTTACATACAAACGTTTACCATTTGAAGTGTCATTTGCACCATCTGTTTTTCAATGTACAATAAATACCACAAACAGCAACAATGTCGCCGACTTTTCAGGTAAAGTTTGCTGTATTTAATAGTTGTACAAACTGCAACACAACTATAAATATAAACAAATAGTTATAATAAACGTTCATTATGAAGTATCAAACACTTCAGTAAATGCTGTATTTTACTAAAAAAAATGCATTTGTAATGTAATTTGGTGTGTCTGCTTGTATTCATTAACTGTCTAAAGTATAGACAAAAAGCAGTAAGTACGGGAAAGTTACTTTCCCAGTTTAGGACGGAAAAGTAACTTTCTTTTCTCGTACTGCTTTCTGATAGTTGCTTAATAATGGATTAAAATATTAGAATATAATCTGAAATTGCGCCGGAGAAAATAGACATTCTTGACCAATTTTAGAATAGTCCACACGAGCGAAAAGTTTATAGTCCAAGCCGAAGGCGAGGACTACGGTTCGCGAGTGTGGAATATGCCATTTTCTAACAAGATTTTAGAAATGATACAAAAAAAGTTGATTATTTATACAATAGTTTTATTCCAACTCAGTGTGTTGGTATGGCATTCTTACACAGTGCGTTGGAATTGCATTCTAGCACAGTGCGTTGGAATGGCATTCTAACCCAGCCCAACTAGCAATTTGATGTTTTGTAGAAGCTGAAAGAATGTTTATGGAACATTTTTTATAAAACAAGATTGTTGATATAATCATTTCTAAAACGTTTATACAACGCTTATAGACGCAAAATGGGCACAGTTTATAAAACAATGTAGTTCTTTAATTTATTTTATTATGGCTCTCACAGGTGTTATAAAATACTTGTGTGAACGTTTACATACAATTTTAAAACATGGTAGACGATAATTATAAAATAGTTTTATAGCAAACAGTTATAAAATTTAAACCTGTTTCTGTAATATATCAATTATAAAATTTTATAAGCATTGGGTTATTATCATTGCTACTTTTTTGTTATGTGCAGCAACAACAACAGAGGTTATTTATTTTTTAAATATTTTTGCAGACAATAATAATTCTCAAAATAGTTTTAAAATATTACAACGGTAGCTAGATCTTATGTGACTATATATGGTGGCGTAAACAACAACATATTTAGTGAAACATGAGATAAAATTTAACTGATTAAGACTTCGCAATAAAAAATAGTGCAAACATAATAACATTATGGCATCCATCTTATAAAGCATATATATATATATATATATATATATATATATATGGATTATAGCAGAATACAATATGTTCCCTGAAATAATATGTGTTATGAAGAATCCTAATAAAATTGTTTTATTATTGCTTAGCTGAACTTTTACAGATTAGTTTTATAGGCATTCGTCAATTGGCCAATAAGTGCTAGGGGTCATTATTATAAATCAATTTTGTTCCGTGAGCAAAAACATCTTATAATAATTGCTGTATAAACGTTTATAAAACAGCGAAAAACAAATTTTACAAAATGCTTTATAATTTAGCTGTAAGAACATTCTTAGCACTTATTTATATGAAAATTTAGTTGTGAAGACTAAATAATCACCTTGGCAGTTTTAATAAAACTTAATAGCTTTTGCAGAACAGTAATGCAATAGTAATAGAATAAAATTATCCTATTATTTTAAACCTATAGAGCAACTTTGTTAGTTGGGAGTGTGTTGAGAAAAAATATTTGCTAGCTTTCTGGCATACAATTCAAGATTAAAAAGCCTGATACTTGATCTGTTACTTTAAAGACAAGCTTGATCATATACAAAAGGCGGTCCAAAACTGTTTCCCGATATTTCTGCCGCTGATAGGAAATCCAAAAATAATGGTAGACTTTATCTTTTATATAAACTTATTTCCGAAAATGCATAATGTAGAAATATTGAAGGACAATTTTGGACCACTTTGTACATATTTCTTGTAAAAAAATCTATTCTATTTTAAAAAGTGAAAATAGCCCAGACATTTTTATGAACATACGTAAACAGAATACAATAGAGTAGATTTATAATTTTTTCAACTGCAGGTCACAAAGTGAGATTATTTGATATATGACTCTGCTCGTTTCCAACAAAAGTCGTAAAATTCCGAACACTAACAATAGACTTACTAAGCTCATTTTAGATAATTCCGGTTAACGACAGGACACGCCTCTACACAAGAAACCATTTTGTGGAAAGTTTAGTTTCTGTGGCCTTAGTAATTACGATAATAACTAATTTTTAGACAAATAATATTCCCAAGAAAGAAATATAGCCGTCATAAATTTGTCAAGCAACTACAGTCTGATAAAGAGTATGATAAAAAAGGACACTGCGAGATATTACTTAATCAAAGCCTTTCATAGAATAAATGTTAAATAACTTTTATTTGTTTACCAATTTAGATATTTACACTATTTAACAGATCGACCTACCCAATTACAAATGAGAAAAATATTAAAAATAGTGTACACTTAATTAATAAAACATAATTAATAGTATAAATATTCAATACAAGTATGCAACAGAGAAGCGAGTAGGAATAATCAACAATAAAGTGGCGAAGAAATACATCAATTATAAAATAAAATTTTTAATTGACGGGGCATTGCAGGACATAATTCCAAATGTGCAATTTAAACTGTTATAATTCTTACACATATAGTGCAGAGGGATATAGTTTTTATATTCATCTTTGCAGTATGTGTATTTATATGTGACTGTATATAGAAGAAACAATAATGTACACACGAGAAAATATACATAATTGCAACATTAAACCAAGAAACTGGAAGAAGAGAGAAACAAGGAAAAATGCACAGTACTTACTCTTCGAAACCATAGAAACCTTGTTAATCCAGGCGATCTATGCTGCCAAATTCGTCCTCTACGAAAATTTTTTTTTACTGTGTTTATTTGGAGGTTCTGAATGACACTTGGTAGCTACGCCACGATACACCTGGAGGAATTCGTGCAAATCGCTTCGGAAGGTCGCGGAACTCGGTTTTTATGGCCCAAAACGGGAACAACACCTATTATGAAAATTGTACATGTGTAAATTCTCTACCTTAAAGGTCCTATACATTTTTTTCGTACGCCTAAACGTTTTGGCGATATAACGCGAAATAAGTGAAAAATGCATTTTGTTCCTTTTTTTTATTTTTTAAATATTTTTGTTATATTGGACAGCACAAAATTGTTGAGACGTTCAAACATGGTTGGGAAAAGACACTGATCCTGAGCAGTGGGGCTGGATTAGGAAGAATGATATTTTGCGGTCAGTACCAGACACCAGACAGTACCGGTCACCAGGACCAGACATATTGTTAAATTAAATTTTTTGCAACTGTACGAAGGGTTGTGCAGGAAAATGTAGCCGTAGGAAAGTAGGACTGAATTGTTCAACAGCTTGTGGACATTTTCACGGTCACTCCTGCTTGAATACCGCACCTACAATTGCTATGAATGAGGAATTGGACGACGTTGAATCTTATCAAAATGAAAGTAATGACAACGATTTGTCATTGGACAATAACGTTTCGGATACCGAATATTTTCCTATACCTATCTGAAGCCGTTTTCGAGATAATAATTATTTTCTGAATTTATTGCCAAAAATTTGACTTTCATTAAATTATATTTTCTCCTAACTACGCAGCAATTAAAAGATAATTTGCGGCTAGGCAAGGCCTGGGGCATCTCCTCCATTAGTGAAATGTTTCGAATATCATACGATGTGAGTTAGAGAACGCTTTCTATAAGTGACTTAGAAAAATGCAAGTCATTTTTTAAAATAGAATGCCCTGTATATTATTACTGATTCGGAAAGGTGATACATTTACCTATTTAAAAAGATAATATACCCTATACTAATGCGCATCGTTTTCAATTTATGGACACTTTTCTGTAACCTTACCAAGCATATTAGTCTTTTGGTATATCATAACGGGTGGGCCATGAAATTTTTACTCTGTCATGTCAATGACAACAGACATGCTATTTTTCTAAATAAATTTGATACTGGTAATATTTCTCATTAAATCTTCTACAAGTTCTACTTATAATCGTATTGCACTCTCCATGGATAATAAACAAATCCATTAAAATTGTGTTTGTATAATTATTTTCTGCCATATTTGTGCTACAGCTGTTCAAATTAAGTGCAAATATCACCAGTATCAAATTTATTATATATATAGTGTGGTAATTGCATTTAAGTTATTGAAATTTTTAGATTCCCTAATCACAAAACCCAGAGATTTATATGCCGATGAGATTATATTTTCAAAGTGTAATTTAAATGAGAATTTGGAATCAATTGTTACACCTAGATCTTTAAAGCTTTCGACTCTATCCAGAAACATATGATTCATTCTATAGGAATACATTATTGGTTGTTTATTGCGAGTGAATGTAATGGCATGACATTTTTCTATATTAAAGTCAAGCTTATTTAACTTGCTCCACTCATATGCGGCTTCTATATCAAGTTGTAATAACTCACAATCGTCTTGGGATTCGATTTCTTTATACAGTTTTAAGTCATCCGCAAACAATAGGTACTTAGAATTAGATATTGAGTCCGGGAAGTCATTAATAAAATAAAGAAATAGCAACGGTCCCGGGTTAGAGCCTTGGGGTACCCCTGAGTGAGCGCTGTATATATCAGAAAACATGCCATTATATTTAACAATATACCTCCGATCTTCTAAATATGAGACGATTAATTGAAGTACAGAGTCAGATACAGAATATATACATAATTCGCTAAGCAATACATCATGATCGACTTTATCAAAAGCCTTTCGAAAGTCTGTATATACTGCATCCACCTGAACCCCAACTTCAAAAGCCTGGAGGATATGATGACTATAGGTAATTAGGTTAGTAGAAGTCGATCGTTTGGGAACAATACCATGCTGGTTTTCACTGACAAATTTACTGAGATGATTCCATAAAAAGTTATATTGTATTTGCTCGAGTACCTTAGCGGGTGCTGGAAGTACAGCTATGGGCCTATAATTTTGTACAATTGATTTATCACCTGACTTATGAATCGGACTTATTAGTGATGTTTTCCATAGGGTGGGGAATGTATTATATTTTAGGACTAGGTTGTAGATATGTAGAAGTGGTCTTTTAAAGTATTCAGCGCAGCCTTCTAATATATTTTTTAGTGATAGAAAACTTAAGAAATTGCAATAATGTCCATATTTTTCGCTTTTTATTCCTTTGCATATTTCTGGAAGATTAAAATCGCCAAATATATACTTATTGGAATGAGATATATTATTTTCAATAAAATAGCACATATTGATGTAATGCATATTATTTGAATTAGGTGGGATATATATTGTATGATTAAAGTTATTTCCCCACCCTGTAACTGGTTACTTGTTGGGTGGTTGTATCTAAAAATAAATAAATAATTTTGCAACCAATTAATGAACGTTTGTCCGTAAATAAAGTATTATTAAAATATTTACCTAATCATCAAATACTATAACAAAATTATTATACAGGGTTACTGGTAATTCGATACATTCCTTTGGAGATGTGATGGGGCATGAGCTGAGGAGTAAATCTAGCCCTAACATACATTATGCAAAACTCAATAGTTTTTGAGATATTTCAATTTTTTTGTTTTTCTCCAAAAAGTAGATCTTAATGTCTTAAAAGTTAATTTCCGAAAAATTTACTTGACATTTTTAAATTTGTTTTTACTGGATTACTTGTCCAATATTATAGATATCCGTTTGGAATGAAAAATATCCGGAAACCATGTGAACATTTAAAATAATAACTTGTACAAATTTTTCTTTTAAAATCAGTTATGAAATTTACCTAATAGGTTTTTTCAAAAAAATATTAATGTAGCACGCGTACAAATTATTATAAAAACTTATTATTACCTTATTTCAATAGCTATCTAACTAGGTAGAAATGTTTAATGTACCCTTGATAGTTCTAATAAAAAATTAGTAAAGATAATGCTGGTGGCGGAATTTATTAAACGACTAATCGTTCATTTTCATTTAAGTCAGTCAGTCCTTGACTTTGACGTTTGTGCATATATGTCATTAACTGACATTCTTATCTCCGTGTCCCTTAAGTTTGTTGGTCTTGTTGAATTAGTTATCGAAGATTTTGATTTTGCTCGTAGTTGTTGTTATTAGTTGTTGTTATTGTATTTTCTGTGCCATGGCCGCGTATGCCGACGCAGAATACGGTGATATCTTGTTTGTCTGTGGATACTGTGGCGGCAACGGTGCTGAAGCCCGCCGAGAATATGGTATTTGGTACCCTAACCACCGCTTACCAAATGCACGTGTATTCAGTACGGCATATCGAAATATCGCTGAAACTGGCTCCGTGAAATGTAGAAGAAGTGACGCTGGTGCTCCTCCCGTTTATGAACCAGATGATGAGGAAGAAATATTGAGGTATTTTGAGGAAGACCCAACTATTTCAACTAATAAAGTCGCAAGACTAACCGGAGCGTCACAACGGAAAGTTTGGTCTACGATACGTAGAGTTGGATGTCATCCTTACCACTATACCCCTGTCCAAGGCTTGGAGGAAGGTGATCCTGGAAGGAGAGTGGAATTCTGCTGCTTTATGTTAAATTAGATGCAGAAAGTGCAAATGTTTTAACAAGTATTTTATGGACGGACGAGTCGAAATTTAATCGCGAGGGTATAACAAATTTCCACAACCTACATTATTGAGCAGAGGAAAATCCCAAGTTAACACGTGAAACTAGTTTCCAAATGAAGTTTTCTATTAATGTGTGAATGGGAGTCATTGGCCACTATTTAATAGGGCCACACTTTCTTCCTCAAAATTGAAACGGGGAAATCTATGAAAATTTTTTAAGAAATGATCTGGCGGTGATTTTAGAAGATGTTCCTCTCGCCGTCAGACAGCGAATGATGTTTCAGAACGACGGTTGTCCAGCACATTATCGGCTGACAGTACGACAGTTATTTGATCAACGTTTCCCTAACCGTTGGATTGGAAGAGCGGGCCCAATACCTTGGCCAGCGCGAAGCCCTGACTTAACCCCCCTTGATTATTACGTATGGGGTCATATGAAGGAGATGGTCTATGCCACACCAGTCAATACTATAGAAAACCTTAGACAAAGGATAGTCGATGCTGCCCAACACATAAGGCATAATCTGATAACCAGAGTAACAAAGACGGAAATAAGAAGACGCTGCCGTGTCTGTATGCGGAATAGGGGCTCCCATTTTGAGCAAGACATATAAAAAATAAAGTACAACTTTGAAATTAATGAAGAATTAAACTCTACTTTTAAAATGTTTTTTACTGTTTATCTAAAAATAAAATTCGTACTACTTGTGTTATTTTTACTAGTATTTTCTTAGAACTATAAAGGGTACATTGAACATTTGTACCTTGTTAGATAGCTATTGAAATAAGGCAGTTTTTATAATAATTTATACGCGTGTTACGTTAATATTTTTTTGAAAAAATCTAATAGGTAAAATTTTTTTTAAAGTTTTTATTTCAGATGTTCACATGATCGAAATGTTTCCAGATATTTTTCATTCCAAACAGATATCTATAATATTGGACAAGTAATCCAGTAAAAAAAAAATTAAAAATGTCAAATAGATTTCTCGAAAATTAACTTTTAGGACATTAAGATCTACTTTTTGAGAAAAACAAAAAAAATTAAATATCTCAAACACTATTGAGTTTTGCATAATATATGTTAAGGCTAAATTTACTTCTTAGATCATGCCCCATCACATCTCCAAAGGAATGTATCGAATTACCAGTAACCCTGTATATTAAAATCACAACAGTGGATCCTAGTCGTCACGGCAACAATTACAACGCGTTATAAAAGCCTTATTTGGATTATAAAGTTCAGTTCTAAACTTATGATGGCATACACAGGTACATTTATGTATGTATTAATGCAAAAGGCTCTCATTGTTATTATTTCTTATTATTTCATTGATGTTGAAAGCCTCAGAAGGAACACTTAATTAGTTAAAATACTTTAGGAGATTATAAGATAAAAAAGTATTTCATCGAATCCTGCTTTAGAGATGGTAGATTCGGCCTCTATAAATGAAGTGCCCAGTCATTATCTTCGGTATAATTGTCGAGGTACAACAAAAGCATTTCTAACCGATGGCAGACAAAGCACGAAAAGCCCCAGTGCTTTAATTTTATCTTCATCATCGTCCTTTTTCTTTTTTACTTTAAAGTAATTGTAGTGCACCGGCAGCGGGTAAAAAAGTTGATGGCTTTATCTACATCACTACTTATAATTGCTGACAGGTATATTATTGAGATGAGTAGTTGGGATGTAGGGTTGTTTTATTGCGAAAGGTGCCGGGATAACCTATAATTTTATCACCAACTCGTACAAGTTCATAAGCGGCAAATTGTGTAATAATTAAAATACTTTCAAGAGGGATTGCCCATTTTTCTCCTGGTTTTACAACATCTAAGATATTCATATTATAATTAATTAATAATGAACACTTCTGGTTGCATGGTGGATCCTGCTAAGTGCAAAATAATTGCTATATTATACGGAGCGTAGCATTGCATTTACATATACAGGGTTACTGGTAATTCGATACATTCCTTTGGAGATGTGATGGGGCATGATCTAAGAAGTAAATTTAGCCCTAACATATATTATGCAAAACTCAATAGTTTTTGAGATATTTAATTTTTTTTGTTTTTCTCAAAGAGTAGATCTTAATGTCCTAAAAGTTAATTTTCGAAAAATCTATTTGACATTTTTAATTTTTTTTTTACTGGATTACTTGTCCAATATTATAGATATCCGTTTGGAATGAAACATATCTGGAAACATTTCGATCATGTGAACATCTGAAATAAAAACTTAAACATTTTTTTTTAAATCAGCTATGAAATTTACCTATTAGGTTTTTTCAAAAAAATATTAACGTAACACGCGTATAAATTATTATAAAAACTGCCTTATTTCAATAGCTATCTAACAAGGTACAAATGTTCAATGTACCCTTAATAGTTCTAAGAAAATACTAGTAAAAATAACACAAGTAGTACGAATTTTATTTTTAGATAAACAGTAAAAAACATTTTAAAAGTAGAGTTTAATTCTTCATTAATTTCAAAGTTGTACTTTATTTTTTATATGTTTTGCTCAAAATGGGAGCCACTATTCCGTATACAGACACGGCATCGTCTTCTTATTTCCGTCCTTGTTACTCTGGTTGTCAGATTATGCCTTATGTGTTGGGCAGCATCGACTATCCTTTGTCTAAGGTTTTCTATAGTATTGGCTGGTGTGGCATAGACCATCTCCTTCATATGACCCCATACGTAATAATCAAGGGGTGTTAAGTCAGGGCTTCGCGCTGGCCAAGGTATTGGGCCCGCTCTTCCAATCCAACGGTTAGGGAAACGTTGATCAAGTAACTGTCGTAGTGTCAGCCGATAATGTGCTGGACAACCGTCGTTCTGAAACATCATTCGCTGTCTGATGGCGAGAGGAACATCTTCTAAAATCACCGCCAGATCATTTCTTAAACAATTTTCATAGATTTCCCCGTTTAAATTTTGAGGAAAAAAGTGTGGCCCTATTAAATAGTGGCCAATGACTCCCATCCACACATTAATAGAAAACTTCATTTGGAAACTAGTTTCACGTGTTAACTTGGGATTTTCCTCTGCCCAATAATGTAAGTTGTGGAAATTTGTTATACCCTCGCGATTAAATTTCGACTCGTCCGTCCATAAAATACTTGTTAAAAAATTTGCACTTTCTGCATCTGAATTTAACATAAAGCGGCAGAATTCCACTCTCCTTCCAGGATCATCTTCCTCCAAGCCTTGGAAAGGGGTATAGTGGTAAGGATGACATCCAACTCTACGTATCGTAGACCAAACTTTCCATTGTGACGCTCCGGTTAGTCTTGCGACTTTATTAGTTGAAATAGTTGGATCTTCCTCAAAATACCTCAATATCTCTTCCTCATCATCTGGTTCTTAAATGGGAGGAGCACCAGCGTCACTTCTTCTACATTTCACGGAGCCAGTTTCAGCGATATTTCGATATGCCGTACTGAATGCACGTGCATTTGATAAGCGGCGGTTAGGGTACTAAAGACCATATTCTCGGCGAGCTTCAGCAGCGTTGCCGCCACAGTATCCATAGACAAACAAGATATCAGCGTTTTCTGCGTTGGTATACGCGGCCATGGCACAGAAAATGCAATAACAACAACTAATAACAACAACTACGAGCAAAATCAAAATCTTCGATAACTAATTTAACAAGACCAACAAATTTAAGGGACACGGAGATAAGAATGTCAGTTAATGACATATATGCACAAACGTCAAAGTCAAGGACTGACTGACTTAAATGAAAATGAACGATTAGTCGTTTAATAAATTCCGCCACCAGCATTATCTTTACTAATTTTTTATTAGAACTATCAAGGGTACATTAAACGTTTCTACCTAGTTAGATAGCTATTGAAATAAGGAAGTTTTTATAATAATTTGTACGCGTGCTACATTAATATTTTTTTGAAAAAACCTATTAGGTAAATTTCATAACTGATTTTTAAAAAAAAATTTGTACAAGTTATTATTTTAAATGTTCACATCATCGAAATGTTTCCGGATATTTTTCATTCCAAACGGATATCTATAATATTGGACAAGTAATCCAGTAAAAAAAAATCAAAAATGTCAAGTAGATTTTTCGGAAATTAACTTTTAAGACATTAAGATCTACTTTCTTGAGAAAAACAAAAAAATTGAAATATCTCAAAAACTATTGAGTTTTGCATAATGTATGTTAGGGCTAGATTTACTCCTCAGCTCATGCACCATCACATCTCCAAAGGAATGTATCGAATTACCAGTAACCCTGTATAATAATATTACGTATATTATTATTATTTCCAATTTAGATACGTTTGAGTGCATTTGGTAAGTGTATAAAAGTTAATATAAATAAAAATAATAGTAGGGTTTAGATAATAATAACCAAAAGCGTCTTGCCGTATTTTTAGATTTGGCCAAAGCATTTGATACGTTTGATCAAAAAGTACTAATAAAAGGCTCGAGAAAGTCGATGTTAGAATTTCTGCAATTCATATATTTAAAAATTACTTGACGAATAGGCAACAAATAATAAGAATTAAGGAAATATTGAGTGACACTTTAAAAATTACAACTGGTGTCCCGCAGGGCACAGTAATAGGCCCTATAATATTTTTAATATATTAACAATTTATTAAAAGTTAAAAATCCCGAATATGGCACTATATCTTACGCTGACGATATAGCCCTCGTAATTTAAGGCAAAAGCTCGACTGACTTCAAGTCAATATAATTATTGAGAAGTCTACAATACTGCATAACGCAATAATTCGACTTTAAACTATAAGTGGGGGTGCCAGTTGAAAGATTTTATCTAAAATACTAGTTTTCCAGTGTATTAACCTGGATAAAGGGTCGTAATTATATAAAAGATTACTTTGTAATTCCCGTTGCCACTTTGAAACAAGAGCGAATTTTTAACTGAAAACTCTTATACCGAATTATATTGCTACGTGTTTACACCATCCAGTAAACACCACCAAGCGTCCAATAAATTGCTAAAATTACTCTCAGTAACCACTGACATATTAATCACTAAATTACAATAGTTTTTATAATTACATATTAACTTTAACTCTTAATTACTATACATTCACTACTTGTTACTGTTCTTTATCTTATTTGACCACTTATCATCTAAAATATAACTCCGTGCGTTGGATCCGCTCCTTATATATCCGTGGCGCTTTATTCTCGATCCGTCCATTTTCGTTCCGATCATTTCGGACAACATCTCGATCCTTCTAAACTGTCATTAAAGATATTTTTACCGTTTTCTAATCCATCCGTGGTAATAGTAGTTCGCCAGTTAGCCCAGGGATGGCGCTGTTTTACTGGCAGCTAATTAGATAGACCTCCTTTTACCCTGCTACTAGGGATTATATCTCCCTTCATAAGAAGGCTTGGGTGTGCATATAACAATATAGAAATGCTTTTAATTTCAAAATAAAATAAGATTTAAATAAGTCGGAATTTATTATTAAAACTAGGAAAAATAACAATAGTTCGCGATTAGCTTAGTTACTTTATCCATATGTGTATAAATAAATAAATAATAAACGCCATATAAATTAGACAACCCCCAATTCCAGAAGTTAGAAGCTTGTGCGGAAGGGGGTCATACATTGAAAAGACATGGACATACAACCATTTCCTTCGACAGTGCCAGTGACGGAGCCGGAATTCAAACCCGGTGGCGCGATACATGTGTGATTAATCGCGATTGCAACCTCGCGCCTTAACCAACGCGGCTATAGGTCAGATAGAGCGCAAGATTAACCGCTCTCTCTTTCTTTCCCCCTCGATTTGCTGTGTTCTGTCGGGATTATAACTTGTCTTGTGATATTTACAAAGTGTATAATTGATCATCAATCTTGAAATACCTAATTTTAAATTTTCTCGTTTATTTTATGGACTAATTAAAATAACTTTTCATTTTGAGAGACTCAATTTTAAGTTATAGTCCATGGGCAAGTCAGGATGTCACTACCATTAGGTGGGACTAAACGGCGCCTATGTTAGTCCTATATGTGAGTTAAAAGGAATCACCTTTTGGACATTTCAGATTCCCAGCTAAGTACGTTTTTTAGCCGCCATATTCACCTTTTTGACCCAATTATATGTATCTCGGAAATCATTGATCCTGGACGAAAAATACCTCTTAATAAAGTTGTTTACAATAAAATTTTCTTATGATCATGAAATTTCCATATCAGTTTACGGCAGTTTAATGCAGCAATTGTAACTAAAATGATTTTTTGAAGGGTGTGTTTCTGATTTTTGTAATATCATTTTTAAATTATTTGGTTTCATTTCAGGTTTGCCGGAATTTGCTGAGAAAATAGTTTGAAGTGTAAGAAAAATGAAAAGAAGGAAGCTAGAGGAAACATTGATGGGAAGCTGTATTACATGCGGGAAGAGCCAAATTTGAACGAAATAACCAGCCTTTGAGACAACTGTTCCTGGGAATTGTGAAGCTGCAACAGTGAGACAATTTATCCCTACTTTAACATCATCTCAATGTAGTGCGACTGTACCAAAGTGTATATATTACCACATCAACTGCAGGTGACAGTTCATCAACCCAAAATCCCTGGCGAAAATTACTACAACAGTTACGTTTTCAAAAGAAGAGGAACAAATTTCCACGGAAAAAACCACTAGGTAACCAAGGTATTCCATAAGACAAGCTCCAAATTTTGCCAAATGTTTTGCATGAAAAAATGTAAGCATATTAAAGGGACAAATAGTCGTGAACTCTTAAAACCAGCAAGTCTGACAAAACCATTAGTGAAATTGCTGCACAACGCCTAGATAACAGAATATTGTCGGTAACTTCAAGAGATATTGTGGCAACTGAAGCACATTACTATAAAACCTGTTACAAAGACTACACGTACACAAGTCCTGATAAATATGCCCGCGATGTGGACAACTTGTACCAAATACCCGAGCAAGACTCTCTTAATATGATTTTTGATACAATTCGAAATAAACTTTTCCCAAATCCTCGAATTATTCGATTTGCAGAACTGACTTCTCAACTCGTATCGTTTATGCAATTCAAGGGCATTAGAGACGTTTCAGATTCGACTAAGAATCACTTTCGAAGAAATCTAGAGTCAGAGTTCAACGAGTCATTGCATTTCATCATAGTTATCATGTCATGTCTGACAACTTGGGAGTCGAAGCATTCACTACCGAATATATAGTTTTGAAGAAGAAGCTTGAAGCTCACGCTGAGCAACAAAACAAGAATCTGTGATTAATGATGTTGCCTTGCTTTTGCAAAACCAAATAAAAAACTGTCAAAGAACAATATTGGCCAGTACATCCAGAGGAATTAAATTACGCATATTTTTCCTTACCTGATGGTCTTCGAAATTTTCTGTATATCTTACTGGGAGGAAAGCAAGAGGCCTCACCTCGTATCATGAGGCTTACATTATATAATTCTCAAAATATTATTGCTGCAGTAATTTGTGGTACAGTCCTAACTTCAAAGCATGTTTTGATTCTTTCGGTTATCACAACCTTGACAGGCAATTTAAGTTCCAATGGATCGATTAGACCATGAATGTTCATACTCATCTTTGGAGGAGATAGAAACCGCATTGTGTATTGATAAAATTAATATAGTAGACAGAGATAGAGTTCCTCTCCAGAGCAGCATACATCCTTCAATACCTACAGTACTGGCGTATGATAATATTGACGGCCAAGAAGAGGTACTCAACGGCATACGAACATCTCATCCTGTTAATGGCATAATTGTAATTGTTCAGCCAAGATTCTTGTCATGCCCCCCACCTAAACCAAACGAAAGTATCAAGAAGAAAGAAAAAAAGCGATCTATCGAACCAATTAGACACGGCTTCCCATGGGCAAGGCCCACCTCCCGTAGTTCCAGCTGATCTTTGCACTACATTGGGTGAGGCAGCTCTCAATGCTCTTTAGCGGAAAATTCTGTGAATACCGTTGCGCGCGTATGACACAGAAAACTAGATAATCTGTTCTTGGACTGGATTCAATATTTTAACAAGAAATGATGTACAAGGCACGGTGAGATCGTTACACCTTGAGAACTACCTTGAGGTAATGCTAAAATAGGGATAAATTATTTCACTTTTGCAGCCTCACAAAGCGTTTCCCAGGAACGATTGTCTCAAAGGTTGGTTATTTCATTTAAATTCGACTCTTTCCCGTATATAATACAGCTTCCCATCAATTTTTCTTCTAGCTTCCTTCATTTCATTTTTCTTACACTTCAAACTATTTTCTCAGCAAATTCCGGCAAACCTGAAATGAAACCAAATAATTTCTGAACAACTTTATTAAGAGCGATTTTTCCTCTCGATCAACGGTTTCTGAAATACAGGTATTGGGTCAAACAGGTGAAAAATTTACAAAATGGCGGCTAAAAAACGTATTTAGCAGGGAATCTGAAATGTCCAGAAGGCGATACCTTTTAACTCACATATAGAACAATCTAAAAACGTAGGTGCCGTTTAGTCCCACCTAATGTAGTTACCGCGATTTTTGTTAGACCTGGCTCATAGACTATTATGTTTATGAGCACAATTATTAATATTTGGTAAATCATTGTTAATATACGAAGTGATCGTAACCCTGGGTATCGATTGCAGTGTTTTACTTGTTTCTACAAATCAAAAGTGTACAAGAAAAAATAGTAGCCCCAAGACTGAGTCCTGAGTTACACTGGATGTACCGGCATGAGCTTGGGGTTCACGCACCGGTACTGACGCCCTGGGATATCTGTGTACGTTTGTGGATGGGTATGACATCTATCTACATCTGTGGATGGGTATCACAGGTCGCAACAAGCTCCGTCACAGGCTGCAGTGATGCAGTATGGGAGGTAGCGTTACCCAACGTCCTGGAGCTATACTAGGATCAACAGCGTGGAGACGGGGACTCAGTCGCTCGGGTGCCGGAATCGTCTGATTAAGGTCGGATGGTTCGGGCGCGCGAGAGGCTGGAGCTCTGTCGTGGAAACCTGCCTGGTATAAACCGTGTGGAGCAAGTGGGTGGTTGTTGAGGATTGCTTACTCCACGTGGGGGTCTGCCTTAACCAGCCGACCAAGTGGATGGGAGCCACAATAAAACTCCCCCCAAGTCAAAGGTGGAACAGCATAAGTCTATGACTGCGTGGCTAAGGGGAAGCTTAGTCGTTATTATGCGGACTCCAGGGCACCTGACGCACCCTGGTTTAAATAAATGTCTGCCTGTGGTATGCGGGGCACTGCCTCAGGTAAACCGCTTTTCCTCCGCTACTCGTGGGACTGTTATGAAGCCCGATTTAATTATCAATAACATGGGCAAAAAGACAGCTAAAAGGGGCCACAAGAATGGCCCCGCGCCGTCATAATGGCCCTAAATAATCTGAAGTGCCTCCAAATAAATCTCCACCATGCAAAAGCAGCCTCGAGTGTGCTCAGCAGGGAATTTATTAGGAGGAAGTTAAATATCGGGCTAATCCAAGAGCCCTGGGCACTTGGAGGACGTATCAAAGGACTCCCTACACAATCATGCAAGTTAATTTATTCAACCTTGCATGACTATCCTAGAACAGCTCTGTTGTTCAACAAGGATACTAACTTTGTTCTCCTTTCAGAGTTCATAACGAGGGACTTAGTGGCAGCAGCTGTGGAAGTGCCTACAGAAAGGGGAAAAAGGCAGGTCGTAGTGGCCTCCGCCTATTTTCCCGGTGAAGAAGGCAATCCACCCCCAGAAGAGGTAAGAAACCTCATTAACTGGTGCAAGAGGAGGAAAAAACCCTACATAATAGGTGGCGACGCTAATGCTCACCATCATATGTGGGGAAGTACTGATACAAACACTAGAGGTGAGTGCCTGTTTGAATATTTGTTGGCAAATAATATCGACATTATCAATAAGGGCAATGAACCCACCTTTATGAATGCGATTAGAAAAGAGGTTCTTGACATAACCCTTGCTGATCCACTCATAACCGACTTAATTAAAAATTGGCATGTTTCAGATGAGCCTTCCATGTCGGATCATAGACACATACGATTCGACTTGGAAGCAGCTGTAACAAGCCTCGGGGAATGTAGAATACCTAGACTGACGGACTGGAGTGTTTATAAAGAACACTTGAGGACGGAGGTCGAAGATGTAACGCATTCCATCGACACAATAGAGGAACTGGATATAGCCTCATATCAACTACAAAACATCATGACATCATGTTATGAAAAAAGCTGTCCCATTAAACAAAGGGCAATCCAAAGAGATGTGCCCTGGTGGAACAGAGATCTCAGCCGTCTCAGGGCTGAGACTAGGAAAGCTTTTAACAAAGCCAAAAACACTGGAAACTGGGAGGACTACAAAAAAGCCCTTACGGAGTACAACAAAGAATTGAGAAGGTCTAAAAGAAGATCATGGAGACGGTTCTGCGAAGGGATAGACGAACTAGCCCCAGCAGTCCGCCTACAAAAAGTCCTTGCAAAAGACCACTCAAATGGAATAGGGCTACTCAAAAAGCCCGATGGCAAATACACAGAGAGTCAGCAGGAAAATATAAGAGTGCTTTTAGGTACTCATTTCCCAGGCTGTCGCATAATTCAGGGTGAATTTCCACAGGACTATCTGGATGAGGATGCTCCTCGTCCTACCAGAGAAGGAAAAAGCCTGGCTAGGAAAATATTCACCCCCAATAAAATTAAATGGGCGGTATCTACCTTTAAGCCCTTTAAATCACCGGGCAGAGATGGCATCTTCCCTGCCCTACTTCAACATGGAATTGAGGAGCTTATCCCATGCCTGAGAAGTATATTTATAGCTAGCTATATACTTGGGTATATTCCCCGAGCTTGGAGGGAAGTCAAGGTGGCGTTTATTCCGAAAATAGGCAGACGTCCACCAGACGAGCCTAAGTCGTATCGCCCCATTAGCTTAACCTCATTTCTCCTTAAAACAATGGAGAAACTTTTAGATCAATATATTAGAAGTGAAATCCTTACAGGAACACCGCTTCATGCAAAACAATTTGCCTACCAACCTGGCAAATCAACAATAAATGCTCTACATTGCCTGGTTCAAGGCATTGAAAAGACATTTACAGCAAAAGAAGTGGCTATGTGTGCTTTCATAGATATAGAGGGTGCTTTTGACAACACCTCCTATGAATCCATACAAAAAGCCGCAGAAAAAAGGGGAATACAGTCTCCTACAATTAAATGGATACAATCCATGCTTAGAAGCAGAATTATTACCACAAGTGTGGGGGATGAGTCGGCTACGATGACTGCAGTCAGAGGTTGTCCACAAGGTGGAGTCCTATCGCCCTTGCTGTGGTCAATGGTGGTCGATGATCTCCTACATAAAATGAGTAATTCAGGCTTCAACGTCCAGGGATATGCAGATGACCTGGTCGTCACTGTGAGAGGCAAAAATGAGGTCATGATTTCCAACCTCATGCAAATTGCCTTAAATATAATATCCAAATGGTGCTCGTCAGAGGGGCTCAATGTCAATCCGAGCAAAACAACTATTGTCCCGTTCACTAAAAGGAGAAAACTCAATCTTAGAACTCCTGTACTGAATGGAACAATACTAAATTTTTCCAGTGAAGTCAAGTATCTGGGAGTAATCCTGGATCAAAAACTTACCTGGAACTCACATCTGGAAAGGACTCTTACTAAAGCAACAGCGGCAATATGGACGTGCCGTAGGTTGTTTGGTAAGACTTGGGGTCTAAGACCGAAAATGACACATTGGTCTTATCTTTCGGTTGTCAGACCTATGGTAACCTACGCATCATGCGTATGGTGGCCAAAAACAGAAGGAAAAATAGCACAGGGAAAGTTGCAGAAACTGCAACGCCTTGCCTGTATAGGGACTACAGGAGCAATGCACTCGTGTCCCACAGCAGCTATGGAAGCTATGCTTGACCTACTTCCCTTGCACTTGCATGTAAGGAAGGAGGCAGCACTCAGTGCTTTACGACTGCACCAGGCATATAAATTTAAACCAGGCGATCTGGTTGGTCACTTAAGGATTCTGGAGTTAATCCATTTGAAGTCCATGACCAAACCCACTGACTCAATGCCAATCAAACAAGACTTTGACTGCCCGTTTGACGTGCTAATTGAAAACCGTCAGACGAGCAAGATAGAGGCACTGCGATTGGAACAAGGGTCACTCATCTGGTTGAAGGGGTAGGAGTGGGCATAGCAGGGCCTAAATGTAGGCTATCCAAAGCCCTCGGTAACACCCCAACCATCTTCCAGGCAGAAATTTACGCTATAGATCTGTGTGCCCAGGAATGCCTAAATAAAGGCATCCGAAGGGCAAAGATCTATATATTATCTGATAGCCAGGCAGCACTAAAAGCTCTAAGGTCCTATACCTTTGAGTCTAAAATTGCCTGGGAATGTAGACAATCCCTGAAGCAACTGGCCAACAACAACAAGGTTACCTTGATGTGGGTGCCAGGGCATGAGGGAATACAAGGAAATGAACTTGCTGACAGCCTTGCAAAAAAAGGATCTAAAGCACCATTCATTGGACCCGAACCGTTTTGTGGCCTGGCCAAGGGACACATAGCGGAGGAGATCCAAGAATGGGAAAAGGACCAGAAGAAGTCCTACTGGAGGAATACTCCAGGTCAAAGACAAGCGAAAAAGTTTATAACTTATTCGACAAAGAATGCCACAAGGCTTCTCGAACTTGAAAAGTCCGAATTAAGGCTAATCACAGGCCTTCTAACTGGCCACTGCCCCTTGAAATATCATCTCAAGAATATGGGCAAGGCAGTAGACAACAAATGCAGATATTGCAATACTGCAACTGAAACTGCGGAACATATACTTTGTGAATGCAAGGTGTTAGTCCGCATTAGGCTAAAATTCCTAGAACAGGCGGAATTAACGCCTGAAGACATAGGGAAATTAGCCCCCAGGAAAATCACAAGCTTTGTAAAAAGTCTTGGAATCCTGGGCAACAACTAGATGTAGGGTTAATCACAAAAGATCTTTTAGGTCGAAGTGAAGTAAGGCTGTTCGAAGCCAAACGACCCCATAAAACAATCTACAATCTACACTGGATGTAATAGACAGATCACGATATGTTTCATTGTTTATAATGACCATTTTTCGATGTTCTGTTTCCCTTTTTTACATTTAGCATTGCATTGCAATAACTATATCAAAAGTTTAGTGTACCTTTCTCTAGAACATTTTTCATTATGTGTTAGAGTACTGAAAAGTACATTTTTTAAAATTATTTTCATCTTTAAGTTTAGATATTCGTCAGGTATTCGAGGTCCATTTTCCACAATAACATTCTGTACATCGTGAGATATCCCAGCCACTCCTCGATGATACCGTATTGCTTGGAACTAATTATTACTTGTAAAATACATTAAATATTTCCCATTCTCAGAATTGCATTAGCAGGAAGTCGTAAAAAATGTTTTTCTCTTCAGTGTTAATCCTCAGCAGCTGGAGCATGCCAATGGACCACATTATGCATCGCTGAATCGAACGGCATTCTTGGTCAAGTGCTTCGATTAACTTTTTCCTACTTTAAAGTGCACCAGAACCATTTTGCTTTTTTACACCTCAACAATTCGATGTAAATTGAAATTTCCCGCTTGTAAATTGGATGCGGCCATGAACATGATTACAGTATCGCTCAGTGGAGTGCGATAAACTAATTAGAATATTTTGTTTGTATTCAAATCAGTTATTGCGTTTTCCAAAAATTTTATGGCAAGCTTTTCCAAACCCGTTAAATGATATTCGAAGCCATTTCTTCAATACTACCCTCATATTTTGGCTGGATTCCCCTTATTGTATGGCACGTCTGACAACACCGCGTCATCTCGGTGACACCAGTTTAATGTTCTGAAGAACGCCTTCTTCGAAGCTTCCCATGGTCAAAAAAACAGTATTTATCATTATTCAAAAATATATCATACAAAACCAAATATTGTATGAGAAATATAAGAATGTTAGAACAAAATTAAAGAAAATTAAAAGATATTGATGACTCACATAAAAAATAAAATCAAATGAATAGTATGCTCCATTCAGCAGAATTTGTTTTGTTTAATTTTTGAGTGAAATTTGTTTTCAGGTAACATTCTGATTAAAATTTAGGGCCATAGTAATTAGTTGCATTACGACTTTCCTCTAACCTAGTAAAATCTAAGCGAAACTCATTTCTCTGTCTAGTGTTATAATTATGAATTACTCCATGAGAAACATAGTTATTTAAATTTTTTTAACGTACATAAGAGCTGCGAGAATGAAACAACTAGGCACTGTCAAGATATTCAGCTCACTAAATTTTTGTTTGACGTCCTTTCTAATGGTAAACCTGACATTATTCTCATAACACGTCTTTGTAGTGAAAATATTCAGCTTAGATGAGCTGAGTATCCCTAAATTATTATGGCATAGGAAAATACACTTTGTAATAGCGAGAAATAAACAATTTTTATCACACTCGGGGACAATTCTGTTCTTAAATTCATAATCATAAACTACTTTGGAGAATTTACTAGGCAGATAATCTACGTGCAGATCCCAGCAAAGCTTAGCATCCACAATTACTTCTAAAAACTTAATATTATTGGGATTATCAAAATTTTTTAACCTACGGGTTGAGGATATCATACTTTGTGTTTTCAATTAATTTAGGTTTAATTTATTTGCTCTGAACCAGTCAGAAGCCTCCGACTGTGACCGCTGCATATCCTGTTGTAATTCGTTAGAATTTTCATTAATGTTTATCATGGTCGTATCATCAGCAAATAGTACAACCGTAGTATTGTCCGTTTTCGTATTATTATTTGGTACTTCATTTAACAGTCGCGAATGATAAGAAGCGTTATCCATAACGATAACTTAATTTGAGGGAATACAAGGTAATAGCTGTTCAGCGAACCATTTTTCAAACAAATCCGAGGTCATATCGTTGTGATAGTCAGCAGAACACTGTTTCATATTTTTGGCTGTCAAGAGCAGTGCGTTGGGTACGAACTCATTTCAACTTCCGGCATGCAGAATTATAATACATTTTTCCCTTGAACATGGCGCATTTAAAGTACAATTTTTAGTCGTGTCTAATAATAATATGGCTTTATTTTTTGTTGACGTATGTTATTTACAAGAATCTTTTATAAAGGGGGCGACGTTCAACTAGGCTGCTCTTCCACATAACCTCCTATAATTCTACAAAACAGTACACTAAGTACAAAATGTAAGATATGTTACAGTGCACATAAATAAACCAAATCTAATTATAAAAACAAGGTAAATTTCTTTGTGATATTAAGTAAGTTTTTATATGGGTTTTCAGAGTATGGAAACCAGAATTCGAGCTAATTTTACAATTCAGATTGTTATAAATAAAAATGTAAGTTGCATTATATGTAAAAGATCTTCGAAATTGGACTGTATTATGCTTAGGAACGCTGTATAGGATAGCGCGTAGGACAATTATATACATCAGCACCTTTCATTAATTTTCCGAGCAAATATGTTGGATATTTATTTATGTTCATCTTGCGAATGAGGTAGACAAAATTAAAGATAACTTAAGTTTCACAACGCTTGATAAATACTTCTTATTCATGTATAATGTCTTTAATTTAAAATAATATTTTTTAACAAGTGTGTTAACGTGTTCATTAAATTTTAATTGCACATCTAAGATCACTCCGAGATTTTTGCAATGTCCACTAAAAGTTAAAGATGTATCAATTAGAATTTTAAAATCAGGTATGTCACAGAGTTCTTTATTGTTTTTCCAAAACAACAATTACTCAGTTTTTTTCTTGTTTAAAATAAGACCTGCGCACTTGATACTCTCACCACCTGTGCTAAATCTTCGTTAACATTTTCAGCAGCTACTTTATATTCACGTTGTAAAAAGTTGCCAATGTACCAACTTTTTTATATTTAGTATAGGCTTTGTCTCTGAGCTTCATCATGAATTTTCGATTTTGAGTTAACCAAGGAGCCGGCTGCTTAGACATTCTTACTGTTTTTCTGGTGCATTAAAATCAAAAAGTGCACTTATATTTAGATTCCAGTATTCTATCATTTCTTCAGCGGATTGAAGATAATAAATATGTGACCAATTAATGACATATAGATCATTAAGTAATCTAAGTAATCCCTAAATGTTCGAAATATTTGAGGTTGTTTGATTTTTTAAATTTTTAAATTACAATTTACTAATGAATGATCCGAAATACCTTCCATGTTAATACCTTCAACATTGTTCACTAAATTTGTATCTGGTATAATAATTAAATCAATTACTGTACTAGAGTGTTCCGTAATCCACGTCGGCTGTGAAATTAATTGATGCAAACAATATTTACTTAAAAACTAGTCAATTGCTTAGTATATTATTGTTATTTAACTTTGAAAAGTCTACATTAAAATTCCCTCCAAATAGGATTACATCGAAATCAGATCACAAACTAACCAAGGTATTTTCTAAAGTTTCAAGACACACATATTCGAAATCATTTCCGAAGTATAGGGAATTTATTTTCTTGATAAAAATTGTAAACTGTTCTTCTTTTGAGACATCGCCAATTTTTCAAAATTTTTGAAATTTCAGTTTGCTTTTAACATATTAATCTACAACAACCACTTTTTTAACAAGATTAATAGTAGAAATCGGAATCTTAGTTAATTCAAACATTCTTTTTATAATACCTGTATCCCTCATTTTATTATTTTCTCTCTTTAAGCGGTTAGAAATGTTTATCAAATGGTCCCCAAAAAAGTCATTTTAAAACAATATTACAGTTAATAATAATTATTTAAGGTAAATATAACACAAACAACTTTTTTGGTATTATGAGAAACTACCGCGCAACGTTAAATAAAGGTACGGCACTGCCCGGTCCCACGAAAACAGTCTCTCACAGCACTTTCTTGTTTTAGAGCTGGTCATTCCGAACATCAACTTGAATTCTTTACCTGCTGCCCGCATCTTCGCAATTGTACATCTGCTCGACTACACCTCATATACGAGGGGATAAATAATACCGATAACGCAGTGCTGTCTGCTGTGTACCATTGTAGAGAGATATAGCAACGAACATCCCTGGTAGAGAGATTGAATTTATATTTTAAACTGACATCGGATAAAGTATACACATTTTGATTAAAAGTATGGTCAACTTAATTATTTGAAAAGTCATAAATTGAGTTTAACCCTGTTTCACAGGTATACGATCCTGGTAGATTATCGAAAGGTTCCAAATAATTTAAATTTTGAACCAACCTAACGTGACACTAAGTACAATAAAATCATTTAACAAAGCCACTAAATGTGTTGGAACATGAGCTTTTCAACACAAAGAGAGCAAACAATTCATCCTCTTTCAAATTCGCTGACAAAGCAGCAGCGTTAAACTTGATTTAAAACCAGTGCCACTGACAGCTCGTATTCTATTCTAAGTTAGACGTTGTTCCTCCTGCTCCCGAACGGGTATGGTGTATAGTGACCCGCATGATGGGGGTTTTTCATATATCCTATTATATGGGCTTATATTTTGCAGGGGATGTGAAAGGGAACCTAATACCATAGTTAATATCAAACCTTGAAATGGATTTTTACGGGGCAAAAGAAGTGAACGAAAAAATATGTGATACTTAAAAAGGACGGTTATGAGTAATAGATGAAAGCGATTTTCATAGATTGTTTCATCGTGAAACAATCTACGAAAATAATTTTTCCGTGCTTTTACCTAGATTTGCCCAAACACGGTAATAGAATTGTAAATAGGTTGAAAAATTGAATTGTTCGAAAGAATTAGACAGAAAAACACATCCAATTGTGTATTAAGAATGAAAATATTACTGTTAGAATGTCTGAAAATGATATCTTAAACGCAACAAAGAAAAAATAAGATAATGTCAAGTCCTGATAATACACGTAATGTACTATTCTCTATTGCAAATTCATAGTCAAATATCGCCGAATCAACATGGGTTTCTAAGTAAAAAGTTACAAATTTAGCGCTTTTTCTTCAATATGTCTCAAATATATCAGATAGGCAGGGACAGAAAAATGTCGTTTTTACAGATTTTCCAGAGACCTTCGACAGAACAGATCATACCATCTTAAATCGACAAAATTTGGTTCCAATCCTAGCGCTATAGAATTTCTTAAATCCTATATACATAAAAGAGTTTTAATTTGTCCTGTTTATATTATTATTATTGCGGGTATGCTTCAAGGGTCTAACCTGAACCCGCTTCTATTATCTTATTTATTAATGATTTAAGCATTGCTATTGACTGTTGCAAACTCTCTACACTGATAGCTGAAATATATTCAGTTATAATTTGTATTGGCGAGGAAGTTACCATCTGACGATTTTCAGTTTAGTACGTAAAACTGTGTACACGTATCTCCAAGCCGCGTGAAGTGGTCGAAGCTTTAAGTGAGTCGGGGTGCAAAGATATATAGAAATAATATTACAAAAGAAAACATGAGGAAAAGGCCATCGATATGACATATAGAGGCCAATACTGATACTTACAGCTGAGACCATATAACTCACTATTATGTAAGATTAAGCATTTCAAAAATTGAACTTCATGGATCACTCATTTATAAGATTGTTCATACCAAGACATCTACATATCTCTTTGTACTGCTGAAGAAAAGACCGGAGACACACGCAGCGAATACTAGCAGTTTTGACTCCTACAGTATTCACAGACGTGATACAGCAAATTTAAAAAAAAATTGCGTACGTAGGTGTGCTTGCTCTTAACAAGTTTAGAAATATTTTTTCAGCGAGTTCTGTTCATCAATTTAAATCTATTTATAAAAAATACTTGCTGTCCGCTCAAATCTGATCCTAAAGATTGTTTGTAAATTGATAATTATATATATAGTGTGTCCAGCAGCCTATATTTTGTAAAAATTGGGCTGCTTGGATTTATCAGGGTATCTCAAAGCTAACACATCATACGTTCTTGTTAATATTTTGTCGCATTCTCTATAAATAATTAATAAACTTAACTAATCCTCGTTGGAATAACCCAGAGAAGCCATAATGCAATTAAATTTATAAGGAACCACTACTAGTACACTGTAAAATATTATACAACTAATTTGACGGCTCTGCTATTACTTCTTCTGACAATAAATGTCTGCAATGCCGACTTCGTTAGAGTTAGAGAAAGAATTTTTACAAAATAATAGGATTCTTTGAACCTTCGTAAATATCTTAAAAATCGTTGTAGTTATGTGTAAGGAAGTAAATGTAAAGAGTGTCCATACTTTTAGTCGTAGAATTTGATAAAATTTAAAAAACGAGGGTTTCCATTTAAAAATTTGAAGATATGCGACGTTTCTGAATTTAAAGTTGTTACCACTTTTATACTCACTGTATAATACTTAAATGTTTTTAATTATTTTGAAATAACTTACAACTGTACTGAATGCTTGCGCAGTAAAATATATTCAATTTTTAGGGGTCTGCAACTGTCAATTTTTCATTTAAAATGTTAATATTTCGAAAACTATAAATTTAAATATAAGGTTTATGTAAAGTGGCCATAAAATTTTATAACTATCAATTCCGCAAATAAAAATTTGGTTGTTTCATTTAAAATAACAAAGTTGACATCTACTTCCGGTATAAACGGAAGTGACAGAACTGTCAAAATATTTTAGTTGGATAGATCATACACTGTTTCAGTGGCGGTCCTAATGGGGGGGGCATAGGCCATAGGAGTGGACACATGAACTTTGTAAATCTATCGATTACAAATTATTAAGATCTCTCTGCCCTACATTTACTTCCAACAGATCACAATAAAATATGCCCAGTAGTGCTGTATTAGTCAACTCTAATCTAGGTAAATTTAGTAATATCCTGTATTATTGATTAATGTTTAAATAGTCGGAGACAGGACCAAAAAAAAGAAGCACACTATTTTGCCGACATTTCGGTTACTTGGCATATACTTCTTCAGGGCTTAATAGTTCTGATTAGGGCGACCATATGTATTTATTTTAGACAATACTTTCTTTTCGGATAGTGTCCTACTGTCCTTAAAAGGTTAATTAAGTACACCTAAATGTACTTCTTTTTCTTGAGATGCAAAACATTAGAAATTTAAATTTTCATTTGCTTTTTGCAAAACTGGAGTTTGAATTTAAATGAATTGAATGTTTTTGAACGTGTGAATTTGAGAAGATAAGTTTTATGAAATCAAGTTTTTTTGTTCATGTGATGCTTTTAAGGACTACATAGGTCTGTGAATGAAGACGAACCGTTCGGCGAAGTTGGTCTAATGCAGGTCAACGTTCCAGAAGATAGAATTGCCTACTGAAATTCCGAAAATATTTGCATTATCGCACTGAAGATGGCTGGCCTGACTCGAGAGTCTTGATAAAGTCAAAATAAATTTAAAAATGTTAAGATTTTATGGGAGTTTATTTTTTGTTTTCATGAGACAAGTGCGTAATAACTATTGCAGTTCAGAAAAATCGTAAATGAAGATATTCACACTAGAGCCTGTGATGCAAGTTCACACGAACATCAATGAGAGTTGCATCGAAATGTTCCAGTTTCCAAGAGCCAGACCGCAAATTTTGAAAGCAATCCTAAGTTCCCAAAAGTGCGACTGGTACCAACGTGATGATTCAAGTGCTGTAGTTGCAGATACGTCGAGGGAGAATATTTGTTATTTTGATATATTTTGTATTTGAATATAGAATTCTTGGTCTTTTTTACTTGATACAAATATGTTTGCTATTTTATATTTTTAAGCCTTACATCCACGAAACCTACATTTCGGAGACAACGTTATTTTAGATAAAACTTCTGACTTTTAATTTAAGGCCGTTTGACCTTGAAAAATCTAAAATTTTCAGTTGCGGCGCATTTTATACCCCCTACAATCTCAACTTTGATAAAAAGCTACTTTCATCATTGTACTTGTTTTTCTGGAAAAAATATGATCACTTTAGTTATAATGCAACATCGGTAGACATAACAATTTCATCAACACCAATATTCAACATTAATAATGATGAAATTTTTATGCCTAACGGTGTTGCATTATAACTATTAAACCTTGAAGAAACGCCAACAAAATAGTGTTTTTTTATTGTCCTCTCTCCGACTATTTAAGCATTAATCATTAAATCCCCTTACAGCTGACGCTACGTGTACACAGCTGCACTGCCCATCTTTTATGCCCCCATGTTAAAATTCTGGGACCGCTACTGCACTGTTTGCTGTACATACGTAATTTCACAAAAAATCGTCCAGTAGTAGTACGATTTTTACTTTACTGTGTTTTTATTATTTTTATAATAATTTACCCACTTTGTGTTGGCTTATATATTTTGTTAAATATAACTTAGTCCAACTTGATTGCAATAAGTCTTCACCATGTGGAGCTGTTCGCAAGTTGCAGACACCTCGTGTCTGTAATTTAATGACTATACAAGGCCAGTGAAGTGTTTTTGTGCATTTGCCTATGTCGTACTGATGAGAGCTAACAAGCTCGAAATTAGTCTACGGCTGGTGATGCACAGCGCCTCTGCACTGGAAATCTGTCGGCTGGGGGCTTATTGCAATCAGATTTTATTTTGCGTTTTCCGATTGAAGACGTAATATGTCGCAAGTTATAGGACATTATTTTCAATTGGTTTGGAAACGCACATTGTACACCTCGATTGGTGGGAATGAATCGATTTCATTTCATAGGAAATAGTGGAATACTGGACTGTCGTAGTTGGTATATTTTTACTTTACCGCATTTTTATTATTTTTGTAATAATTTATCAACTTTGTGTTGGCTTATATATTTTGTTATACCATATATATTTATAGAGATGGGTTAAGGTATTGGGGACATTGTGTTTATAGCGATTTCAGTAATAGTTTCAGAAAAATAATTACTAAAATAATTTTTTGCAGATCAACAGACTCTATGGTGTTTGTCTGGCCATTTCGGTTAACTATTTCTATTCTGTTTTACATATTCATTTGCTATCTTTTATAAAATTCCATTTTTTTTTCTGTTTCCGTCGGAAACTTTCGGTTTGATTAAAAATCTGATCGAAAGAGACCCACTTGACTTCCTCTATCTTCAACAGATAATAATGTAGTTATCTAGATTTAATATCGTTTTAAACCCTGTTCAAACAATGGTATTATGTTTATCTTTCTGATAGTCTGATGTATTTTAAACAGAGCTCATCAATTAACCGAAGGCGCCACAAAAACTCGGTAGTGACAAAAACACCATTAAAAACGGAAAAAAATGTCGTCATTAGCAGGGATGACGTGATATTCATAGCAAGACAAAAAGACAAATTAGAGTTACTCCATGCCAGGATGCCTTCTTGGAAGTAGTTTATTAGTGGTCTGTTGATGAAAGTTGAAATGTTCTCGACGAGAAATTGACATTTCTTCCAACGTAGATTTGATCATAAATCTTCTATTTCGCAGTTATTGATATACAGGGTGTCCTTAGTTTAAGAGAAGCTCAAACGTAAAAATTTGTTTAAGATTGTAGACTGGGGTCTGCAGTCTCTATATTTTTTATAAGGGGGCCAAATAATTGACGAATATTCCAAGTTGTATCAAACAAAAGATTGATATAGTATTTTTAGTGTGTTAATGTCATAATCGTGAAATTTTCGCAGATAATTGAACTTCGTGTGCAAAATTAGTTAATATAAATTAAAAATAGTGCCAATCTTCATATTTTGTAGTTTTAAATTAACTAACTTTGTAAACAACTGAAATTATTGAGTGAAAATTCATATCATTGTACCTGTCACAGTTCTACTTAGGTATAGTCCAAGTAAGGACTTCCCTACACTCAAGAAACGCAACAAAAACTTTACGGCATAATTCTATCGCCGCGGGCCATGGCGCCATGCCTGTCGTCAAACGACCCGACGCACATTAAAAACCTATAAAGGCAAGCGAGTCAATTTGCGAACAGCATTACAAAGAGTATCGGTATTTTAATGAGGTCGTAAAGTTTTTGTTGCGTTTTTTATTTGCCGGGAACTTATTACTTCAACTATAGTCTTATACTTTTTTTAGCGATATATGTATTAAAAACTAAGTTATGGCCAAAAATAGTAAATATTTTTTTATCGAATCGCTCTCTCTCTCTTGGATATGCCCATCTTAAGCAAAATATTAAAAAATTTATAAGTAGAAGCATAATCTATTAGTGGAGGTATTTAGCATTTCACAAACATTTCACATTTTTAAGCAATAAAACGGATAGAAATGGGTTTTTTTGCATTCGATTTAGGGCGGCATTTATAAAAAATGTTACTTAATAATGTTAACTTTTTATCTTATACAAATGGGAAATGCATTTTGTGCAGACCAAAATTCATTTTTAAATGTGCATTTTTTGAGTTATTTTGGAAAATTTTTATATTAATAATTTATATTACACAAGTGTTTTATTATTTTCTTTACTTCCACGTTCAGTGGAAATTCTTTTGACATGTTTTATATCGTTGGAAAGAGAAAAAATAGACGGTATTAATGTTATGGCCTACTTTGAGATTTGTTCTTTACATTTTTGCACAAGAGCGTATGTCAAAGCCAACTACGTTTTTGAATTTTTTGAAATACCCAAACTTACAACGTATTGAAAAATTCATATAATAAGTTTGCCTGTTGGTACATATATATTTTTGTTGTTAGGATGTTAACGATGATATTATTTCTAATTTTAATGGCCTATAACCTATCACCTTATTATTCCTGAAGAAGATAATAAAACTTGTCGAAACGTCTACTTTAAAGAGAATATAATGTTTGCTCCTACCTAATATAAATGTTACACATTTCAAATTTCATAAACTTAAAAAAAGTCTCTTAACATTTTTATTTTTCGAAATACTTGAAGAAAACACGTTTCGTTTTTTTCCCGCCGTTCTAAAATACATGTCTCGATCTTGAGGTGGAAATACATTATAAGAAACGTTTGGAAAAAAATCTGATGGGGAAGAGTTCTAAATCCCAACCACAATTATTGACACTAAAATTTCTAAATTTTCCTTAATCTCGTAAATGGTACAGTACCTACAGTAACGGCCATGAATATGCAAGATGGCCACCTATTACCATCTGCCACTGACAGTGATCTTTTCATTATTTTCAGTTATATTATAGACGTAAAATCCAGCACAATACCAAGATATATTACGAGCAAATGTCAGAATGTGATATTACAAAAGGATTTTACTTTGACTTTTAAATTATCTCTAAGTCTATTCTTATTGAAAATAGACGAGGAGCACGCTTTTGTACTTCAGGCACCTGCAAAACTATATGTACAAAGGAGCAGATTAATAGGACAAAAGGATAGTTGAATAAAGCACGTACTATTAAAAAAGTCTTTCGTGCTTGCCACAGTTTTATGGTCTAACCAAAAGGACATGTGACAGGAGTGTAATTCTGTTGCAGCGTTTAACGTATTGTACCTGATTTATTTCAATCAGTAACGAGTCTTCAGAGTGGCTTATTTTTACAGGCTGCCAGGCCCTACTGCAGGACAGTACATAATAAATAAATAGGCAGACTTAAAATGAAAAAGATATATATTAATAACAAAATGGAGATCAACAACTCATGATCTCAAACACGTTTGCAAAATATTTCGCATGCTCTCTGAAACAGCAAGTAGATTTATTTATTTATTTATTTATATACATCATCCAACAGCCAAGGCCAATTACTGGATGGGAAAATACTGGGTTATGAACAAATATCACAAATTACAAATTAATAAGTCAAGCAAAATAAAGTACCTATATAACAACATATAATACATAATATAATTTTAACAAGCGTGGGAAGAGAAAAAAACAGAGAAACAGAGAAAACAGAAGAGACTGCAACAAAAATAAGAACTATTGCACAGTGTTCGGTGTGTGTTAGTATTTTATACAAAAATATGAATGACTGTCTAATTCTGCGATCTCTCACGCTAGGTAATGAGAATCTATCACGTAGAAGGCTTTGTGGTATTCCAATTGGTGGATATAACCTATCTTCCTTAAAGGATAAATACTTAAGAAACCGTATATACACTACCTACAAACTGTCAATATAGGTCAAATAGTTGGGATTTCATATTAGAGAAGCATATTCAAGTTTTGATCTGACCGAAGAATTAAAAAGCAGTGTTAACGTGTTCACGTCAGTAAAACCGGTTGAATGTCTTATTATAAAGCCAAAATTTTTAAAAGAAGATTGCATTACGTTATTGACAAGTATATTGAGAGATAATTCACTGTCATAGATGACCCCAAGATATGCTTAGGGCGGTGTAATGTGTTACTATTTAATCGATAATCTTTTAATAGCAAACTTCGTTTTCTAAAACATCACATTGCACTTCTCAACATTTAGTGGTAAATTATTCAATGAGCACCAATCATTCACCTTTTGCAAATCGTTTTGCAATTTTTCGCAGTCTGCCTGAGAGCTAATATTGAAAAACAACTTCATATCATCCGCATAAAGTAAATAGCATACATCTAAATTATCTATAACATCATTAATAAATAGTATGAAAAGGAGAGGCTCCAGAACAGAGCCCTGGGAAACCCCTAATGTAACTGATATTTCGAATGATTTTACACCCCGATATTCAACATATTGTGTTCTTTGGCTAAGATAAGATTTAAATAAGTTTGACGGTAGTGTCGAAAGCCCAGCGAGATCTAACTTATGTAATAATATATTGTGATCAATTCTATTAAAGGCTTTGGAGAAGTCTGTGTAAATAACATCTACTTGGCCATTTAGATCCATACATTGAGCGATATGCTGCGTAACACAAAACAAGTTTGAGACCGTGGATCTATTTTTAACGAAGCTGTGTTGATGCACGTAGGATAGAGCACGTTATGTAGAGCTATTTCAAAAACTTTTGCGAGATTACAAATTATAGTCGCCGATAGTATTTGCCGATAGTTTTCTACATTATTTTTTTCGCCCGTCTTGTAAACCGGGCAGATACGAGATTTTTTCCATATATCCGAAAACATGCCAAAACTTTAAGGACATATTAAAAATTATACGGAGGGGCTCTGCAAACACGTGCACAATCCCTAACAATAAAAGCTGGTACGTCAGGTCCCTCTGTAAAATTAGGTTCTAACTTTTTCAAGACATAAGATATATTTAATCAACGTCTATGAACAGCGGTTATTTCATAAACGATTTTTCTACGTATATTATAAATATAGCGCAGAATATTTAAGAAATAATTAATTGAGAGTTGAGACTACACTTCCATCAAATGTTTAAATTGTAAATTGGTGAAATTGACACTACTTGCATTTTTTCAGCCACATTATAGTTTTTAATATTCAATTTTTAAATGTATATGATAAATATGTATTTGCGCTACATTTTTTATAGGCATATCATAAACAATTGCAACTAAAAGTTCGAAGATTATAACAATATCTGGAAATATGAGTAAAATATTTACATTAATCAAAATTTGTTATAGAAAGACGATGAATGAAAATATTTGTTCAGTAATATTGCAGTTTATAATATACGGTTTCTAAACGTATATCAATCTGCATCGATTGCGCAGTCGCCAGCAACCGGATTAGTATTGTTGTCTTTGTTGCAGAATACATAAGCATTTCTCATAAATATATGCATCTCTCTCATTCTCTCAACAGTATAGCTGGTGAGCAACCGCGGATCGTCGGTTTAGTTGCTGTTTCGTGTGGTGGTAGTCAACCTTAGTAGTGTGTCCTTGTGATCGAAACAAATAATATTTACTTGTTTGTGTTTGCGTATATATTGTTTGAATGAAATTCAACAACTGTTATGTTGTAGTGCGTTAAACTTCAAGAATGAACCAACTTCATATTTCACAGTAACTGCATTTTTTATCACAGAAGGTGCAAAACTCTGCTTGGCTAGCGTTGAAGGCGTGGGTGGGACCAGTGACAATAAAATTAGAGGGACGATTCAAGATTGGTTGAAGCTTGCCAAAAGCCGCTATAGTTACAATAATAATAATAATAAGTAGACTCTATTTTTGGATTTTAGTAAAGAGTAATGAACAATGTTGTGTTTTGTTATCGTTGTCAAACATCCTAGGTCCCCAAGGGTGAAATAGTAAATGATAAAATAGTTTTACGTATTTAACTCATCCCGCAAAATAGGTAAAGCTTAATATAATATAAAAAGCTAGTACTAAATAATAAATATTTTTAAAAAATTACTATCTGCACACATATGCAATTGAATTATTTTTCCTTGATATCAGTAGTTATATACAGGTAGGAGGTTTAAAATATGTATTTTTAAAGAATTGGAGATTATAATATTAACTTTCGAATTTAAAAACGGGTACCTTCTATCTTTCTTATAGTGTTGTAGACCGATCAATTCTAAATAATTTTGCAAAGGGAAATGTATCGCAAGTCAAAAAAAACTTTAATTTTAATTTCCCTGTTACAATTAAAGAAAATTTTTTATATTTTAGAAATTAATTTGTTGCAATGTCATCTTATTATTGTTATGCAGCAATATATATTAACAATTTTATCATAAGTAGCAAATGATTTCTGATTTAAGACATGATTTGATTTGCAACGTTATTTGAAATCGATTGGTATATAATGCTGTATAATAGAATTTCCCACTTAAATTTTGAAAGTTAAGGTAATTTTGGTAAAAATAAAGTGATGGAAACTATTTCATCATTTATTAAATAAGCTCTTAGTTTATAAAACAATATAAAAAAAGGTCTAAAGAACTTATAGCGTATATTCATTAACAAAGATACAGGGGTGGATGCCCTTTAAAAAATCTCTCGATATTTTCTATCTTTTCGTTTTAAATTTTTTGAGAAAAACTAAATTCTTCAGAAAAAGTTCAGATTTTCAAAAGAAAAAAAATTAAATAAAAACAATTATAATTTACGATTACATCTAATTTCCTTTTAACAATATCGTTCACCAGCTTTATGAGGCTTTGAAACTTCTATAATTTTAATTTGAAATATGTTCACCTTAGGTAGAAGTCAGATATTTTTATATTCTTTGAATATATTACCTAAATTTGGGCATTGCCAAAAAAAGTTTGATAAGCTGAAGCAACACTATAAAAAATGACTGTCTCAAAAAATTTAAAATAAAAAAGTTTGTAAGTATTAGATATTCCATACAGGGATACCCTATGTATGTACGAATTACAGTGGATAACAAAGGTTTATTACACGTATACCAGCAACTGGAGAAAAGGTTGTTCATAACCGTGAGAAAAACCTTTACATCATACGTATTATCGACGTATATGGAATATGTTTATTTGAGGTTCCACATAAAAGTACATATCTCGTATATGATGTGACAACAATATAACGTTTTCTTAAAATGTATATATTTACAATATGATGTACCATATATATACGTTTTTTAAAACGTCTATATTTTATATATGATAAGACAAATATATACGTTTGTAGCGCGGACATTTGAACGTTGAATATAGGTTGCGATAAACATTATATATACCAGTCGTATAAATGAAATCAAAACGTTTATTAAACCATTTGGTGTTACTTGGGAAGTGCCAGAATATCGCAGTTTTTCGATCACCACGGGAGTTCATTCATTCATCGAGTTCATTCTATATATAGTTGAGCTCAGATTTACGGAGCACTCAAAGAAAGCAAAAAAAACTTTACGACCTCAATAAAATACCGTTGAACTAATCACAAAAGTAATTGCGCCCAGGTACGCACTTTAAATATTTAGATCAGCAACTCAGTCGTTCAATTTTAACAAGGCGTTACGGTCTAGTATTATTAATATGTACACTCTAATATTGGCCGATAGCCGCGTTGGTTAAGGTGCGAGGTGATAATCGCGATTATCACACGGGTATCTCGTCACCGGGTTCGAATCCCGGCACTGGCACTGTCGGAGGAAATGATTGTCCACGTTTTTTCAACGTGTAACCTCCTTCCGCACAAGCCTCTGACTTCTGTAATTGGGGGCTGTCTACTTTCTGTGGTGTTTATTATAATACATGCGAATTTAACTCTTTTTTTTACTCTGTACTATTTCGTTCGCAAATCGACTCGCTTACCTTTATAGGTTTATAATGTGCATCGACTTGTTTGATGACACCAGGCTGAATGGTCCAACGGCGATAATAATGGGGTCGTAAAATTTTTGTTGCCTATTTTTTATTGCACCATAAATCTGAGCTCGCTTAACATGAAAGTTGGATAGATTTAAATACTGCTAATATAATAGTTTAAACATTAGGCATAATTAATTGTTCTTTTCAATAACACAACAAAACAAAATCGTTAATATTAACATAATAATGTCCCTCTTGTATTAACAACTATAGAAATGTCTCTATTACATTTTGATAGTAATTATCACCTCTTAAATCTCAATCACGATTGCATAGTCAAAATGGCACGTTGTATGCATTAGAACACATTTAAATGGATAAAATTTATTCACGTAGACAAAGGAAATAGCTCCATCTACACAATTATTTCTCCGCCCGCTTGTTTCGAGAAGTGCAGAACCAAACACCGAGCCCTCTTTGAACAACGGCCGGCCGGGCGGCCGGCTGGTAAAATATATTATCTCTGAAGGAATAGCCGAGAATGTGTCAATGCCAAACCAAGAAAATAACTCCATAAAAAAAATGTTTGTTGGTTACGAAGAATCTCGTGTTCCCCGAATAAGCGTTGGATCATTTTTAATATTTATTGTTATTGATTGAAAGTAAAAAATACTACAGAAGAACTAACACATCTTTCAACATTGTTTTCCCCGATATATTTCTCTTATGTTTGTTGCCTTCATCTTTTTTTATTTTATTGTCCAATAGTTCAGCGTGGGGAAGTACACTTTATCAGCCACCACAAAGCTGTTCATTAGTTGGTGAATGATTAATGTTCTACGTACCTCAAGGTGAAAAAGTTCGATTAAAATTATAGGCTAACATAAGAAACACAAAAATTGAGTGGCACATGGCGTCGAGACAAAAAATTAAAATTAATAAGGGAGACATACCCCTCATTATTCATTTTCGGAAATAAGTTTATATAAAAGACTGAAGATTGTTTTTGAATGTACTATCAACTGCAATAATATCGGGAGACAATTTTAGATCACTTTGTATAAAACTGAGAGATAACTTCACTCACGCTCATTCGTACACGGATTGAGTTAGTAACTGACTTTATTTTGACTTTTTGAAGTCGGGACTACATAACATCATAATAATAATAATATATAAGTATAACAAACTGTTTCATAGATCATGGAAATGAACGACAGGTATGTTGGTTAACCATTGCTTGATGTTAGTGATACAAATATTAATTGAGTTCAGACTTGTTATATAATCTGGCAAGATGTTATATATCTTTGGACCTATAGGTATAGGAATAACACCTTTGGCCAATTCTTTTGCTCATTTTCTATATTAATAATTACCTACTTTTCGTTTTGCCTTGTGCTGTATACAGGGTGGGCCATTAAAAATAGGCCATAGTTCAGGAGTGGATTCTTTGGGCCAAAATATGAGGATATAACCAATATGTTTTAGTAAAATGTTGTTGTGGACAAAGATACAGGGTGTCAAAGTTAAAATGTTTTTTTCGTCGCCAAATTTGCTAGAGGAACTTTTTTTATTCTAAGAAACAATAATTTATGTATTACATCACGTTAGATCATAGAGGGCGCCGCAGGACCCGTATCTGATGATGAATTTTTCTCTTTTTTTTTCTGATGAAACGTTGTGGTACTTCTGACTAGAAAATCTGATGAGGGCGTCATTTACACGTATAAAAGGTACACTTGGTAGAACTTGATAACTCCAACCGTTTTCGAGAAAAGTGCCGTTACATTTCAGTAATTTTTTGAATGACAAATTCTTTAATGAAACAGTGTTTTTATTGAAAAAAGTACAAAAAGTAAGGGAAAACAAAATCGTAATAACAGCGTTTCGTTATAAAAAAACATGAAATAAATTCATTACCAGATACAGGTCCTGCAGAGCCCTCTATGATCCAACGTGATGTAATACATAAATTATTGTTTATTAGAATAAAAAATATTCATCTAGCAAATTTGGCAAAGATCAAGAGGCTGTTGAGTTATTGCAAAAAAACGAAAAAATAATTTGAACTTTGACACCCTGTATCTTTTTCCACAGCAACATTTTACTAAAGCATATTTGGTTGTATCCTCATATTTTGGACCAAAGAATCTACCCCTGAACTTTGGCCCATGATTAATGGTCCACCCTGTATGTTTAACTTTTACAATTTTATTTCTATTCTTGTATATTAGCAACAAAATATTTTGACAATAAAGTTGCCATGGATCAAATACTTTATCTACTCATATTAGATTATATATTCATTAATCAACTGCTTTTGAACAAGTAATAGTATCCATAAACAAATAGCGTGAGTTATAAGCGTTATATATTATAATTCACTAGATAAACCCAATCACCTTTCCGATACGGTGAAATGGCATGGTCCATTATTATTACTGAGGGAAGGAAGGTCATTTGACAGGTTTGATTAGTTTTGACGTTTAACTGTTGACATTTGTAAATAATGTTTCTGTATACTTGCAGTTTAATATTAATTGTTATAATCGTGGATAAAGTATAGTATTCAAATTGCGATAAGGGTAATAACTCACTTGATGAATTTACAACACTCGCTTGCGGCTCGTACTGCAAATTTCATCTGCGTGAGTTATCACTTACATTACCGCTCGTTGAACAATATACTATTACTTTCTATATAAAGCTGATTGGATAGGTAAGTATTTTTAAGATACATATTTGCCTAATTTCTACATTTTTTAAATAGTGATTGATTGCACCACCCATTCAATGATTCCATATGAAATATATGACTGGGTCAAAGTATAGTACATCATTTTTAGATGCCATCAAAGATATTTTTAAGGTATTTAAATTTTGGTAGTAAGCATTTTTTAAATTAAATTACTTTAAATTTTAGATGACAGTCGAATTACAACTCCCTACGACATTAAAGCAATGTGCAATTGGAATGGGTGGAAGCACTGGCCCACCAGCGAATCCTTGCGGTACTTCGTAGGGAAAATGAGTACATTGTTGTAGTAAACCTTTTCATAACATTTTTAAAAAATATAAACTTTTAAATGCTATGAGGTAGTTAATTCTAACACACTCATGAGTATAATAATACGACAATTTATTTAGTTGTAATATAGTTCTATAATTATTTCATAAGAAAAACTGATTCAGTACCAGATCAATTAGTTGTTTCTTCAGATTGATTTATGTAGATGCTGCCGTGGTAGCAGGAGGAGCAGTTGCTACAAAAGAAACCAGTATTAGAAATGGTGTACCTAACAATTAAAAAATATCTTTAATTATTTTCTTTAGTTCATACCGCGAAGGCAATCCTAGAAAGGACCTTTTAAGCTACAGATTTTGTTTAAAAAATTAATAAAGCTGTAATGCGTACTTTGTCCTTGTCGACCGGATCCAGAACAGGAAGCTGTATGTTGATGCCCTTCTTCGATGCCTGTGGTATGAAGCAGAACTTTTCCCAACATGTTTAACCCAGAGATTCCCTTAACAGATCCTTGAGGGTAAGCATCGCTGCAATACTAAAAAATAATTTTGTTATAAAAAATTCATACGAGTTTTTACATTTGCAATCGTGAGGAGGAGGAATACATGACACTTTAGATTAAATATTCCAATGAAACACGTACGGAACGTTTTTAGTCGTTGATTAAAAGTTTAACATTGAAATTTCCAACGATTAGGTTTGGCCGAAAATTTCAACGTTTAAGCTAAACAAAATACATAGCTATTACTAATGGTGGAAAATAAAGCATTGTAATAGCAACGTTTTTTTCTCAAACATATGTTAATAATGAATAACAAATGTTTGCAATGTAATGAGTTTTAAGAAGCCGATAAATGTAACGTTTGTGGAACGAGGAAGTTGAACTATCTTAATGCATATTCAACACGGCATCGCAATCGCATTTACAATGTTGAAATAAATGCTGCTTTCGACTTATTAGAAGCACGGGATTCTGCATCTATTTTGTGAAGTAAACGGTAGAAGATAACATTTTTTAATGCACATATCAAACGGATATTTCCAACGTTTTATTTAAAATGAAAACAAACGTGTTTTTCGTCATTTTGAATAATTGATGATTTAATCGACTTCCACACGACTATAAAATTTATGGTAGAGAGACGTTTCTTTAATAAACTTCAATGTATAAAACTTAGCTTAAAAATCTTGTATTTATACTCGAATATAAATTTATTTGCAACTCATTATAATTTGGATAACAATTGTAATATTGTTACGTGTTTACAATTTCCAGTAAACACTCTGTATGTAGGTTCAATAAATTGACGATTTATTAATTACTTAATTACAGTAATTAAGTCCTTATACACATTAGTACACACTAATTACAATTTCTATCTGCTATAGTCTCACTACAATAATTCACAACTTAATACTGTTTCTTATTTCATCTTATCATTTGCTTCTCTAATATCAAACTGTCCTCAGTGCGTTTAGATCCATTGTATATATACCCGCGTCGAATGTAGTAGAACATTCCAGAATGTTTCGGCCTAACATTCGCGACTTTTCTGGCACCGTTCTCGAATTTTCTATGATTCCAGTGGCATAGTCATGCACATAACAAAATATTTGTTACGTGTGCAAAATACTTAAAAATCTAGAAAATACCTAGTGTGAATTTCCTATCCAACATTGAGTGCAATAAGACTCCAGCATAGGGAATTCATAAGTTACTAATTTATGGCTAGTATAAGTTGCTTTGAGTAACTTGTGTTTGTCTGATTGTTCCGTAAATAACTTTAAAACAATTCACGAATCTAAATCTTCTACAGCATAGAATGTTATATTTTTGTATGTTTAATTGACGTTAATAAACAGTGAACATTTAGCATTACTTAAACGTAATATGCTTCTGTTTAGAAGACGTTTATATTGAATGAAAGAAACGTTTTTCCGTGTGCCATTTTTTCTTTTTTATCAAATTATTTCTGAAAATCATATAGCGTCGTGCGGTTTTGGTTATGATTATTTTAAAAAGGGTAATTTGAACCGACTTTATGTTAGTATTAAAATTAAAAAACTATTTGAATGTATGGCTTACCAAAACTGCTGCAAAAATTGCCAAAACCACAAATTCGGTCAACTTCATGTTACAAATCTTACTTAGTTGGTTGCTATAGGAACTGGTACTGACAAAATGATTTTATTTTTTTCAAGTTTTATACAATTTTTAACAATTGCATAAAATAATTACCGAAATTTTGTCGGAAATTTGCTTTTAATGTATTCAAACACTTCCGTAACATTTTTTAATATATTTTATGAATTATTATGACGATTTTGCATTGATTTCATTTACATCTGAGAGGAAGGAAATAATTATAATAACTCAATTATCGGTTCAAATGCAAGGTGATCCTAAATTATCCTATCTATGACTGGCCCATTTAAACTTTTGGCGGATAGGAGGAACAACCAGTTTAGTGACAAATTTTTTTAACAAAACGATGATTGAATTTCTTGATAGTGGAAAGCGTTCGGAGCTCATCATAGGTTTGTAAAACCAGCATTGTAGCGCAGTTAAATAAGATATTCATTCGAACAAAGTTTATAAATAATTTTTTTTCATCTTAAAATTTATTGAGCAATTAAATGTTAGGTACTTTGTAAATTAAATTTAGAAATAAAATTAAATATTTTGCCAAAAAATATTAGCAAATTACTTTATCTTACTGAATTATTGTTTATGGTGTGTAAAATTACAGATTTTGGCGGTATTTTAGTCTGCTTATAACACAATTAAAATTATATAATTATATACAGGTTGTCCATTTTATCAGGGCACTCGAGAATATCTCACTTAATATCGGTCGTACAAAAAAAATAATTTTTACGAAAATTGTGCCGATTTATATAACCTACAAAATAATTTAAAGATATTTGAAATCCATGACCTACTTTAAGAGTTATGGCGGAAAATTTAGAAAATGCGGAAAACGTCTAGGCCAAATATCTCCGTTATTTGAAGAGATACGAGAAAAATTCTAAGGCGAAATTTTTTTCCAAAACAGAGTTTTATCTAATTTTTTTCAAAACCGCTGTATTTTGAGATTTACTCTTCAGGCTGTTAAAAAAATTATTTTGAAACGGGCTGGAAATATCGCTATTAAATAGAGTATTTTCCTCCCGTTTCAACGATGTATCACATGCCATATTTACTCATTTGTACTACGTTAGTAATTATAAACCAATATTTTTTTTAACAAGCATTATACTTACCGTGGAGAAGTATGATTAAATAAAACGATAAAATAATTCAATAAGTTGTTCAAATCTTTGCTATAATAAATCATTAACACAATTAAGAAGAATAAAATAAATTCAGGTAACACAAACAAATTAATAATAAGAAGAATATAGCACACAGAACATTAATATTTATCTAATCCTCAAAATAATTTTTAAGATATCATATCAAGTGTTCAAAGTGTCCACCGCGATTTTTTATGCACAATCGAGCGCGGCGAGGCACTGCATTTAAAACATTACTCAGCAGCTGAGATGTTTACAATGTCGAAATCTCCTTAAAAACCCGGTCCCAACGAGTCCCCACATGCCCAGTATCAAGAAATACAAAAAGGGATTGGTTTTAGGGGTGGTTGGTAGAGGATGGGGTAGAAATGAATATCCATCGTGTTGAACACCATAGAAAACGGGGATAAACAAATTTTCGTGCATTTTTGATTTTTTTGGGGATGTTTTAGTATTAAGGGGCGGGCTAGTTTCAACTCCGCGGGTGGATAAGATGTTATATGCTTAAACTTCATACGACCTACCCGAATCCTACCCAAAAAACCGATCCGCATGCCCACGATGAAAAAATACGCGAAATAAGGGTGGTTTTTTGAGTTTACGGGTAGTCGTTAAAGGGTGGAACCTTAAAAATATCACCATTGTGTTCAGCGCCCGCGAAAACGGGGAGTATCCATGTTGCATCCCTGTCACAGAACTTTTGAGGTTTTTCAACTTTTTCATGAACTATTCTATTCACACGCATCCGAGTGAACATCTATAGGAGAGGTAACTATAAAAGTTATTTATCTTTGATATTTATTTATTTCAAAATTAATAAAAGTGTAGTAAAGTAAAAATATACCTACTACGACAGTCCAGTATTCCACTATTTCCTATGAAAGGAAATCGATTCATTACCACCAATCAAGGTGCACAATGTGCGTTTTCAAATCAATTGAAAATAATGTCCTATAACTTCCGACATTCTACGTCTTCAATCGAAGAAAAAAAATATTTATTTATTAATCACCACTCTACAGGAACGATGTTCCCGGTGACAGAGTTGTATACACGTACACATAGACAATTATGCAATGACCATTCCCTACGACATTGCCATCTGTCGCAGCTGACACTCGAACTCAGGAGTGGTACAGCGACTAGCCGTGTTGTCCCTCACACAATCTCGTCTAGTCCACTGCTATCAACTCGGTAGCACATGAGAACGCCACTAAACATCCATACCCTAGCCACGATTCGAACCCGGGTCTTCATAGTTGCAACATAGGCGTTGAGCCACTTAGCCTGATTCGAACCGTTTTGTGGCCTATCTAAGGAACAAATAACGAAGGAGATACAAAAATGGGAAAAGGAACAAAAAAAGTCCTACTGGAGGAATATTCCATGCCAAAGACAAGAGAACTTATTCGGCAAAGAATATCACAAGGCTTCTCGAACTAGAACAGCCCGAATTAAGACTGATTACAGGCCCCCTATAAGGCCATTGCCCTTTGAGATACTATTTCAAGAACATAAGCAAGGCAGCAGACGATAAATGAAGATATTGCGATGCTGCAACTGAAACTGAGGAAGATATATTTTGTGAATGCATTTTGAGCAGGCGGAATTAACGCCTGAAAATATGGGGAAACTAGCCCCAGGAAAATCACAAACTTTGTAAAAAGTCTTGGAACCCTGGCCACAAATATTTGTAGGGTAATTCACAAAAGATCTTTTAGGTCTAAGTCAAGTAAGAATACTCAGAGTCAAGCGACCCCTGAAACAATCTACATCCCACCCTGAGTTGCCTTCATCCTCTACGTTGACCATGTTATGACTGGACTAAAAGCCGTCTAGGTTAAGTAACCTAACAGTTCCGCGAAAAAAACAGTATAGAGTATATTATTAGCACCAATCAATTATACATTTAAATCATTTAGCTAATATCTTTTGTTATGCACAACACAAAACGATAAGTATTTTTGATTATTCTTGGAACGTGCCTGAGAAATTGCATCACGTAAACAAATAATATTTTGCAGGCTAATCAGGACAAGCTAATATGTTAATAGGTACAAATTGGTCGTAAATATTTTTTCAAATTAAGAATGTTACAATAAAACCTGGGGAATATATAACCCTTTTCCACATCATAAAGCACTAAAAACTAATGATGCTTAATTAAACTTGAAATTCACAGAAGGCAAACGTCTTAAGCCCCCGGGGCTTATAGTTGAAGAGATGTTAATGACTGATTGTTAAGTCTCGAGCCTTGGGGTTTCATATTCCAGTATTGTTCTCTGACTTTAAGAACAAAACACTAATATATGAATTTCCTAAATTTATCTCTCCACGATCAACAAGCATTACTATTAGTAATAAATACAGTAATTTTATTTCGCGCGCACGCCTGTGTGTGTGTGTGTGTGTGTGTGTGTATCAACTTAATATATAATTTTTTCGTAATATGTTGCAAGCCTAAATATTCGAAATTTTCTGAAAATTTGGAACGTGGATTTAAATGAAAGTGAATGTTACTTCCTTTCTCTTATTATTTATTTTTGAGAAAGAATTGAGGCAACATGTGCGGACGACTAGCTGGTTTAAGCCGGAGCAGAGAGCCGTGGGTCCTGAGCATTCGTAAGAGTGGAGAAACTTACCCTTTCTGACATGTACAGCATAAGCGACAGATTTCTGTTTATTTCGAGAAAAGGAGACAAAGAAAAATTGATGTTAAATTGGGCACCATCTATAGTGAAATAAGCAAAAATGTCTCTTTTTCTCGAATAACCAGTCTGCTATAGATCAGTCTGAAATTATTGGTAAGAGAAATAAAAAGATAGTTTAAAATGAATGACAAAATATATTACATGAAAGAAAATTAGACAAATCGGTTTTGAGACAAATTGAAATGTGAAAAAATATATATATATATATATATAAAAGACAAATTGATACCAGTATCCTAGGTGGTTTATGGTTCAGGTGGCTGGTTCTGGGACAGCAATCCAGGCCCACAATTATCTCTTATTGCAAGAATTCTAAATTTTCCTTGGCAATTTACGTCTCTCAATGAATGGGGTGAAAATTGTAGGAAATTTAACCAAATATAAGCACATTCAAAATTTATGCAAGTTAGTTATGCAAAATTTAAGCAATGTTAGCTATGCAAATATAAGCTAGTTAGCTGTACAAAATATATTTAAATTAGCTGCACGAAACATTAAGCTAGCTATACAAAGCTGCAAGAAATTAATTTAAGCTATACAAAGGTAATTTGATTAGCAGTACAAAAGTAATTTTAGCTATGCAATAGTAATTATTAGCTATGCACGAGTAAGCTGATTTCTTAGACTATAAATTGCCAAAAAAATGAAAAGGAAAGAGATTAATATTTTTACAACCATGTGGTACATATAGTATTTTAACTACTTATTAAATTAAGAAGAATTGACTTTGAATTTATTTTAAAAATAATTGAAATTATATCAAAGGCAAAATTTGAAGATTAATTACATTTTAAATAAGTATAATGAAATTACCTGTATGTTAAACACTTTGTAACTGGGATATAAAAATTGTAATATAAATTACTGAAGTCCGCAGTTAAAAATTATAAACGTATGAATCAGTACAAAGGCTGCAAGCAAATGACTTCCTGGTGAGTTTTACTGATAAGGTAAACTTTTTGTCCTGTTTACTGGAAAACAACGCCACCAAAAAAATGTGAGAAATCTAATTCCTATTGAAATTGAAAGCTATAAAAATATAAAAATAGTACCAGTATGGCCATCTGTCAGTGGTTGCGTTAAGCGCACCAACTTGCCTTGTAGATTCCCATACTCAACTAAAGTAGTGGCATATAATCGATAAAAGGAATCTATAATAATAGTTTATTTTCCATACCAGCTGATTTGCCTTTGCAATTTCTATTTTATACATAACAACAAATATTAACAGATGTAAATAAGTAGTAAAACGTATTGATATTATTGATAAATCAGTAACATATTACATGTTATAGGATTTACTATATATAGAATGAGAGAAGGTAAGGAAAATAACCATATGTACTCCATAGTAAACAAAAATATAAAAATTGAAAAATAGATATCTGATGTAACTAAATTTTGTAGACAAATTGTTTCCTGGGATAATAATGCTGTATTACAACGGATATGAGATACATAATAGTGTTAATAGAAAAACAGGACTAAGTTCCTAAGATATAAAATTAAGTACATAAAACAGTGTGACATGGTTTAGCAGTTATACAGGTAAAATTCTGTTAGTTGAAAACAGTTTCACCTGCAAAAACTGAATCCAAAAAATATACAGGTCGTGCTAACTATCCACAAAACACTAGTTTTTAACTAAAACTGTTAAATGGACATAGGCCATGTAACATGAAGACGAAATAAACGATGGGTGATTACAACAGAATAGGTATTTTTTAAATAAGCTTCAACCGTAAAAGCACGTTGAACATTTGACCAATGCTCCATATTCACAACAAATGCTTTGACACTGTCTTAAGAGTTCCGTTTGCGTTCACGAAAAACATGAAATCGTAGCCAGATAACTGTGACAAAATTAGAGAAGATATGAATACGAAATTTGGAGGGTAAATACATAAAAATTCAATGTGTCGCTGCGTGGAATTTTTTGAAAAAAAAAATTTACTTTTTTCTTTACGAATTTTCAAAATTTTAAAATGTGAAAATGAAAAAACTAAAAACACAGTAACGTAGAATATAATAACATTTATCACAAAAAAATAAAAAATTAATTATCTTAACTGTAAGTATTTTTAATTGTGTGGCTCTTTTTCGATTCGTATTTAGTGTTATTTGTGGCCTCATTTACTGCCCAACATTCTGACGATAATTCACTCCACAAACGGCACAATGAGCTCGACTCCAACTCTGATGAAATCTCAGGTAATATTTACGCCAATGGCAAAACAATAACCGCAATGCAAGCTCCATCCCTTCGGTACAGTGTTTTTATTATAATTTACCGGCCTAGTAGTAGTGTGCTTTGCAAACGGGACTCTTAAATCTTCACTTATCGCGAAAGCATGGCAGCTTGATTTGAATTTATCTCATTATGACATGAATTAACTTTGAAAATGGATACTTCATTCTACCAGATCTGTTACAATGGCATATGCGTTACCGGAAATTAGAGGGAACGAACGACTCAGGAGAACAACTCTATAAGGAACATCCACATCAAGACATAATGTGGCCATGCAATTTTACAAACACCTACACTTCCCTTTCCAAATTTCTGTATCATGCACTACAGGTCTTGCTGCATGAACTCAGAAACCACCGTAAACGTAGCTGGCCCGGCGGTAAGTTTTCGGGATGGCAGCAATACCTACTGTATGCTAATAGATCATATCGAGTAACTTCTCATTCTACAATACATTAAGATAAAACAAAGAAGTTATCATGACCTCAATGTTCAAACAACGATCAATAATAGCCAAAGGTTAAGAAGAAAATTAAATTTTGCCGAGGGTAATTTAAAATTGTCCAATTTAGGAATATCTCCGAAGTAACAGGTGTTGCTAATAATTTGGCAAATAAAAGAAACAATAACTACCACATCACGCACGCATTATAACGAACTGCCAATAACCTCTAAAATATTAAGCAAATTATTTGGTAATAAACTGATTGATAACACCTGTGGTTGTCACCAATATGATTGACGCGAGTAACCAATAAATTAGGATACATATACAGTGATGGTAGCGACATTTACGGAGTTATTTCTATTGACACAGAAACTTTTCTCAGAGCCAGTGGAAGGAAATATGTGTTTTACTTCCTAGGGCTAACAGTACAAAAGTTTTTTAAACATTTATTTAACGTATGTCCGCTACTAAAACCTATCACCGACGCATGTAGACGAGCTACCCCCAATCAGGAATTTTTACCGAAACTTTTGTATTTCGAAGGCTAGGGATATTTTGTTTTCCTAACATTTAATATACAAGGGACCGAGATCTTACATCCAAGATTGCATAGATTTTGTGCATACATTGACATACAAGGCACTAGAAGGTGTGAGGAGATGGCCCGTATTTAGTTGATACGGTATCCAGTCAAGTACAAGCGTTTTGCGTTACCGCAATCTGCACAGAAAAATTATATTTATTAATATTGTTTTATATGAATTATTCTCTTATTGTGATTATTGTATAGATTTTGTACCGCCATAAGCGAATTAGATTAAAATTAACATTAAAATTGTAGAATCGCCCAATAAACATATCGGTTGTAAAGTACAGGTGTACTCAGGTGGAGATAAAGCGACGTGGGGGAACATGTATAGTCATGCGAGCCTACAGAAATATTTCAGTAGCCGGTCAACAGTCACGCGAAGTGATCGCGTAAGACTGCAGCAATTTGCCGGAAGGATTCTAGTCTCAAAATAAAGTAATGAAAATATTTTCGTCGATCTGACGTCATCCGTGCGACGTCATTCTTTTTATACAAGGGAATAATTGAGATATTCAATAGTTAGTTGCCTTTACATGCGAAACACGTGTCCTGTTGCTTGCTCCGGTCTAGAAGAAAATATTCTAAATTCCAAAATCCAGGTGATTCAATTATTTTTATTAAGTCGCGAAATATTCCGAAATATTTTCTAATTCTTTTTGACGTCACGTCATTCCATTATGCATCTGTTACCGCTGTTTCTCCCACTTGTAAATATTGGAAGGAAATAATTAAATTCATTCTGTATTGTAAGTCAGCCAGAGCGACTCATCGGCAGTAGACGTGTTCACTCTGAGATCCGCACCCGGGTACCCTATATCATATTCGAGCAGCAGAATTTTAGCTAAGCCCGTACCACATCATCGACCAGCAGCGCATACATCTGCTATTTATTTTTCGATTGCAACAGACACTGGACCGCTAGATGGCGCATGCTGGCTGTTTTACATGTCGCTATTGTGAAAATACCGGGATGTACTATAGTCAAAGGATTCTCATGTCGGTCGTCGCATACCTACCTTGCACTGACGAGAGCCAACAGCTCGAAACTGCAGTCTGCAAGTGGTGTGTGATGACTGGCAAGGGAGCTCCTTTAAGTAGGATCAGTCTTTCGGCTGGTGTTTGTTGCAATCGAAGCATTAGCGTTTTGATGGTAATATGCAATTATTACACTTAACGCGCCAGATTTGTAACTTTGGTTGCAGTCTGGTTATTTTTCTTATAGTAAAATAAGGATTTATAGAGGAGTTTGCGACTAAAAATATTATGTTCAATATTCCGCCCTCTAAAAGCACATTTGGGTGGTGATTAGTCCTAAAGTGGCCGACTCTGTTTTGGATGCAGTCTGCTATGTACTTTCATAGGTTGATTGCCCTATATTTGTATTCTGGTAAAAGTATAATGATTTATTATGACACGTTTACTATTACTGCAAATACGTCAGATTATTTATCTCAGAAAGTTGTTAAGCACTATTTCTATTCGTCCTAATATTTCAACATTATGAAGCAAAAACCTATTAAATGCTATATTATAAAGATATATGCTTTACTTAATAATGCAAATAAAAGGTTAGAAAACTCATCCTTGATCTCTCTGACCTGTGCTTTTCTTTCCTCATTTTCCTTTTTCACTACACTCTTAATGCAATAGCAACAAAATTTCTTTTCATTTTTTTATCCCTACTACCACTGTTTCTCGGATGTAGGCTCCCTTTTGCCTTTCTCCCACAAACACTTCTGAAATTCAGTTTCTATACTCTCCCACATATCGTCGCTACAATCCCAAGCAGTGACATCATAAATTGCCTGTCGCTACTGAAGGTTGTTTGTGGTCACGTAAAGTATTAAGATGCAGGCCGTCATTGATACAAAATAATTTATAGCTAGAATGCACAGTCACATTCGCCTGTTATTACCTGCGGAAATGTGAAGTAGACACGGACGTGCCTCGGCGTGAGTAATACGGCCTAATAGAGCCTGAAAGGAGAGAGAAAATGTACTTTCAGGGATCACTTCCTGTCAAAGCAGCTAAAAACTCTGTAACCTACACGTAATATGAAGCAGTTTGGTCGCATATTGCCATATTCACGAAAAAATTATATTTACGATATATGATATTGTATCTGCAGTTAGTATTCATTGTGTGTATTATCAAAAACTCAGGGGCTTAAAATAAAACTAAAAGACGTTTATACTGTTCCGTCTTGTCGGAAAATTGTTCTGTAATTTATTTAAATGAAAACTTACGTCAAATACAGATATCAATATCACGGAACTTACTGATAATTGTTACACTATATATCTATAGAACTTGGAATAGGGATCTCAGCTGCCTCAGGGCTGAGACTAGGAAAGCTTTTAACAGAGCTAAAAACTCTGGAAACTGGGAGGACTACAAAAAATCTCTTACGGAGTACAACAAAGAATTGTGAAGGTCTAAAAGAAGATCATGGAGACGGTTCTGGGATAGATGAACTAGCCCCAGCAGTCCGTTTACAAAAACTCCTTGCAAAAGATTACTCAAATGGAATAGGGCTACTCAAAAAGCCAGATGGCGAATATACAGCGAGTCAGGAGGAAAACATAAGAGTGCTTTTAGGTACTCATTTCCCAGGCTCTCGCATAATTCAGGGCAAATTTCCACAGGGCTATCTGGATGAGGATGCTCATCGTCCTACCAGGAAAGAAGGACGCCTGGCTAGAAAAATATTCACCATTCAACATTCCAACAAAATTAAATGGGCGGTATCTACCTTTAAGCCCTTTAAATCACCGGAAAGAGATGGCAAGATTCTGCCTTACTTCAAGATGGAATTGAAGAGCTTATCCCATACCTGACAAGTATATTTATAGCAAGCTATATACTTGGGTATATTCCCCAAGCTTGAAGGGAAGTTAAGGTGGCGTTTATTCCGAAAACAGGCAGACGTCCACCAGACGAACCTAAGTCATATCACCCCATTAGCTTAACCTCATTTCTCCTAAAAACAATAGAGAAACTTTTAGATCAATATAATAGAAGCGAAATCCTTACAGGAACACCGATTTACGCTAAACAATTTGCCTATCAGCCTGGCAAATCAACAATAAATGCTCTACATTGCCTGGTCCAAGGCACTGAAAAGACATTCACAGCTGTGTGTGCTTTCATAGATATAGAGGGTGTTTTTCATAACACCTATGAGTACATACAAAAAGCCGCGGAAAAAAGGGGAATAGAGCCACAAACAATTAAATGGATACAATCCATGCTCAGAAGCAGAATTATTACCACAAGTGTAGGAGATGAGTCGGCTACGGTGACTGCAGTCAGGGGTTGTCCACAAGGTGGAGTCCTATCGCCCTTGCTGTGGTCAATGGTGGTCGATGATCTCCTCCATAAAATGAGTAATTCAGGTTTCAACGACCAGGGCCATGCAGATGACATGATCGTCACTGAAAGAGGCAAAAATGAGGTCATGATCTCCAACCTCATGCAAATTGCCTTAAACATAATATCCAAATGGTGCTCGTCAGAGGAGCTCAATGTCAATCCGAGCAAAACAATTATTGTCCCGTTCACTAAAAGGAGAAAACTCAATCTTAGAACTCTTATAATGCATGAAGCGATACTAAATTTTTCCAGTGAAGTCAAGTATCTAGGAGTAATCCTGGATCAGAAACTTACCTATAATTCACATTTGGAAAGGACTCTTACTAAAGCAAAAGCGGCAATATGGACATGCCGTAGGCTGTTTGGTAAGACTTGGGGTCTAAGACCGCAAATGACACATTGATCTTATCTTTTGCATTGTCAGACCTATGGTGACCTACACAACATGCGTATGGTGGCCAAAAACAGAAGAAAAAATAGCACAGCGAAAGTTGCAGAAACTACAACGTCTTGCCTATATAGAAACTACAGGAGCAATGCACTCGTGTCCCACAGCAGCTACGGAGGCTATGCTTGACCTACTTCCCTTGCACTTGGATGTAAGGAAGGAGGCAGCATTCAGTGCCTTACGACTGCCACACGTTCTAAACAGTCTATTAGATATGTTTGTTCTATGCGCCACCGATTCACCAACATACCCTTCAGCGACCGTTGATGATTTCCAACCACCATATTTCGTTAGTGTCATCAAGTCTCCTCCAGATTCTACTTACTAAAAGTATAGCAGACGATTTTCAAAATGCCTGTATATGACTTAGCATTTTCAAGTAGAAGATAATTGGCTACTGTTTCAGGTATCTTATAAAATTGATCTTTATCAACAACCTGATTGATACATTTTCTATTGCCATATGCATAAAACAAGCGGCGATCCTTTACTGCTGCTGGACGAAGAACTATTCACATTCTGTAAAATTTAATATATTTTTCAGTAACTACAAATCTCTTGTTTACATCATTCTTTGTATGCTCAAGTTCTACAATTAATAACGTTCCAGAATCATCAATATCATCTAATGTTACCTGGCTGATTTCAAAAATTCGGCAAGCTCCTACAATCCCAAATACAACAACCTTGGCCATTAAATAAACTTCATCAGGAGCATTATTTAAAAAATCATTAATATGTGTACTCGTAAAAATCACAGATTTGTTGGGCATGTAACCTTTCCTATTTTGCTTCAAAAATATAAGTAGTTTACAATATTTTGAAATATCTACATTATTATTGGATTGTAACGTACTTTTAATCATTGAATAATTCGACCACACTGTTGATAGCTTTTGTTGTTGCGCCAATCCCGAAAAATAACCCAATAACACCGTCTCTGAGAAAGAACTGCATGTCCTTTTCACATTCCATTCCATAAATCTTGAATATCCGGATTCGTAAATTTTCCGCGATATAGCTGGCAATAAATTTAGTGATGCTATTTTCGCTGCTTCTACTAATTCCGGCGGCGTAACAGAAAACTCTGAATCAGAAATGTCCATTTTTGAACTTTGAATATTCAAAATATCTAATAAATAACTTCGTTAACTAAGTTCGCAAATTTTTAAACCCAATCACAAAATTAAGTTGACAGATATTTGATTACTTTAAAGGTTTCCTTAGCAACGCGGGTCCAATGTCGCTATAATTACAAAGTACAACAGCCTACTAGTTTAAAACTTCAAAGTTTTTCTGACTTTAATATATTGTGATAATATGTTTTTCTACGACATCAAATATGTTTATTTTAAGAGTGTAAACTCAATCATGCAATCAAGCATTTTGCACGGAATTTCATTTCGCATCGGTTGCCAGGCAAGTTGCTAAGTGACAAATGCGATATGAAATATTTCGTGTTAAATTTCACTCATTTTAACTGTTTTTGATGACAAAATTTTTAAGGCGGCTTAGAGAATACGACGTCCAACGACGGAGTAATGAAATGTCATTCTAGATTGTTTCTGTCAACATCTTTGTACATTTGCAGATAATTTCGGAGTTATTTCCAATAAATTTGATGATTAATATGGAAAGTGATAGTGATAATGACTTAGAATTGACACCCCCAAACATATGAGAAGCGGCAAAGTTAACAACACTAAATTTATTACCAGAAGAAGTCGAAGAAAATGTATCAACGCGCTTACAACCTCTTTTTGGATTGGAGAAGGGATCAAAACGCAAAATCGTTTTCCGAGGACGTTTTAATGGTTTATTTTAGCGATTTGGCGAAGAAATTCAAAAGTTCTACTTTATGGACACAATACCCAATGCTGAGAACGACTCTTAGTATTCATGAAAATATATGTATCGCCAAATATTTGAAACTGAAAGCATTCCTCAAGCGACAATCCGAAGGCTACAGGCCCAAAAAGTCAAAGATCTTTACCTCAAATGACATAAAAAAATGTATAAATGATGCGCCAGATGAAATATATTTAGCGACAAAAGTAAGTAAGATAATAATAAGTAATTTGGTTAACTATTTAGATCGCACTAGTTATGGGCGTAATTGGTGTATGCAGAAGACATGAGCTACATCAAATGAAAATTACTAATTTCAATGATTTGGGTTCAGCTCTTTTAGTACCAATACCAGACACTAAAACCAAAATTGTACGAAATTTTACTGTAACCGCTTCATACTATGAAATTTACAAAAAATATGCAAATCTGCGCCCTCCAAATGTTAATGGTCTATGGTTTTTCATTAACTATCAAAAAGGAAAATGTACTGTTCAAAGAATAGGCTTGAATAAGTTTGCAACCATGGGCAAAGACATTGCTAAGTATTTAAAATTGCCAGATCACGAATTATATACCGGGCACTGCTTTCGCCGATCTTCCGCAACTATCCTTGTTGATGCTGGCGGTGACATAACCAAATTAAAACGCCACGGTGGCTGGAAGTCCACGGCAGTCGCTGAAGGATACATCGATGAATCCAAGAAAAGTAAGCTTGACACACCTAATAAAATTGCAAATGCGATACAGGACATTTCAAACATACCATCGACTTCAGGAATGGAAAATCGTGAAAGGCCGTCGACTTCAACAACGGAAAATTGCCAATATCAAGAAAATATTAGTATCAAGCATTCCACAAATTCTCCAAAAATGATATTCAATAATTGCAAATTTACCTTTAAAAAATAAATAAAATAGGTAGGAAGTTATTTTATAGTTTATTTTTTCTCAACTAGTTGGGCATTGCTGTCCAGGCACTCTAACTTATGGTTTGTATTCAAAGCAATAAAGAAAATATCTCCATATTTTTTGTATCGCATATTATTTATTTAGTATATTACGCGTGAGCAGTGGGTTGTCGTAGAAAAAATATAGTATGCAACTGGCACAAAATATGCATCATTTTTTTTATCACATCATTATATAATATACTATTTTTCCACGACCGGGAGTAGAAATCGATTTCTATGGCATCAAAATTGTGACAGAAGTAAAGCATTTACTCCCTAGGGACGAAATAAGACAATAATTTCCCTAGGGGAGTTTTTATTTCATTTTATGTAAACAAATATCTGTTGCCATGAGACGTTGAATGGAAATATCCCAAAGGCTTCTAAATATTGTAATTTCGCTCCAATTTATTATAATTCTTTATTTATGAAATAAATTTTCTACTCCCGATCGTGGAAAAAATAGTATATACACCTCGGGAGAGGCCGCCATTTTTCCCTCGAGATGTATTTGTTGCCCTCGGGCCTCAAATTACACCTCAGGAAAAATAAGACGTTTCTCTCTTTTAGTGTATTTTCCACGACCGGGAGTAGAAATCGATTTCTATGACATCAAAATTGTGACAGAAGTAAAGCATTGACTCCCTAGGGACGAAATAAGACAATAATTTCCCTAGGGGAGTTTTTATTTCATGCCCAATAGTTAAACAAAATGTAATTCTTATTTATTAATTAATAAGACATTGCATATTTACTTATATAAGTTAATATTTAAACAAAATGTAATTCTTATGAATTCTTAATAATTCTCTGAACTGATTGTACGCTTTATCACACAAATTTATTGATTTTGTGGGTAATTAAGTTTAAAACTGCCACACCGGCAGCTTCAACGATATCTTGCGGTTCTTCTTGGTTTTCCATACCAAAAATGCCAAAACTCAACTTTTGCACTTGATTTGTAAACAAATATCTGTTGCCATGATATGTTGAATGGAAATATCCCAAAGGCTTCTAAATATTGTAATTTCGATCCAATTTATTATAATTCTTTATTTATGAAATAAATGTTTCTACTCCCGATCGTGGAAAAAATAGTATATTCACCTCGGGAGAGACCGCCATTTTTCCCTCGATGTATTTGTTGCTCTCGGGCCTCAAATTACACCTCAGGAAAAATAAGACGTTTCTCTCCCTTAGTGTATAATGTACTATTTTCAATATTAAATAGTCGTTTTTTCCGTTACAGAAAAAATAATGTATTATACACGGGTAACAATATTAGATTTTAACTCTCTCGAGCTAAAATCTAATACTTTTCCCCTTGTATAATAAATAACTAATATTATTTATTTGCACTAAGTCAAAAAAGCTGAGGAATGCCTGGCAGTGCCAAGGTACGAGTCGTACTGTTGTTATTATTTTCATTGCTCAACATTTCTTTAAATAAAGTCGATATTATTATTATCTGGCACCTCTCGTGTGTTGGATACTCGTTACATGACCTTAATGGCTTTTTGAATAAGAAACCGAAAATTTGCAGAACAAAAAAACAGTATTAAACCGTATCTAGAGCACAGTATTTTTCATAATACTAATAAATATTTTCATTATAATTAAAAAAAAATTTAATGAATGACTAGTAAACAATATGATTTACATTTTCATTATAGTCCTAGAGTCATAATTTCACTATTATTTTAAGATCATTAAGCCCACACTACCCATATATTTTGTATCTGTAATAATTACAACAAAACACAATTTGTACCTCTGCCAATACTTGTAAAGTTCAAGGTATTTCGAAATGAAGTGAGGAAGACATAGACGACAGTTATATTGTAACGACTAACAGATGTAATTGATCATAAATTTTCTAAGACTTAATGGTACTCTTGAACTTGTCTCAAAATTAAAATGCCAACATTTAAGTGCTGCACATTCCCATAAAGCCTCTTTTATCTTTGTAATATATTTATATTACGTTATTATATCTAAAATAACATTTTTGAGTTTCAATATAAAACCACAGTTAATTTTAATGATGAAAGCAAGAATTGCAGGTCGTTTTGCGGACATGAGAAACAATACTAATTTTTTAACCTGTACATAAGGGTGATGATGAAATTTTAATTGATTATAAACCAATATCTTTGATAACAAACTTTAATAAAACTTTTGAACTAATAAAAAAAGAATTATTATTTAATAATAAAGAAAATAGTTATCTCACATATGCACTATGGCTTCCAAGAAAACAAGTCAACCAATGATGCTACGTATAATGAAGTTGTGATCAATAAAAACCATCGCTGTGTGCGTTTCTAAACTTGGTCAACGTATTTGATACCGACTGATATTGGCAAATTACCAATATTTTAGAGAAAATGGGATTCAGAAGCATAATGCTATGATTATTAAAAGTTATTTAAAGAAAACAATACGTTAGAATACATTAAATAATTAGTGAACAGAAAAAAAATTGTGGAATATAGGGTACCCCATGGTACCGTACTGGGCCCAATGTTATTTGTTCTATATAGTAATAACATTTATTGGTGCTAATATACTATGTGCAATATTTAACAAGTTAGTAAAATTCATTACAGTTAGAAAACATAAAAGGACGAACAGGATAAAAACAAAAATGACAAACAATGCTGTAATTAAAATTGCTTGTGATACTTGATTTGCCAGATTGTGTAACAAGTAAATATTGCTGGAGACATTCTTGCAAACGAAGTTCATTAAAACATAATATTTTTAGTCGCAAACTCCTCTATAAAATCCTTATTTTACTATAAGGAACGTAACCAGACTGCAACCAGCAGCTACTCTTCGGTCTATGTGCCCCGCCAAGCGCTGAATTACAAGTTACAAGCCTGGCGCGTTAAGTGTAATAATTGCATATTACCAGCAAAACGCTAATGCCTCGATTGCAACAAACACCAGCCGAAAGACTGATCCTACTTAAAGGAGCTCTCGTGCCAGTCGTCACACACCACTTGCAGACTGCAGTTTCGAGCTGTTGGCTCTCGTCAGTGCAAGGTAGGCATGTGACAATCGACACAAGGATCACTTGACTATTTAGTACATTTCGGTATCTTTGAGATAGCGACATGTAAAATAGTCAGCAGGCGCCATCTAGCAGTCCAGTGTCTGTTGCAATCGAAAAATAAATAGCCTGACTTAGGCTTAGCATATTTCAAATGTGCTTTTAGAGGGCGGAATATTAAAACATAATATTTTTAGTCGCAAACTCCTCTATAAAATCCTTATTTTATTATAAAGAACGTAACCAGACTACAGCTACTCTCCGGGCTATGTGCCCCGCCGAGCGCTGAATTACAAGTTACAAGCCTGGCGCGTTAAGTGTAATAATTGCATATTACCATCAAAACGCTAATGCTTCGATTGCAACAAACACCAGCCGAAAGACTGATCCTACTTAAAGGATCGAAGTTCATGTGGTTTTCTCAAGCTAATTTATTATCCAAGTAAACTCCTAGAAGCTTTACACAATCAGCTGTATCATTTTGCATGTTAGCATTGATTTGGCGAAGTGAAAATACCATATTCTCAGATTTAGACGTATTTAAGGTCAACTTATTCGACAAAAACCACTCTTGACTATGTATCGTGAATATTTGGTAACAAGTTATTTATATTCTTATTCTTTGATATAACAGTTGTACCATCAGCAAGTAGGACAAAATCAGCAGTAGGGGTGATACTGGGCAAATCGTTTACATAAATGAGGAAAAGTAATGGCCCCAGTACCGAACCTTAAGGGACCCACTCCGTAATAACGCGTGGTTCCGATTTATTATTACCTATAGACACAAACTGAAGACGGTTAGTGAGGTAAGAGTTAATAAAATCTATGCTGCTGTTACTGAATTTGTAAAAAACTAACTTTTTTATTACGATTTTATGTGACACACAGTCAGTTAAATCTTAATTTAACTGACTGTGTGTCATATCTTGATATTGCGCGTAAATAAAGTCTCCTTCCTCAAAACCAGTATTTATAATTTAGATTAATTTATTTATAGCATGCGTTGTTGACATATTACTTCTAAAGTCGAAATGATGTTTACTAAAGAGAATGTGGATTTTATAATAATGTGAAATTTGTAATTTCAGTATAACCTCGAATATTTTCCCAAAAATTGGTATAATAGATATAGGTCTATAATTAGCACGGTTAGTATAGATACGGTTGGATTAATGGGCGGGGACTGTGACGTTACAGTAGACCTTGGAACGCGCCATATTTGTATCGTTTGTTTGGTCACAGACACGGTTTATCAGATACTCTGTGGTTTGGTTGTGCATTGTGAACTTGTTTCTTTACTTTTGTGTATTCGGTGTATTTTAAAGACGCTTTAAAAAGACTATTATTAGGAAGTATTGTGGTTTTGTTTTGGGAAGTCGACTTGCCCTAATAAAAAGTAAGTACAAGTATTGTTGGTTCATTCTATATTTGTTGGTTAATTTTTTATTATTATTGTGTAGGTAAATATTGTTTTTTTTAACAGTTATGCCTGGAACAAGGTGTGCCGTGGCTATATGTAACAATAGTTTACAAAAGACTAAGCAAGGAAATTTGGCTGTTTCTTATCATAAATTTCCAAAAGATGACAAACTATGATGTTTCAATAAAGACTTATTATTACTATTTTATTTAATTTTATCCAGCGGCTTGTATATCAGTGTATGAGCGGAAGCTATACAACCTTAGGCAAGCGTTGTATAGGAGATATACCATCCTTCGGAGGGGATGTAAAGCCGTCGGTCCCTTGTCTATTAAATGTTAGGCAAGTAAAAGATCCCTACTCTTCTTAAGGGAAGAGGTTCAGCAAAATTCCTGGTTGAGGGTAGCTCGTCTACAGGCGTCGGTGTTAGGCCTCAGTAGCGGAAATAGGCCGACGTTAAATAAATGTATATAAAAAAAAATATATTTAATTTTACATAATGCTAGATATATTTTTAATTTTCATTGCTCAGATAGACATTCGCAGTCAGCAACGTTCGATTACCAAATTTTCACTCATTTCCTAATAGTCTTAATTAAAAATATCTTTAAATAAATTTAATATATCACCTATTATAAAGTTCGTTCGTACGTGAGAATACTGTATATAACATTTTCCTTATACTTCGTATTTTTGTGTGCTATGCTAATACCTAAAACCTTGGGGTAACATATATTTTGCTTTAAAATTATGATAAGATAGGACGATAGCTTACACGCTTTTGGGCTATGTTAAAATAAGAAATACAGACTTTTGTGCAGTAACTTTTTTTGTCCGATTCTAGTGCGTCCCTTTCTTATTAAATCAAATTTGTATAAAATAAATAATGTTTTTTTGTATTAAAATAAAATAATAATTGCAAGATATATAAGTGGAAGCAATAACGACTTAAGAGACTATTAATGAGGGAGAACGAAACAGCATTATATGCGAGCGTAAACGAGGTCTACTTTGACGTCAATGCACTAAACGTTTTCTGATTGGTAGGGGCGGGCATAATCCAACCGTATGTATAATAACCGTGTATAATTAGAGGGACTACCAGTAGCATCTTTTTTATGAATATATACAATACGTGCTACTTTGAGTACATCGGGAAAACATAATAAACTTAAAATAGATTTAAAAAATGCTTTGATAGTAAATAACTTATCATTAATTATAAAAAATCATATTGTCATTAACATTGCAAAATATAAATAGACTATTATTTCATGTAGTGTTAGTTTGTACTAAAAATTTCATTCAACAGCAATAAACAATTTATTTTCCCCAGAAAATTCAATCTTAATAAATTACTGTAAACGGAAAGTAGCAGTGGTCTCAGTATAGTGCCCTGTGGTACTCCATTCCTGATGGGATTTCTATGCATATCAAGTTAAAGGTTTGTCCCATGATAGCATTAAGTGTTTCTGTGCACAGTTCGTAGAGAATCTCATGTTTTATTTTTGTAAAAAATCATCAACGAAGCTTTATTTTATCCAAACAGCTGAAGTTCAACAGGCCATTGATGTGCACGAAAAGCAGAAGTGGTTCCAAGAACAGTTACCTGGATGACTCCATGCCTGACTGCTTAGAGATTACTATATACATTTTATAGTGTGGCAATGATTTAACTTACACCAGTTAGGAATTTGGTTAATACTATGATTTATTTTAAAATGAAGGCCATCACCGGATTGTTAACTTATGATAAATAGTGTATCGTCAGCATACAATGTGCAATATGTTTCTTCGACGACAGTTGGGCAATTCATTAACATAAAGTAAAACGAGAAGATGCCCAAGTATTGAACCTTGAGGAACTCCACTCTTTATTTCATCCAAGTTTGATAGACCAGTATTACCGTCTTGAGATATAATTGTTCTTTGGCTCCTTCCTGTTAGATATGATGAAAAGCAGTCTAATGATACCATAAGAATGAAGTTTTAGCAGTAAAATCAATCAAATGCCTTACTAAAATCGCATTCAATACTACTCACTTAGAAACCCTCATCCAATTTTTCATAAATTTTATATATTGAATTAGTCATCGCAGAACTAGTTGAGTGAATTTTTAAATAACTGTATTGGTGTTTACATAATAAGTTTGACTCATTGGCAAATTCTGCCAATGTCTGCTATATACAAGTTTTTCAAGTACTTTTGAAATAGTTGTAATAAGAGCCACTGGACTGTAATTATTCATCGCGTTTCTGTTACCGTTTTTAAAAATTTGTATTATATGAACTTTTTGGGGTCAGAGAAAATAGGTACCTTGAATAAAAGATTCGTTAAATAGTTTTGCTAATTCATCTGGCAGAATAGGGATAGCCAATGGAGTTTTTATTCACCAAAGAATTTGTTGTATCTATTATTTCCTCTGCATTTGTTCAACGAAAAAACATTGTTCTTTAGTTTTTTTACATTTTTTAAGTCTCTTTTCTAACAATATTTGAAAAGAAACTGTTAAATTTAATTGTAATATTCCAAGATTTGGTCATTTGTACAAAACAAAAAGAATAAATCTAGAATTCCGGGTTCTGTACATTATAACCTTATTACCTTCGAAACGCCTCAATCTGTGGTCGATGGCTTCGCCAGATTTTTCTCGGACTTGTACCTTCAATCCGATCCCTCTCACAAAGTTCCACTTATTTCTCTTAATAATACACACACGCACATTAAATCAATCACGGACCAGGGCATAATTATTAACGCAGCAAAAAATTTTAAAAGCAAATTAACCTCCGGTGTTGACAACATACCGAGTTTCATTGTTAAAGACTGTATCAATACTTTTGTAGGACCCCAGCGTTTTTTATTTAATCTTATTTTAGTAACAGGTACATATCCAGATATATGGAAAACAACTAAACTATGTCCTATCCTAAAAACAGGAGATCCCTCCCTAGTAACAAACTACAGACCTATAGCTATCCTTTGCAATTTTGGCAAAATCTTAGAGATATCATTAACGAAAATATATATTGTGAAATCAAAAGTCATATATCTCCGTATCAGCATGGTTTTATGGAAAAAAATCGATCACTTGAAACCCGACCTGTATTACCTAATTATACTGTGTATGTCGGACATATTGGACGCACAAAGCCAAGTCGATGTTATTTATACCGACATTCAAAAAGCTTTCGACAAAATCGATCATTTTCTACTCCTTTCTAAACTCAATGCAATTGGAGTGTCAGATATCTTGCTATCCCTAATTGAATCATATTTATTTAATAAAACACAGTTCGTGGAATACGGTGGATATAATTCTCGCAACTTTTTTGCAACATCCGGAGTCCCTCAAGGATCCAACCTAGGGCCACTTTTATTCTTAGTATTTATTAATTTATCCCTCACTATGAGTTTTACACATTTATTTTTCGCGGACGATTTGAAAATCTACTCTGAAGTAAGCACGCCAAACGACTGTTCTGACTTGCAAATAGCGTTAGACTCAGTTAACGAATGGTACGAGAATAACTACTTAAAACTAAATACATCTAAATGTAAGATAATGTCCTTCTACAATAACAAAAAGCCAGTTTTATTCGTATATACGATTAATGATACCGTTCTTGACCGATGTAGAAATTTTAAGGATCTTGGAGAGTAACATTCGATTCCAAGCTCAGTTTTTCTACTCATATAAGCACAATTGTTACTTCGGCTTCTAAAGTACTCGGGTATTGTATAAGGAACTGGGGCAGCTTTACGGATATCAACACGCTGAAATTAATATACATATCATTTATATGCAGCAAACTTGAATATGCTTCTGTCATCTGGTCACCTGTTTATCAAAACTCTAAAATGCAAGTTGAGTCCGTACAAAGACGATTTCTTAAATATAAATACATATTTCAAATCCAATGGGTCCTATCCTGTTAGGAGCTTTGATCACAATACACTACTAAAATCATTCAATTTTGACTCGCTTGAACTTAGAAGAAATTGCACAGCACTACAATTGTTATATAAAATACTGCATAATCAATTAGATTGTATTCACTTAGTAAATAGAATTAACTTTCAATTACCAAGGCAGAACGCTCGTCTGCACAATGCATTTTACGTCAATACCAGCAGAACTAACATTCAGGTTAAGTCTCCAATATTCAACATGTGCAAGATATTTAATGAAGTCGCTCATATGTGCGACCTCAACTATGATACTCTAAACCACATTATTCATATGTACAAAGATTCATTTAACTGATTAAGTCTAATTATAACAATCTAATCTTTTTTATAATTAATAAATAATAAATTTATGTAATTGTGTAATGTAATGTATGTATGTATTATGTATCTATTTTGTATGTATGCATGTATGTATTATGTAATGTAATGTAAATTAATGTAATTTTGTAAATTTTTATCTCATTATTGTTATTTTTATATATTTTGTTCATTATTTTCTGTAATTGAGTGTCAACCTGTTGAAAATGCCGTGTTGCAGCCGAATATTCTGTTTTTTAGCTGTTTCACTTGTATTTGATACAACTTCTTGAGTATTAACTGACCATTAGCGTTTGATTTATTTCTCGATGTTAATAATTATCTTTCAAAGTGTAGTTTTTGCATTTCCGATTAGTTTTAAGAATTTTAGAATATATTTTTAGGAAGACGCTTAATATTTCGCTGTTACCTTCGCGCAAGTTTTGATAAACAGAGTTTATTTTTTATAAGGTCTATAGGTTTGTAATTATTTATTTTATCTGTTGCTTCGTTTTTATACAATGGTTTAATAATTCCAATCTTAAATTGATACTATTCTTTGATTAATTGTCATATTGATTAGGTGGGTGAATTATTTTATTATTAACGCACTCTTTTTGGCTATTGTTTCAGATTGTATGCCCTCGATGCCAAAGGTTTATTATTTTTCAATTTACAGACAAAATTTATAACAAAATACGCGCTTTTTGTGAAGCAACAAAAAATTCATTTGAAAAACAAATCATTTATCTTCAAATTGTCCTATCCTCGCTTCAATTTGTGCAATTGTACAATTTTCTTTGAAAACCTACATTTAGCCACAATGTTCAGTAGTACAGCAAAATGCCCGCAATTACTAGATATTTAAACATTACGCATGTGATAGTTTCAGACGGATTTCCACAACGCAGAGGATTAAAAATTAGATAATTAAGGTAAAACAAAGGCAAATAAAAACTTGTTTGCGTAACTGTAATAAAGATTCATATTTCAGGGGTAGCAGCTTAGTCGAACAAAGTGCGAGTATCATTTCCATATGTTCCCCATGGCAAAAGTTCAGATCGCGCTATCTTCCGTGATTTTGAAAACTAATCAAAGATTAATCCCTTAAACGAGATAAAGCTGCATTTACCAATAGCCCTTGATTCACAATAGTGGCTGCTCCTACAGTATGTACCTGTTTCCTGTGTGCATGGAGTTTATGTTATCTCACGGATATTCACCGCAGTTTCTTTGTTTAGTATTCAGTTTATCTCAGCTACTGCCTTTTGTGATGTGACAAGTGTTCTTTTCTATGCCCATGCCCAACCCTTATTAAAATACACACGTAAAACACTCCTTAATGCTTCGTCGAGACTTTAACAACTACTTGTGTTAAGAACAATAGACAGACGAAAGAACAGGCTATAAATTTGCCTAATGGTATACTCCGAAAGTTTTCTAATATACTTTTCACGAAAGTTTACGTACACGAATAAATAATTAGTATTTAAAATGTTTATTGTAGATGGATTTTCTTATTGCATCAAAGAAGGGTATTAAACCACTAAAATTGTGTCTTATTGGCAATTAATAGTGTACTAAAACTTTTAGCGAGACCGGGACCACGAGGTTTAAAAACGACATAACGGCAGGTGACTGTTGTTAATGAATAGGTCAGTGGTGTCCAGGCTTCATGCGTTGCTGGGAAGTACAAAGCAAACTGTGGTGCCACAATTTTTTTGAAAGTCTAGGTTTACTGTATTTTTCAATCGCTTCAAAATAATCGTACTTACATAACCATTAAAGAACTGATCATTGGTGAGGCAAATTTTACTGTTTGAGGTGAAAATAAATTTATTTTACAGAAAGAGGGAAGCGGAAAGAGCAAGAGAGAGTGAGGGTGGGGGAGAGGATCCTACTGAAAAGGTCAGACAGACAACGTCATAGGACATGTAGGAAAACCCAGATGCCTTAAAAATGTGCAGATTGGAGGATAAATTTTAAAATCTAGCGAGAGAAATCCAGCAACAAGTACTCGGGAAATTGCTTGTCAGATCCAAGAAACCAGGAAAGTGTGAACAATGTTGCGGGAGAGTCAATTGCAACATCAGTAATACAGCAAATGCGTTTGAAAAATGTCTTAAGGAGCCACTAATTAACTTACTAAAGAACAACAGTTTACTCCTCATCGACGGACCCTGGAAAAGCTTATAACCACTATACGGGTCCAAATAAGGGACGGGTAAAAAATCAACACAAAGAATACTGGGAAAAAATAACCGGGCACCAACATGGGAAAATCTCTATCAATGGAACATTTCGAAAGAAGACTGAATAACTGCTATTACTGAGCAGGAATCAATGCAGCTTATCACATCCTGACTGAATGTGAGGCTATGAATCACAGCAGGCAGGCTCTATATGGACCAAGAAGAATATGACACTCAAACAATTCTGGAGGTATACAAATTGCTACAAGGGACTAGAATATGGGAACGGGTATCATAAAGAAATTTTGAGATAAATACAGTAATCCCAAGAGGTTGCAGTGTTTTCGAAAACTTAATTAGACGACTCCCACAAAAAAAACACGTCAACTAAACATTTCGCAGGTAATAAGACCCCTTTCTTCCCTGAAGGATATGCAAAGGCCATATGATTGAACACATACATGACTTGTAGTAGTGAATATTGAAATTATCTGCACTAAGTTTTCTTGATAAAATAGACCATTCTCACGGATCTCTGAAAAGCAGGTTTACCTAAAATATCATTTTTCGTATTCCAGATAGTTTAACTTTATTAGTTGACTCAAAAATTTTATCATTACATAGTTTTTTGTCTTTTCTTAATTTATTTAAATTTCTACAGATTTACTAAGTAATACGTAGAGAGACTCAAAAAAATGACAAAAATCGCCAAAAGGTGGCCTACAGACAAATACGACTGTGACAGAAATGGACAGTTAAAAAATTAGGAATGAATCAAATTGTTTCAATTTTTTAATTTTGCCCTCAATAATTTTACAGAGCTACGAAAAAACCCGTAGCACGGCTATGGCGATTGAATCCTCGGCATCGTTTCAAATGAACATCGGTTATGCAAGTGCTGTGGTAGTACAAGTACTTCAAGTAAACTTTCTCGACAAATACAGGTAATCCATACAAAATACAAAAAAAATATAATAATGCAAAATTGTGAAGAAACTCCACTGGTCATTTGCTGTTTGCCACCCGCCACTGGTTTCTTTATTTGTATTTTAGAACGTAGTTTTACTTCTTAGGAGAAATTATTAGAAAATTCTCCTATCGCGCACGCTCTCTCATCAGTAAGCTCTACCTTTCATATGCTATCTTGCAGATGCAATAAGAAATTTCTCTATGTTACCTACTCTTTATTTTTTATATACCCGTCACGAGATGGAAACAAAACCTGGCAATGACGAAGGTACTAGTTTGTTTCTGGGCCCCTTACCTTTTACCTGTCAAACAAATATAAAATTAAATCCATCACGCTTTAAATTTACTCAAGGGAATCATCTTGGCATGTGTTTCAAATTAACAGGCAAACACAAAAGATAAATATAAAATTTGAGAGGAAAAATTAGAGCCTATGTGTAAAATGCAGGGAGAGAGTTTTACAGCAATTAATCATCGGAATGGTCACCTTGGGTAAGAATATACTGCCGTGACAAAATAAACAGCGAGATTTAAAAAAAACACATTCATTTCGTTACTACTATTTTAGATAAAAACCATTAATGTAACAAGTTAATTTGACACAAATAACAGGTGACATAGTTTTTATCTCTTACAGAATCATGTTTACCTTGAATTGTCTCTAAGAAATGGTTCGGATTCAGCGCAAGACTGTAGACTACTCTCCTACCTACCTAGTTGAATGAATTTAAATGAAGAAAATGGGGGAACTTAAGTTTTTCATGGCAATGCACCGTACCGTACTGTGTCGTAAGCTAGAGTACACATACTCACTGGCCGAGTGTGCATTTTTATTAATGTATATTTTACTTTTTTTTTTACTATTGCCAGTTGAAAGCAAAAATTTTGACTCGCTTCGTCTTCAGAAAAATATGGTTTTGTTATTTTCTTTTATAAAAACAAAAAAATTATGAAAAAAGATCTTTTGCATTGTGATTGTTCTTCTTCATCATCGATAAAACTTTTAAATTCCGAAGGATTTTCGAGATTATCGACGTCTTCGAGCTCTTGAATTTCAATCATTTCAATAAGCAGCTTCCTTCTTGAAAAAAAAAATGTTTAAGGTACAATCACATGGGATCTTTACAACATGATAGATTAGGTCCTTGGCCATTTATAATGGCTAATTACAAAATTTTTTGGGAGGTCAAACTTTTTATTACGAAAAATGCCATAAATTTATCATTGTACTGTATATTCCACCTATAATAAGCTCAAACGAGTTCGAATTGTTTATAGAATCATTTGAAACGCTCAGTTGTTTTTCTACGGGCTCGAAACTCTTCTCGATTTTAGAGGATTTTAATGTACCACTTTACAACGTCGATTCCAATAATGCTAAGACCAAATCTATTTTAAATTTTTCTAATTTCATTAATGTTGAACAAACAAATTCAATCGTCAACCACAATGGCAGGCTTCTTGATTTAATACTGACTAATATACCTTGCAATATAAGTAACGACGATTCTCCTCTAATCAAGGAGGACCCACATCATCCTGCCCTTACCATTGACATTAAATTTAACAAATTCAAAGCAAAAGATTTTATATATAGCGATGCCTGTAAAAAACGTAACTTTAGGCGTGCAAATTTTCCATTAATGTATGAAATGTTTCAGACGACAGATTGGTCACATATTGAAATTTACACTGACATAAATGATGCCTGCGAATATTTCTATAATACCGTTAACAATGACTTTAATACATATGTTCCAGTTTACAAACAAAACAGCCGAACCTACCCACTCTAGTTTAACTTGGAAATAATTAATAAGGTCCGTAAAAAAGATAGGGCGCACAGAAACTGCAAAAAGTTTAACACTAACACATACTTGGAGCAGTTCAAAACCCTAAGATCCCTAATTAAACAACAAATAAAGGCTGCCTATGAGGTATATATAGATGATATCGAAATAAATATTAACGCTGACCCTTCCAAGTTTTGGTCATTTGTACACACCAAAAAGAATAAATCTAGAATTCCAGGCTCTGTACATTATAACAACATTACCTTCGAAACGCCTCAATCTGTAGTCGATGGCTTCGCCAGCTTTTTCTCGGACGTGTACCTTCAATCCGACCCCTCTCATAAAGTTCCACTTATTTCTCTTAATAATACAAAGGTGCACATTAAACCAATCACGGACCAGGACATAATTAACGCAGCAAAAAAATTTAAAAACAAATTAACCTCCGGTGTTGACAACGTACCCAGTTTCATTATTAAAGACTGTGTCAATACTTTTGTAGCACCCCTGCATTTTTTATTTAATCTTATTTTAGTAACAGGTACCTATCCAGATATATGGAAAACAACTAAACTATGTCTTATCCTCCCTAGTAACAAACTACAGACCTATAGCTATCGTTTGCAAAATCCTAGAGATTATCATTTACGAAAATATATATTGTGAAATCAAAAGTCATATATCTCCGTATCAGCATGGTTTTATGGAAAAAAGATCGACCACTTGGAACCTGAACTGTATTACACAGTATTTCTCGGACATATTGGACACACAAGGCCAAGCCGATGTTATTTATACTGACATTCAAAAAGCTTTCGACAAAATCGATCATTTTCTACTCCTTGCTAAACTCAATGCGATTGGAGTGTCAGATATCTTGCTATCCCTAATTGAATCCTATTCATTTAATAGAACACAGTTCGCGGAATACGGTGGATATAATTCTCGCAACTTTTTTGCAACACCCGGAGTCCCTCAAGGATCCAACCTAGGGCCACTTTTATTCTTAGTATTTATTAATGTTTTATCCCTCACTATGAGTTCTAGACATTTATTTTTCGCGGACGATTTGAAAATCTACTCTGAAGTAAGCAAGCCTAACGACTGTTCTGACTTGCAAATAGCGTTAGGCTCAGTTAACGAATGGTGCGAGAATAACTACTTAAAACTAAATACATCTAAATGTAAGATAATGTCCTTCTACAATAACAAAAGGCCAGTTTTATTCGTATATACGATTAATGATACAGTTCTTGACCGATGTACAAATTGTAAGGATCTTGGATTCCAAGCTCAGTTTTTCTACTCATATAAGCACAATTGTTACTTCGGCTTCTAAAGTACTCGGGTATTGTATAAGGAACTGGGGCAGCTTTACGGATATCAACACTCTGAAATTAATATACATATCATTTATACGAAGCAAACTTGAATATGCTTCTGTCATCTGGTCACCTGTTTATCAAAATTCTAAAATGCAAGTTGAGTCAGCACAAAGACGATTTCTTAAATATATATATTTCAAATCCCATGGGTCCTATCCTGTTAGGGCCTTTGATCACAATACACTACTAAATTCATTCAATTTTGACTCGCTTGAACTTAGAAGAAATTGCACAGCACTACAATTGTTATATAATTATATTGTATTCCCTTAGTAAATAGAATTAACTCGTACCAAGGCAGAACGCTCGTCTGCACAATGAATTTTACGTCAATACCAGCAGAACTAACATTCAGGTTAAGTCTCCAATATTCAACATGTGCAAGATATTTAATGAAGTCGCTCATATGTGCGACCTCAACTATGATACTCTAAACCACATTATTCATATGTACAAAGATTCATTTAACTGATTAAGTCTAATTATAACAATCTAATCTATAATATCTATCTAATCTTTTTTATAATTAATAAATAATAAATTTATGTAATTATGTAATGTATGTATTGTGTATGTATTTTGTATGTATGCATGTATGTATTATGTAATGTAATGTAAATTAATGTAATTTTGTAAATTTTTATCTCATTATTGTTATTTTTATATATTTTGTTCATTATTTTCTGTAATTGGGTGTCAACCTGTTGAAAATAAACGTATTATTATTATTAAAATTAATTTTTCTTACTTTTTCACACATAACTCGTGATATCTCCGGAATCAATTGAGATAATTATATATTTATTTCTTAATTGATAAAGGAAATGTAAGCGAAGGTCACTGATTTGATTTCGTTTTTATGGAAAATCTAATTTTTTGTAATAAAACATTTACTTTCCCTGCAGCACTTTTTTCACTAAGGGAAAAACTTTTTTATTTTAAGGAATTTTGTTATATAATCTGTGTATGACATAAAGCTTACACCTCAAATTTTTTTTAAAAAATCCAGTTCTCTGCGACTTATAGTTTTCGAAATTTTGTTATATAAAGCTATGAATTTTTCGATCCTAGATGCGCCCACCGCGGCGCCATGCACGTGGGTGGACTATTCAATATAAGTAATCCTATATTGCCAGTTGAAAGCAAACTTTTCTTTGTGTAATGTGAATGCGAATAAATAATATTTGTTTTTATAGTTTTACATATTATTTAGTGCTTATCGGTGGAATCTTTATTTTGTGGACAAACTCTGAAGGAAACGTGACACAAAATCCTAGATTGCAAGGATTAAAAACAATTATATGTGCCGCGAAAAAGGCAAGACACTGCTGTTTGATTTGAAATTTTTATTTCTTGGTACATATTTTTATGTGCTGCCCTCTAACAGAGAGGAGAGTGTAATTACTCACTGGCTAGTAGGGTGGCGTCATCTATGAGCCAATAGACGAACAGTCACCTAGCATATAGTATAAAACTCTGGAGGATTCTAGAATGTTATGGAATAGGATTCTGGTACATTCTATGGGTGTATATAAGGAAGTGAAGTTGAGCAGGCAGAGGAGTTCAGTGAAGTATACAGTACAGTTCTGGTATACAGAGAGACAGTTTTTAGGTTAGACAAGAGTTGACGAGTTTAGGAAGAAAAGTAAAGTACATAGTGTTTTAAAAGTAGTAAATTTATATTAGATTAAGTTATTATTAGTTGTGTGATTTTTAAGTATTTACTAGTGTAATTTTAGTGACTAATAAAATAATGGTTAGTGAAGATTCTTGTTGCAAGTTATTTGAACCCACAGAGTGTTTACTGAAGACTGTAAACGCGTAACAATATTATGTAAAGTATACAACACTTAATATTGAAATTGGGTCATATCCGCCTTACCAGAATAGATACATACACCGAAATTCACAAAAAAGTCTTCAGATCTTTTTTTTGTTTTGCGGTAGTTGTGAACAAAACTTCATTTGTGATATTCGACTTAAAATTATTCAGGAATTGTCTCCAAAATTTAGACGATGTACTCTAAACATTTACAAAGTGTCTTGATCAATACTTTTCTACATTTATAAGTGTTTGTTTCGATACGGTTAGCTTTATTTAAAATTCTCCATAATTTCGTGAATGAAAAGTCAGGTTGAACAATATTTATTCTCATTTAAGCACACGGAATGCTTGTTCGTATTTAGTATCCGCGATGACGCTATCTCCGCTTTGTAATTTGATGAAGTACCACATCAAATGCGTAACAACGTCTACTTCCAATTATATACTGAAGGAAATAGTAATATCTGACCAACAACAAATAATAATGGTTAATTAGTTTTTATTTAGTTTTAATAACACCAATTACCATAAGTAAGCAGTTTTAAATCAATGCAAATTGGCACGATTGTTACAAACTAGAAAATTATTACAGCGATAATAATAAAATAACAATAAATCATTAAGGAGTACCATTTCAAATTCTTTGATTCTTACTAAATAATCACGAAACAATGAACAATGACACTAATTTGCAATATACATGCAATTATTTTACGCTTAGTATCCATTGGTTTACGGAGTGTGACAAATATTGCTCGTCTAAATCATCTTACAAGGTGAATTATGAGAAATGTATCGCGACCAACCAAGGCTGATATATAAATAATTTATGAGATTAAACAAATGAGTTGATGAGTTCTGACCATTATACTAACTTGATCTAAGTGTTTTATGTTCTATGTTCTTCTTCAGGGCTTTAGGGCCACCTCTCATTGAAAGCTCAATCATATTCATTACTGTAAAAAATCATTTTGTACGGATATAATAAATAGAGAGCTTTGTGTATTATATAGATGGCTAAATATTGTCTGAAAGTTATTTGTGGCATTCTACGAATATTCTTTCCTATTATTTGGGTTTTCTACCACATGTATTATTATCCTCTTCAAAAACAAATCACCGAATCTACAAAATAATAGAATTATTGGAAAAAAGCCTCTGCGCCCGTGACGTTTACGCCAAAGGAATAGTCAGAATAGAAACACAGAAATAATGTATTTTGCTGACGTTTCGGAAAGTAATCTCTTTCCATTTTCAAAGCTTTTTTTGGAAGAACTCTTATTTTGCTGTGTATGTCAAATACACAGCTTTAAAAGATTCTGTTTATGTTATTTACATAGATACTTACTACTTACACAGAACATAGAACTGATGATATTTTCTTTTAGATAATATTGAGTTTGTTAAGTTCTTCTTTTAACATTGGTAGCCAGGTTGTACAAATATCTACAGAACAATTCGATACGCACTTATCTTCATTTAATAAGATTATTGCTGATTCTTTAATTTTTCTTTTTTTTTTTTCAAGCATGTTCGCAAATCTTTGATTTCTGAATTTCATTCTTTCTAATGTAATTTTTGTGCTCATCCAACCTCACACTGAAAGGTCTGGATGACTCACCCACATAACATTTATCACATTCGCACGGGATATTGTAAATACAGTTTTTGTTAAAATAGATCTTAAAGTGTTCCCCGTTTGAAATATCGTCCTAACATCAAATTTGTCACCTATACGGCGTAGCTTTTCCGATAGTCCGTATACATAAGGAATTATTGCTGTATAATGACGTTCAGGTTTTTGTCGTGCCTGATTGTCCCTATTTTCAGCATTTCTGAAAACTCTATCAACAAAGGCTTAAGGATATTGATTTTGTACTAGAACCTCTTTGATAAATTTTTTCTCGTTATTTAATATTTCATTATTAGATGAAATTATTTTGGTCCTATCGTATAAACATTTTACAACACCCCTTTTAACATTTATTGGCTGATTTGAATTAAAATTTAGATATCTATTTGTATGTGTCGGTTTTCTATAAACGCTTGTTTCAATTGTATTATTTACCCTTCTAATTAAAACATCTAAAAACGGTAGTTTATTCCTACTTTCTAGAACCGTCTATTAAATTCACATTAGAAGCTGAATTAATTCAGCGCTCGGCGGGGCACATAGCCCGGAGAGTAGCTGTTGGTTGCAGTCTGGTTACATTCGTTATAGTAAATTAAGGATTTTATAGAGGAGCTTGCGACTGACATATTATGTTTTAATATTTCTGCCCCCTAAAAGCACACTTGATCTATGCTAAGCCCAGTCAGGCTATTTATTTTTCGATTACAACAGACACTGGACCGCTAGATGGCGTCTACTTACTATTTTACATCTCGCTATCATAAAAATACCGAGATGTACCAAATAGTCAAGGAATTCTCGTGTCGTTCGTCACATGCCTACCTTGCAAATAAAATATATAATATGTTTAATTACACTCTCTTATCTTTTGATTTGTTATAAAATCTTTACACAATGCCTCCTACCTTAAACAATTCTGGATTAACATAAATCATAAATCACTGCTGGATGCAGGAAAACCAAATAAATTATTTTGAACAAAAGAACCTCGTTATAAAAAAGATTAACTTGCTCAGAATCGTAGCCAATTATCATTACAATTTATTGTTAGTTCTTAATCATCGGAAATCATAATATATAATACACCATTACGCAATTTGGACTTGATAAATATAACTAAGATTTGCGCGATTCGTTATGTAAGTTTAAATTTTAATGAAGATATGGCAAAAATAATGTGCTATTAAAATGTGGAGTAATATTAAGCCAAAAATTTTTGAAATCGGATGTAGCTGAAAGAGGCGGTTTATTTTTAAGTCATTAATCGGGCTCCATGGGTTACGAAAATGCTATTCGTTGTGGTCAGAAGCCATCGTTCCATTGACTTTGGCCACTTTTATACGAAATGGCCTCCGTACCTGGTTTATTGAATTATTCTAAAATATATGCAGTTCTATTGACCTTATCAGAGCGGATAAGGTCTCAAAAACTTTGTTTTTGAAAGGAAAACAAAACTAGAGGACTTAGAAAGCTTAGTTAGAAGTAGATAACCTCAAAAACCAACAAACTGGGTGAAACGAGTCATTTTTCAACTTCTATTACTGGAGTTCTAGTACACCGCGCGACATATAAATGTGGTACAGTTCGTTTTTATCAATGTAAATCTGGCATTATATTTGGCATTATAAGATCTGTCATACATACTTATTACAACGTCACTACAATTAAATAAAATTCAAAAATTACACATAATTACTCTAATTTTTTTTTTTAGCATTGGCACCTCCGCCGTATTATTAAAGGGAGTAAAAGATTAAATTGGGATTTAGTGTGTGTACGAGAACCAAGGGCCTCTAAAATTTATTTTGGCATTAGTTACCCCCTCTACCACCCAGGGAGGGGTACTATCTCCACTACTATGGGCAACCCTGGTTGACGAACTCCTCCGGAAACTTTCCACAGAGGGCTTCTAATGCTTAGGAAATGCTGATGATCTAGCAATAGTCGTTAAGGGGCGATTCGCGAATGCAATAACGGAGCGTTCGCAAAGAGCCCTAAATGTTGTCGACAAATGGTGTTGCAAGGAAGGACTTTCTATAAATCCCCACAAAACCACAGTCGTCAATTTTACAAGGAGAAGAGCACTGCAAGGCCTAAAGGCTCTAAGGCTCAACGGAGTAGAAATTCCATTTGCTTGTGAGGCAAAATATTTAGGAGTAATTTTTGACCAAAAATTAACATGGAATTCTCACATCCAAAAAGTCACACAGAAAGCCACAATCGCCCTGGGAAGGTGTAGGCAAATGTGTGGGAAAAACTGGGGGTTAAATCCCAAGATGAACCTATGGTTGTACACCAGGGTAATGAGACCCATGATAACCTATGGATCAGTGGTATGGTGGACTAAGACGGTGCAGTCGGGAGCAATAAGGCTGTTAAGTGGAGTACAGAGGCTTGCTTGCCTGTGCGCCACGGGGGCTATAAAAACTGCTCCTACGGCTGCACTTGAGGTCCACTTGGACCTGCCACCCTCGGTCAGTGGTGCACAGGTTAATGCAAGGCCAAACACCAATTAGCCAGCAACACGGGACGGAGTATCAGAAGTTATACTCGAAGATGAGGGCAGATCCCATTCTAGGCATGCCCATGGATGTAATGGTCCCCAGGTATAACTTCAACAAGAACTTTCAGACTGTTATACCAGACAGAGAGGACTGGAAAAACGGTCCTCCCATAACAGCACAAACAGTCTGGTACCCTGACGGCTCCAAGACAGAACAAGGAGTCGGAGCCGGGATTTACGGGACAAGGTCAAGAGCCAATATCCCGATAAGTCTAGGGAAATACGCAACGGTGTTTCAGGCTCAAGTGATCGCCATACACTGTTGCGCAAGGAAGATAATAGGACAAGGTACTGTTAACCAGTCGGTTGCCAATTTCTCTGATAGCCAAGCGGCAATAAAAGCAATCAGTTCCATGCAAATCAACTCAAGATTGTTGTGGGACTGCTTGACGGCCCTTACAGAGCTGGAAAGTCAGAACACAGTGACCCTAGCATGGGTACCAGGACACGAGGGACACAGAGGGAACGAAAAGTCTGACCAACTGGCCAAGAAAGGCGTACTTTAAGCCCCAATAGGACCCGAGCCCTTTTGTGGCGTGGCAAAGCCATGCATACGAGCAGCCATTAAGGAATGGGTACAACATAAATATCTGGAATGGTGGAGGAATCTCCCAAGACAGAGACAGGCCAAGGAGTTATAGACACATGAGTCTAATGGGCCTCTGGCAGAGGACGCGACATGCAGATTCTGCCAAGAGGAAGAGGAAACCTCAGTTCACTGTGAAGGCCTGGTGAGGCTGAGATTCCAAGTACTCGGAGAAGAAAAACCAAAGGCGGACAGCTATATAAAAGGGCCTTTATCAAAGCTATGGAGTCTAGTACAAAGGACAAAGCTGGATGAGGTACTATGAGGAAGATATCCTGGGAGCATCACTATAGACCTGAAAAGGTCGCGGTGGTAAAGGCTAAACAACCAGCTCCTTTGCTAATCTAATCTAATCTAATCTACCCCCTCTACCAGCCCCTTTGCCGCCCCCACCCTACTGTTTAAGGGAATGGGAATAAAAAATTAAATTGGGATTTAGTGTGTATAAGACTTGATACGATACAAAATCTGGACGTAGTGATTTCTTCGGCAGCGGTTTTTTACATTGAATCTTTTTGTGACAATCGTTTGTTAAAAAATAATCATTGGATACTAGTTGGAGACATTGTCTTTGTCGTTGCGTTTCTCACTATGTGTGGTATACGGTCCAAACTTTGTTAATCTTATACACATTTCTTGAGATTTTGTAAAAACATTTTTTAAGAGAACAATTTATATTTTTTGAACTTTAATCTTTCAGGTTAATTAAGAGAGTGTTAGTATTTACAGTATTAGATTTAAGAAGTGCCACGACGTCCAATTGATACCATCAGTGACTGCATTTAAGCAAGAAAAACAGTAAGTATATATTTTGTATTTTTCGTCTGAATCAGTCGCTTCAGGTGAACACTTTAATATCCGTTTAGGAAGGGTAGTAAAAAAATCTTCAGACACATTAAGATGGATCGTTCACATAGGCACTAGGACCCCTAACCTGTAAATTTTGCCGAACTCCCACACTTTGTCGTGGAGTAGGGATCTTTAACGTGCTCATATCGTAGATACACGGAAGCCACAGTTTTAGACGATTTTTTGTGGTAACGGTAAAAACTAACCTTTTTAATTTCAAGTTGACAACAATGAATGTAAATAAACATCTGTCAAAGTATTCTTTTTTTTTTCAATAGGTCACAATGTTTCGGATATGCAGTATATGTTTTCCCAAAATATTTATTCGGTCAAAGAAGAGCTGCTAAAATATCTTGGAAGTGAAACTACATTCAGAAAAATATTTAAATATCATCAATCGTTATTAGTCTATTTATCTAACATTAGCTAGGTATTTTACACGCATTACACAAATCTTTAGCAATCACGTTTATCACTTGCATAATACAACTAACAATAAGTACGAATACCATCAGCAAAATTTTCGATTTTAATCAAGCTTTTCCCACTATATTCTACTTTTGCGCGTGTCAGCGAAATGAAAAAGACATTTTTGGTTCCAAGCACAATAAATTCACGGTTTTTACAAAATCCTTGACATTCTATTTTTCCAGATTATGAGCTTACAAATTATACACTATAACTAGTCACTTTGTCGGCATTGCACAAAGCCAATAATAACAATGCTTACCTACTTTTCGACACCCTTATACATTCATCTCATGTCACTTTATGTATTTTCCTAAGATTTATTTTTCCTTTCAATGCGCCGACAGTGCTTGGCGGCTTCAGGATTTTTGGAAATTATGTCTTCCATCACAGATTAGAGCTGTTGATGGCCATTGTATTTGAAGAATTACGCTGCCGCTCCACATTTCCGCTTCACACACACATATTCTATGATTCGTTGTCATCCAGTACAATATAGTATTATGGGACATGTTGGCAGTTCCCATTCAGCTCTAATAACGTTTCTTATATTCGAGTTTCTTTTATGTCATTCAATTTTCATTTTAATTATATAAGTACAGCTGTTAAGTTTCTCACACCGTAATTAGGATGCTTGTTATAAATATGTTATTAGAGGCATAAATAACAAAAATAAAAAAAGACGAGAAGAGTATTTATAGCATTGATTTGATTTACCAGCGTAAAGTACGCATTGCTGCCACTTTCGAAAAACACAGCGGCGGGCCGGCTACGTCTCAGCTGGGTTGGACTAAGGTCATACTTATTGCCAGCGGCGAGATCTTAGCGACAATTTTAGCATACATAAGAATATTTAAGTTTATAATACAAATTTTCCCGGATGATGTATACTTTTTCCAATGTAGGTTTGAAATACAGGGTTACTGGTAATTCGATACATTCCTTTGGAGATGTGATGAGGCATGATCTAAGAAGTAAATTTAGCCCTAACATATATTACGCAAAACTCAATAGTTTTTGAGATATTTAATTTTTTTTGTTTTTCTCAAAAAGTAGATCTTAATGTCCTAAAAGTTAATTTTCGAAAAATCTATTTGACATTTTTAAATTTTTCTTTACTGGTACTTGTCCAATATTATAGATATCCGTTTGGAATCAAAAATATCTGGAAACATTTCGATCATGTGAACATCTGAAATAAAAACTTTAAAATTTTTTTTTAATCAGCTATGAAATTTACCTATTAGGTTTTTTCAAAAAAATATTAACGTAACACGCGTATAAATTATTATAAAAACTGCCTTATTTCAATAGCTAACTAACAAGGTACAAATGTTCAATGTACCCTTAATAGTTCTAAGAAAATACTAGTAAAAATAACACAAGTAGTACGAATTTTATTTTTAGATAAACAGTAAAAAACATTTTAAAAGTAGAGTTTAATTCTTCATTAATTTCAAAGTTGTACTTTATTTTTTATGTCTTGCTCAAAATGGGAGCCCCTATTCCATATACAGACACGGCAGCGTCTTCTTATTTCCGTCCTTGTTACTCTGGTTGTCAGATTATGCCTATCCTTTGTCTAAGGTTTTCTATAGTATTGACTGGTGTGGCATAGACCATCTCCTTCATATGGCCCCATACGTAATAATCAAGGGGTGTTAAGTCAGGGCTTCGCGCTGGCCAAGGTATTGGGCCCGCTCTTCCAATCCAACGGTTAGGGAAACGTTGATCAAGTAACTGTCGTACTGTCAGCCGATAATGTGCTGGACAACCGTCGTTCTGAAACATCATTCGCTGTCTGACGGCGAGAGGAACATCTTCTAAAATCACCGCCAGATCATTTCTTAAAAAATTTTCATAGATTTCCCCGTTTAAATTTTGAGGAAGAAAGTGTGGCCCTATTAAATAGTGGCCAATGATTCCCATCCACACATTAATAGAAAACTTCATTTGGAAACTAGTTTCACGTGTTAACTTGGGATTTTCCTCTGCCCAATAATGTAGGTTGTGGAAATTTGTTATACCCTCGCGATTAAATTTCGACTCGTCCGTCCATAAAATACTTGTTAAAAAATTTGCACTTTCTGCATCTGAATTTAACATAAAGCGGCAGAATTCCACTCTCCTTCCAGGATCACCTTCCTCCAAGCCTTGGACAGGGGTATAGTGGTAAGGATGACATCCAACTCTACGTATCGTAGACCAAACTTTCCATTGTGACGCTCCGGTTAGTCTTGCGACTTTATTAGTTGAAATAGTTGGGTCTTCCTCAAAATACCTCAATATTTCTTCCTCATCATCTGGTTCATAAACGGGAGGAGCACCAGCGTCACTTCTTCTACATTTCACGGAGCCAGTTTCAGCGATATTTCGATATGCCGTACTGAATACACGTTTATTTGGTAAGCGGCGGTTAGGGTACCAAAGACCATATTCTCGGCGAGCTTCAGCAGCGTTGCCGCCACAGTATCCATAGACAAACAAGATATCAGCGTATTCTGCGTTGGCATACGCGGCCATGGCACAGAAAATACAATAACAACAACTAATAACACAACTACGAGCAAAATCAAAATCTTCGATAACTAATTTAACAAGACCAACAAACTTAAGGGACACGGAGATAAGAATGTCAGTTAATGACATATATGCACAAACGTCAATGTCAAGGACTAACTGACTTAAATGAAAATGAACGATTAGTCGTTTAATAAATTCCGCCACCAGCATTATCTTTACTAATTTTTTATTAGAACTATCAAGGGTACATTAAACATTTCTACCTAGTTAGATAGCTATTGAAATAAGGAAGTTTTTATAATAATTTTTACGCGTGCTACATTAATATTTTTTTGAAAAAACCTAATAGGTAAATTTCATAACTGATTTAAATGTTCACATGATCGAAATGTTTCCGGATATTTTTCATCTATCTCTCATCTATAATATTGGACAAGTAATCCAGTAAAAAAGAAATTAAAAATGTCAAGTAGATTTTTCGGAAATTAACTTTTAAGACATTAAGATCTACTTTTTTGAGAAAAACAAAAAAATTGAAATATCTCAAAAACTATTGAGTTTTGCATAATGTATGTTAGGGCTAGATTTACTCCTTAGCTCATGCCCCATTACATCTCCAAAGGAATGTATCGAATTACCAGTAACCCTGTATATTCAGCCTCTACCAAGGATGTGCGTTATGCCTCTCTATTATGGTATACAGCATTTATTCCCTCGTATATGAGATGTCGTCGAGCAGACGTACAGTTGCGCAGATACGGGCGGCCGGTAAAGAATTCAAGCTGAAGTTTAGAACGACCAGTTACAAAACAAGAGAGTGCTGTGCGAAACTGTTTTCGTGGAACCGGGTAGTGCAGTACGTGTATTTAACGTAGCGCGGTGGTTTCCTCCTAATTAAAAAAAACGTAAGTTGTTTGTGTTATATTTCTTTCAAAACATATTTTGTAATTGGTTTTTATACAGAAGAAAATTTACATAACGAATATGTTGAATACGAGGTAACAGAGTCTCGATCGTATCGAGTTCTCTACATTAAGAGTCATTGAAATTTTTACGTTCTGTAGAAAATGTCATTAACTGAGTAAAGTTTGTTAGTTTATATAAAAGTATATAGGTATTATTATAGTATAGTACAAACGAGCATAAGATATACATATACCTATCTATCATTTTACCATTTTCAATTATAATTTATTAGTTAATAAGTCTGCAAAACCGTGTTAGTGTATAATAATCGATTTTTAAAATATTATTGTAGGGCATTTATTGCCTTTAAACTGGGAAAGAGGAATACGGTATTTAGTTGCAACACAACCGATTTATTTTTCTTTGAAATCCTATCTTTTGCATTTTTTATGTTTTCCTAAATGTATGTTAAAACTTTGAACTCGATATTTTTACCTTTTTCCTTTAGGCATGTTAGGTCCAAAGAAATCTTCTTGCAGACGTGTACATTAATATACACTGGTATGTAACAGTTCGCATGTACAGTTATGAATACGTTTATAATTAAATTATTTTCCGACCTACCCGAGATAACTATTTGCTGCTTACTCATAGATAAATATTCTCCACCTTACACAAAGTTAATTATAAGATAAAGTTTATTGCGTTTACAAACTCAGCATTTTCCTGCCGGTACAAGTTTTTATTTTCCACAGCAATAAATTATAACAAACTACCTGCAAGTCGGACAGGAAACGGAGGAGTAAAAATCAAGGTAGCTTAAATAACCGAGTAATTTACAACCGCTTTATTTATTTTGTAAAGTTAGTAGTAGGTTTACTTTAACATCTTCACTTTAAGAGACAAACAAACCTGAAAAATGTTTGCCCGAGCTGATACCTCGAGTTTAAATATTGACCGTTCTTATTTGCTGGTTAAACAAAAGAGTTGCGTGATAATGACTTAATTTAAAAGGCTGTACGCTATACCGGGTGTCTCAAAGGCGGGTTCGCACTGGGTGTGGTGTTAAGTAAAAGGGACAAGGTTTTAAAATCAAATAGAATAGGGAGAAGATATTCTAGAGACAAGAATTCGAACACTTCTATTTCAGTTACTGAAATATATAGTTTATGGCCGTTTGTATTTTATTTATATTTTTAAAGTCTTATTTATATTTACAGCGTGGCGGAGTTTAGTCAGAGGCTATTGCTTCACTTATGCACATACATACATTTACACAATAACCAATCACTGCGACATTGTCATCTGCCGTACTTAAGACTTGAACTCAAAAGCAACTAGCCGTGTTAAAAAAAATGTTTTCTTATCCGCCTCTCAAGTTACCGAAGTAACCCCCTGGAAGATCTCAAGGATCTTGTGCTAGGCAAAGAGAGACGAGGCCCTACAGTTTAATGTGGACTCCAAACCACTCTTGGGGCAATTTTTTTTAATGAAAAATTGTTTCGCCTTGCGGGAATCGAACCCACTTCGCTAGGCAACTCAGTTTGCTAGCCAGTCGCTTTAACACACTGAGCTACCATTCCCCATAAGTGTTGTCTCTTACACAATCCCACTCATTCTTGTTTCTTCACAACAGGATTCTGCTAAATGGAAACTTTCAAAATTTTTATATGTTATTGTGATTTAATAATAAACGCTTGTTAAAACAGTCTAATTTTTTTTATAATTATCGCAAACAACATTATCTTCAATATTCTTTTTACAGACCGCCATCACTCCAGCGATGTCGTCTCTGTATACTAAAATAACTAAACTGTAACGTTGAACTAGAATTCAATCATATATTTTTGTATACTTATAAGACTTTAAACTTAACAGTATATTAACCATATACAATTTTTATAGATATAGACGGCCATTTTGTGTGCCTAGATAGTATGAACATTAGTTCTGATGATTTTTCTTATTCAATATACCTGTAAGTAACTATAGCATTCCATGTTCGTGTGAAGTTTACATAGGAGAGACCAAGAGACATATTAATACCAGGCTTAAAGAACATATCAGGCAAACGAAGAAGGAAAACATCTCTAAGTCTGCAGTTACGGAACACTCAAAGGAATCCGGATACTGGATAAAATATGACGAGACCAAAAGATTGGCGAGCACGAGACACTACTGGCCCAGAAGACAGAAGATACAGAGAAGCCATAGAAATACACAAAAATCAAAATAATTTCAACCGTGACGCCGGACTACAGCTATCGTTGACATGGAAATCAATGTTCCGGTCCACTCTCCATGCGACATCACCGGAAGCAAGCCACGCCTCCTGACGATGCATATAAATAGATGAGCTCAGGCCAACAGAACTTACTTCGCTTCAGAAAAAGACCACGACAAGATGGTCGAAACGTTAAGTATTCAAAACTATCAACGCGACAGAGAACCCGGAAACCTAACTATGGATCGTCGTCAGCTCCGCGAAAACCTTAGAAACAAATTTTCATATTCTGGGAAGATGAAGTCGGGTCTCGTCAGAGAAGGTTTTGTCATAAAACCTGCTTTAAAAGCTTGCTTCTCTACGTGGATAGTCCTTTTCATGACATTCTTGGATATAAGAAATAAAGTCTTACTTCAAAATAGCATGGTATACCGGAATTATCGATATAAATAAGCTCTTTATCGAAGGTAAAATAACGTTTTTATGCGTCATTCAACAAAAATGCTAATGAGTGGTAACATTACTAGACTGTTTTTCTAAAACTGCGCCCATGGCTACGTTCGAACAATATTGTAATCTGTATGCGAAAGAATAATTACATTAACTATGCTTTGCTTAGCTGTAATGAAACTACTGATACATTCCGTTGGCCAAGAATAAATATCCTTAATTTTATCTTTAGCTAATTGAGTACTGAAAATATGAAATGGAGCTAATATTTCCAAGAAATGAGGACAAAATGATGGTAATAATTTATCATTCCTATGAAACGTTGTAATTGTTTAAGCGTTGATGGTCTTGAGAAGTTATTAATAACATCAATTCGTTCAGTGGTAGGTGAAATTCCATCAGAAGAAATTTGGTGTGCTAGGAAATCTAATGATGGCACACCAAAAATGCATTTTGAAGATTTGATATTGATGCGAAAATCTTCAAGGCGTTTAAAAACGCTTTGTAAGTGAACTTAATGTTCATTATGATTTTTACTTGCTATCAAAATGTCATATAAATAAACGAAAATGAATGACAGATCTTTTAAAACTTCATTAATGAGTCTTTGAAAAGTCTGACCAACGTTTCGCAAACCAAAAGGCATCCTAAGACATTCAAAAAGACCAAATGGGGTAACGATTGCAGTCTTATAAATATTACCTTTTACGACTGGTATCTGATGGTATGCCCGAATTAAATCTATTTTTGAAAAAATAGTGTATCCATATAAATTTGAATTGAAATCATGTATATGGGGAAGAAGATATCGATCCGAAACTGTAACAGTATTTAACTGTCAATAGTTACCGCATGGTCTCCAATCATTAGGTTCTTTTTCCGCAACCATATGCGAAGCTGAAGAAACTGACGAGGAAGGTCTGCAAATTCCTAAATCGACCATTTGTTTGAATTCATTCTTAGCGATGCTTAATTTAATATTATCAAGTCGACGCGGTCGACAAAACGGTAAACGTTCTTCTGCTATGATATGATGTTCAACTGTATGTTTGACTGATAATGAATAATTTAGAGAACTAGATAAACTTGGAAATTGAAGTAATAAATTAGTATACTAGTTAGTTATTGGAAAAAATTTGGGAATAATAGCCGGAGTATTCGTTCGAACAATAATACAATAGATAAAGAGGTTTTGTTATCAATTAAACGTTTATTTTTTAAATCTATCATTAATCCAAAATGTTTAAGAAAATCAGCGCTTAAAATTGGTATTTGAATATCAGCAATGCTACAAAGGAAAAATTGCGGCGTAAACCTAAATTAACTGCCAGTAATCTTTTACCATATGTAGAAATTTCTGATCCATTAGCTGAGGTTAAGGCAAAGTCAGGGTTTTTCCTCAAATCAGTAAAATCGTTTCTTCGAATAACTCATATATCGACACCAGTATCTACCACGAAACTTAATTTATTTGTAGTGTCATAGACAAAAAGATAAGATCTATGGAGAGTACTAACGTTGATGTTGATTAACTTGAGATATGACAGGGTTTTGACAAGCCTCCCAGACTTTGTCAGCAATATCAATGAGATCTTCAATATCTGTTTTTCCAGAAGCTGTAGTAAATAGCACCACAGGTAATTACGAATTTAGAGACAAGGAACACACACCCAATATCCGTGTATCCGTGTGTATATCACCCCTCGACCACCAATCATAATAGCTATATAAATGGGTTTAGGTAGTCTACGTTGCCAAAGTTTAATGAGCAAGTCTTGGCTTATCGTTCTAGAACCGTCAACAATACCTAACATGTGGCAATAAAAACCAAACGGTTTACGTTCGCCCATCTGCGAACCGTTTAATAAATTATCAGTTCTATTTTCTTCGCTTGAAGATAAACGGTCAAACGTAAATAGAACATATATTTTGTTCGAGTAGTCGTTACATAATGTCGTAAATGATATCTACTACTTCCATAGGAAGATTGGATATGACAGCGTTATACTTTTTCGATCACTAGCGATTCGAGCAACATTGAACTGCGAGTCAATTTGTGAAAACCACATTCCTGGACGTAAGGTCCAAAAGGGGGGTAGTTTAACTAAAAAAGCAAAATTTTGATGTGGAGTGCGACTTGATCAACCATTTTGTAATTTTAAAAGCACATATGCGTTACAAATTAAAAGGACTAAAGTGAAATGTTGATTCTTTGACAGTAAGTTGAAAAAAATGCAGAGGAAATACAAGTAACAAACTAACACTATCCAAGGGCTATTTTCAATTTAGTTGCTGGTTATCTACTGGGATGTTCAATCAGACTAAATGCCTATTAACTATGACGTGAGAAGTAGTTATCCCTCGCAACGCAAGGAGAAAGAGGGGATGTTATCGAGCCCAGGTGCTTTTTGGGATGTAGTTTATTGATTACAGCCCTCGTCTCAGAAGGGCTGAAGAATATTGGGTTCGCGTCAGCCAGAAGGGTTGTATTGTTGAGGATTATAATATAGGGGTTGATAAGCTTTTAGGTGGATTGGGGGATGGGATTTGGTTGGAAAACCGAGGATAGGTAGTTGAAAAAGGATACAGCTTGTTCCTCATTGGTTTGAGCCACACTACCCCCAGGCGAGAGGAGGGAAGGGATGGTGACAGGTTTTCTCTGAAAAATTCAGTGGACAAAATAAGGGTCATCAGGATGAGAGGCAATTAGCTTGCTTAGAGACTTGTTTCTATAGTCCTTGATTTTTTCGTCTATTTCTTTTTAAGTAAATTAATATCAGATTTAAGTTGGGGGTCTCTGGTTCTTTTCTACCGTATACCGGAATTATCGATATAAATAAGCTCTTTATCGAAGGTAAAATAACGTTTTTATGCGTCATTCAACAAAAATGCTAATGAGTGGTAACATTACTAGACTGTTTTTCTAAAACTGCGCCCATGACTACGTTCGAACAATATTGTAATCTGTATGCGAAAGAATAATTACATTAACTATGCTTTGCTTAGCTGTAATGAAACTACTGATACATTCCGTTGGCCAAGAATAAATATCCTTAATTTTATCTTTAGCTAATTGAGTACTGAAAATATGAAATGGAGCTAATATTTCCAAGAAATGAGGACAAAACGATGGTAATAATTTATCATTCCTATGAAACGTTGTAATTGTTTAAGCCTTGATGGTCTTGAGAAGTTATTAATAACATCAATTCGTTCAGTGGTAGGTGAAATTCCATCAGAAGAAATTTGATGTGCTAGGAAATCTAATGATGGCACACCAAAAATGCATTTTGAAGATTTGATACTGATGCGAAAATCTTCAAGGCGTTTAAAAACGCTTTGTAAGTGAACTAAATGTTCATTATGATTTTTACTTGCTATCAAAATGTCATATAAATAAACGAAAATGAATGACAGATCTTTTAAAACTTCATTAATGAGTCTTTGAAAAGTATGACCAACGTTTCGCAAACCAAAAGGCATCCTAAGACATTCAAAAAGACCAAATGGGGTAACGATTGCAGTCTTATAAATATTACCTTTTACGACTGGTATCTGATGGTATGCCCGAATTAAATCTATTTTTGAAAAAATAGTGTATCCATATAAATTTGAATTGAAATCATGTATATGGGGAAGAAGATATCGATCCGAAACTGTAACAGTATTTAACTGTCAATAGTTACCGCATGGTCTCCAATCATTAGGTTCTTTTTCCGCAACCATATGCGAAGCTGAAGAAACTGACGAGGAAGGTCTGCAAATTCCTAAATCGACCATTTGTTTGAATTCATTCTTAGCGATGCTTAATTTAATATTATCAAGTCGACGCGGTCGACAAAACGGTAAACGTTCTTCTGTTATGATATGATGTTCAACTGTATGTTTGACTGATAATGAATAATTTAGAGAACTAGATAAACTTAGAAATTGAAGTAATAAATTAGTGTACTGGTTAGTTATTGGAAACAATTTGGGAATAATAGCCGGAGTATTCGTTCGATCAATAATACAATAGATAAAAAGGTTTTGTTATCAATTAAACGTTTATTTTTTTAAATCTATCATTTAATCCAAAATGTTTAAGAAAATCAGCGCCTAAAATTGGTATTTGAATATCAGCAATGCTACAAAGGAAAAATTGCGGCGTAAACCTAAATTAACTGCCAGTAATCTTTTACCATATGTAGAAATTTCTGATCCATTAGCTGAGGTTAAGGCAAAGTCAGGGTTCTTCCTCAAATCAGTAAAATCGTTTCTTCGAATAACTCATATATCGACACCAGTATCTACCACGAAACTTAATTTATTTGTAGTGTCATAGACAAAAAGATAAGATCTATGGAGAGTACTAACGTTGATGTTGATTAACTTGAGATATGACAGGGTTTTGACAAGCCTCCCAGACTTTGTCAGCAATATCAAAGAGATCTTCAATATCTGTTTTTCCAGAAGCTGTAGTAAATAGCACCACAGGTAATTACGAATTTAGAGACAAGGAACACACACCCAATATCCGTGTATCCGTGTGTATATCACCCCTCGACCACCAATCATAATAGCTATATAAATGGGTTTAGGTAGTCTACGTTGCCAAAGTTTAATGAGCAAGTCTTGGCTTATCGTTCTAGAACCGTCAACAATACCTAACATGTGGCAATAAAAACCAAACGGTTTACGTTCGCCCATCTGCGAACCGTTTAATAAATTATCAGTTCTATTTTCTTCGCTTGAAGATAAACGGTCAAACGTAAATAGAACATATATTTTGTTCGAGTAGTCGTTACATAATGTCGTAAATGATATCTACTACTTCCATAGGAAGATTGGATATGACAGCGTTATACTTTTTTCGATCACTAGCGATTCGAGCAACATTGAACTGCGAGTCAATTTGTGAAAACCACATTCCTGGACGTAAGGTCCAAAAGGGGGGTAGTTTAACTAAAAAAGCAAGATTTTGATGTGGAGTGCGTCTTGATCAACCATTTTGTAATTTTAAGAGCACATATGCGTTATAAATTAAAAGGAGTAAAGTGAAATGTTGATTCTTTGACAGTAAGTTGAAAAGAATGCAGAGGAAATACAAGTAACAAACTAACACTATCCAAGGGCTATTTTCAATTTAGTTGCTGGTTATCTATTAGGATGTTCAATCAGACTAAATGCCTATTAACTATGACGTGAGAAGTAGTTATCCCTCGCAACGCAAGGAGAAAGAGGGGATGTTATCGAGCCCAGGTGCTTTTTGGGATGTAGTTTATTGATTACAGCCCTCGTCTCCGAAGGGCTGAAGAATATTGGGTTCGCGTCAGCCAGAAGGGTTGTATTGTTGAGGATTATAATATAGGGGTTGATAAGCTTTTAGGTGGATTGGGGGATGGGAATTGGTTGGAAAACCGAGGATAGGTAGTTGAAAAAGGATACAGCTTGTTCCTCATTGGTTTGAGCCACACTACCCCCAGGCGAGAGGAGGGAAAGGATGGTGACAGGTTTTCTCTGAAAAATTCGGGGGACAAAATAAGGGTCATCAGGATGAGAGGCAATTAGCTTGCTTAGAGACTCGTTTCTACAGTCCTTGATTTTTTCGTCTATTTCTTTTTTAAGTAAATTAATATCAGATTTAAGTTGGGGGTCTCTGGTTCTGTTATACCGTTTTCTTAGACGATTTTTATCATTTATGAGTTCAACAATTTGCCTCGGTAGTTTAAATTGTTGGAAGGGGGTTGGGATAATCTTCTGGCTCAAGGTCAGCGCATCCGTCAAGTGCCCAGTTAATTTGTCTACTGCCAGCTCGATCTCCGCAGGGGAGTTACAGGTAGGGTTCATTGGAATTTTGTGGGTTAGGTAGGAAGTGAAGGATTAACAGTTGTATAATACTAATGTAATGTATATATATATATATATATATATATATATATATATATATATATATATATATATATATATATATATATGTATAATAATAAATCGTCTTTATTTAGAAAGTAATACAAGAAAAAAGGAAATAATTGTACATACATATATATATAAAAGATGTTGGGTGGGCATGGCGAAGTTTAGCTCAAGGCTACTCTTACACTTAACCACGGGGAGAGTGAGTAACAAATATTAAGGCAAATTTAAGAGAAGTAGAACAATTCCTAAACCTAACATAAACATTATATCTAACACTAAATTCTACAATAGTTAAAAATGAATCTAAAGTATATAAAGCTGAGCAAAAAGGAAGAAAAAGAAATGGGAAAAGAAAAGAAAGCAACAGAAGGCAATATGGCGAAAGAAGTATTAGGGTAGATAGACGAAAGTATATGAACTAAGCTAAATGAAATATCCCGTTACTGTTTTGCAAACAAGTATCTTTTTATACTTTTATGAAATTAGTTACAACTTAAAAGCTTATAGCTATTGGGAATACTATTGTATAGTTTTACTGCATTGAATGTGAATGACCTATTAAACATAGCAGTAGTATGCTGGGGCATAGTAAGTATATTCGTTTGTCTGACGTTGATCGAGTGAACAAGCTTTCGGGAAATAAGTTTATCTTTGAGATATCGAGGTGATGATGTGAGAAGTAGTTTATGGAGAAAGACAAGAAAGTTGAATTTTACTAGATCTTCGATTCTTAACCAATGCAAATCATGGAATTTGAGAGACACACGGTCATATTTACATAGATTGAATATGAAGCGACAGCAGTTGTTTTGTACCTTTTGAATTCGATTTTTCGTAATTTGATCAAAGCAGGGAAAATATACAACATTACAATAGCTAAAGATAGACATAACTAATGACTCACACAGCTTCTTTCTTAGATTTGAGTATTTTTTTTATACATTTATTTAACGTCGGCCTATTTCCGCTACTGAGGCCTAACACCGACGCCTGTAGACGAGCTACCCCCAACCAGAAATTTTGCCGAACCTCTTCCCTTAAGAATAATAGGGATCTTTTACTTGCCTAACATTTAATAGACAAGGGACCGACGGCTTTACATCCCCTCCGAAGGATGGTATATCTCCTATACAACCCTCGCCTAAGGTTGTATAGCTTCCGCGCATACACTGATATACAAGCCGCTGGAAGATGGGTGAGGCGAGGACGTGGTCTTCGTTGGAACGGTCACCAATCCAACTACTAACCACGCCTAACGTTGCTTTACATCGCATATCGAAGTATGTACATAGTAAAGAGATTTGAGTACATAATATGTTTATTAGCATATAACAACATGACTCGTAAATCGAAGCTTCTCATCTAATAATAGTCCTAGATTTTTTCACGTATCAGAGAAAAATAATTGAGTGTCATTTAATTGTAATATTAGATTGCTGTTTACATCAATCCGTTGGCAAAAGACGATGACTGCAGTTTTATTTGGGTTAAGCTTGAGGTTATGGTTGACTGGGTACGTGTAGATTGATTTAAGATCGCGATTAATTTCAAGTGAGGCTTCATCAACTGCATGCAAGTCAAAGCATTTCAGTAACTGAGTATCATCTGCATAAGTCTTAAGAATAGAGGAACGTATTGTAGAGAAACTATCCGAGGTATAAATTAAAAATAACAAGGGGCTGAGTATCGAGCCCTGTGGGACACCTGAGACGATTGGTCTTGCCTGAGATGATTTATCAAGAATGCACACTTGTTGGTATCTATCTTTTAAGCAACAATTGAAGAAATGCACTGAATTATCATCAAATCCGTAGTAATGTAGTTTGGCGCAGACTAGATCGTGGTCTATGGTATCAAACGCCTTTGAGTAATCGAGTGATACCAGTACACTCACTAGTTTATTGTCATAAGCCCTAAACATATTATCAGTAAGATTCAATAATGCCGTAGTGGTACTATATGATTTTCGAAAGCTTGATTGATGGTGTGGCAAGATTGAATATTGGGAAAGATGAGACTCAATTTGGGCATATACAATTTTTTCCAGTATCTTTGAAAGAACAGGTAGTAGGCTTATTGGTCTTAAATCGCTGACTAGGCTGGGAGAGTTACTTTTAGGTGTGGGTGTGATTATTGCCACTTTCCACGCATTAGGAAAGTATCCTGCTTCCAAACAACAGCTAATAATATGGTTAACATGATTGAGGACTTAATAATTTCAGCATGGTGAGGGTAATTTTATCACTACCAAAAGCATTTTAGTGACGAGATAGCTGCTAAAATACTGGTAGAATCAACTGGTTTCAGGGAGAAAAGGTTATCAAATTGTAAGAAAGTTCTGTTTTTGTAAAAAGTGGTAGTCTCATTGCAGCTATTACTTTTATTATAGACAAATAGGAAACAATTATTAATTTCATCAACGTTATGAAGGTGGCCAGGTATATTTAAATTTTTGACAGATTTTACATTCATATCATTCAACGCGTTCCAAAGTTCTTTTTGCTTATTTTGCATCTCAAGATAAGTAAGATAAGCAGCTTTCTCCCGTCTGATCGAGGCAAAAGCGAGGTTTCTAAGATTTTTATATCTATACCAATTATCTGCAATTTTATGCCTTACGTATAATTTTAGAGTTAAGTCGCGTTCTTTCATGATCCGCTTAATATTATCAGTGAGCCACGGCGAATAAGGCTTGTTAACTCGTATATTTCTCACAGGAGCATGAATGTCAAATAGAGAAGTAGTATAATCCGTAAAAATTTGTATTTTCCTGTCGATGTTGTGGGTGTGATATATGACGTCCCAATCATAATTATCTAAGTCACTATCAAATAGGTCCTGGTCAAAATGTTTAAAATCTCTGTAAGTAATAAATTTCTATTTATACTTAGGAACAGGCATATTCAGTTTACAATAGACTAATTTGTGATCAGATATATGATCAGCATTGATAGTTCTAGCTTCATAAACTGTATTAGGACTGTATACAAATATGGGATCAATTCACGTTGAGCTGTATTGAGTAATTCTTGTGGGCTCGTTAATGACCTGAGAGAACCATAAGAGTTAAAGCATTCAGATAATATGTTGTTATTATTGAATAAGTCTATATTAACATCACCTAGAATGTTATCATAAATTGGCATTAGTTCAGACAAAGCATTATCCAGAAAATTTGCACACTGTATAAGACTACTACGTGGAGGACGATATGCAATTCCAACTGCTAGGCTAGTTCTATTCAGTATTAGTTTAATCCAAAGGTACTCCAAACTACTGTCATTATGAGCATTCATGTCGATCAGCTCGCAATTAATACAATCTCTCACATAGACGCCCACACCACCGCCTCGATGTCCACAATTTGTAGCTTAGCATCATTATCCATTCATATCTCAGCTCTAATTAAATACAACGCAATAAACGCGCTTAGGGTATATCGACGTTTAGATTCCCGTCCGCCTCGGCATGACTGGGCGGGTCCGACACGACGCAGCAGGCGGCCCCGGCCGCTCATTCGGCACACAGCGTTCCAAACGCCAGCCGACCTAACGTTCAGAGCTCCGTCCGCCCCGAAAGTTACAGTATCGCGGCGGGGTTTCGACAGCGGCAGTTCACTCCGAGCCTTAGCACGCGCTACAACTACCAGTTCACTCCGAGCAGTCAACATCTACACTTCAGTCCGAGCGCGCAACAAGTCAACATCAGTAAGCAGTCCAGTCCACTACATACTACAAGCTTCCAGAACTTCAGCATACCTGACGAACCAAGACCTGTACGGCGTCGTAGTTGCCAGTGCATCTACATCCTACAGCGTGGAGGAGAAAGGCCAGCCTACAACAACAGCAACCTACAATCGTGCCGCGACTTTTAACTCGCTTCGAAATAACCAGTGTTAGCTCAGTATTGTTAGGGATTAAATTCATAAAACAAATTGTGCATCGACCAGCGCAAGAGTTCTGCTTAGAGTTACATATTTTGGTATCTCTGACTTTTATTTACCATCGACGACTCTTACCAGGCAATAGCGCCTGTCTACCTACTCAAAAGTTGGGGTACCTGGCACCAAAAGCGGTGCTTGTGTATGTCAGCCGGCGAGACCGTAAAGGGGGTAGTAGCTGTACCCACCGATACTCTAAAAAATCGTTAACCAGTCTACAAATTCCAAAAATCGACCCTGAGAGCTCGTTCAACCACCAGAGCTACGAGAACACCACCATCGAGGCTGCTGGCGCCCATCAACTTCAAAAATTTGCAGTCTCCGAATGAAAACATTTTTATTTTTCACAAACTCACCCTAATTTTCGTAGACAATAGCTTCTGACGCTATATCATCAGTTAACCATGTCTCTGTAACCCCAAAATTAGAAAATTGTTGTCCCTAACTATATTAAAAACTTCATTGAAGCTAGCTACAAGTGAGCGGAAATTTAAATGAGCAATACTTACAGCATGTTTAATAGCCATTGTATTTTATTTTAATCTATAATAATTATTGTTATATATGATAATCATAGTAATATCTCTTGTTTATTATTGTGTCCTAGATGCCAAATTGGCCATATTTTAAAGTACAGTCAGTTTGTAGTGTGAGGAAAGCTACACATGGCATGAGTCGTGCGTCGTTACAACAGTACATAGGGATTAATTTGATGAAACATCCCAGTTAAAAACAGACTAAATGCTGTTCTGGCATTCCACAAGGGACTTTTCCAACACAACACATTTAACCAAAAGCAAATCTTCATCCCTTCATATTCGAATAAATATCAAGGTACATCACGCCGTAGAGAGATAATTTAAATTTAAGACACCCGGCACATTTACACAGAGTCGAGATCGAAATCTTGGCGAATGTTTTTTTAATCGCTCCTTCTGCACAGTTTAATTTCTGAAGTTAATCATTCCACTTGGCTGATTTAATTGAGGCTAATTTACATGGTGTTATAGGATGTAGTTGATTAAATTTAGAAAATTTGCATAGATATTTATTGGACTGAAACTCTTACGTATAGCGATGATGACCCGAAGAATTGTTAATTTAATTTATGATAATTTATTAAATTTAAAATAACATATCTTTCATAATGCATATTTAAGACTAGCAATCGTTGCTTAATGAATATTTATTCATTGTATCAAAAATAAGAGACCGACAATCGCAAAACTACTGCTTAACTACGAGTGTGGGTTCTGAAACATATGGATACAGGATCTAGCAGTACGGGAAATTTTTACTAGTCATTTTGGCTATAATCCAAATGAAAAAAAAATTGTTTAAAATGTATGAGCTGTTATTGGCAATGCATGTTTTGGTTTATTAATTATTTTATATATATAATTTGTTTATTGAAATAGCATGTTTATGTTAATGTAGAAAAATGAAATGCAAAAACACTTCCGAAAAAAATATGTAAATGTATTCAAATCCCCTACGCCATTTGGCAGGCCCAATCTGCGGAGGCTCTGCAATTTTGCTGGTGTGTAAGTTTATCGAGACGATTGTTTCAAATTTCGGATCAATTTTGTGTTTGTCCGGTATATTTTGGTGCTGGAAAATTGTCAACAAATTATTGTAGACTACATGGAGGGCGGCAGAATTTTTGACTTTAGAGATCGGTTTAGGGTAGTTAGTTATAAGGTAGATATCCTAAAACTCGAAATTTTGACTTTTTTTGTTTTTTCGCTTATAATTCGAAAACTATTGGTCCTAGAGAAAAAATTATTCTCACCTTTTTGAAAGCTGATAAAATTCCTTACATTTTTTAAAAAATGTTTCGAGTTATCCGCTTCTGAAAACCACCGATTCCCAGAAACCCTGTTTCGGATCATTTTTCGTCATACTCCAGTCTTAACATCTCAAATCTTTATAAAATAAAATACAATCAAATCAAGTAAAGAGGATTAAATTGGTTTAAAAATTATATATTCTATATATAATTAATGGCTGAAATAATGGATTTGAAGATTTTTTGCTGTGTGATAGGGTTATTGCTTGAAATCAGTACGTACATTTTATTGCATTAATTTGCATTTTTTTAAATCTATTTGTTGTTGTAAGTTATTGCATTTGATATAGTAATGAGCAGCTACACTTTAAACAGTGGGAAAAGTAGATAGGTACCTCTATTATAAAAAACGACATAGTATTATGATTTGGACTGCTTTTATTTACATATGACAGCTACTTTCCATCGTCCATAATCAATTACAGACCCATTGCCGTTTTATGCAATTTTGCGAAAGCACTGGAAATTATTTTGTATAACCATATTTACAGCACAATAAAATCGTCCATATCACCCATGCAACATGGATTCATGGCACAAAGATCCACAGTAACAAATCTAGCTTGTATTTCCCAATTCATATGTGATAGCCTGGATTCAGGGGGGAAGTGGATGTCATATACAGGGACATCCAAAAAGCCTTCGATCAGATAGATCATTATTTGTATTGTTAAGCTTTTGGATTTTCGGACACATTAACCTTGCTTCTCACATCTTACTTGTTCTCAAGGAAGCAATTTGTAGAACACGGCGGTCACAGATCTCTTAATTATACAGCAACGTCAGGCGTCCCTCAGGGTTCCAACTTGGGACCCCTGTTGTTTTTTATTTTCATAAATGACATAACATCAGTAATTAGTTGTGAGCATCTACTTTTTGCAGATGATCTTAAAATTTTTACAAATATAAATAGTCTCAGTGACTTGTATTTACTTACAAACAGAAATAGACAACGTTCCTAAGTGGTGTTCCAACCACTTTCTTAAATTAAACATCTCCAAATGTAAAATCGTGACTTTTACTCGTAGGCACAATTCTATACAATTCGAATACAATATAAACAATTTTCCACTCGAGCGTTGTTTGGAATTCAAAGATCTCGGTGTGATTTTCGACTGCAAACTTAGTTTTTCAAGCCATATTAATCAGATGACAAAGTCAGCTTCTAAGTTGCTCGGGTTCTTTGTCAGAAACTGGAGCTGTTTCTCTAGTGTTGAAAGTTTGAAAATATTATATTTCACATACGTTAGATCCAAGCTGGAATATGCCGCTCTCATATGGTCTCCTATATACCAAAATTTGATTTTATTAACTGAATCTGTCCAGAGAAAATTTGTAAAGTTCATGTTTTTTAAAACTAATGGTTTTTCTCCACAGCGAGGCGCTGATAATAACCCCTCCTATTAGATATGTTTAATATGATTCCATTAAGTGAAAGAAGGAACTGCGCTGTTCTTTCATTTTTGTACAATCTAGTTAACAACAATATCGATTGTTCATCCCTTGTTAATAAGCTTTGCTTTATGGTTCCTCGATTGCATTCTCGTGATAGCGATTATTTTTATACCCCCTTTAGTCGTGCCAACCTTATGTGTAAATCACCAATGTTTAATATGTGTAAGGTATTCAATTCAATTTCCGGTCTTTGTGATATTAATCACGACTGTTTAAATAGTATAATTGACTTATATCTAAGAAGCAACTCATAATATACATACACCTACCCTGATACCATGTTTTTTACCTTATATTTTTTTTATTTATATACCTTTACTGCCTCATGTACGGCTTACTGCATTTTAAAAGCCACCTATTTAGATTTTTGTTATCTCCAATACATATAATGTACAATGTTAGGGTCCAGTTTATCATATTATTTGGAATTCTATTTTTATTATTTCACAATGTTCTGATCACTTTTAACGTTTTTCTCATATTTTTTTTTTTATATATACTATTCCATAATTTCAGGCTTACTATGTATTTGAATATTTTCTCATATTTTTGTAATTTATATTCTCATGTTCTCTGTAACAATTCTATGTTTCCTGTAATTGGGCATTTACCTGTTGGAAATAAATGCATTATTTATTTATTTATTTACTTTTACGTATAAATATATAATTGGCTATTAGATAATGCTTTTTTAAAGAAAACAACAACGATCAATTTTCGGACAGGGGAATAGTTTATGGGAACACCACACCGGCAAAAAAGGAAAATGAATCCTCCAAAGGAACAACTACGTCATGAAATTCTTCATCGTCCTCATCATCTTTTATGGCAGCTGTCCAGGCAGTTGAGGGCATGCTGATGAACAATTTAATGATGAACATTCGCATCTTCCGGAGTCACAATCTTTTTGGCAACGACAAAATATAAATTGCAAAACTTCGTCGGGGGCAGCATTTTTGTCTGTTAGTTTGGGGACCAGCTCCCCATTTCTCACCTCCCAGCCAGGAATTCCTAAGCCCCACACATGTGAGGGCAGTATGGTTCCCATCCACTGCTGAATTTGATAATATACCCTGTAGAGGCCCACTCAGTTGTGGGAGAGTGGAAATGTCTGGCTTGATCGAAACGACTGATTTTATAAAAGATCGATATGTGTAGTATCTAAGGATATCTTCTTAGATGGAGCACCATACCATCCAAGGATACAATTATGTCCTGCTCTTTCGACCTCAGATGGTGTCGATGAAGGGTTGGTAAACACCTCAGCTGCTTCTTTTATCGATTTGTCTTTTTTGTATAATTTGGCAAACCTGACTTTGCTCTTCCCGAAGGCTGTGGGGGTGGTATCACAGCCTATGAAAGCATGTAAAAACAAAGTGCTCCAGCCCCAGCTCCGCAACTCTTGTGAAGAGTATGTTGCTGTGCGTATTTTCCTCTGTCAGGTTTCACGGGGAATATGTCACGCTGGGGAGGGGTATTCGCCAACAGCAGGACTGCCAGTCCACATCTTCGCCTATCACAGCTACTGAAGAGAAAACTGACTTTTCTACGGCTGTTGATATAATTGCCACATCTGCATCATCCTCTGCTTGGAGGGTATCGATATTATTTTCCTCCAGTTTTTTCATCAACAGCTTGATTAGAAGGCCCTTATTGGCGTTCGAGGGGAAGATTTCCTGTTTTACCGTGATTTCAACTTCCATGGTTAACTGTATATCCACGCACTTCTTCAGTCGATATCTACGGCTTCTGTAAAGCAACGTTTGTACTTATTGATGTGTTGATGTAACCATCAAATGTAGATACTGATTTTATGCAATAAACCCTCTCACAGTACGCAAAATATCTTGAAATTCATAATATTAGCCATCAATTATATACAGAATAGATAATTTTCAAGCCAATTTAATCCTATTCACTTGATTTCGTTGTATTTTGTTTCACGGAAGAAGATTTGAGGTGCTAAGAGCAGAGTATGATGAAAACTGTGATCCGAAGCGGATAACTCGAGAACGGTTGAAGTAAGAAACTTTTTGATGGAATAAAAAGGAAGGTAGGAAACTTTATCAGCTTCCAAAGAGATAAGACTAATTATTTTTCTAGTACCAGTAGTTTTCGAGTTATAAGCGAAAAACCAAAAATACCCAAAATTTAGAGCCTTTCGGAACCCCCCCCCCTCCTAGGATCGGGAAATTTTTTAAAAACAAATTTATTTTCTACGCAATTTACGATTTTTAAATAAAATCCTGAAACGTACCAATAGATTACAAGTAACACCTTAGCTTATTAATGAAATATGTTCTAGTAGCTTCAGATTTGAATTCAAAGCATGAGGGTTCTTCTTGCAAATCGAGAGCCTTACTTGTACATTTCTGTTATAAATTTTAAATCATAATTAAATCACTTTCACAGCATCAGAATATTATCGTACCAAAATTTTATACCAATATAACAACAATAATCCAAAGTCACACCAAAATAACAAAAAAAGAAAATATAAATATAGTTGAGTTTGTTCTTACACCGTGTAAAATTGCCCAATTTCTCTTAGACGATAATTTGCTTACTAGAGTCCATAACACCAAAATAACCAAAATTGTCCAATTTCTCTTGGAAAATTTGCTTATTAACAAGTTATCGTCTAAGAGAAATTGGACAATTTTACACGGTGTAAGAACAAACCCAACTATATTTATATTTTCTTTTTGGTTATTTTGGTGTTATGGACTTTGGATTACTATTGCTATTTTGGTATAAAATTTTGGTACGATTCTATTGAATCCGACATAGAATCGATAATCAATTACCAAAACCAAAATACGACAAACAATTTTTTTGAACAAAAAATGTGGTTACTGATAAAACTAGGTAGGTTCATACCAAATTGGCAAGATTTGCCGTTTCAGTACTTTGTAGTGAGTTTATAAGTTGTTTCTGTGCAAAAATGTGGAAAATGCCTTATGTGCGGTTAACAGATGTGTAGAGGGAATGAATTATTGCTCTGGGAATGCCACAAAGAGAAACTGACAGAACGGTTGGGGTTGTTCGAAACCTATTCTAGGTTTCTAGAATTGGGAACCTGAAAAAATAGGCCGACTAGAAGTCGTACAAAAGATACTACAGAACAGCAGGACCACTTTTTAGCTCAAACAGCAAGATGAAAGGTACAAGCTACCGGTATTCGTGTTTCCGTCAAATTTTGAGGATATTTATATTATACAGAATTTAGCTTGTACCCTAGTAGAGGCGATTCATTTTGTGAAATGCGATGGACATTGTCAGGTCAATTATCTTTACAAAATATCATCTGCTAGATTATCTTCCGTTTCCATATAAGTTGTCTGGTACTAATCGCCCTGGAAAGGTGTAGACAAATGTAGGCAGCAGTAGAGGTAAAATAGAGCGTGATTATGATTAACATGGGAAAGTAGTAAGTTAAAAACTTATTTCTATCTTACAGGGTTGCAGTGACAATGGGAAAGAGAAAATGTAAATTTTCCAATGAACTCGAAAAACAATTCTCATTTTTAAAGGAGGGACAATATGATGATTCGGCTAAATGTACAATTTGCAATGTAGAATTTTCTATTGCACAAGGGGGTCGGCGTGATGTTTTGCAGCACGTAAATACTAACAAGCTAAAAAAACTACCCGTGCTTCAACAATTACCCAAGCTGTTGGTATATTTTTTAAGAAAGTTGAGCCAACGAATGAGGATTTAAATTGTGCAGCTAAAGAAGCGACATTTGCTTACCATACGGCGAGGCACGATTTTAGTTTTAATTCTTCAACCTGTACATCAAAATTAATAAGTTCGTTTTATGAGTGCTAAAACAAAAACTGAAGCAATTATAGTTAATGTAATTTCTCCACATCTCTTTGACGAAGTATTAGAGGATTTACAGCATGCAAGTTTTATAACTGTAACTATAGACTCGTCAAATAGATTGCACTTAAAATTAGTACCTATTATTATTAGATACTTTACTAATCAAATACATGTAAAATTATTAGAGTTTCAGGAGTTACCTGGAGAAACGTCCGATCTTTTAACAAATTACGTTTTTGAGGTCCTCGAAAAATATCAACTTACTAAAAAAATTATTTGTTTCTGTGCAGACAACAAAAATGTGAATTTCGGAGGCGCAAAGCGTAAAGGAAAAATTAATGTTTATACAAAATTACAGAATAAAATTGGTCATCAATTACTTGGTATTGGATGCGCGGCACACATAGTACATAATTGTGTACAAAATGCCAGTGACAAAATGCCAATTCTTGATATTGAAAGTACTGTTGTTAAGATATACAAACATTTTTACATTTATACTGTGAGAACAACTGCTTTAAAAGAATTCTGTGATTTTGTACAAATTGAGTATAAAAAGGTATTAAATCATTCTAGTACTAGATTTTTGATTTTGCTGCCTGCAATTCATAGAATATTATTGATATTTGATGGCTTGAAATCTTATTTTCTCTCAGAAAGTAGCAATGGTTCAAATTTGCTAAAGTCGTTTTTTGAACTCTTCTAATGAACTTTATTTGTGGTTTATCCACGGTACATTGGAACTATTCAATAAAACTATTTTAAAAATGAATTGGAGTTAAAACTTGTTGAACAAAAAAAGCAAATGTTTATTCCTTTTGGTGCTAAACAACTGCTAAATAAACTTACAAATCAAGAAGGATTTGACGAGAACAAATTCTATAGAATTGTAAATACTTTTTATGAAGATTGCGTAAATTACTTAGATTTATGGAAAACAAACTTTGCAGCCATTCAATATTTTGACTGGATTTTGTTAAAGAAAAAATTAGAATGGACTTCTATTAAAAATTCTGCAGAAATTGTCAATAGACACATAAATTCACGAATAATTAATATGGATGACTTATTTGAAGAGGTCACAGGCTTTAATGCCGTTTTTGAAGAATCTTTCTTTCCAAAGGAGATGACACCAGTTCAAAAATGGATCAGCATTTTCAATAATTTAAAATCTGATAATCTTCGGAAAATTGTTGAATTTTTATTTTGTTTACCCGGAACTTCTGCACCAGTAGAAAGGGTATTTTCAATAATGAAAAATATTTGGCTTTCTGAAAGGGGAAGATTGGACGTTTCTACAGTAAAAGCTTTATTACGAATTAAATTTAATACGAATCTACAATGCCGCGATTTTTATGACAAAATTAAATGTAATAATGTTTTTTTTAAAGAAGGTTGTGAGCTCTGAAAAATATAGCTGGTTTGAACAAAAATCAATACAGCCACAGCCCCCTACTGGGCCTACTGCCAGTGAAGAATGTAGCGAGCAGCCATCGACCTCGAAATAAAATGTAAATAAAAAGAATGTGTCCGTTATTTTATTTCTGAAAATATGGCAACCCTAATAATATAATAACACCACAGGTAATTACAGGTAATTACGACCCCCTTTATCCCGGAAGGCTCTAGAAGAGCCTTGTGTGGGATGGGGCTACACATTTAGAGACAAAGGACACACACCCAATATCCGTGTATAGTGAAAAAATCTCTCTCACAGTATTTTCCACTGCCACGACCGGGGATCGAACCCGGAACTTTTGGATGAGAGGCAAGTACGCTCACCTCTCGACCACCCTAATAATATGTCTCTTTAATTAACCTATTATTATTATTATTACTATCTCCACTGCATCATGCGATCGTAGCGGACATTCCTTTAATTCTGATATCATGTCTAGAACAATTATTTTGATTGGTCTGAACAAAAATTGCGGTACAGTCAACTTTGAAATCATTGACTTGAAGCGACGTTGGTAATTTACAATCCTTAATCGAAACACTGCGGTCGTGTAAGAAAAAGAATAATTTACTATGTAATAGATATCTGCAGTAATGTCCCATTATGTGTTAATTATATAGTGAAAAAAACCCTGTAAGTGCTGTCCGACCAAACGGAAAATAACGGAAACAAAAATCAACTTTTGTAATAGCAAAATTGCCGGGCGAAAAAAATTTCAAATCGGTAAATAATAATAACGAATCTCTTGGTAATTGTTGCTTATGCTACATGCGCTGCGCACCGAACTTCTTTTGTTATTCTTCAATGTTAATCACACTGTCATGTAATTGCGGTGGCAAATTGCAGGCGGACCTTTCCTGAAATTATCGATTACGTCACGAGCAAAGCCAACCTGTCGAAGATCAAAGAAACCGCACACTTATTGAGACATAAATCTTATGAACAACGAAGATTGCTATGGGGAACCGACTCACACGGGCAGTGGCGTGTTAAGGGGTTCGAAAGCAGAATGTTGTATTATTTTAAAAATATTTTAACACTGACAGAAATTAATTGGTTATAAATATGCGGAATACATAGTAAATACACATAAAAGATCTACTACTTCGTTTTTATACATCTGGTTACTGTGAATAAACTGAACATATTTTTATTTTATTTATTTACGGGTTACGGGCCAATTTTATATGGATTTCCAAATATTATACAATAATATACATCTGCAATAATTGTAAGTAAGTATATTATAAAATTCGCATGTGTTCACATAGTAGAGGAAATGGCATTTCTTCATGAAGTTTTCTAATCGTATAGCTTAAGTCTTCTTCGTCTTCTGCGATTGCTGCTTGATCGTCCGCGAAATAGAGACTATCCAGAGTGTCGTTCCCCACCTGAAGTGTCATGCTTTTACACTTACGCATTCACCCTTTAAGGGCTTGGTCCAAATAGATTTTAAATAAAGTGGGAGATAAACAACAGCCCTGTCTTAGACCCTTTGTTGTATTGAAATAGTCAGACAGTGATGTACTATTAATTTTTATTGCGGCCAAGTTCTGTTCATAGTAGAATTGAATAGCTCTGATTAAGGTTGGCTTTATGTCAAGTTTTTCCATCTCTCTCCACAACAGTGATATTGGGACACTATCATATGCTTTTTCCAAATCTATGAAAGCTATATGTGTTTCTCTATATCGCTGGGTCCTCTTTTCTAGAGCTATTTTCAGAGTCAAAAGGTTGTCTGTTGTAGATCTGCCTGCTCTGAATCCTGCTTGTTCCTCCGGTTGTTTTTTTCCAGCAGGTTTCTCAGTATTCTAGAGTATATTCTTCCTATTGTCGGTATGACAGCTATACCGCAATAATTGATTGGGTCGTCTTTCGAGCCCTTTTTATAAATAGTTGAAATATAGTCCTCCATTCTTTCGGTGCTTCCTCTCTATTAAGGCATCTTTCATATAAAGCTGTTAGCATCTCTATGAGCTTTCCAGGTCCATATTTTATGAATTCTGGGTATATTCCTCCAGGTCCCGGGGATTTTCTCAGCTTCGTGTATGCTATTGCTTCTTTAACTCGGTCAGTTTGGAGAGTTATACGAGTTACATTATGTAGAACACGGTAAAACCCTCGGTATACTTTTCGACGTTGTAACAAAATCCTACTTAGGAAATATTTCGTATGAAAAGCGTGCTTCACGTAAAAATATCATGGAAGAGGTTTTTAATATTCTTAATCATATTTTCGCTCTACGGAGCAATTTTTATGCAAACATTTCCATAACTCCTCAAGGAGCGTCATTTTAGAAAGTGTAGTAAATGTCGCTGCACAGGGACGTAATGTGGCCCCGACCACTTAAATTTAGAAACTATAACAAAATTTGACAATTTCGGAAATTTCAAAATTAAAAATCCTTTTACGAATCCACGTTGTTAAGCACTGCAACTCATACGAGATATTAAATATGAGGACAAGTTAATCGAGCTTCTATCCCAATCGTGAGTTTTAGCGAAAATAGCCCTTAGCGATATGAGACCCCCATCATTTCCTAGCAGTCGATTTTGACGGGGAAATGATGAGTTTTAACGGGATTCGCCCTAAACCGGTTCCTCAGTGATTCGGTGTCAGAAAAGTATCTTTACCATGTACTCATATGTGCATGGCACCGCCTTGCCTGAACGTATAAAATTATAATTGCAGAGTACAATTTGAAGTAGTAGCGCTTCAAGCATTTTCAAGCTCCGAGGAGCGACCAAAATTGTTATTGAAATAAAAATACGTGAATAAGACAGGCAAGCAAAAGCCCACCAAATTTCAGAAACATTGAACTTTTCTTGAATCTTCTTGTGTAATCGTTAGCTCACAAAACCGCATTTTGGATGGTAGTTGGTACATTATAAATCGTTCCGTTCCTCACCATGTGTTGTACACGGGCCAGACTAGTGTTTGTTAAACATATTTCTTAAAAGTTGTTGTAAAAACATAAACTTTTGAAGAGATTCAATATATATTTTTGAAATTTATATTGTCTTTTAATTGTGTTTTCTAACAAAATTCCCTTTCAGGTATAATTTTAAGAAAGTGTTAGTACATCCAGTGTTAGGTTTATAGTGTTACGACGTCCAATTGATACCATCAGAGCAGCAATTAAGCAAAAACGAACAGTAAGTATAAATTCGATGAATTTTAGCCGATTTCGTCGATAACCTTGCGAGTCATTGAATTGGGGTTGTAAAAGGGATTAATTAAACAAAAACATAGTAAATAATGATAAGTCGGCACAAAAATCTTCCTAAGCTAGTGTTTTAAAAACTAAGGCATCTCTTATTGTACCGCTCAAAAAACTGACCAATCCACATACACAGATGTATTGCGCAAAGTTGATCCTGTTCAAGAAAATATTAATATTGCTAATAACGTTGAAGCGGTACGTAAAGAAGGATTAGTTGTAAGCTGTAATAAAAGTGCAGAATCCATTAAGTTCAACAAACTACTTAATGAAAAACCAGGAGAAAATTATAATCTTAAACAAGTGTCTTCCTTCTATTGAGGCCCATGATAGTTGGAATCTCAGATAAATACGAAGATAAAATCATTTTTATGGTTATTATAAGTATTGGCATTGTTAAAACCCCGGCCAAAATCAACTACAGATGCATTTTTGCATCTACTATCGATTGCAATTGGTTTGAATTGATTACCTCAAGATCATCGCTTGGTGGGTTACAATGGGGTTGCTTACTATAACTGAAATAACTGAAGACCAAGTTCTAGCCGCTATCAAAAAACTAAAGGGTGACAATGGGACCAGGCCTCATTCCAACTTTTTAAATCAGAGATTATGTGGTAATATTTGCTAAATCCATTACACACATCTTTAATGTGATACTAAAGACAGTCCATTTTCGGGACAAATGGAAACTAACGCGAGTTTGTCATATTTTCAAAAAAGTGATAAGGATGACTTGTCCAACTATAGGCCAATTACTTCAACTTGCAAATTTGTCAAAATTCTGGTATTTTACATTATGTTATTTATTTATGATTTCGTCCAACCATCATGGATTTATGAGAAGTAAATCCACAGCAACCGATCTCGTTTGTATCACTCATGTGAAAAACTTGATCTGTCCAGTCACGTTGATGTGATTTACACTTACTTTTCCAAGCCTCTCGAAAGACTTGATCACGGTGCTTTTCTCTCAAAGGTTGTCACATTCGATTTATCAGTAGATCTAATAAACTTAATTAAAACATATTTGTAAAATAGGTATAAAATATGTTCAACACAACGGTTACAGATGTGTCAAATTCTTGCAGGAGTCCGGAGTTCCTCAAGGGTCTACTCTCGGTTCGCTTTGCTCTATGTAGATGACTTCAAAATATTTCTTGAAATAACTGTTGTGAGAGGTGCAAAACGATCTAAATAAGCGTAACTACTGGTGTGTCATCAATAAGCTGTCAATTAATTCACAACAATGTAATGCTTTATCGTTTACTAGAAAGGACAACGTACTTTTTTATCACTTATAGCTCGTATTGGACAGGTCAGAGTTTTTCAAAGATTTAGGAGTATACTTTGATCCTAAACTTAACTTCACAAAAGATTCGAAACAGTAGAAACTTGTGCCATTAAAGTGACAGACTTTCTAACACGCAAAGTACGTAGAATTTCTTCTAGAAATAGCATCCTTTTTAATTTTCCTACTGCCTACTCTTATTCATCACCTCTGTATTAAATGTATATTAACTACGCAAACCTGAAAAGCCGACTTGATATATTTTCATTAGCCCTTGAATTAAAAGAGAGAGGGGAGCAAATTTATTTAGGACGGATAGTTTTCATTGACATGCTCTGTGTAATTACATCACACAAATCCATCTCATGTATCACACAAATAAGGGTTTACATTCGGCAGCGCTCGAATTAACAATTATTATAAATTGAGTGCTTCTGCTTTGCATAATAATAGTTTATGATAATTTTGTAACCTTCACTCTCGATGTATGGGTAGATTGCAATTAATTTAGCATAAATTTCAAAAGAAATATTTACTAGCCATAAATTTTATATTATAGGTTAATAAGTTACCACGTGTTGCTCACCTTAGGATAATGATACACGAACTGAATAAAATTAAAAGAACAACTCGTAAACACAAATATGATACATCCTGCTTGCCTATATAGAATTTTTCTAACGTGTGATGGATGACAGTTGAAATATTCAACGCATGCAACTAATATATGATTAATTTAAACGCCGACGTGAATATGAAATAAATAATAACTTATCTCATAAAACCATTTATACGGGGTGTACAGCGTGCGAAGTGTCCCAAGATCCGGCTCTATTTATTGTAGATTTGACAAAATTTAGTTATTATCATTATTATTTTTGGGCGACCACCCAGTATGTGCCTTCCTGGACAAATTGTTTCGCCGCAAACCTGCGCTCATTGCATTACATAATAATAATAAACGTCTTTATTTTGAGGGCGAAGTTTGTCTATACGACATTCTTCCCCTTAACCCTCATATTATAAAATACATGTTCAATAACTTCTTTATAGGGGGCGAGCGTAGGTGCGTCTTTACTATGTACATACTCCGGTATGCGATGTAAAGCAACGACAGGCGCAGTTAGTACTTGGATGGTGACCATTCCAACGGAAACCGCGTTCTCGCCTCACACATCTTCCAGCGGCTTGTATATCAGTGTATGCGCGGAAGCAATGCAACCTTAGGCGAGGGTTGTATAGGAGATATACCATCCTTCGGAGGGGATGTAAAGCCGTCGGTCCCTTGTCTATTAAATGTTAGGCAAGTAAAAGATCCCTACTCTTCTTAAGGGAAGAGGTTCGGTAAAATTCCTGATTGCGGTAGCTCGTCTACAGGCGTCGGTGTTAGGCCTCAGTAGCGGAAATAGGCCGACGTTAAATAAATGTATAAAAAAAAAAACTTCTTTATAAATCATTTTAATAGGTACCGTGGTACATACAAAAAACTTATTAAACGTGCCAAAGAAACTTACTATAAGAATAAATTACAAAAAGCAGAAAATAAAATGAAGCAGAGCTGGGCCATTCTCAATGATCTTGAAGCAAAACAAATTATCTGGTCTCCGTACAATCGAACGTAACTGCAAACGATTTTAATAACTATTATTGTTCTATAGCTGCAAAATTAACTGAAAATATACCACAACAAAACCCTATTGATTAAATAAATAAACACCACAGAAATTAGACAACCCTCAATTCCAGAAGCCAGAGGCTTGTGTGGAAGGGGGTGACAGATTGAAAAACCGAGACATATAACCTTATCATCCGACAGTGTCAGTGCCGGGGCTTGAATTTTACTTTACGCACTGTAGAATTTTTGTATTTCAATTTATTCATATATTTTTGGTAACCACTGCGATATTAGAAAAAATTATGTATGCAACTCGTCTGTAAAGTGCCTTTTTTCACTCATGGGATTGTCGTACTCGCCTACGGTTCGTGCCACAACATTCCCATTCGTGAAAAAAGTATCACCTTACACACTTGTTGCATAAATGACTATTATACGAAATTCTCTGCAAAATTTGACAAAAGACTTGAAAGAATTAAAATTTGCGTAATAATTGAGGAAACTTTACAAATTGCTCCTCAAGTGTTTTAAGCATTTTAAATTACACAAAATTTCGAAAAGTTACAAAGACATATACAGGCTGTTCATTTTATCAAGGCCCTCGAGAATATCTCACTTAATATCGGTCGTACAAAAAAAAATATTTTTACGAAAATTGTGCTGATTTATATAACCTACAAAATGGTTTAAAGACATTTGTAATCCATGGCCTACTTTAAGAGGTATGGCGGAAAATATCGAAAATGCGGAAAACGTCTAGGCCAAATATCTCCGTTATTTGAAGAGATACGAGAAAAACTTTAGGGCGAAAATCTTTTGCAAAATTGAGTGTTTCAACGAGGTTTTATCTATTTGTTTCAAAACCGCTGTATTTTGAGATTTACTCTTCAGGCTGTTAAAAAAATTATTTTGAAACGGGCGAGAAATGGCGCCACTAAATACAGTATTTTCCTGCATTTTCAACGATATATCACATGCCATATTTGTTCATTGGTACTACATTAGTAATTATAAAAACATTTTTTAAAACCAATAAATTTTGTTTGACAAGCATTATACTTGCCATGGAGAAGTATGATTAAATAAAACGATAAAATAATTCAGTAAGTTGTTCAAATCTTTGCTATAATAAAACATTAACACAATTAAGAAGAATAAAGTAAATTCAGGTAACAAAAACATATTAATAATAAAAAGAATATAGCACACAGAACATTCATATTTATCTAATCCTCAAAATAATTTTTAAGATACCATATCAAGTGTTCACCGCGATTTCTTATGCACAATCGAGCGCGGCGAGGCCCGCATTTAAAACATTACTCAGCATTTCGAGGGTAACTGTAATACATGCCTGTTGAATGCGAGCTTTTAGGTCCTCTACATTTTGCGGTGTCGTCGAAAACGCCTTATCTTTAATATACCCCATAGAAGAAAGTCCATTGGGGTTATATCTGAAGAACGAGGGGGTCATCGAATAAATCCACTGGTACCTATCCAATGTTGAGGCAAAATTTCGTCTAAATAATCTAGGCAAATCTGGGAATTGTGGGGAGGAGCTCCATCTTGTTGAAAATATTGAAAGTTATGTCGATTCTCTAACGGTAGGTCATCTAAGAATTCATTAAATTAATTTCTCAAAAAGTTTAGGTCCCTTTGACCACTAAGGTGACCATCATAAAAATAAGGACCTATTAAATTGGTGCCTAAAATACCTATCCACATATTTATTGAAAAACGATTTTGAAACCCAGTCGGTCTATGCCAGTGTGTATTTTCAGAAGTCCATCTGTAATGAATATTGCGATTAAAAAATCCAATATTGGAAAAATTTGCCTCGTCGGACCAAAGTATTTTACTATATATTAATGGACCGGCACGCTTCTTTTCCAACAGCCACCTACAAAAAGTTGTCCCCCTTGGTTTGTCCTCCGCTTGTAAATTGAGAACTTTTTTTGTTTTATAACACCGGTAACCATTTTTCTTTAAAATTTTTCTAGCACTTGTTTTATTTATATGGCAAGCAATTGGAATTTCTCTTAATGATGTTTCCAAATTTTCTGTATTTATTTTTATTTCTTACATAATTAATAATTCGGTTTACTTTATTTACATAATCAGTAACGCTGTTTTATTCGGTTGTAGTGCTTATGGAAATCTGTTTCTATATTCTACTTGAGCTAATCCAGAGTTAAAATTGCATTTGCAATATGTAACGTACATATTATAACGATCAATGTGAGTGAAAATCATTTTTGAAAATTCTATATTCTTAAACGAGTGTGATTGAGTGAGATTTTAAGTATTAACTGAGATGATCTGTCAAAAAAATAAATTGTCAAGTTTGTTCATAGCCAACTATTTTAAAATAATTGAAATAATAGTGAAATCATGAAATACAAACAAATGGATATTATACTTAAATTAATTGTTAAAGACATTTTAACTTTCTGAGCAAGGAGGAATACTCTTTCCATAATTGCTCCATGTTGATTGATTATTATTTTGTTTTTGTTACCTGAATTTACTTTATTCTTCCTAAATGTGTTAATGTTTTATTATAGCAAAGATTTGAACAACTTATTGAATTATTTTATCGTTTTATTTAATCATACTTCTCCACGGTAAGCATAATGCTTGTTAAAAAAAAATTATTGGATTTAAAAAATGTTTTTATAATTACTAATGCAGTACCCATGAATAAATATGGCATGTGATATATCGTTGAAAAGGGAGCAAAATACTCTATTTAATGGCGTCATTTTCCCGCCCGCTTCAAAATATTTTTTTTAATAGCCTGAAGAGGAAATCTCAAAATACAGTGGTTTTGAAAAAAAAATAGATAAAACCTCATTGAAACACTCTGTTTTTGCAAAAAATTTTCGCCTTAGAATTTTTCTCGTATCTCTTCAAATAACGGAGATATTTGGCTAGACGTTTTCCGCATTTTCGATATTTTCCGCCATAACTCTTAAAGTAGGCCATGGATTTCAAATGTCTTTAAACTATTTTGTAGGTTATATAAATCGGCACAATTTTGCCAGTCGTAAAAATATTTATTTTGTACGACCGATATTAAGTGAGATATTCTCGAGTGCTCTGATAAAATGGACAGCCTGTATGTTTGTTTCAACATTGTCCCAAACAAAATTGCAGGCAAAGCTGAGAAGACAGATAATCCATCATTAGGGATAGTTACAAGTATTTGTACCTTTAGGCGCCTGGTCGAGCGTTAACTTCCGGAGGACAATGGTTTTAAAGCTTGAAGGAGTCATTAGAAAGAACGATTTGTTTTTAGATATTTCTTCTCAAAAATAATCTTCTTAGCGACAATATGTCTGTTATTTGAAGCCGACCAGATTAATACTAATAGTTGGACCGGCTCTAAGGCCTTTAATTTGAAATAATACCGTAACTAGAGTATGGAAATTTTGGTACTTTTTAAGGTTGATTGGCTAATTTGACGAAAACAAACTGACGGATATAAAGATGTCATTTAAAAAGAGACCCAACATTTTTTTGTTTTTATAATTTAACCAAGGTAATCTATCTTATTGTTTTCTTTGTGTTTCATTGCTTGATAGACGAGTACTAGAAAAACTAGTAGTTCTAGTACTAGTACTAGAAAAACAGTTATTAATTTTGTTGTTGTTTATGAATACAGATCCAGGATATGTATATTTCCAGATGATGTCTAGTGTAACATTTAGCAGGTAATGTCTTATTTGTGAACATATTTACTAGCGCCATGTAAAATAATAAAAAATTCGGAACAAATTTTTTTTCGCCGATTCACGAGCCGCGAACAATTATGTTGTTAGTACGTTAAAAGTGGAGTAAGTCTTTGATTGGGAACAACATTGCTTTGACAAAACTGCAAAACATATCCAAATCCAGTTATGAGAATATCTAAATCGATCACACTAATATGGAAAGTTCAAATCCAATTCAAGTTATATTATATAGACATTAACCTATCACTAACATTGAGTTTGGTCTTATCTTAAGAATTTTGTAATTAACGTAGGTAAATCATTAAATAATTATTGACTCAACATTTGTATCTTCGTCGTTGGTTGAGGTAACCAGTCATGTTTGTTTTCGTATCGTGATACTTTGACGTAATTTTTTTATCTAATTATTTTAAAAAGGAGAATCTTTATCATTTCTGATTACATTTAATTGACAAAAGTCTATATATACTTATTATTCTTATCTCAGCAATTAGTCATATCTCGCTAGAATCATCAGTAATTATATTTAAGCCGTTAGCTTTTGATTTTATCATACGCCACCTTTTAGCTGGTAACTTAAAGAATAGTGAACACACTTCTATGTGATTTTTCTAATTAAAATAGCGGTAGGAATCTTAAAACTTTTACAACCACGAAATGTCGTGTTACCAGTCTAGTAAGAACAACTAACGCGCGATGTAACCAAAATTCAAAGAAAGAACGAAACAAGATCTGGCCCCACAAGACAATGATAGATTTGCTTGTAAATACACTGTACTAGAATCGTAGTTTAAATTAAATTGGTGTACCGTTGTTACATTCCTTAAAATTTATAGCCACGAAATGTTATGTCTATGGACACTGCGTTTGGTTCAGTTACAATGAATCGACCGAAATTAACAAGCTTTGTTAATATAATTGAACCAAGCTAGGAACATCACAAAAGCCTTGTACCAACTGAATGTTGATGTATTTCTACATTCTCTTGTTTTAATAAATTAGTGCATCGTTCTAATAATATTGATGGGAGGTAACTACTAAACCTATTTATTCATCCCAATAGGACAATTTCAATAGACAATCAGTGCACGGGAACAAATTAAATGCTAATACTTTAACATCTAAACCTTAACTGACAATACATATTTATCCATAAAACTAACAACATTTAAAAATATATCAACTCGTATCTGAGGCAACAAGTGAGAGCAAAGAAAACTGCAATAATAATTTGTAATTTTTGAAGAAGAATTTTTGTAGCAATTATTTATATAGGTATGGAGATATTAAATAAAATCCTATAAATGTAATAACCATACAAACACTTATTAATGCGGTCGTTAAGTTCTAGGGGTGATTCTACATTAAAAAGTACGAAAAAAAGTTCATATAAACATGGATCTGTAAATCCCGCAAGGACGCTGCGGGCCTCTGAAGGGGGCACACAGAATTAACATTTTATTTAACATCTCAGGAACCCTTTGAGTTGCAGTGACTAGTTTTTGCACGCGATCCGATATCAATAAAGGTCATTATTTGATGTTATCTACCAAGGGTAAATTTAATCAGGGGTGCACAGAATTGGAAAGGGGGGACTTACTGTTAAAAAATTCTAAAGCAACTGTAAAGTTACAAAAACACACATAGGGCAAAGCATTTTTCTCGAACCTGTGGCTGAAGATGAAGTCATTAATGTTATAAACAATCTAAAAAACTCAACGTCAGCTGACAATTATTCAACATCATTAATAAAAAAAATAGCCAAATATATAGCTAAGCCACTATGTCACATTATAAATTTATGTTTTAATGAGGACGGTTTCCCCAACGTTTTAAAAATATCAGAAGTAATAGTCAATATGGTTTTAGAGAAACAAGATCAATATCCGCTCTCTGTAGTATTTTAGATTTTATTTATAAACAGCTGGACAAAAATAACAAAGTTATGGCAGTGTTTGTTGATTTAACGAAGGCGTTTGGCTGTGTTGATCATGAAATACTATTGCAAAATTTAGAGGCTTATGGTCTACGAGGTAATTGTCACAAACTGCTAAAAAACTATTTATGCAATACAAAGCAATTTGTCCATTTTCTCGGATAAAATTCTATAGAACGGCCGATAGAAGTTGGAGTTCCACAAGGCAGCGTCCTAGGGCCTCTCCTATTTTTAATATATTGTAATGGCGTAAGTGCTTTCTTAAATATTTTTCATTGCGAATTTGCAGATATGCCATTGTTAGCTACTGAAAGAAATATAGAAAATGTTACTCAACATCTCACAGTTAATCTGAACTCATACTTGAATATTTTTCTTCAGTTCATTTTTTTTTTTAATACATTTATTTAACGTCGGCCTATTTCCGCTACTGAGGCCTAACACCGACGCCTGTAGACGAGCTACCCCCAACCAGGAATTTTGCCGAACCTCTTCCCTTAAGAAGAGTAGGGATCTTTTACTTGCCTAACATTTAATAGACAAGGGACCGACGGCTTTACATCCCCTCCGAAGGATGGTATATCTCCTATACAACCCTCGCCTAAGGTTGTATAGCTTCCGCGCATACACTGATATACAAGCCGCTGGAAGATGTGTGAGGTGAGAACGCGGTTTCCCTTGGAATGGTCACCATCCAAGTACTAACTGCGCCTGTCGTTGCTTTACATCGCATACCGAAGTATGTACATAGTAAAGACTCACCTACGCTCGCCCCCTTCAGTTCATTTAAATATGAACCAGGACAAAACCTTTTCTTTACAATTTCACCGTCTAGCTTCAAATCATACAAATAGTGTTTTAATCAAAGTAAATGGTAAATCTATACAGTAAGCTAAAAGTTTCAAGCTCCTTGGCCTCTACATAGATTTTTCATTCAACTGGTAAGACCACGTATCGTATATCTGTAGCAAAATTGCTAAGCAATGTTTTACCTTAAAAAGACTAAGCCACATCACAAGTTCATATGTAACGAAAGCTTTCTACTATTCAAGTTTTGAATCGGTGGTACCTTATGGAATAATTTGTTGGGGAAAGGCATCTGAAACAAATAGAATTCTTATTCTGCAAAAGGGGGCAATAAGGTGTATGTATGGGCTAAAATATAGGGAAACCTGTAAGCCTGTTTTCATAAATGAGAAAATTCTTACTTTTCCATGCATACACATTCTAGAATCCTTAAAGTTTGTAAAGAACAACATTAGCAGTTTTAATTTCCAAAATATATATCATGAATATATACAAAACATGGTTTCAATTTACAATATAATCTACATAAATGGAATTTTATAAAGCAGTGCAGTTATAAAAAGTTCATTAAAAAAGTTAATGACATATTATTATTAAATGCTTTTTACTCTGTAAACGAATTTATGATGTACCACTTGGTGTAATTTTGTTATTTTATAAGTTTCAAATGCATATGAGTAGATATTTTAGTTGAATCATCTAATTTTGCAATTCTCTTTTTTGTCAACCTAAAGGAATTTTTTCAGTTTTCTTGCGCAAACAGAATTTGGTCAATAAATTCATCATTTTCGTCACATTTTCGCAAGTGCCATGAATAGAAGGTTACCTTTCGATTTGCACTTGCAAACATTCACACCGTCTTTTTTTTGTTGTAAAAACTTCTTATCACTGATCAACTTACTTAGCTATTGGTTTCCAATATTGAATTCTCATTAATAACAAAAGTTAAGGTTCTTATTGCGCAGTCTTTAATAAGAATTTCAATTTTTATATTTATATTATATTTTAATATGCTAATATTATGATAAGGATTGCGCTGGATTTTTGTAAGAAATAGCAAAGTGCTAAAATAAAGGTGTATTTATTTATTTAATATGAGTTACACTTTCTAAGAACAAGGGGTAAGTTCTATTCAAACAAGGAAACTTCTAACCCAGATCGTTATGTTAGGACCCCAGAAACAGAAGCAATATTAAATACAGTAAATGCGAATCCCCAAATCAGTACGAGAAGGCTAGCGTTATAGCATCGTCTGCTTGGAGGGTGTTACATGAACAATTACTGTATCCCTACCACATGAAAAGACTGCAAACGCTCTAACCAGAAGATCTACCAAGACGAAAGGCCTTCTGCCGATGGCTTGTGCAAAAATGTGAAAGAATATATTCAAAAAAATTTGTTTACGGACGAAGGGGGGTGTACGCGGGATGGGGTTGTCAACTTTCACAACAACTACATATGGGTAGAAGAACATCCTCATGCTTTCTTTGAGTCCAAGCATCAAGAATAAATTTCCATCAATGTTAGGGCAGACAATCGTATAATTTTCATTTTCAAATTTTAACTTATTGCAAAGATGATACAATATTGCGCAATATTACGCAACTCTCGCGAATGGCGGGATCCGTCTTTCTAAAATAAATTGGGTGTAAAAACGATCGTGAACGACTCACTGGGTACGACAAACGAAACGATAGCAAAACGTATAAAAGGCAGAGCTCAACACGCTTTAGGCGAGTCAGTTTCGTCGGTGTAACACGTGACAATTTAAATCCAGTGCCCGCACTGTGCTTCCTTGGTCCAACCAAGTAAAAATTAGTTCAATTTTTAAGTGAATTTTTTCAAATATTTCTGAATAATTTAGTCTGCCATCGCGCACCTAATTCTAAGTGAATTTTTGATGTTTTAAAATAAAACTCAACTCGAAATAAATCCCCCAAGCTGGAGTTTATTCGTTGTCGAAAAGTTACCAACTAGTAACTGTAAAAGAATAATAATTTTAATTTTATTTTAACTTGTGTTCGTTTTAATAATAAATATTATAATTCGTTTTAAAACAAAGTGTTTTAATCTACAACAACTGCATACAGAGTGCTCCAAAATATCTGGACATCTTAATAAAAAAAAAATCTAAATTAAAGGCACGAACGAAATATCAAACAGGTATCCAACATAAAACTGTAAATCGTTCTAAAAAAAATGGTATAGTTTATAATTGAAAACGAAAACAATCAGCTTATTGTAAATAACATACAGATTTAGTAGAAAAAAATTACAAGTCAAACATTCGTCCATTTTCTTTTTATGTACGAACTATAATTTTTAATAAAAAGCACTAAATAAAATCACCAAAATCGTACTTCCGTACTTCGTACATAAAAAGAAAAATAACGAACGTTTGACTTGTAACTTTTTTCTACTAAATCTGCATTTTATTTACAATAAGCTGGTTGTTTTCGTTTTCAGTTATAAACCATCCAAATATTTTTAGAGCGATTTACACAGTTTTATGTTGGTTACCTGTTTTTGACATTTCGTTCGTAGCCGTAAACAAAAGTGCTTCAACACTATTCTTGCATTCAAAAGTGTTATACTTTGAGAAGTACATACAGGGTGTAGCTATTGACCCTGCCACCAACAATAAATTTCAAAATCCGAAGCGCTAGCTGCATTACCCAGTGGAAGTCAGTAAAAGCAATCAGCAGGGGGCTTATACAGGGTGAGCAATTTATCCTGGTCCAACTTTTTTAAGTGCAATCCAACCAAAGCTCATTCTACTACAAATTAAGTGCACGTAAAGTCTCAAGGGTCTCTACTAAGCTCACAGCTCTTGTTTGTGTGCGTGTTCATAGCACCCAACCTAAAGCCAAAAATGTTAATTAATTTTTTTCACATTTTTTATGTATCATCCTTAGATATTAATGATCACATACCTGAAACTCCCTGTATAGTTCTATTTGAAAAATTGTGTTTAGTCCCAAAAACTATTTTGATGAACAAGCCCCGTAATATGTGCATTTAACATATCATTATCATCAACATCAAAAATTATATAAGCTTTAATCGGCAATAACATAAACCTGCCTGTCGGAATGTTTGTTGAAAAATGTCATGCAATAAAGGAAAATAATATGTAAAAGGAACCAAACACGTTTTTTACAAATCCAGGCAATTTACTGCCTAACGGGTTTTTGAGAATCACCCATAAATCGTGATACGTTGTTTACACGCAAAGGTTATTTAATTTACAAATTGTGGAATTTTATATAAAAAAGAAGTATGTGCTGTTTATCTTTGTTCGGAATCAACTTAGTCTTATTAAAATTAACATCTTACATAATAGAGATGACATGACTCAAAAAAACGCAAAAGTCAATTCTAAAAATTCTGTATCCGTGTTCGAAGCAAATTATACAGTCAGCGGGAGATATAAAAAGTTAAGGCAAAGTATCATTACGTCATACAGACTGGACCGGAATATAATACAGAAATTTTGAGAAGCGATATAAACAAAGGCTGTTTGTTCACTGGTTTTCTATTTTATACTTACTTACTTGTATATTTTTTATATTAAGGGGTAAAATGTTATATACTTTTGGACCATAATAGAAAAAAATCGTTGTGTGCGCGTTTTTTTTGTATAATCGTATAATAAGGAGCTTATTTGTTACGGATCTTGTTAGGTAATCATGAGAAATATTGTTATGTTCACGCCTACGCCACTGCCTCATAGAAAATACTAGAAGGACTGGAAAGATCTCGAATGATATACTGGAACATTCTAGAATAATCGAGTACATTCGACGCAGATATATATATATATAGAATGTATTCAAGCGCACTGAGGACAGTTATGTATGAGATGAGCAAGTGATAAGATAATATGGAGAACAGTAACTAGTTGTGAATTATAGCAGTGAGACTATAGTAGAATAAACTTATAACTAGTGTATACTACTGTGTAATTGTAAGGACTAGTTATTGTAATTAAGTGATTAATAAGTCAGTGGTTTGTAAAGATTCTTGTTGCAATTTATTAAACCTACGTACAGGGTGTTTACTGGAGATTTTAAAGACGTAAGAATGGTGACAGAAGCGGAATTGCAACAGAATTTCTGAAGAATTCGAGGATGTTCGAGAATGTTCTATTTGGAAACTACTGGAGATATTGAAATACCTACTTTGAACTAGAAAATTATAGACATTAGACAAGACTTATTTGTGCTAGTGTGAGGAAACCTCCAGAAACTTTCATGATCTTCTATTTGGAAACTAGTGCAGTTAGCTAAATTTTGTCAACGGGAAAGTGATATAGACATCAAATAATGTATTTGTGATGTTTCGAGAAAACTTCCAGAACCTTCTATTAAGAAACTTGTGCAGTTAGCAAAGTTCTGTCAACTGGAAAGTGATATAGACATTAAATAAGACCTATTTTCGACATTTCAGGAAAACTTCCAGAATATTCTATTTCGAAATTTATGGAAATACTTGAATTATACCTAATATAGACTTAAAGGAGACCTTTTAGTGCTGCTTGGAGAACTTTTTAATGGAAACAAGAAGCATGGCTGCAGAAAAGCAAATGCAAGACATGTTTGCGAAACTCAGAAAAATGATGCTAGACCAAAAAGAAGAACAAGAAAACGACGTCAAGAGGAAGAAGAAAAAGAAAAACAACAGAGACGTGAAGAAGAAAAAGAAAGAAAACGTCAGGAAGAAAAAGAACCCGAGAATCTGCATTAGACCTGAGATCAGGCGAGTCCTTAAGCTATCTCGGCATAAGAGTAGTAGCGAAGCATTGATCTATACACTTGAGGCAGAGGCCGCCTATATGGATTCCTCATCGCACAAAATACGAGCCGTCTCTGTGGAAGAAGAATAATCAAAGAAAACGAATTTGGACACTAAACTAAAAGATATACATAAGACGTTTACTCAATTAATGGCCGAGACAAGTTCTATAGGGAAACATGGAAACGGACAAGGAGGTGTAAAACCCAGCGGAGATATCCGATGTTACCAGTACAAACTCTGCAAAGAAAGAGGAAATCTGCTCCGATAAGACGAGATTGATTGTTATGCTAACAGGTATACAGAAAATGATTGCGCAAGTACTGAGCGAATTACATTCGCAACCGGAGTTGAGACAGGAACCGCAACCGCTGAAACGGGAGCCGAAGCAGCAGCGAAGTGATGAAAGGCTGACAAAAGGAATCCGCTGTTATAATTGCGGCAAAAGGTACCGTCGCCAGAGGCACCCTAAGGAAGTAACTCTCGAGGATGTAAAAAGACAGCAGGATGTAGCGAAAGTAAAGACGGTTAAGATAGAGGTTCCGAAGGACTGAGCAAAAAGGAAGTTGTAAGGAAGGAACAACTGAGCGACGACGGAATTGAACCTATACTGAAGGCAAAAGAAAAAGGCGCGCGACCGGAATGGAAGGACGTTTCGGATAAAAGTGTCGAGCTAAAGGCTTTGTGGGCGCAATAGAATTTCCTAAGGCTTGAAGATGGGCTATTACGAAGAGCATGGGCGAGCCCGGATGGGAAAGAAGTTACCAAGCGTTTGGAGATACCTAAAGAGCATTTTAGGAAAAATAAGACTTTGGCTAGAGTACGGGAACGATTTCTACTGGATAAATAGCCGTCAGGACGTAGAGGCTTGGTGCCGCAGATGCAAGGCTTGTGCGAATGTGGCCATCAAGGTGTCACCTACAAGGAGTGATGACAGAATGAAGGCTCGATATGACCGTAACGGTAGTTCGGCGGGATTCAAGGTGGGGGACTTGGTTTGGCTCTACAAGCCTCAGTGGAGTGAAGAAGGATTCTCGAAGCCTCGCTCACCTTGGGAAGGGCCGTATTCTGTCATCACCTGGACCCTACGTACAGGGTGTTTAGTGGAGATTGTAAACACGTAGCAATATATACAGAATCCCGTGCTTTATAATACCATAATAATGATCTGTAAGAATCTTTGTTTAAAAATTTTTGCCTCGTTGTATAACAGGGTGGTGTTATGTAATCTGATTTTGTTTAATATTATTTTTAATATACTGTTTTGTGTAATGTGTAACTTGTTTAAAGAGTTCTTAAATAATCCTCCCCATGCTTCAATACAATCATTAATAATAGATGCAACTAAAGAATCATAAACAATGAGTATATTTTTACTTTTTAATATGCCCTTTATTATAATCTCTTTTGTAAGATATTCAATATGTTTATTCAATCTTATATGATGATCAACCATTAGTCCGAGGTATTTTATTTTGTTACTTTATTTTATTTCAGGGCATACACATTCGTTTTTCTGTTGGCGATTTCTTTTATGAACAGTGAGGAACTTCTTTTCTGATTGGTCATCAGCAGAGAAAACGAAAGTTATAAATTTACTTTTACCTACATTTACATTGAACATGTTAATATTTAAATATTGATGTACTATATTTAGGGTTCTTTAGGCCACAGAATAAACATTTTCCCAATATTCATCCACAAAAACCGTAGCTGTGTTATCAGCGTAAGATGTTATGTGAAAATTTTTTAGACGCTATGTTGTTGACGTATACAAGGAACATAATTGGACCCAATACCCATGCCCATGCCCATGATAATAATCTGTACTTAGAGAATTATCAATTTTTACTCTCTGAGTTCGGTTTGTGAGATAGTTTTTTTAGAAGGTCATAAGCAACATCTCGTACGCCAATACTTTCCAGACTCCTTAATAGGGTATGATGTGATACAGTATCAAAGGCTTTAGCTAGATCCAGTAAACTGTCAGACATTTCTTATTTGCATCTAAATTAGAAACTGTTTCATAGATTAAATTTAGAACATGTTCTGTGCCCTTGATTTATCAAAAACCAAATTGTCTATCCGTAATCACATGGTACCTATAAAAAATACTAGTAAATTTATTTCTAAAGCACTGTTCAAAAATGTTTGTGAAATTGTTTTTATAACTGATATAGGTCTGTAGTTACTTACATCTGGTTCATCACCTGCCTTGTAAATTGCTGTAACTATCGACTCTTTCCATTGCATTGGTAGGGTAAAATACTTATTGTAAATGCGAGATTTGTTAGATGAATCAATGGGGATACATATATTTTTTTAAATTTTGTACGGTATCTATGGCCGTGCCTAAACATTTTTATTTATTTGCCTAAAAATTTGGAATATGTACAGCCCGAAAGTGCTGTGATAGTGGAAAGCAAAATAATTCTTTCCAAATTTTGCTTTTTAATGAGTTTACCACACTGTTAAATCTAAGTTGCCTTCGATCGAAGACTCGTAACAAAAATCTACATGAAAGTTATCTCTCTCTCTCTCTCTAATTATGTTATTATTGAAAGCCGTTCCTACATTTCTTTCTCCTCACCTTCTAATTTGGACCCAAAAATTTTCACATAAAAAAGCATCGAATTATCCACACTTGTCTATTATTAGACGTCAAGTCGCCTTGTAAATATAGAGTTTAACGTTTGATATTTCGTAAGGAACGGCAGGTAATTTTTATTCGGCCTCTCCCAGTACCTTAAATAAGTTATTAACTTTTTGACAGGTAATTATCTAGAATATAACGAATGTCTAATACCAAACATATTATTCTATCCATATATTTAAAGGAGTGAGGAGAACTACGTATAATAAGAATGTGTAAAGGTGCACGCATGTGATGTGCTAAAGAATGGTATAATTGAGAGCCCGGGAGGGTATTTCAACAGTATAATGAAGAAAGCAACGAAAATAATGGGCAATTATGTTTTTGTTGAAAAAAAACCATTGTATCCTCTTTTCCAAATAAATTATGTAACGAAGCATCTGAATATTTCTATGAAGTGCTCTGTAACCAATTTAATAAATATGTTCCTATAAAAAGTGAAGCTTCGGAGCGTGCATATCCTGTATTTAGATTGCCCAAATTATGCAAATGATCAAATAAAAAACGCATTATCATGATGTAGAAAATTACATTGTTAAGTTTAAAATTAAGAAAGAAGAAAGCATTTCCTAAGTTGTGCGGCTACAGTGTCTCGGACTTTTTAAAAATTCTCTAAAAGAACTGTGCAGACATGGATAATTAAAAAATCCACATATTTGAGCAGGTTGCGGCACGCTTCAAAAAATCATATCTTTCGTTGCATACAACCAAACCTTATAAATAAGGGATCGTCAGACTCACAAAACATTGTTCTTTCATAAATAAAACTATTGGGAAATTTTTTGCAGTCGATGTGCGTACTAATCCGCGATGAAAATGTGATTTTTTGAAAATTACAAATCAACCCCCAACTTTGGCGGGCTGTATCTCGGAAACTATTAGTTGCAAAAAATGAATATATCAAAAGATGCAGAATTTTATAATCTATATTTTTTATTTGAATGTATGTTCGATATGACTCCAAATAACTGCGTTATTTCTCAAGAAGTTTGCAAACTTAGGTGTACCATTAAGAGCCCTATGTCTACAATCCTACCAAATTTCATTTCTGTCTAACCTTTTGCAAGCCAAAACCCTCCATTGCCTGGACTATATAACTCGCGCTGCAATAATAATTGTGCAGTAAACAATTTTATTTGGTTATTTCTTTCATATGTCAAATTAAATTTTTTAACCAATCACAATATTTGAAATTTCTTAGAAACGAGGAATATCAGTGACTATTTTGAACTCTACATAGCAACGGGAAATATCAGTGGCTATTTCCCGTTGCCATGGCATTGGCTGAAAATAGTCACTGACATTTAATTTACTAACTTATAACAAGTAGGCATACCGCTGTTGTACAAAATAATATTTTCAAACGTCACATTAGTTGATTAGTGTGCAACTCATTCAAGAAATAATCTAATAAAATATAACTCAACCCTGATAATTTAGCGACTCTTATATTGTCACAATTTTTCTCGAGTGCTCTCCAATTTGTCTCGACCACATTTGGCGTTAATAATTAAAGACTAAATCCTCCAGCTAAAGCTCCCGGGCTTTAGTCAGATTATTAACGCCAAATATAGTCTCGTCAAATTGACAACCATCACACTCTCAAAAAATTGATGACAATATAATAGCCGATTATTTATCAAGGTCTTGTTATATTACCCTTGACTATTACTTGCTACAATAGAAACTGGAAATATTTACTAGCCTGCTCATAGTTTTTATATTTAAATATTTTTGATCTCAGCAAAGTATAGGAAATAAAGCTTTATCATAAATAATATGACTACAAAAAAATGATCGTACGAGACTCACAGTAGATGATTAACGCAACCATAGCAATAGTACCAAAGGCCGCGTGCGGCAAATCTCAGGCAAGTCAATTCCGGTACGCGTTCTTAAACCTATCAGCGAATTCTTCCTTGGCAGTTCCAAGTAAAAAAACGATAAATCTATTCTGCCCTCGCGCATCTAAAATAAGTAAATTTGTCAAACTACTATAATCGGCACCTTCACCAAGAACGTGAATTTTTAAAATTTCCTAATACGAGTTAATTTTTTATTTTTTCCAGGACAAAACTTTCGTTGTTGAAAAGTTAGTTTACAATCACTTTTAAGTTAATTTTAAGTGCATTAACTCCGTGAAGTGTTTAAAAATAAATATTATAATTTCTTTCTAAAACTAGTGCGTTATTTCAAGAAGTAATATACAGGGTGATGAAAAAGTACCCTGCCACAAACAACTAAAAGTGTTTTTCGAATTTCTTCTGAATACAAGAGCTCCAACTGCATCTTCAGGGTGAAGCCTTTGGCCCTGTTGCAAAAAATCAAAACAGTTTTCGTTAATCAAACGAGTTCGTCCTCTTGGTTTTCTCTGGCACATGAAGTAATACTGCGAAAGTTGTGTACCCACTTCTTAATTGGTATTCGACTAGGAGCTGGAATTTTCGTGGATTTAAATGAAAGTGACGACGAAATAAACGCTGGGTGATTACGACGATTTTTTTAAATAAGCTTCAACCGCAAGAGAACATTAAATATTTGACCTCTCCGCTCCATATTCATAGCTAAACTGACATTTCTCGCAAACGCTTTGACAGCTGTCTTAAATTTCCTTTTATCGCGAAAGCATGGCGGCTTATATTCACTAATGTACTCCAAATACAAAGTTCTTGATATCAAAAATTAAAATATCGAATGTCCTAATGTTTAGAACATGAAATATGTTGACAAGTTTAAAAACATATGATTTATGATTCAAGACATTTATGTCAACATCGACTAAGTCTGTCTAAATTGAAATTTGGATTAGATCCTCCCAGCAATTTTCAGTGGCCGACCACAACACTTTTTCATTTGTTGGTCCGAATCTTCGTCCATATTTTTTTTAACTAGCACACCTCAGACGTTCTCAATTGAGTTTATGTCGGGACTGTGCAAAGGCCACGGTAATAATTCAATATTATTGTTCCCAAACCATTGAGCAATTATTCTAGTATGAATAGGGCAGTTGTCTTGTTGATAAATGAAGGTGTTGTTTGGATATAATTGCTCCACCAAAGGAAGCATAACGGTTTCCAAAATATCCCTATAAACTATCCATTAAATCTACCATTACCCACAATACGCCACGATACACCATGCCCATGCACGCTTATCCATACCCAACCATTAACAGAAAATCGCCCAGATCTGTTCCGCGGAGACACGTAACTTTCGGGAAACCTGGTATTTGCAGGACGGTACACCCGAACATGTCCGTCATTACAAGACTGAAAACCTTTTTCAACACCACATTCACACAAATTCCAACGAGCGATAGACCTAATTTAACCAAAACAGAATGCGGGCTTGCTTCTGTTCTTCTGTTAATATAGTCTTCTTGGTACTTGTACAGCTTTTTAATTCTGATTTTCCTATCCTTCGGCTAGTTGTTGACCTCGATCCTGGAAAATTTATCATGAACACAGCGTCACAGCATCTCCTGCTATTTGAAATGGATTTTCCTTCAAATACCCAATCATCTTGACCGCGACTTGAACTTCTTGATCGCCCTGAACCGTCCTTTCTCTTTATCTTACCTTCCTCCTCCCATCTTTTCATCACACTCATAACAGTACTTTTATTCAATTGATAGTTGTTAGCAACTGCTCTGATAGACCATCCATCCCTCTTCAATTTTGGAGAGAATTAAAATTTTTTCACTTTCAGTTAATTTTGGCACTGCGAAAATATGACACTGACACTGAAAAATAAATAAAGAGTGATTCAATATAGCGAAAAATAGGTGTATGGGATTTCATTGCACAGAAATGCATAGTTGTTTCTAGCAACCGAATGGCTCAACTGATTTTTGAAAAATAAGGTCCCGTTAAGTATATCTTGGCGATCTTCAGTTACTGTGTTAATAATAAAAAATGCCCAGCAAATATCACATATTCTTCTATGAGGTGGTTAATAATAAATTAATATTATCCAAATTTATGGGTGTTCAATATTCAACGCACTGGCATATGCCGTTTGTTAATCCTCTGGTACTTTTGCATTTTAAATTACCCTAAGAAAATATTGATATAAGTTGTTAGCCAAGTATTGCCTTACACTGTCAATATTTATCTCAATATTTGTACCTTTTTATCTGTCCTTATATTAACATACAGATTATCTTGTTTACTCATATTTGCTTTTACTTATACTGAGATGCAGTTAGTTATTTATTACCGCTGTTGAAGATTTCAAACATTTATTACTTATGCGGTGTATAACCGGATATAATGCGTTGGCTTCAAAGTTTTCTCAGATCTCAATTCGTCGAAGGAGAAATTTAAAGTTATCAATTTAATTTACTGAAATATATTTACATATACAGGGTTACTGGTAATTCGATACATTCCTTTGGAGATGTGATGGGGCATGATCTAAGAAGTAAATTTAGCCCTAACATATATTATGCAAAACTCAATAGTTTTTGAGATATTTAATTTTTTTTCTTTTTCTCAAAAAGTAGATCTTAATGTCCTAAAAGTTAATTTTCGAAAAATCTATTTGACATTTTTAAATTTCTTTTTACTGGATTACTTGATATCCGTTTGGAATGAAAAATATCTGGAAACATTTCGATCATCATGTGAACATCTGAAATAAAAACTTAAAATTTTTTTTTTTTTAAATCAGCTATGAAATTTACCTATTAGGTTTTTTCAAAAAAATATTAACGTAACACGCGTATAAATTATTATAAAAACTGCCTTATTTCAATAGCTATCTAACAAGGTACAAATGTTTGTTCAATGTACCCTTAATAGTTCTAAGAAAATACTAGTAAAAATAACACAAGTAGTACGAATTTTATTTTTAGATAAACAGTAAAAACATTTTAAAAGTAGAGTTTAATTCTTCATTAATTTCAAAGTTGTGCTTTATTTTTTTATATGTCTTGCTCAAAATGGGAGCCCCTATTCCGTATACAGACACGGCAGCGTCTTCTTATTTCCGTCCTTGTTACTCTGGTTGTCAGATTATGCCTTATGTGTTGGGCAGCATGGACTATCCTTTGTCTAAGGTTTTCTATAGTATTGACTGGTGTGGCATAGACCATCTCCTTCATATGACCCCATACGTAAAAATCAAGGGGTGTTAAGTCAGGGCTTCGCGCTGTCAAGGTATTGGGCCCGCTCTTCCAATCCAACGGTTAGGGAAACGTTGATCAAGTAACTGCCGTACTGTCAGCCGATAATGTGCTGGACAACCGTCGTTCTGAAACATCATTCGCTGTCTGACGGCGAGAGGAACATCTTCTAAAATCACCGCCAGATCATTTCTTAAAAAAATTTCATAGATTTCCCCGTTTAAATTTTGAGGAAGAAAGTGTGGCCCTATTAAATAGTGGCCAATGACTCCCATCCACACATTAATAGAAAACTTCATTTGGAAACTAGTTTCACGTGTTAACTTGGGATTTTCCTCTACCCAATAATGTAGGTTGTGGAAATTTGTTATACCCTCGCGATTAAATTTCGACTCATCCGTCCATAAAATACTTGTTAAAAAATTTGCACTTTCTGCATCTGAATTTAACATAAAGCGGCAGAATTCCACTCTCCATCCAGGATCACCTTCCTCCAAGCCTTGGACAGGGGTATAGTGGTAAGGATGACATCCAACTCTACGTATCGTAGACCAAAGGTTCCATTGTGACGCTCCGGTTAGTCTTGCGACTTTATTAGTTGAAATAGTTGGGACTTCCTCAAAATACCTCAATATTTCTTCCTCGTCATCTGGTTCATAAACGGGAGGAGCACCAGCGTCATTTCTTCTACAATTCACGGAGCCAGTTTCAGCGATATTTCGATATGCCGTACTGAATACACGTGCATTTGGTAAGCGGCGGTTAGGGTACCAAAGGCCATATTCTCAGCGAGCTTCAGCAGCGTTGCCGCCTCAGTATCCATAGACAAACAAGATATCAGCGTATTCTGCGTTGGCATACACACACAGAATGGCACAGAAAATATAATAACAACAACTACGAGCAAACGCAAAATCTTCGATAACTAATTTAACAGGACCAACAAACTTAAGGGACACAAAGATAAGAATGTCAGTTAACGACATATATGCACAAACGTCAAAGTCAAGGACTGACTGACTTAAATGAAAATGAACGATTAGTCGTTTAATAAATTCCGCCACCAGCATTATCTTTACTAATTTTTTATTAGAATTATCAAGGGTACTAAACATTTCTACCTAGTTAGATAGCTATTGAATAAGGAAGTTTTTATAATAATTTGTACGCGTGCTACATTAATATTTTTTTGAAAAAACCTAATAGGTAAATTTCATAACTGATTTAAAAAAAAAATTTTACAAGTTTTTATTGTAAATGTTCACATGATCGAAATGTTTCCGGATATTTTTCATTCCAAACGGATATCTATAATATTGGACAAGTAATCCAGTAAAAAAAAATTTAAAATGTCAAGTAGATTTTTCGGAAATTAACTTTTAAGACATTAAGATCTACTTTTTTGAGAAAAACAAAAAAATTGAAATATCTCAAAAACTATCGAGTTTTGCATAATGTATGTTAGGGCTAGATTTACTCCTTAGCCCATGCCCCATCACATCCCCAAAGGAATGTATCGAATTACCAGTAACCCTGTATAATGATAATAAATGTTATTATTACTGATTATATCAACAGCAAAACCAGTTATTATTATACATGGTAAGACTATAAAATCAGAATCTCAAGAGGGAGTTCACTTGCAAGTACTCTTCCACTCAACCCTTCCACCAAAGTGAATTTGCCACATAACATTAAGTGTTCTTTATAGATATCAGCAAGAAAATGTGGGGTAAGTATTAGGGTTTCTTGATAATATTGTTCCAACATTATTAACATCTTGTGATAATTTGATTGTAGTGGGCGACGTGAATATTAACTTATTTAATTTGGCAAATCCTATTACAGAGCTCTTTGATGCTCTTGGTTTAATACAAATTATAAATGGACCAATAAATATTATTATTATTATTGAATAAACTAAATACGGCTCGAACAATAACATTTAATTATTGAAACTTTTAGATTTACATTCTACGCCATTAATTCAACAGGTTTTATCAATCGAGTTGACATCGTCTAGAAATGACTAAAATGCAGGTTGTTGTGAAGTAATACGCCACAGTCTTAAAGTAAAAGAAATTAAGAAGAAATGTTAGAAATTAAAAGTGTCGTATGGCTTTACACTAAAAAATCACTGCATGTAACAATACATCAAAATTAGATTCTAATTTTAATTCATCGATTTCATAGTAATTAGCGCAAGAAAAAAATTAAAACGAAAACCTGTAAATCAAATTGTTTCAAAAATAATAACTACTAACGTAATAATAGAAATTATTAATAAATATTAGGAAAACATAACATAATGATTATCTTTCACTTCGTATCTGAAAATAATGTCTGGTCCATTGTGTTTTACGTTGAATAAGCATCCTCCATCTGGCGAACACCTAACAATCGGACAGAAGAAGACGGAATGGTAGAAAAGAGACAAAAAAGAAGAAGAACATTGTAAGGTTTGTTGTTGAGAACATAGGCGTAGAATACCAAAGTATTTTGTTGCATAATGACTTTCTTTAGGTCGAAAATAAACTTAAAAAATGTATTATTATTAATAGTAATACCATAAGTAATTTACAATTGTCGAATTTGAACTGCACCTAGAATATTTTCACATAAATTAATTTTTACTCCATGCTCAAAATTGCTCAAAATAGAATTAGTTAAGACAGTTGATGGATAGATAGTTTATGAGATAATTCAACAAAACACTAACATCTTGATTCACCACACTGTATTCGGCTGTTTTGCTTAACGGTGCCGCTAAGTCATTAATTATTGTAAGGGCTCTTACTATCACTTAATTACTACAATATTAAGCCGCAAATTGTCTCTAATTTAAATTCATGCATTGCTTTGTACCAGTAGCTAAGTCAGTTTTTTGTTCAAGTCTGCTTGTAATTTTATTCTTCTGGTAAGTTCATCTTCACAGTCAATAAATTTTAAAATATCACAACTTCATTTACGCCATAATTTTAGAAAATGATAAGTTAGGCAGTTGGGACGCAAACCGCGGTATCGATCTCGAACGGTTTTCTTCATTCCGATCAGTTACCAAAATCATGCGCATCTCTCATAATGTTACTTTTTGATAGTAATTTTAATCTTTAAACTAATTTTCTAATATTTATTACCTGTGTTAATTTCTTGCCTGACCTGCTCCGCCCGATTCTGTAATTCCTACCACCCTTCGCGTTTTAGTTGCAGAACAGCCCTGGAGCGGGTTCTGGGGAGGACATTTGCATCTCTCTAGCCAAGATTATACTTTAGTGTTTCATTACTTGGAGAACTTTCTAAAGCTTGATGAGCTTCTTTCAATATTTGAGCAATAATTTTCAGCTTTAAAGCCAGAAAACATCTGGTCAAATGATTTCTGTGGACATAATATCAACAGCATTAATATAATTTCAGCAAATGAAGTGTTGTTGCCACTAAAAAAAATAAAACATAAGCTCACCATGGGTCCTGATAGGATCCCCGCATTTCTACTGAGAGACCGTGCTGCAATCTTTGCTCACCCACTCATGATATTATTTAATTTATCTATTAGGCGCAGTTAGTACTTGGATGGTGACCATTCCAACGGAAACCGCGTTCTCGCCTCACACATCTTCCAGCGGCTTGTATATCAGTGTATGCGCGGAAGCTATACAACCTTAGGCGAAGGTTGTATAGGAGATATACCGTCCTTCGGAGGGGATGTAAAGCTGTCGGTCCCTTGTCTATTAAATGTTAGGCAAGTAAAAGATCCCTACTCTTCTTAAGGGAAGAGGTTCGGCAAAATTCCTGGTTGGGGGTAGCTCGTCTACAGGCGTCGGTGTTAGGCCTCAGTGGCGGAAATAGGCCGACGTTAAATAAATGTATAAAAAAAAAAAATTATCTATTAAATGCAGCTGTTTTCCTGATATTTGAAACTACTTCAAAGTCTGCCCTGTGTACAAAAAGGGAAATAAAAACGAAATAACAAACTTCCGCCCAATAACTATAATCTGTAACTTTGGCAAAGCCTTTAAAATCTTACTACATAACTCTATTTACCCGCATGCTAAAAATATCATCTCCAGTCAGCAACACGGTTTTATGAAAGGTCGTTCTACTACTACCACCAATCTCATACGTGCTACGTAGTTCATACCTGGGTCCATTGATATGAAGTTGCAAACGGACGTAATATACTTCGACTTCACGAAAGTGATAGTCTTAATCATAATATGTTGATTGAAAAACTTTCCAACTTTGGTATTTCGCACCAGCTCATAACCTTCTTTAAATCTTAGCTAACTGATAGACTTCAATATGTCGCGTATAATGGGTTTAAGTCCTATGATTATGCCTCATCCTCAGATGTTCTCCAAGGCTCTGTTCTTGGGCCACTGCTTTTCAATACAAATGATATAGGCTATACTTTAGATGTGCACTTCTTAATGTATGCAAATGACATAAAACTTCTACTTCTTTGCATTATAATGCATCTAATCTGAATTCCAGGTGTGTTAAAAACAATCTATCGTTAAACGTGCTAAAGTGCAACGTCCACGTGTAAAGAAATTGGTGTAACTTTTGGCAACAACTAACTTTTGTCTATCATATCGACTCGTCTGTATGTGACGTAAACAAAACTTTAGGTTTTATCAAACATAATGGCCGTGAATACTTCAACCTTAAAAATATTATACTTTTCATTTCAGAGACCAAAGCCAGAGTATGCGTCTCTTGTTTTGCAGCCCTGCTATAACACTCATGTTACGAAATTAGAAAACATTCAGCGACACTTATTTAATAAATAACACCACAGAAATTAAACAACCCCCAATCCCAGAAGCCAGAGACTGGTGAGGAAAGTGGTTACACATTGGAAAACGCGGGCATACAACCATATTCTCCGACAGTGCCAATGCCGGTACTCGAACCCGGTAGCGCGATACCCGTTCGATTAATCGCCATTGCCACATCGCGTCTTAACCACCGCGGTTATTGGCTAGACAGAAATCTTAAATATTTCTATTTTAAATCTCTAAATACATATCTGCCTATTTGTTTTTCTCAATCAAACCTGCTTGATATGTTTTTTATGTGTAGCTTAAGTGATAGATGTAATAACTTAGAAATCAATTTTCTATTGCAGCGAGACACTTCACAAATTGAACTTTCATAGTCCTACAGTTAATTCACGTCATAATCAAACTTTTTACCTGCCTAGAGCTCGCACTAATGTCCTAAAATTCTCACCTATATATAATATTTGCTCGTGTTACAATAACAATCAGAATATTGAAATTTTTAAATAATGGAGCTCCCTGCCTATGTTCGCCTATCAATTTCTCTCATTACTTTTGTACAAGAATCTTGCTAATTTCCCCATACACTATACAGTTTTCTTAGCTGTCTTTTATGTCTTCTTCGCTTCTCTATTAGTAGTCAGTTTAAATTTTAGACTCATGTTAATTCTCTCTCGCACTTTTTTTACACATTTATTTAACGTCAGCCTATTTGCGCTACTGAGGCCTAACACCGACGCCTGTAGACGAGCTACCCCCAACCAGGAATTTTGCCGAACCTCTTCCCTAAAAAGAATAGGGATCTTTTACTTGCCTAACATTTAATAGACAAGGGACCGACGGCTTTACATTCCCTCCGAAGGATGGTATATCCCCTATACAACCCTCGCCTAAGGTTGTATAGCTTCCGCGCATACACCTCTAGCACTTTATTAGGTATATATATTTAAGCTACTTACTATGTGTACTGTATATTAAATATGTGTTGTTTCCCATCTTGTAAATGGTCTTTGAACTGTTAGGTGGTGTATAAATAATAAAATAAATAAATACTCCCGAATGGCATTCTAATCACCAAGCTAATTCTTATAAGTAAACCATTATTAGACTTCTTGAATTTCCGTAAGTTTACTATCAACATTATGTTTGATTTATATATTTTAGTACCTCAGAAGCATAAGAATCAGACTGTATCAGATGACAAAAACGAAAATATCATCGACATGGGCAGTCGCTTTAGAAGGACCAACGGTAAACAATAATAATAAGAAAAACGTTAGCTGAATATCGACTAAATATCAACATATTTAAAGAAAAAATGTTTATTATCGCAAAAGAGATAAAAACAAACAATAACAGGCAGTGAGATGTTAAATACGTTCGAGGCCGGACAAGGAAAAGAAAGAAAAATGTAGCATCTAAAAATACGCACAAAGGAAAAATAAAACTGAACTTCAGTCAGAAGATTTGTCTTGGAAATTTTAGTGTTATTCTTTTATTACAAAGTACTTAAAAACTTTGGCATTGGGATAAAATAAAAATGATATTCTATAGCTGCTTTATTTGAAGAGATATTGTATATAATTCAGCATTTCTATTTATTCACAATATCTTGGAATTATGTTTTCTGGGTCGTACAATATGCTAGGAATATACAGAATTCCCCAAAAAATTTGGATAGTATTAATAATCGTTAATGTTTTAAATATCTCAGCTAGCATTTTAAATATCACAAAATTCCTCAGGAATACTCGTCACGCTTGCAACAATTAAAGATAAATACAATTTTGCACAAAATAGTAAAAAATTAAATTTCATTTAATAAAGGCCAAAGTCGACACCAAAAATTGAACACCCTATGTATCAAAACATAATATGTTTAGTCGCAAACTCCTCTATAAAATCCTTATTTTACTATAAGGATCGTAACCAGACTGCAACCAACAGCTACTCTCCGGGCTATGTGCCCCGCCGAGCGCTGAATTACAAGTAACACGCCTGGCGCGTTAAGTGTAATAATTGCATATTACCATCAAAACGCTAATGCTTTAAGTAGGATCAGTCTTTCGGCTGGTGTTTGTTGCAATCGAAGCATTAGCGTTTTGATGGTAAAATGCAAGTATTACACTTAACGCGCCAGGCTTGTAACTTGTAATTCAGCGCTCGGTGGGGTACATAGCCCGGAGAGTAGCTGTTGGTTGCAGACTGGTTATGTTCCTTATAGTAAAATAAGGATTTTATAGAGGAGTTTGTGACTAAAAATATTACGTTTTAATATTCCGCCCTCTAAAAGCACATTTGAACTACTCTATGTATCGTCAAAATTTAAAATTTTCGCAGTGACAGTACTTTCGCACTTCCTACAATTTGTTATATAGTACTTAAAATCACAAACTTTTTTATTTAGCTATTTCATATTTATTTGGTAACATTAAGGGAATGGATGGAACATTTCGGTAGTAACTGTTAAACCCAGTGACAGAAGATGCCAACGTTGAAGAAAATACAGGGCTCCAGGAACAAGACCAAGAGGAAGATGGTAAAAGTCATCGAAGAACTTAGTATATTATTAAGATATTATCTGCAATATTCTGCTCTCGTCTACGAATCTATGCGGAGAGGGTGATTGTAAGGGTACCAGGCAGGATTTCGAGCTGACAAATCGGAGTCGGACAAATTTGTAAATATTTTGCAACGAGAGTACCTCCTTCCCGTTTTCGAGGATGCTGAGTACGATGGTGCTAGTAGAATTTCTCTTTGGAGTTGCGCAACCCCCCAAACGGTCAAAAACCACCCTTAAAAGAGGTTAAACGCTTATCACATGTTTTCCACCGGTGAAACTTAGTGTACCCCCATTTTCGAGGATGCTGAACTCGGTGGTGATGCCAATACTTTTCCTGAACCCCTCCAATCCCTCTAATGACTAATGCACACCCCCGAAAGGGGTAAAAACCGTTTCTTTATTTATCACCGGCAAAATGTATGTAACGCCCGCTTTTGAAGATGCTGAGCACGGTGTTAATGGTAACATTTCTTCCGACCTCCTCTAACCCCTCTAACGGCTAATGAGCACCCCCGAAGGAGGCGAAACTCATTTTTTTTATATCAGCAGCAAAATGTATATGCCGCCCGTTTTCGAGGATGCTGGGCATGGGAAAAATAATCGCACTTAATATATATAATAATATATATATAATCGTAAATAATAATCTTCGTGATTATAATGTCTTTCTCTACCCTGTAGCTGAAAAAGATAATTCAGTACTTACAAAAACAGGTCTATTGAATCATTGATACGTACAATTTATTTTCTTACAAAAAATTATAGAAGAATTTATATTAACGCATACAAATAAGTTTAACTAAATTGTTACAGCGGCTTTCCTTACATGAAAAATAATAGACGTTATACGTAAAGATAAAATATGCTTACAAAGCATTTTTTTTTTATTCATACCTTATCTACATTGAATGTTGCCGCTGATATTTCACAAAAAGAGATTTTCACTCTTTTCGGGGGTGTTTATTAGCCGTTAGCGGGGTTAGAGGGGAAAAAACATTCAGCATCACCACCGCATTCAGCAGCGTTACATGCATTTTGCTGGTGATATGAAAAAAAAAAGATTTTCATCTCTTTCGGGAGGGGATTAGCCGGTAGAGGGGTTGGAAAGGGCCGAAAAAAATATTCAGCATCACCACCGTGTTCAGCATCCCCGAAAGCGGGGGGTACGCTAAGTTTCTCCGTTAAAAAAGATGTGATAAGCGTTTAACCCCTTTCGGGGGGGGGGGGGTTGACCGTTTGGGGGCTTGCGCACCTCCAAAGAAAAGAAAAATTCTACTAGCACCATCGGGAGTGGGAGGTACTCTCGTTGGTTATTTCTTCCGTGCCCGGGTAGTCCATTTAGCGGAGGTACAAAAAAGGCCAAAACATCAAAAGTTTGTAGGATCTTTTGCAATACATTTCCCCCTCTGTTTTCGAGGGTGAGAAAAACGATGGTTACGGTTTCGAGTTCTGAAACCCTTGTGTACTACCCATATATCAAGGAAACCAAACCAATCACCGTCGGATATATTTTTGTTTTGAGGAATAATAATAAATTCAGTTAATTTACATTAGAAAGCAAGCAAGCAAAAACAAAACGTTGTAAGTTTTTATGTTTTTCGCTCGTTGTAGCGAATTTCGTCAAGCAGATCGTTAATTCTTGTAATGAATATTAAAACCATAGCATTTTTGAATAGAGATTGAAAATATCTTTCAAATGAGTTATCACAAGCCCCTACTTCCCATTAAAATTTAGGGGTTACAACTGCCACTTGAAAGGGGTTGAATTTGAGATGAAATTTGTACGTTGCAAGGTGTCATTTCAGAATCCAAAATCGACGTGCCTCGGAATTTTTTATAAATATGCACAATAATTAAAATATTGAATGTATTCTATTTAGCTGTTCCACACTGAATAATGTTTGTAGTACCAACACCCTGGTGCATTTTTCAGCCCACGCCCCTGTGTATATTTCAGGTACTCACCGGCTGTCAGTCCTTTCCTACACAACTTAATCTGTGAGTTTCAGATCGCATTAGCCGTGCAAGAGAGTGGACGTGCTCCGCTTCTTTCGTTCTTTGCTTGTTTAGTTTCGTTGCCTAGCTTTTCGTCGAGAGCTTACGCGCTAACCTATCTGTGGGTCGCACAGCTAGAGGATTTTGTGTCAGTGTTTCTAATAAATTTTGTGGATTTTAGTGGCGTGCTTGAGGACGTTGTTTCCTTCGGACCCTCCAAGAACATGTGACAAGGGTTTTACTTGCTTTTACTCCGATCTACAGTGAGTTGTTTTTGTTACATCTGACCTAGTAGATATAAGAATTATGATGATCTTCAACTTGGACCGTTATCATTAGGATTAGCTAATTATCATTCAGGAATAATTGGAACAAAATAGGCAGACAAGCAACAAAATAATAAATAAACACAATTGTGAAAATCTTGTCTGAATTTCTATTTCTATTGAATTAAATTGTCAAAAATATTACCAACTTTACAAAAAAGAAAGAAATACAATGCTACAGATATTCAATAGTCCATTAAATTAACTTTGTTTTGAATTCAATTTAACATTTTGTATAAAAATCTATCTAGATGTAATTAAACTTTTTTAGTTATTCCTTGTTCGACTGATATACAGGTCTCGAAGGTAATTTAAAATGTTAATGGGATTATTACCGAACTTTCCTTATTCATTATAGTGAGCCATTAAAACACTAATAGTGGAATTACTTTCTTGTAGTTTAAATACTGAGTTAAATGCTGAGTAAAGTGACTTATTTCATTTAATAAGTACGAAAAAATAGTCCTTTTATAGAGGTTAATCCTAAAGTATTAAAAATTCAGACAGAACGGAAATGCAACAAAAATTTCTACACGAAGTTATAACAAAATTGACTGATCGAAAATCCAACGAAATCTTGAACACAAAAATTAAGTCCATATGAGGTGTTCCTACTATATACGCTAATACAAAGACATTTGCAAAATAATAATAAAATATTGAAACTATAAAGACTATTTAAAAGTCGAGGCATAACATCGTAATTCTTAAAAAATGTTTTCTTAACCGCCTCTCAACTTACCGAAGTAACCCCCTGGAAGATCTCAAGGATCTTGTGCTAGGCAAAGAGAGACGAGGCCCTACAGTTTAATGTGGACTCCGAACCACTCTTGGGGCAATTTTTTTTAATGATAAATTGTTTCGCCTTGCGGAAATCGAACCCACTTCGCTAGGCAACTCAGTTTGCTAGCCAATCGCTTTAACACACTGAGCTACCATTCCCATTCTCAAAGTATAAATTAATTTGTACTGTATTTTATTTAATTTTTGGATAGAACTCTGAAAAGGAAAATACTAGCAATATAGTCGATATAGTCTACGAATGCCAAATCAAGCAGGCTGTGATTTTGTCAAGTAAATGTTGATTTGTTAATTTAGCATATTGTCCACTAGTGCGGAAGCAAGCAAAGTGGTAAATCCCCTAAAGGGGATTACTAAAATTTGGGGGATGATGCGAGATGTTCTAAAGAAACTGCTCATAAATTCAATCGTCCAAGGCGCTCACCTTGGCTAAACAACCAATTAAAAAAAAAGAAACAAAACTTTAACAAGCATGAAATAGTATGGAATATTATGTTCTTGAGATTTGCTCTAATATACATATGATCCTGTAACCGATCCATCTTTTCACATCTGAAGGACTTTTATTATATTTTTCAAAAGTGAATATTAAACGTTCATAAAGAAGGGCTCAAAACGACTGTTTCAAACGGAGAATAATACAAAATCTATACTTACTGTTCGTTTATGCTTAACTGCTTCACTGATGGTACCAATTGGACGTCGTAACACAGTAAATAGTAACGTATATTAAATCTCTTTAAAAAATCATGTTTTACAAAAACGTTCAAGAAAAATGTATTGACAAACTATAGTCTGGCCCGAGTACAACACATAGTGAGGAACGAAACGACTCATAGTGTACCAACTACCATCCCATGTGCGGTTTATAGCTAACGATTACACAAGAAGATTCAAGAAAAGTTCAATGTTTATAAATTTTTGGTGGGCTTTTGCTTGCCTGTCTGTTGCGTATTATTAGTTCAATAGTAATTTGGTTCGCTCCTCGGAGTTTAAAAATGCTTGAATCGCAATAATTTTGAATTATATTGTGGCAATTATATATTCATACGTTCAGGCAAGGCGGTCCCATGCACGTGAGTACATGGTAAAGATACTTTTCAGACACCGAATCACTGAGGAACCGATTTAGGGCAAATCTCGTTAAAATCCATCATTTTCCCGTCAAAATCGACTGCTAGAAAATGAATGGTCGCCCTTGTCGCTAAAGACTATTTTTGCTAAAACTCTCGAAATACTTTGACTAGAGATGGATTAACTTGTCTTAATATTTAACACAACGCATGAGTTGCAGTGCTGCACAACGTGGATTCGTAAAACGGTTTTTAATTTTGAAATTTTCAAAATTTTGGTGGTCGGGGCGACATTACGTCCCTGTGCAGCGACATTTACTACACTTTCTAAAATTACACTCCTTGATGAGTTTTCAAGATTTTGGCATAAAAAACGCTCTGTAGAGCGAAAATGTGATTTAAAATATAAAAACCTCTTCAAACGGCATTTTTCAGTGAAGCACGCTTTTCATACGAAATGTTTCGCATCGGATTTTGTTACAGTTTCGAAAAGTTTATCGAAGGTTTGGGCATGTTCTTTAACAATCCCAGGGTTGGTGTTTTTTTTATATTACTACGTAATATTGAACAAAACAAAACTTGTTTTAGGATTTCGCAAAATTTGTTTATTTATATATTCTTACAAATGCACAAATACTTTACAATTGTATCGCGAGCACAGTACTCGCATCCGAAGAAACCACTATGCTGGCAAAATAATTGTCATGTATTTGAAAGAATATATAAACAAATTTTGTGATCTCATAAAACAACTTTAAGTTTTAGTTCCACGTTAACATGGATTTTCGTCAAGTATAAGTCGAACTAATCAATTAATCAGATGTGTTTAATTGATTTTTGTTTGCTGACATTTCAACCCTCTACATATTAAACGTGTATAACAAGTAATTCTCGGGGGCCATTATTTTATGCTCTTTAATGAAACTTTTGTTTATTATTATTTTTTTTTTTAGTTCTTCTGTCAAAGTTACATCGGGGGTCTTCAAAGTTTGTATTTTAATTCAATTTCATATTGTTTTGACTAATAAAAAACCTAAATACATTTTTTTTGTATCACCGGATCCTCCGGCACTTTTTAGACCGTCTATAGATGGCACATTTCATGACAATGCGCTCGTCCGCGTTCGTCCGGCAGAATGAAGTACCTATTTTTAAATTGAGTTGATTTTATTAATGGCTAAATTTTTATTCAAGATTAAATACAAGGTTTTTGAGTGAGTACTTGTATGCAAATTTGGTTTCGATTGACCCATATATGTGCTATTACAGTCATAATAGCAAGTTCTTTAAATTGACTACTCTTAGATAGGTTAACACTATTTAAAACCTAAATAAATTCATTGGACTAACTTTTCTTGTAAAAGTTGTTGTTGCAGCCGTCAGCGTGCAGCAAAGTCCTATTTTGAAGTTCATAGCCAATGTCATTTACAAATATTATAAATAATAAGGGACCGAGAATAGATGCGTGGGGAAGGCCAGACGTTGCTGTAATTTTATAAGACTTAAACCACGGTATTGTATAGTAAGTTTCTTGGCAGCCAAATATGAATAATAAAAGTTTATAAATGCGTTGGTAAAACCGAAATTGCACAATTTCTGTAATAATATGCCGTGATCGAATGTGTTGAAAGCTTTAGAAAAATTGGTATATATGACTTCAACTTGGCCCCTTTCATCTAGCGTCTCTTTTTAAACTGGAGTTGTGTAAGTCAAGTTTGTAAGCGTCGATGTACCAGCAAAAAGTCCACGCTGATGATCTCGAAGCGCGGCAACTGTGACGTAAAAATTCAATGATTTTAAGCGAAATCCAAACGCAGTATACAGGCTGTCCATTTTATAAGGGCCCTCGAGAATATCTCACTTAATATCCGCCGTATAGAAAAAATTATTTTTATGAAAATTGTGCCGATTTATATAACCTACAAAATGGTTTAAAGACATTTGAAATCCATGGCCTACTTTAAGAGTTATAGCGGAAAATATCGAAAATGCGGAAATATCTGCGTTATTTGAAGAGATACAAGAAAAATTCTAAGGCGAAATTTTTTTGCAAAACAGGGTGTTTCAACGAGGTTTTATCTAATTTTTTTCAAAACCGCTGTATTTTGAGATTTACTTTTCAGGCTGTTAAAAAAATTATTATGAAACGAGCGGGAAATAGCGCCATTAAATAGAGTATTTTCCCCCCTTTTCAACGATATATAGTTGCATAGTTCAAATGTGCTTTTAGAGGGCGGAATATTAAACATAATATTTTTAGTCGCAAACTCCTCTATAAATCCTTATTTTACTATAAGGAACCTAACCAGACTGCAACCAACAGCTACTCTCCGGGCTATGTGCCCCGCCGAGCGCTGAATTACAAGTTACAAGCCTGGCGCGTTAAGTGTAATAATTGCATATTGCCATCAAAACGCTAATGCTTCGATTGCAACAAACACCAGCCGAAAGACTGATCCTACTTAAAGGAGCTCCCTTGCCAGTCGTCACACACCACTTGCAGACTGCAGTTTCGAGCTGTTGGCTCTCGTCAGTGTTGGTTGCAGTCTGGTTAAGTTCCTTATAGTAAAATAAGGATTTATAGAGGAGTTTGCGACTAAAAATATTATGTTTAATATTCCGCCCTCTAAAAGCACATTTGAACTATGCTAAGCCAAGTCAGGCTATTTATTTTTCGATTGCAACAGACACTGGACCGCTGGATGGCGCCTGCTGGCTGTTTTACATGTCGCTATTGTAAAAATACCGGGATGTACTATAGTCAAAGGATTCTCATGTCGGTCGTCGCATACCTACCTTGCACTGACGAGAGCCAACAGCTCGAAACTGCAGTCTGCAAGTGGTGTGTGACGACTGGCAAGGGAGCTCCTTTAAGTAGGATCAGTCTTTCGGCTGGTGTTTGTTGCAATCGAAGCATTAGCGTTTTGATGGTAATATGCAATTATTACACTTAACGCGCCAGGCTTGTAACTTGTAATTCAGCGCTCGGCGGGGCACATAGCCCGGAGAGTAGCTGTTGGTTGCAGTCTGGTTAGGTTCCTTATAGTAAAATAAGGATTTATAGAGGAGTTTGCGACTAAAAATATTATGTTTAATATTCCGCCCTCTAAAAGCACATTTGAACAATTTAATAAGTTGTTCAAATCTTTGCTATAACAATACATTAACACAATTAAGAAGAATAAAATAAATTCAGGTAACAAAAACAAATTAATAATAAAAATAATATATTTATCTAATCCTCAAAATAATTTTTAAGATATCATATCAAGTGTTCAAAGCGTCCACCGCGATTTCTTATGCACAATCGAGCGCGGCGAGGCACTGCATTTAAAACATTACTCAGCATTTCGGGGGTAACTGTAATACATGCCTGTTGAATTCGAGCTTTTAGGTCCTCTACATTTTGCGGTGTCGTCGAAAACACCTTATCTTTAATATACCCCCATAGAAAAAAATCCATTGGGGTTATATCTGGAGAACGAGGGGGCCATCGAATAAATCCATTGGTACCTATCCAATGTTGAGGCAAAATTTCATGTAAATAATCTAGGCAAATTTGGGAATTGTGGGGAGGAGCTCTATCTTGTTGAAAATATTGAAACTTGTGTCGATTCTCCAAAGGTAGGTCATCTAAGAATTCATTAAATTCATTTCTCAAAGAGTTTAGGTACCTTTGACCACTGCGGTGACCAGCATAAAAATAAGGACCTATTAAATTGGTGCCTAAAATACTTATTAACACATTTATTGAAAAACCATTTTGAAACTCAGTCGGGTAAGTATAACCTTTATTTCCCGCTAACAGATCTGTTTCAGATACGCCAGGACGGACCACCACTACCAGAGACATGACGTTTTCAACCCTAACCCAACCTCCTTGCGGGCGTCGGACAACATACCGTCCAACGCCCGTTGTCCTACCTGCTCCGTGGAGACCGAAAGTGCTAAAAGAAGCACTTAGGTCTCCACACTCCCGAGCTACACAGCTCATCCTTACCTTTCCGACGATCCGGGGTAGGATATCAATTGATGTCCTACGTACCGGCAGTCAGTCCCAGCCAAAACTTCCTAAACCCAACTCGACCGATGACTACCCCCGGGGGTGACAAGCTGGCGAAGAAAGAAAACATCAAGACAAGAAGAGCGTCAGAAGAGACCTCAGCCAGCGAGGTTCAACAGCCAGGACCAGGGGAGGTCCGCAGAAAATACCACGACACATCTCACATTTGTGAGCTGGGTCTGGTAGAAGTACGCGGGCCCACCTATCACGAAGGCCGGTCCAGGTCTACAGAGATAATCTAGGTGCAAAGAGTAATAGTCCTACTCGGCTCTAGTTATCGAGACCGACATCCAGCCAATGGATATTGGCGCGCGGTCTATGCCAGTGTGTATTTTCAGAAGTCCATTTGTAATGAATATTGCGATTAAAAAATCCATTATTGGAAAAATATGGCATGTGATATATCGTTGAAAAGGGAGGAAAATACTCTATTTAATGGCGCCATTTCCCGCCCATTTCAAAATAATTTTTTTAACAGCCTGAAGAGTAAATCTCAAAATACAGCGGTTTTGAAAAAAATTAGATAAAACCTCGTTGAAACAGTCTGTTTTGTAAAAAAATTTTGCCTTAGAGTTTTTCTCGTATCTCTTCAAATAACGGAGATATTTGGCCTAGACCTTTTCCACATTTTCGATATTTTCCGCCATAACTCTTAAAGTAGGCCATGGATTTCAGATGTTTTTAAACCATTTTTTAGGTTATATAAATCGGTGCAATTTTCGTAAAAATAATTTTTATTGTACGACCGATATAAGTGAGATATTCTCGAGTGCCTTGATAAAATGGACAGCCTGTATATATAATCTGAAGACCATAAATTTTGTAAAGAAAGAATCCTTGCAGGTTTTGATAAACATTCTTACAAGTAAAATAATAGTTATCGTCTGGTAATTTTATTGCCTTCAGTAAACCATCATTACAATTAAGACATGCCGTGCTATAATAATCCAATAGTTTTTAAAAGTATTACACACATACTTCTGCAACTATTAGATACGTTTAATACTTTCCTCTGCCTTGTAATTGTCTTTTTGTGGGCAACTTCAGAGGCAGCGGCACATTTTTCAAATATAAACAACATATTACTATGCTATGGGCGTCGATCAATGTAAACACAATTAATTATATACTAAAAAATGATTCTAATTATCGTAATGAGTCATAGCGAATTAATTTGCCATTAGGATTGAGAGGAAATGCGAATGTCTTGCTAACGTTCCATCCAAAGGACGCGGACGGTCGGAAAGTTCAGACGGCAGTTAAAGTATACAGAACTGCAGGTTGTTAAATTTTTGTCACTGTTTATGTACTTAGAAGCTATATCATGCCAATAATTTATTACTTGTATTCTAAACAATTTATCTTAATTTTGAGATACTTACGATCATTCCTGGTTATTGACTTCTATTCTGTAATGAATCTAAGATGAGACTGCTCTATTTCTTTGCGATTAGTTTATTGATATGTTGTTCCTGAGCATTTAACCCTAATTGATTTAATGGGGTCAACACATAATTTACACAACAAAAAATAAAGACCATTACTAGTAGACACAGATATCAAAATTGATTAGTGTTCAACAAATATATTGAAAATCAACGCTACCATTTAAAAGTTAGAAATAATTTACTTGTAAACACAACAAATATAGAAAATAGTAGGGATATTAATGGATGTATACAAAACTGGAAAAATGAGTTGATGCAAAAGAATAGTAGTGTGTGCAACAAGATTGGATATGATAGCCATGCCAATCTTTCGAATGCTATATGGATAATCCACTCGAGTTGTACAGTATATTTTTTCTGCGACCAGATTAAGAAAAAACTATAAATAAGTAGTTTTAATCAAATTTTATCATACAAACTTAACGTCTGCTTAATCTTATGCTCTAGGTGAAAACATTTTATAAAGGCGGCAGTAGCCTAGTGGTTGCATTTAGGCTTTGAATGTCGAATGTCGCTTCAGAAAGAGCAGGAGCTCGGCGCAACAGGTCGTTGGGATAGTTAACGACGTCAAAGTACAATACAACCTCGGGAAGGACACCGCCATGATGCTCCTCGATATTGAGAAGGCGTTCGACACCATGTGGATCCCGGGATTACTCTACAAACTCCACGACTACAACTTCCCGACTCACCTCATAAAACTTATTCACTCGTTTCTGACGGGTAGAGCCCTGCAAGTTCGAGTGAATAACAAACTTTCAACACGGCGGGACATTCGTGCGGTAGTTCCGCAAGGATCGTGCCTGTCACTGAAATCGTACGTCTCCGATTTTTCAGAGTTCCCGAATACGAAGCTGGCCAAGTACGCCGATGACACGGCCATGTACGCGCATTCACACAACTCACAAGCATCGATCATGCTGCTGAAGGCGTACATGGCTCGTGCCACGGCTTTTATTATGGCCGGTGGAAGATTCGGGTGAACGCTGAGAAGTCGGAGGCAATAGTCTCCACACGTCGCTTTACTGAAAATAAAATTATCACTCCAATTTCGATCCGGGGAAACAAAATTCCAACCAAAAGATGCGTGAAGTACTTGGGGGGTCAGACTGAACCAACGACTGACGTTCAACACACATATCAATGAGACAATACGTACGGTCTACTCCCTGTCTAGAAGTCTGTATCTACTCATGGTCAGACTTAACAGATAGAATAAAAAACTGTTGTAAACGATGGTGGTCAGGCCGTCCATCACATACGCAGCGCCGGTGTGGTGCAGTATACCGGCCACGACAATGAACAAACTAAAAGTGCTTGACCATAAATTTATGCACCTATAGAGACCTATACGACCGCTGCAACGACATAACCCCGATAGAGGACTACGTCCAGCATCTCTCAAAACTTCTACTCGTTCAAACTAGGCGATAGTCCGCTAATAAGACATATAACGCAAATTAGACGTTACTGATTTACCGGCAACCACTATAGCCAAGTTTCAACAACTATATCTTTCTCTAATCCTTTCGCTAGTATTTCATACCTTTTGATCATCCTTAAATCTTTCCTGCCCCCCTCTTCCTTTCTGTTTGTGTATTTTTGTCGCGTTTGTTTTTTATTCGTTCCTTTTTGTACATTTTTGTTTCTAAATTCACTTCACACCATTAACATTTTATAAAATTGAAACCTTTTCGAAATCAAAATTTTTAAAATCCTGCATTGGAGTATCTCGCGGAAGGCACCTTGTTCGAGTTGTGGTGAATGCGCCCAGATACCAAAATTAATAGTGTTTTTTTTGCGCCAGTGTTTTTAAAAATTAGCGTCGTTTATAAGTTTTTTGGGCTTATTTTCAAGCATTTTTGTTAATTTTATTACCTATTTTTATTTTATATCTTGTAAAAAGGAGTCTAAGTTTAGTTTCGTTGTATTGTTGTTTTCGCCGACCCAGGCCTGTTCGGCTCGATCCTGCAATCTGTCACCGCGTGGTAGTTGCACGATCGGTTCCGGTGCAGGTCCTGATGAGGCAACTGTTGTATCATTTATCATTAATGGATACTTTCTGAATTGAGTTGATTAAATGTCGAAGAGGTCGTAAGTTCACCCCCCCCCCCCCCCACATATCTACTTTTTAAAATTTTATCTGTATATAATAATTTCAGTAAAACTTTAGGTGGGAAACCGTGTAACGATTCTTCACTGAAGCCACTCATTTTAAATTATTTTTTAGCTCAAACTGCACGAATAACATTGACAATTACTTTGACAGCTTACGCACTAACTTGAATTTTTTTAAAACGAATAGTTGCCTATGTACTTAATACACGAACTGTGATTGGTCGATTTCATATCCATCCTAGAACGTATATAAAAGATATCTAGTACAATCCAATAGTACTTTGACCTGGAAAAAATTCGACACTCGAATTTGTCATGCCCAACGTCATCAGGACCACGCCGAAGTTATTACAAAAAAACAGTTTTTTTCAAAATTTAATTGGAAGTTTAAATTCGATGAAATCGAATTTATTTGGATATGTGCGTATGGCTAATATTTTACCTAAACAGCTGGTAAGTTGGATTTCACAACACTGCTTTGAAAAACTATTTTTTGGTAACTTCTGCGCCCTCTACCGCTCGAAATATTAACTTCTAGGCATCTCGGCAATACCGAAAATATGTAGGATTTTATTTAAAACATTTTTTGTTCAATAACTTTTTCCTTGCGATCAGTAAAACACGAAATAAAACTATTAAAAATTTTTTCAAGATGGCGGCTGAAGAAAAAGGGGGGGTGAGGTCAAGGTTTATAAAGTAAGATAGGTAGCATGGTAACTTTCGACCAATCAGAGATCACTATTTAAAATGCGGGAACACGTCACTCTGCCTACTCATTCGAATTTCTGGCATTCAAACCATTAGTATAGAAGTATAATTAGTTATGAATTTGAATTCCGTATTTTGTATTTTTTAATGTACAAGCACAAATTAATAAATTGACTTTTTTTATTAATGATTATTAACATCGATAACGTTTTCCTTGGAATTTAAAACTGACATTACTATATATCAAATTTATAACTAATTAATGTATGCAGTTAAAGAAGTACATTTTATATCAAGGGACTGAAGTAGGTTCTTTTAATCTTGTGTGCAATTTCTTGCCCGAGACTTCAGTCTTGATTTCATTGCTTTATATAATTCTTAGCGAATTTAATAAGTTATAAGATAGATGAAGAAACATACATGATACTAATTTTCGCCCTAACGAAAAAGTTACTTAGAAAAGTTTCTTATTTTATGACGTACTGAGTAGAAATTTTTCCCCAGGCCAACCTTTACAATTATGTAGTATTAAAAATAAGAAAAAATCACTCATTGGTTTTTTGTAAAATTTCTTTGTATCATATGAAAATAAATTTTATTTCCTGTATTAAGTAATTTTTTAGGGAAGGAAAAAAACATCAACATCTCACCACCCTCTTTTGTCTTTTTTGAGTTGTTTTTGCAAACAGCTACGCTACAAATCTTTCCTCCAGTCATCTAATAATTGTATGTAACATTGTTATTTGTTATTATTATGAACGGAAAATAATAAAAACTGTTTACCTTAAAATTATTTCTGTAAATACACAGGTTACAAACTTCTATATACTATGAGTCTTTTCTCTTTAACAGTAATTGTCAATTAGATTATACACTAAATAACTATAACTGCACGATTATAAACACAAAAACAACAAATATTTCGAAATAACTCAACAAATAAGCGCAACGTCTCAAAAAATGCATACGTACAATTAAGTTTCAGTAGGCACGATGACGCGCAAGATGGCCGCCTTCATCGTAACACCTTCATTCCGTTCAAGTTACCATGCTACCTATCTTACTTTACAAACCTTGGGGTGAGGTCACCTTTTTGGTTTTAAACCTTCTAAGTGGCCCTGATAACATTGAGCACGACAAATTCGAGTGTGCAATTTTTCCCAGGTCATTGGAAGTGTTGGTACATTTTTACTGTACTAATTCGTTCAGTTAACTGGAATGGCCCACTTATCCATTCTGCAGACTGTACGGAAAACAGCAAATTTACATAAGGAAGTAGAAAAACATATTTTCATTAGATAGATAAATCTCATACCATCCTTATTAATCCTAGAGCAGCCAAAAGTAGCGGCAACACCTAAAAAATCTAAGAATAATCTAAAAATCGGTAAGTATATCCAAATGATTTCAATTAAATTTCAAAAATAAGCAGTTTACATTGCAATTCATTACATTTAATATTGAAGTAGTTGCGGTGAGTCTAATGGTGTGAAATATTGGAAAATAAAACTTTGGCCGTATTAAAAGTGTTATTAATTGTATGAATGAATATCCTACCTTATGTTCACCGAAGCAATTTTCGAAGCAATACTTATTCTCAAATATAGACCGCAATTAGTATTCCGCGTACACCTTGCGAAGTAATCATCGCTACTTATTAAGAAATCAATTTAATGATATCATTAAACTGATTTCACACGACTTCATTGTTTATTCATTAAATTATTAAAGCTAGGTGCTTCTTTTTCTGCGGCATTTTCGGTTCAAAAGTTTTAGTGGTTAAGCAAATATGCTTTCAGCAATATAAGAAGAAAAAGATAAAGCCGAATACACAAATAAAATTATTACGGTAGACGTGTGACCCACAGTAATGGAAATTTTTATGTAATTAAGCAAATATGAAAAGCGATAATAAGCATTAGTGGAAAATATAGACAAATAGAGAAAGTAAAAACAAAGATACATTTGCGAGATATTTCTTGAGGTATAAGTTGACAACACAACAATTAAAAATATCAACATTATGCTGAATGTGGTTATAAGCACGTCACACAGAAATAAGTGGAGAAAATAGGTGCTGATTCGCCCCAGGCACTTTACAAGTAAACGTAAGACAATTTCTAGTAGAAAAACTTGGCACATTCTTATCTGAAGAAGGAAAGTTATGTCATCTATCTGACCATGTAATACCAATGTAATTTCTCCATCTCATTTCCATGCTAATGAGGTCAAATAAACTAAGCATTTCATAGTATGAAACGTCTCTGCCAAGGTACAAACCAAATTCGGTATTCCAGAGACAGGATATGAACATTGTAATATGGAGCCCAGACAACACAAGCATACTCTAGCTTACTACGCACATAAGCATAATATAATGTTTTCAAAGTTTTTATGCTATGAAAGTCCTTGGTGCTCCTGATTACAAAATCTAACATCTCCATCGCCTGGCTAGAAACCTGTTCTACGTGAAAAGACAACTTTTGGTCAAGTATAACATCCAAATTCTTAACTACGGTTACTCTTGTTACGTTTTTGTCATTAATTTGTAGTCAAACTCAGTAAGGGTTCATTTGCGAGCAAAAGTCATTACTGTACACTTTTCTATGTTGATTTTCAGGTTATTATTAGCACACCACTGAGCCACTTCATTAAGATCATTCTGCAGTGACAGACAGCTCTCGAAGTTATCAACGATATTAAAAATGTTCAGGTCATCTGTATATAATAATTTAGGCACCTTAATAGCCATAACAAGATCGTTAATAAAGAGCAAAAATAATAAAGGGCCCAAATTACTTCCTTGGGTGACACCACTCGTTACTGCATAGGGTAATGACCTTTGTCCCATACAGTTGACATATTGTATCCTATCAGTTAAATAAGAGTTAAAAAACGTTATTAAATTATCAAAGACAGTTACGAAGTAAGATAGGGTGATCCACCTGATCAAAAGCTTTTGATATGTCTGTATATATAACATCAACCTGCCTTTTGTCATCTAGAGCGTCAGAAGTATATTGTATAAAATTGCAAAGATTCATATTAATAGAACGCCCTTTCATAAAACCATGTTGTTCTGCTGCAATAAATAAATAAATGTTTATTTGCCACTTATACATTATTGTATAACATTTATTGGTTTATAATATAAACAAATAAACACGTTAGTCCAAGGTAAACCTTGATCGTGGGCCACTGTGTAATTTACTTATACTTATTGTTATTTTGCAGTGCCTATGTGTTCCAAATTTCTTATCTTTTTAATATATTTTCTAATATCCATTATGTCTTTCTACTCCTAAATATAATATTACGTATAATATATGCACCTAACTATTACTTCTACTTCCTAAGTCGATTAAAACACCCATATATATTTACAACATATAAAGCAAAAATTAATGATTCTTTCAATTTTTTCTGTTTTCTTCTTTTTGTTCAACCAACACATGAATTTCTGATCTTTCTTGCTCTAGCATGAACTGTTTTACTTACTATTATATGAAACTGAATTTGTAACGTGTAAAAGTAAGTAGTTAAGAAATCTAGGAGTCAAATATGTATAACATCTTTGTCCAATACTTTTTGTCGTTACTTTCGTTTTAACTGCATATTGCTTATACCTTGTTTCATAGATATGATCAACAGGTTTTAACTCATTGCCATAATTATATTGTCTTGTAGCCACAATTAAAAAGTATAATTGTCGCAGGCCTAAAATCTGTGCCTCGCGGAAGGGATCGTTGAAGGGGTAGTGTTTTCCTTACCGAGCATTATTTTAAGAAACTTTTTCTGTAATATTAACATCTGTTTAATGTGGAAGTAGTACTGCCCCATCCAATGATCCCATATTTTAGTCTGGATTCTATTAATCCGTAGTATATTGTTTTTAAAGATTTTATATCGCGAAAAGTTTTCATAAATTTAAATTTATATAGCAGACCTCTTAAATTATTTACTACACTAGCTATTCCAATGTAAATTCGAGTCCAAGTGAACTCCTAGATATTTAATTGTAATGGCTTTTTCTATTTCCAATTTGTTTATATCTTACGTAATCTGTAGACAGTTAACAGGGTATTTTTTTACGAGGAGCCGTATCGTCTGCAAAACTAATTACTTTTCCACTGGAATTTATACTAATTTACATATACGGCGAATAAGATTGGCCCCAACATAGTCCCTTGTGGAACACCGTATTGAATATATGATTCTTTACTTTGAGCTGTATTTAATTGAACGAACTGTTTCCTGTCACTTAAATAGCTCTTCATTAGTGTTAATGAGGTACCCCTAAATCCTACACTTTCTAAGCACTCTATGAGTTCAGAATGACAAACAGTGTCGAAGGCTTTAGAGAGATCTAAGAAAACTAGGGCATTTAACGAGGTTCCGTACATCAAAAATTTTGTAGTATCTTTTGCAATACATTTCCCCATCTATTTTCGAAGGTGAAAAAAACGATGGTGAAGGTTTCGAGTTCTGAAATCCTTGCGTACTACCCCTATCAAGGAAAAACCACCCCAATTTCTGACTTCTCTGTATTGGGCTTGCGAGGGATTGTCGGATCGGGTTTTTTTTGTGGAATAATAATAAATTCAGTTAATTTACATCAGAGTACCCCGGACCGACCCCCGGAGGTTGAACCTACCCTCACTCGTAATAGCAATATCTCCAAAAAATAAGAGAATACGGACTTGACAAGGTCTTTATGGGTTTTCGAGGGCAGAGATCATGATTGAGGTGCTATTTTTCACCCTACCCTCCTACAACTACCCCCAACGTATAAATCCACCCCTCTTCCATACTGTCGGTCCTAGGTATGCGGAGATTCATCGGATCGGGATTTTATGGGAATATCAGGGAAACTAACCATTACTAAATCACAGTTGACCTAAGCAGCCCCCGGGGATTGAAACTACCCTGATCGCAAAATCGAAATCACTCGAAAAATGGGAAAACGGGCTTCTCCCAAGTTTTCAAGAGCGGTGATGACGATGGTGGTATCTTTTTTCACTCTAGCCTCTCAAAACTACCCCCTATTTATAAAAAGCACCCCCTCTTTCATGTTGTCGGTCCTAGGTATGTGTGGATTCGTCGGACAGAAGTTTTTATGGGAATATCAGGGAAACTAACCATTACTCAACGACAGTTGCCTTAAAGCAACCCCTGGAGGCTACAAGTATAGTTCATAGAGAAAGGGGTATTTTTAAACATTGGGAGTAGCTGCTGGGGAGGGAGGCGGGTGTGGAGTGAAAAATAACACCAACATCGTGATTCCCGCCCTCGTGAGTGATTTCGGTGTTGCGAGCAGGGTGGTTTTGACCCCCGGGGGTTGCTTCGGTCAACTGTGGTTGAGTAATGATTAATTTCCCTGATATTCCCATAAAAACCCCGGTCCGACGAATCCACGCATGCCTAGGTCCGACAGCATAGAAGGGGGGTGGTTTTATACGTTGGGGGTAGTTTTGAGAGGGTAAAGTGAAAAAAGTACCATCATTGTGATTGCCGCCCTCGAAAGTCAGTGACTTTCAGTTATCCAACATTTCCCCTTAATTTCCGTTCTCTTCTTTTTAAAATTCTTGTGCATCGGTCTATTTCTTTATTTATTCTATTTATGATCATTTCTGTTGATTTATTCACACCTCGTATATTGTATAAATTATCCCAATCATATTCACTTAACTTGTATTTCAGATTTTCATAATCGATATATTTTACAGTCCATCTTTCTGTAAGTTGGTTATTCTTTTCTATTTCACTATTTACGTAATTCGAGTTCCAATAGTATTGAGAAATGATCCGTAATTGAAGATTTATAAACCGCTAGAGAGATTTCTTCATAATTATCACTTATAGTCAACAAACAAATGGTCTATACAACTTTTTGAGACTCCATACAATGTAATACGTCATTGTACAATAACATGCAATAATGGATTCGAACAATTTGCAAATCTCGCCAATATGTCGATAATTTTCTATTTGACACTTATCGCCTGTTTTGAATGCAGGAACTACTTTCGATAGTTTCCATTTATCTGGAATTGTGGCAAATTTGAGATAAAGATTGTAGATATAACAGAGGGTCTTAACAAAACATGAAACACAGTCCTTTACAATAAAGGCTGGAACTAAATCTGGACTCATAGTTAATTTAGCTTTAAGCTTCTTCTTTGCTTCAAGGATGTCACTAACACACACTTTACTAGCAGAAAGCGCATTATCATTAAACACATATGAAATAGCATGAGTATCTCCAATTAATGGTTTCAATCCGAGAAACAAAATGCCTCAAGCTTTTGAAGAACGATACCGTGTTAGAACTTGTCAAGGGCTTTGGAAAAATCCGTGAATACATCAAATTAATGGGGCATTATTAATTGCCCTCTCTATAAAGAATTTTATTATAACTTTTTTTAATAATAAACTGTACCTTAAAACCTAATACATGATATATTGGAGTTTAAACTAACCCTTAAAAATTGTAGTTCTTTTTTGATTTTATTTTTTTTTTTTTTTTTTTTTTTTTTTTTACAAAAAACCAGTCACCCTACTCTGTGGCTCCGACCCTCACAGAGGGGAGCTGGTAATACCAATAGCCACTCCCCACGCCCGTGGGGTGAGTGACTACCGGGTCCGAGAATCGTGTGCCCTAAGTAGACGCAATGATCCGAGGATGACAGCCTTCTGCATTCTGCCGGCTAAGATCTCTGCCGAATCTCGGCATGCCGGTATGATCTTTAGTTCTGAAAGCAGCGTCTGTCTCATTCCACCGAGGGCTCCTATAATCAGTACCACTATTTTAACAGAGTGGCCTGGATAAAGCCTGCGGAGTTCGAAGAGCAAATCTCGATATTTTGTCCGTTTTTCCTCCTCTTTCAAGACAATGTTGCTCTCAGCGGGAGCCGAGAATTCCACGACATACATTGTCTTGAGTTGGTGGTCGAGGAGTACTATGTCAGGCTTGTTGGCTTGTATTTGCCTGACGGTGGGAAACGAGTAGTTCCAATAGATTAGGCACTTCTCATTCCCCACAACGGACTCAATATCCCCCGGAACGTAAGGCAGCACTGGTGTTTCGTCTATCCCATACGAGTGCCTTAGATGATAGTAAAGCACTCGTAATGCTGCGTTGTGTCTATGAATATAGGCCGAGACTGCGTATGTCGGGCAAGCCGACAGTAAGTGCATTACAGTCTCCGGCGCCCTGCGGCAGGCCCTGCAGCTGACATCAGGGACCTCCATACCCATGACACGACGTCGATAGACGAGAGTGTTAAATACACCATCCTGGCAAGCCATTATGAATCCCTCGGTCTCAGACTTCAGCCCAGCTGACCTTAAGAAGGCGAAGGTCAGCCTTTCGGATAAGCCGAGGTCTTCTATATTTTTATAGAAGATCCCGTGCAATGGCTTATCCTTATGGAGCTGCAGAAGGATGTTGTGTTCTGCAGCTCTAATGTGGGCTTTTAGTCGAACGGGTTCCAACTCGGTGACAGAGTCGGGGTTTACCCGCTCGACGTCGAAGATGAGACCAAGTTCATCGGCTGCTCTCCGTGCTGCCTTAAAGAGAAAAGCTCCTACCTCTGCATTTTCATGGTCTCGGACCATGCAGAGGAGGGGATCCGAACTCCTGATGACCTTACATGCTCCATCCAGAACCATCCTGCTATGGAGACTCTCCAAGCTCAAGAGTCCACGGCCTCCCCGATGTCGTGGGAGATATAACCGTGGAACGGACGATTTAGGATGCAAGCTCCTATTGAGATGCATCTTCTTGCGGGTTACTACATCGAGTTGACGCAGCTCTTCTCTAGTCCACTTCACTACTCCGAAAGAGTAGAGAAGGATCGGAACGGCAAGCATATTTGTAGCAGACACCTTGTTCTTCCCCGACAGTTCTGAAGACCAGATCTGTCGGAGTAGGTGCTGATACTTGCCGCGGAGAGCGTTTTTCACTACACTCACTTCTTGGGTGGAGCGTTGCTCGACACCCAAGTAAGTGTACGACTCTCCGGCATCTAGATGGTGTAAGATGCTTCCGTCCACGAGCTGCGCGTCCTCTCCGTAGTCACCGCATCGTCCTCTCTTGAGATGGATCAGTGCGCATTTGTCCAACCCGAACTGCATACCGACAGCCTGCGTGTACTCCTGTACCACCCTAAGGGACTGCTGGAGATCCCTCTCTCCAGAGGCATAAAGTTTAAGGTCATCCATATAAAATAGATGGGTGACCTTATGCCTCCTGTCGCCGGGGGTACCGCAGTTGTAGCCACGGGTTTTCCGGAGCGAGACGGATAATGGCAGTAGTGAGATGCAAGATTTTATTATTATTATTATTATTATTATTATTATTATTATTATTAGCCGTTACTCGAGTCCGAGTATAAAAATGTTACAGTCGATAAATTGTGTACAATAAAAAACAAGTAAAAGGTGTAGTCTATTGTAATTCCCATTCATCTACGGTGCACACGACTATGGCTATAGAGGCCAATTCGGGAGAGCACATGTCGACCGCAGTCAGGACAAACATAGACCTGGTTAGGTCTTGGATTCGGCCTTCTTGCAGCAACATTTCCTTGATAGCTAATGTTTTAAAGCTAATTTAAAATACGTGTTTCTCAGAGCACACATGGATTATTGTTATTATTATTATTATCGCATCAGCCGAAGCTGGATAACAACCACCAAATATATTTTTTTATACGTACCCCAAATATGAGCACAAAAGAATTCAAAATCCCCAAAACACGTTTTCCTGTACATCTCCTATTTTTATAATATCTATCCTATGAGAGCCAGTTCACTCATTATAGAGTAGCCTCTTAAATATGCACTAACTAACCTACTTTGTTTCAACTGCTACCTTACTGCACGTAAATTAAGAATTCAAACGAGCAAAAACCTGATTTACATATTAAATGAATATTTGATAAATATTTTAACAACCTACCTTAAAGCTATTAGAGCAGTTTATGTGGTGTTTCGTTTTAAATTATCTTCCAGTCAATTAATTTTAATATATTACCGTCCTTTCTATTTACACATGCCTTTGAGCGTTGTTGGTTTTTTTCTGGTCCGTTGGTATGTTGACAATCTATTTTCTTTGCTTTTACAAATGCGCCTAATACCTACACAAGTTCTAGTTAAGTGTTACAATTATAAATCCGATACTCAATGGCTACTTTGTTGGAATTGGACGAATATGCATACGTCTGACCTCCATTTTCAAACGAATCTATTTCCGCACACGTAAAAATAAGGGTAATTGCTTGTTTGTGGTGCCCGCGCTTTTGTTTGAGGAAAATTTCTCGGAAAATATCAACAACTATCTAATTAAAAATGCTATTATAAGTCTGGTTGATATTGTTTCTAGTTAGCAGTATATTAAATACAATGTTGTGCTGGAGCGCATTCTATTTGTTCTTTCCCGAGATCTTTGTCTTATAGGTCAATAAAATTAACTGAACTTTGAAAATTCTTTTTTGAGTTTCTTGCAGATAAGTATCATTAAAATCTAATATGAAAACTATTTACATATACTCTTGACCTATGACATATTGCTTAAAAAGCTAAGTTTCTTTCGTCTTGTTCCGGTCTGGTTGAATTTTTTAAATCATATCTAATTGAAAGGCAACAATGTGTCCTCTATACAGGCTTCATGTCCAACTTAATTTATGCAAAATCTGGTGTACCCCAAGGTTCGGTGCTTGGGCCTTTACTTTTATTACATTAGAAAACGATATCGTCTCCCAGCTTAATCATGTTCATGAAAATTTCTACTAGTATTAACAGTGAGTACGACACCAAGAGATTACAAAATTAGTTAGTTAACCTTCTCCTCGTGGTGTGGTAAAAACGAGCTACCTCTAAATATAGACAAATGCTACACTATAGCTTTTAGGAGAAAGTATAATCTTTTATTAAATGAATATGTATCCATAATACGATAATATAGAGATGCGACAAACTGAAAGACCTTGGCGTTGCTTTTGATCCTAAAGTCACATTTAATGATCATATTTCTGAAATAACAGTTAGTGTATACAAAAATAATTTTTTTGTATGCACTAGCGTTAAAATTTGGTATTATAACGAGATCTGGAACTAGATTATATTTTGATCTAATTCCGTTGAAAGGTTCGGGGCTAAATGGAGTAAATAAGGGTAAATAATATGCAAGGCAAGCAGGTAAGAGTCCATAAAATTGCAATTTAAGGCATGTACGAAAAGTCAAGGTCACACAATTTTTTTTGGCATCAACCACCCCTCATTATCACCCCTAATACCAACCCCACACTATTACGAAAGGGAGTAAAAAAAAATAATATGCGATTTAGTATGTATGCAAGAACGAAACGTCTCAAAAAATTGATACTGACTGACTTTTCTAAAGAAACCAATTTTATTACCTATTTTCTTCGACACATAGTCAATGTGATCATTTAGTTTTAGTTCTCTATCAAACAAGTCCAACAAATATTTCATATTTTTAATATATTCCACATTTTCGTTATTTAAAATGACATTTATGTTTAGTTTTTTAAAGTAGTAGTTGTATAAACAATTTGAACCAATAAACATCCATTTTGATTTCATTTCATTTACTTTTAACTTATTTTCTTTGAATTTATTTGAGGTGTTGCTTAATTCCAGGTTTACTGTCTCCACAAACTGATTGAAATCCTTGTCAGCATAATATATCAACGTATCATCTGGAAAAGGGTTTTACATTTTTCTAAAACATTCCGGAGGTCGTCGATATACAGTATAAACAGCAGTGGCCCAAGGACGCTTCCTTGGAGCACCCCAAAGTTATTTACAATAGGTCCGGATATATTATTATTTGTTTTAATTATTTGTTTACGATTTAAGAGATAGCTCTCAAACCAATGCAGCATCGTATCAAAAAGCCATATGCTTTTAATTTTAATAATAGTATTTGCTTATCAATCGTTTCGGAAGCCCTTTTAAAATCTATAAATAATGCACATATTCCTATTCCCGGTTTGTTTAGTTGTTGTTTCGATTCAGATTTTACGAACTGTAAAGCTGTTTCATAGGAATGTTTACCTCGAAAACTCGATTGATATGTACACAATATATTATTAGAATTTATATATTGGATTACTTGATTGAACACTAATAATTCAAGCAATTTTTCACAAAAGACAAGCATATTTATGGGTCTCAAAAACTCTGCTAACTTAGTATTTGGAACTTTTAGTATTGGCACTATTGTAGACGTCTTAAAACATTCCGGAAATACCTTGTTTTAGGTCAAACAATAATTTTACTTATTGTACTGTTCACGATAATTAAGGTTACTTTAATATTCATCATATTGTTACTATAAATAAGAATATTTCTGGCCAAATACGATCCTGTTCTTCGAATACAAGCAAATAAGCTAAATCTCTTTACACGGCCTCCTAGACAGATAATATTTTATGTGAAGTGAAGATTGACAACCGCTGATCTTACACGCATAACTCACCTTGTATCTAGCAATCTTAATCAATGTCAACTCGATGTAATCTGTACAAATTTTTCCGTATCCTCGACTGACTAGATCACTTTATTACTCGGACAACGGCGACTTTGCTGGTTCGCTATTGGCTAACTCCCCATCATCGTTAAAAACTCGCATTACATCTACCGAATGCGGATATGAGGAATCGCATTCGGTATAGGCTATAAAGATAATTTAAATAATAAAATAATAAAATAATCGTTTCCTGTCAGGTGCGGCTTCCAATGTAGTTCACATTTTAATTATACTAGATCGGCTCCTTGTTTAGCAACTAAACGCCTGGGTACAGTTGCAACTGATTGTGATCGCTTCAAAAAAACAATAACTCGTGTATTTGATGTCAGAATAATCGGTTTATTCACTTAAACCACTTTGAAAAAAATACGATTATTTATTCCACTACTCGTTCCACTACCTCAAGTAGGTAATATATCATCAGTTTGTCATTTTTAAATTGTTTGTAAACATCTTATGTTTACAATGAGTTATTATTGCTATGTCAAACTCGCATCTGGTATTTATTGAAGCTGGATTTGTGTTCAGTTGGGCAATTCGCTATACAGGGAATGTGTTCGAGTTCTAAGATAGATAAATATCTATAATAATAATAATAATTTTATTTAGTGAATAAGCCATTGATTCCAAAACGTACATACATTTGTCTGGTCGATAGCCGAGTGAGTTAAGGCGCGAGATGGCAATCGCGATTAATCACACGTACATCGCACCACCGGGTTCAAATCCTGGCTCCGGCACTGGCACTGTCGGAGTAAATGGTTGTACGTCCGCGTTTTTTCAATGTGTAACCCCCTTCCCAGTGTATCTGGCTATATGGACTATGTCCAAATGCCATTAAAAAACAAAAAAAAAACCTTCCGCACAAGCCCTGGCTTCTGGAATTGAGGGTTGTCTAATTTATATGGTATTTATTTGTAGAACATACTATATACTAATGATTAAAAATAACACGGACTTAAGGTGGGCACCTTAATGGTAAATTATCCCATGAATTATTTGAACTACTAAAGATAAACTATTTGGTGTTGCTAGTATTTATAATGTTATGCAAAATCTTTTTACATATAAAACAATTTTAATTTTTTTTCACTTTCAAAGACATACTGATTGTGCCAATAAAAACTCCCAAGTGAAATATTTCGGAAACTATTATTAGATATTTGAGTTTTGTAAAAGCCCGTTGCTAGAATATATACATGGTTTTAGATTTGAATACAAATAGTTTTTTAATATGTTAAGGGGTAGATGGTGCTGTGGTACAAAGAATTTTTTGGATGACCGAAACTTCATGTGAAAGAATTAGAACGTTTTCAGCAAAGACACCTCAGAAGTATGATGAAAATCCGTTGGTTCCATCACATATCAAACATGGAAGTAGTCAGGAGAGCAAACAGCCTTCCAATTGAAGTGCTTATCTCAAGAGCACGCCTAAGATGGGCAGGTCACGTTCATCGTATGCATGATAACCGCCGTCCTAAATGTACACTTTATGGTGAATTGTTAAGCGGTAGAAGAAGGCGTGGCGGTCAACGAAAGAGGTTCAAAGACGCTCTCCATGAAAATCTGAAATCCTGCGGTATTGCAGACGAGCAATGGGAACAACTTGCAGCGGACAGAACCGAATGGCGAGGGGTTGTGGCCAGCTATCAAGGAAATATTGCTGCAAGAAGGCCGAATCCAAGACCTAACCAGGTCTATGTTTGTCCTGACTGCGGTCGACATGTGCTCTCCCGAATTGGCCTCTATAGCCATAGTCGTGTGCACCGTAGATGAATGGGAATTACAATAGACTACACCTTTTACTTGTTTTTTATTGTACACAATCTATCGACTGTAACATTTTTATACTCGGACTCGAGTAACGGCTAATAATAATAATAATAATAATAATAATAATAATAATAACTTCCACGTCCAGTGGAACTATAGTAACGCAAAAAAATGTGTTTTTTTTTTGTTGAAATAGGCTTAAAATGTCATGAAATGTCGAGAAATTTTTGTCGGTCTGTAACTTTTTTTGTGCACACGTTTACTCTAGAACCGTTTATGATATTGACTTGAAACTTGGTACACTTATGTATTATAACAAGATCTAGAACTAGATTATATTTTAATCTAATTCCGTTGAAGAGTTCGGGGGTAAATAAGGTAAATAGGCAAAGCAAGCAGGTATGAGTCCATAAAATTACATTACATTTACATTTAGGATATGTACGAAAAGTCAAGATCTCAAAATTTTTTTTGGCATCAGCCACCCCACCACTATCACTCCCAATACCATCTCCACACTATTATGAAAGGGAGTAAATAAATTAAAATGTGATTTAATATGTACACAAGAACGAAACATCTCAAAAAAATTTTTTAACGACTTTTAGTTTTCCAAAAATTTAATATTTTAAACTCAAATTTCTCGAGAGCGGTTAGATTTTCGAATTATCCCATATAACGAAATCTAATTAAAATTAAATTCTCTTTAACATAGATAACATTTCTAAATTCCTGTCATACAAAAAAATATTTGTAGCATAGCGCCATCTACCCCCTCATATATTAGATTAGATTAGATTTTATTTCCCAAAAATTAATGTTATATAACAATAATAATGCAATATGCTCATATAAGTACATACATGACATACGCCTTAATCAAGACATAAGGGAAAGAGCATTTACTTAAATAGGTTCAATCTTAATAAAAATACAATGCACATACTTAAATAAATTCAGACATTATAAATATACAATAATACAATGCTTTAGAAGTAAACCCTTTGAAAACCTTTTATGGATTAACTTTTGTAGTGAAGTATTCTTCTAAGTTATAGAACATATAATTATTTAAAACTTTCTTTAGCCTAATTTTGAATAAGTTTTCGCTGTTTATGCAAGTAATAGAATTTGGTAGGTGATTATAAATTTTTCCTCCGGAGTATAAAGGACCTTTCCTATTATTTGTGACATATCTATAGTTTGGTGCAATTAGTTTTGTATTAGATCTGGTATTGTAATTATGGATATCAGCGGATGTCGATATTGGGTTTCGTTTTATGTAAATTATTATAGGTAATTTATATATATAAAGATTAACTGCAGTTGGTACATGTAAGTTTTTAAACGCCGTTCTACAGGATTCTCTCGGATGAATACCACAAATTGCTCGCAAAGCACGTTTCTGTGTCACTAAAATTTTTTGATGACAAGTTGCGTTTCCCCAAAATTCTACACCATATTGCAGTATGCTTTGAAAATATGCAAAATACACAGATAGTGCCGCTGAAAGGCTGATATTTTCTTTGACGTTCTTTATTGCATAAATTGCACGTCCAAGTCTTTTATCTAAATCAGAAATATGCGTCGACCAATTTAACGATTTATCAATATATATTCCTAAAAATTTAGTATCGGTTACTGATATTATTTGTCCTAGATCAGTTTGAATGTTTATATCTAAGGCTGGTGTGTGGGATTTTTCAAATGTTATATTCATTGTTTCTTCAACATTTAAGAGCAGTTTATTAGCATGAAACCAGTTTGTAATGCCATTCATTGCCTCTTCACTTTTAACTTTAAGATCGTCCAAATTATCATCATTCACTATGATACTGGTATCATCAGCGAACAATGAAAATTGTAACGAAGGAAAATTACCAACAAGATCATTTATGTATATTAAAAATAATACTGGACCTAATATGGACCCCTGTGGAACTCCAAATGTGATATCTTTTGCTTCCGTGATAACAGTTTTTCCAACTTCCTGAGATTCGTCACAAAGTCTGACATATGCAGATCTATGTTTTAAATATGAAGTAAACCACAGAAGTGGTATACCGCGTATTCCGTAGTAATTGAGCTTCATTAGTAAAATATTATGGTCTACACAGTCAAAAGCCTTAGACAAATCGCAGAAGATACCCATAGGAATATGTTTATTTTCTAGGATATTATTAATATAATTTATTAGTTTAAATGCAGCGTCAGATGTGCTACAATCTTTTTTGAATCCAAACTGAAATGGTGTTAAGATTTTAAATTTTTCTAAAAAGTTTACTAGCTGTTTTTTTACTGCTGCTTCTAATATTTTAGAAATTGTAGGCAAAAGGGAAATAGGTCTATAATTTGAAATATTATATTTGTCGCCTTTTTTAAAAAGCGGCTTAATGGTTACTATTTTAAATTTATCTGGAAATATCCCCTGGGAAAGTGATAAGTTTACGATATGTATTAAGGGTTTCTTTAAAACTGAATTTTTTTCTTTTATTAATGTAATTGGAATTTCACCCCATCCAAATGATTCTTTAGGTTTTAATTGTTTAACAATTTCAATTACCTCATTTTCCGTAACCGGCATAAAGTACAGAGAGTCCAGGGTATTTTTGTTTATTTTTTTAATATAGTATTCGGCAGAGTGTATGCTTTGTAAACCAGATGTTAGTGTTTCGGTAATGTCCACAAAAAAGTCAATAAATGTAGTGGCTACTTGACATGGATCTTTTATTATTATATCATTCTCAGACAGCACTATTTTTATTCAAAACTAAAGCCATTTTTTTTCAACACGATAAATAACTTAAAATTGTTAATAAAAGCATTTCACTTCAAAAATTGATAACGCTGTACTGTCCTTGCAAATTACCATAGGAATTTTCTTTTCAAATTGTAGGATTTTTATGTACGTTTTGATGGTGGAAACTGTTTTCTACGTAACCTCAAAAAATATCATAAAATTTTGATTTTTTCGATTTTTTTTTTTAATTTTTGTTTTCTTCTTAATTTTTTAGATTTTTTCATAGACAACGGCATTATTTAATTTCAAACGCGCATATTTTTAAAGTACATATTTTTAGAAAAAAAATTGCATAAAATAAAGTAAAATTTTTACATGGTTACGATTTTTTCATAAAATTTATTCAGATTCCTATACGTTTTTAACGATTCTTTAATTGTTGGACGTTTATTATAATTAACGTGATTAATAATTAGAAAAATTTGTATGTTTTTTATTATATTATATTTTTAGGATATATAAAACTACTCTTGCCGAATATGTATATAATATTTGTATAAAAATATCATTATGATTTGGATACACACATAGTGTACTAAAAGTTCAAGGGCATTTAAACAATGCATTTCCAGTTTGGATGGGAACAATGGAACTATTAAATGGCCATCGAATAATCCCGATCTTACTCCACTAGATTCATTTAGTTATTAAAAATAATAATTACAGCAGTACTGCCATTAAAGATGCTATACAGCGTGAAATAAACAATTTGAACGTTATCAGTAACGATATAACCGCGAGTATTTTTCGGAATTTAAGAATACGAGATGAATTTTGCATCCAAAATAATGGTAACGTATTTCGTCGGTAGCTGAATAAAATAAAAGGAGCAAGCCTTATACCCTCTTTAATGTCGACGTTTCGACAACCTTTATTGTCTTCTTCAAAACTTCTTCGACTTTAAAGGTTTGCTCCTTTTATTTTATCCAACTACCGACGAAAATCCCTACCTAACATACAATTTGTGAATACTAAACTTATGTATAAATAATGGTGATAATCATATCTCAAATAATAACGATAATAAACCCTGAACTAAATAATGAATAAACGTGTACATATAAAAAATATTCGTTTTTATATTTCTTTTTTTTTATTTCTTAGATGACGTCGAAAAATACTATATGTTTTGCGTTGTTTGAAAAAAATTGAGAAAATATAATTAAAAAAATTCTAAATAGGAAAAGATTTGTGAAAATGCAGGCTGAAAGTATGCTACTTTAATGCAAGCGACGAGTAATTTTTTTCTGCACCACCTGTATATGCGGTTTTTATGAAAACATATGATTTATCATAAACACACCTTTCACATTAGACAAATCTAATTATAAGCGACTTGGACTAAAGTGGATGTAATAATTTAGTTGTCACAGAAAATACAATTTACATTTCGTTGGCGAATAAATATATTCAATGTAGCATGCCAAAATATAGGTCATACACTTAAACAAAATATAATATCTACGAACAGATTAACAGATATTTATTTATTTTTTTCTGTAAAAAGAAATATGTCGTACCGAACTTATTTCTCTTTGAAGTGACTAAATCGGCGTTTTTTTATTTTTAATTTTACGAGCGGAAACACAAATAGTCGAGACATGTGCAAGCATCCATACTGAGATTCTGTTTCTAACTGGCTATTAAACGATGAGGGAGGAATTTTAGGATATATTCGGTTCGGTAATTTTAAGATGAATGTATACAATTTTTATATCTGTAATGAAAATTTGTTCGAAAGTCTGTTTTAACTTAAATAACTTGATGGAAATATCTGACTACTATTTGTTCTTATTATTCATATTATGTACTATTTTTAAATTTTTACCAATTCAAACCACTTGGTTGGACTGCACAATGCGCAATGACTTTCATGACATGGGCTAATAAGATACCTAGATTGTAGCTCACCCAATATTTTTCATATATTTATTTATTTATTTATTGCATACACTGCTCAACAGGTAAAATACCCAATTATGGAGCAGGAATAGAAAGTTATAAAACAAATCATAAAAGTAGAGTACAATATAAAACTTAAAAAACGATATAAGACAAAAAAAAAAACAAACAAACAAAGCATGGCGAATAATACAAACTAACAAAAACATCAATAAATACAAAGTGTAAATTACAGATAATTAAAAACAAGTTTAATGAGGTACATGTGCAATATTAACTTAGAGAAAGACAGAAGGAAACAAAGATTAAAATTCAGTGTAAGAAAAACAAAAGTAATTTGAAGGTATTTAAATTAATTAAAAACTTCAGCTTTTATATCATTAAGGCTGCAATTAAAAATATCGAGGTTGCTGCACAGTTTGTTAAAATTGTTGCAGACAGTGAACAAAGGCGAATTTTTTAATAAGTTTGTATGTGGAGTGGGTAAATAGAAAACTTGGTCATTACGAGAATTTAATCTAGGGACGTGAATATATAATTTGCAAATTATTCCAGGAACATCAAGCTCATTGTGTAGCGTTTTAAATAAGAATACTTGAGAGACGTATATTCGCCTGTCTTCCAGAGTAGACAACGAGAACCTTTCAAGCAATTGACTCTGCGGAAAGTCAATACATGGATAGATACCATCCGACTTAAGCCAAAGTAGTTTAACAAACCGGCGTTGAACTGCTTCCAGGCTGCTCTTATGAACATCATAACTGGGACACCAAATAAGTGATGCATATTCCAGTTTCGACCTCACAAATGATTGGTACAGGATTTTCAATGTATCCGTATTAGTAAATTCACGACTGGTGCGAGCTATGAATCCAAGAGCCTTAAAGGCTTCAGAGGCTATGGTATCAATGTGGTTGGTAAATGATAATTTGCTATCAAAGATTACGCCTAGGTCGCGACAAGTTGTAGGCCTCTGAAGAGTATCATTAACCAAATGATAGTCAAAAATAATCGGAGATGTTTTCAATGAAACTGACATTACGTTGTTTACCAGTTGTTTACTTTACTAAGACAAGGTTGAAGTTGAAAACAGTCATGAATATGGTTTATAACTGAGAAAATTTTAAGGTCATCAGCATATAACAGGCAAGGCAAATCAATTTCGTCCGTTATATCATTGATAAATATGTTAAAAAATAAGGGCCCCAAGATGGATCCCTGGGGAACACCAGAGGTAGCAGCAAATTCAATTCACTTGAATCCGAAGAGTAACATACTGAAACCTATTTGTTAAATAAGACTTGAATAAGAGAATTAATGAGTATGAAAGGCCAATTTTATAATTTGATTAACAGTAACTGATGATCTAACCTGTCAAATGCTTTGGAGAAATCCGTATATATGACATCAGTCTGTCGATGTTCATCTAAGGATTCAGAAATATACTGAGTTATACAGAATAAGTTAGTCCTCGTTGAACGCCCCTTCATGAATCCATGTTGGTGAATAGATATCTTAGACTTGAGCGATAAATACTGTCGTGAAGTAGGAATTCTAAAACTTTGCAAAAATTACAGATTACAGAAATAAGCCTGAAGTTTTGAATATCTAATTTATTCGCCTTTTTATAAATAGAACAGACTTTGGAAAGTTTCCATAAGTCCGGAAATTGACAATTTTTTAAAATAAGGTTAAAAATTAGAGTTAGAGGATATGCAAAAATAATAGCACAGTCTTTCAATAAAAATGTTGGTTGGAGTCGGGACCTGCAGTCATTTTAGGTTTAATGCGTTTTAAGGCCTGGAGAACTTCTGCCTCCTGAAAAAAATGTATATTAACAGTATGGTTATTATTTGGACAATCGTTATCGATAGAATTATTCACGGCGTCTAATGAGGAATCAGAATATGACTGGCTAAAAATCTGGCAAATGCATCTAAAATATAATGCGGACTATTAAGTGAAGCACCGTCAAAGAACATTTCATCTGAAACTCCGGTTGATCCTTTCTTGTCATTAATGAACGCCCAGAATTTGTTAGGATCGCTTTTTATATTATTTTCGGCATTTTGTACAAAGTTTTTGTAGGCAGTATTAATATCGCTCTTAACTTCCCGTCTGACCTTTTTAAACTCCTCAAAAAGATCATCGGTTTCCGAGCACATTTTTCTGAGACGTTCCTTAACCCTAATTTTTTTTATAATACTACTATTAAACCAAGGGGGATAATTATTATTCCGCGAGGCCGATTTTTTTGGTACAAACAATTCAAACTCCAAATCAAGTCTATCATAGAACTGAGTGCATATACTGTTGACGTCATTGAGAGAGGAAAGAAAAGACCAGTCAACATTAAGGAGGTTAACATATAATTTAGAGAAATTACATTTGCGAAAATTATAATTAATATTATGATTAGGTGGAAAATGTTAGTAAGTTTTTTAGTGGCGTTCATCTCAATTGATATGACCAAGGCAGGGTGATGTATATCCTCGTTAATTAACGGATCAAAAGACTGTGTTACGTCACAATTTTTGTTATGCAAAACTAAGTCCAGGATGCGATTATTGGAATTATGTACAAAATTGTGCTGAGATAAGTTGTTACTGTCCAGAAAATTATTTAAGGCTCTGATTTAGCCGTTGGGTTCTATATATATAGAACATTGTCTTTGTTTTTCGAAGTACGTTTATTTTTAATATTTGGTGCATGATTTCATAAATATAATAAAACGTAAATTTATGTTTATATGATATAGAGTGCTATTAACACCTTTCTGGAGTTCTTTAACTTTGTAATGCCTGGACGCAAAAAGAAAGTTGATTCAAACCCTCGACCTCATGTGTGAAAATCGGGCAACCTAATCACTACACCACGGACTGCTGATGAGAAACTTACATACTTCTTACTATATCAATGCGTCACATATTGCATTACGAATAGTCCTGACGCTATTCATACATACTGCATGTACGAACAGTCCTGACGCTATTCATAGATCCTGCATGTACGAATAGTCACTCCGTAATTTATTTGTTAATTGCGACGTTTGCCCCGTTTATAACACTACTAAAATGGTTTCAACCACTTTCAAACCAATTATAAAAGTTCTAAAGTGTGTTCAAAATGTTCACTCTATCAACACATTAAAGAGTGCCAAAAGTGATGCTGCTCCCAAATATGCAAGTTATGCGCAACTAAAATACATTATCTTATATAATTCACTTCACTAATTTTTATTCGGATTAACTGAAACACGGCTGGATTTCAATCCTTACCTACTGTATACTGAATTGTTCTGTAATGGCTACATTGACGTTTTGTCGCAAATATCGTAATTTTGAAATGGTAGGTTCACTAGGGAAGATATACTGCCATTTCTTAAAAATCTTATGAAACTGTTGTTTTAGATTTAACCAGTTATCAGTTTGGTACCTACTATGGTCGATATATTAGGCATCAGTATCAATCTCTCATCTCGGTCTCCTTTTTTATTTTTCACGAGTACTATATACGCGTTTTAAATTTTACCTTCATCCTAAAGACGGGGAAATTTTATTAGAAGAAATCAACTAAACATTGCAAAGTGAAGAGAACCACAAAGTTGGTAATAATACAATATTATAGTAAGTTATCAATTTTTTTGATAAGACATTTTATACTCCTTCCCTGTACTAAAATTATACATATTTGATCGGACTTGTGTAGATTTTGTGAACCATGCCAATATTATAAAAGCTAAAGCACTTTCGTGCGATCCGCACTTGCAATGCCCGCTTGGCGCGGCACCTGGCCTGTAAGATATAATTCTCATAAATCATTTGAATATCGTTATTTACAATGGTTAAATCTATTTTATCCAACAAACAACATGAGAAGCGAGATTGAAGAAATGAATATTTGTGTCTGTACTTTCTAAAATAGATTTGTCTAAATACAAATATTTTATTTTTCGTAATCATCGAATAAGTTTCTTATAATAGGGAAGTACCTTTTCAATATCTTTTTAAAAGTAGAAGTTCAACTCACAAACTTTCTCAAGCCTTTGAACGTTTTTTCTGAAGCTTTCAACCAAAATTTATTGGTGGCTTTCGTAAATCATGATACAGATACTCTCATCAAAAGTTATTACCTAATAAAGATCGTTTTTCTATTCGATCCTGACAACTTTTATACGTTTGCAACTATCAAGGGCGATCTTTGTGCTTATGCCAACATCTGTCAAATGTACCACTTTGTTACAGATGGACCCCAAGGTTTTACTATATTATAAAAACTGCAGGTAGATAAAATTTGTTGAAAACCACTCAATCATTATGGCAGGTGGACATGTTCTTAGAAGGCCTTACAACTTAATTTAGAGTTTTTCTTAATAGAAAATTTATTTTTTGGATTGCCAAAGACACTTAACTTTCTAAATTCTAATCCTTGTAATTTCTAAATTCAAGAAAAAACTGTAAATGTGTAATGAGAATTTTATGAACACTGTAAATTCATATACAGGGGGCGACAAGTTCTGAATTTTGTCGATTGCTGTATTTGAAATTTAAAAAAAAATAATCGGTATGGTTTTGTCTTGGGTTTCAAGTCTGCGCAATACAATAGCAGTCAGAGTTATCCAGTGTGTTCTATTGTCGCTGGCCTGAGATCAACTTCATTTTTTTTTTTAAGAGAACAACCTGTTTGTTTATTTAATCTTCATAATTAAGGTGATAACTTAAAACTAACAACCGTTTACTAAATAATAGCCTTTTTTGAGAAAAACTAGTGCCTCGGGTTCCAAACACAACAGTTGAAAATAATGGAAACTGTGAATGTATTATTGTATTGAACATACTAGCAGGATGGATAGATAACGCTATTAACACAGAACTTATACAGGAATACTGAAAAAATTGAGGTATTTTTTTATCTGCTAATAAAATTATGTGAACTGATTTTTCAAATTTAAAACCCTATTTTTTCTTATACATTTATTTAACGTCGGCCTATTTCCGATACTGAGGCCTAACACGGACGCCTGTAGACGAGCTACCCCCAACCAGGAATTTTGCCGAACCTCTTCCCTTAAGAAGAGTAGGGATCTTTTACTTGCCTAACATTTAATAGACAAGGGACCGACGGCTTTACATCCCCTCCGAAGGATGGTATATCACCTATACAACCCTCGCCTAAGGTTGTATAGCTTCCGCGCATACACTAATATACAAGCCGCTGGAAAATGTGTGAGGCGAGGACGCGATCTTCGTTGGAATGGTCACCCATCCAACTACTAACCGTGCCTGACGTTGCTTTACATCGCATATTAAAGTATGTACATAGTAAAGACGCACCCACGCTCGCCCCTAGATGAATTGTTAAAAGAGCTATTTCTTAATCTTAACGAAAATTGGCATGTATCTTGGTATCTGCGAATACTAAAACACTACAGTACCACACATAACTCAATTAATATTGGTACCTTCAGCTGGAACTCGAAATCCCACACGACAAAAATAAAATAAGAAGCGGTAATTTCTAAATTATTAAAAAATAAACCATCCATGTACCTCAGAAGATCGCATTTGCTGGAGCACAGCCATAAGATACCAGTTTTACGAGTTCTTTTTGTCGTGTCGAAAATTTATACTACAGATTTTATTACCCCGATTTTATGGGGGCAACACGTTTTCAACAGAACCATAAAGTGTCTAGAACTAGAATAAGGCTTATTTTTACTTTTATATCAACTTGACTTATATATATAGCTCGTTACTTTTCCATACATTAACAAAATTATATAAATGTCATGGACATTAACCAAACTTTATAGAAAATAAAAACAATTTTGTAGTTTTTTAATAAGAATTTTTTTAAATAGTTTAACGGGTAAATATTTTTTTTAGGATCCAAAAGACTGCCCGGAGAATTTTTAGGCTGCCATAGTTCGATTGCCAGAATGAATGGTTGACATCTAGAGCAGATTACTTCCAAGGTAGGTACTTAATAATAAATTCATTGTGGCTAAAACTTGTATCACAAGACAATTTTAATCCTTTTGAACAACAATACACTCGAACCAATTCCTATTACGTTTTATTTAAAGAAAATAGGACGATATCATTTTTATAATGGGTTACATTTCTTCTTTAAATGATGTATGACTCACAGATATTAATTGATGGGTGCTCATTTATTAATAAGAAAACAGTTAGTTGCTGTCATTATTTTTAGATAAGTTGTGATTGATTGATAAGCACTCAATAGTAAATAGTTTTTGGAACTATTAATATTTGCTTTGTGTTAAACCGAAACCAATAAACATAAAGTTTTTTTTATTGATTTTCTGACAAGAAAATTACATTTTGTTTAGATAATAAACATTATTCGAACTAGACTGAAATCACCTCAAATAAGTAGCAGTCATTGAAGAAATGTATATGAAATGCATTAGAAATATTTTTTAAAGCGCATTCTCCAAAAAATGTCAGTTTAAAATATTGCAAAAGTTCGCTTAATTAGCAATTTTTGAGAAATTAACCAAATTGTTATTAAAAACGTTAAAAAAAGTTTCAATATTTCGAAATATATGGCCCAGAGTCTGAATTTTATAAGCAACTTAAAGCATATCGCTGAAATAGATATAAAAATTAGTTTTCCTTGGTTTTCTATTAATGTACTGGTTCTTTATATTCCACCCACTGTCAATGCTGAAACATTTGTGGCTCTTTTAGACACAGTTGGTACAATTTTTCATTTTCTCAGTGAAGTGAAGTTAATTATTGGGTGATATCCTTTCCTATTATTTGGGTTTTCTACCACATGTATTATTATCCGCTTCAAAAACAAATCACCGAATCTATAAAATAATAGAATTATTGGAAAAAAGCCTCTGCGCCCGTGACGTTTACGCCAAAGGAATAGTCAGAGGTTATGTTTTGCAATAATATAAATCGGAATAAACACAGAAATAATATTTTGCTGACGTTTCGGAAAGTAGTCTCTTTCCGTTTTGAAAGGTTTTTTTGGAAGAACTCTTATTTTGCTGTGTATGTCAAATACACAGCTTCAAGATTCTGTTATGTTATTTCCATAGATACTTACTACTTACACAGAATATAGAACTGATGATATTTTCTTTTAGATAATGTTGAGTTTGTTAAGTTCTTCTTTTAACATTGGTAGCCAGGTTGTACAAATATCTACAGAACAATTCGATTACGCACTTATCTTCATTTAATAGGATTATTGCTGATTCTTTAATTTTTTTTTTATTATCTGCTTCTTTTGTTAAAATTTTTGCCGAGTCCTAGTTTATTCTATGTCCGTTTTCCCAAGCATGTTCACAAATCTTTGATTTCTGAATTTCATTCTTTCTAATGTAACTCTTGTGCTCATCCAACCTCACACTGAAAGGTCTGGATGACTCAACCACATAACATTTATCACGTTTGCACGGGATATTGTAAATGCATTTTTTTAAATTCTGCTCCCTGTTTATCGGTTTTGTTTTTGTTAAAATAGATCTTAAAGTATTCCCCGTTTGAAATATCGTCCTAACATCAAATTTGTCACCTATACGGCGTAGCTTTTCCGATAATCCGTATACATAAGGAATTATTGCTGTATAATGACGTTCAGGTTTTTGTCGTACCTGATTATCCCTATTTTCAACATTTATGAAAACTCTATCAACAAAGGCTTCAGGATATCGATCTTGTAGTAGAACCTCTTTGATAAATTTTTTCTCGTTATTTAATATTTCATTATTAGATGAAATTATTTTGGCCCTATCGTATAAACATTTGCCACACCCCTTTTAACATTTATTGACTGATTTGAGTAAAAATTTAGATATCTATTAGTGTGTGTTGGTTTTCTATAAACGCTTGTTTCAATTGTATTATTTACCCTTCTAATTAAAACATCTAAAAACGGTAGTTCCTACTTTCTACTTCTAATGTGAGTTTGGTTCCTTACTATTTATATTTTCCAAAAACTATCTAGTAAATCGACACCATGAGGCCAAATTGCAAAGATGTCGTTAACATATCTCCACCAGACAACCGGTTTGTTTATACAATTTTGAACATGTGTGTTCTCAAAGTTCTCCATAAATATGTTGCTTAAATTGGTGATAATGCAGACCCCATAGCCATACCAAAATCCTGCTGATAGAACTCATTGTCCAGTTGAAAATAGGTTGTTCTTATACACATTGATAAGAGTTCCATTATGCTATTTACACTTAATTTAGTTCTAGTTTCCAAATTATTATCATTTAGCAACCTGTCTTTAACTATTTTTAAGGTTTCATCTACCGGAACATTGGTAAAAAGACTAACTACATCAAAACTAACCATCACGTGTGATTCATGAATAACGTTTTCATAAATTTTTTACTATTTTTAATATATGAATCGGTATTTCCAGATAATGGATCAATAATTTTAAGTAAAAATTTTGCCAAATTATGAATGACATGGTGAATTAATAGAACTAACAATTGGTTTTAAAGGAATATTTTGTTTGTGTCTTTGGTAAGCCATAAAAATGAGGAGGCTTACTATGATGTGGTGTAAGTTTCCTTCGTTCAAAATCATTAAATTCATGTTTGTATTTAAACAAAGTTCTGTAAATTTTGCTCTCTATTGATTTTGTTGGATCTTTGTTTAGTTTTGAGTAGGGTCCCTCATTTACATGAGTCATGATTTTTGTGTTATATATATATATCTTTATCTATAATGATTGTGGCCTTGTCTGCTGGCAATATTTTTATTCTTTCATCGCGTTTTAAAGAATTTATCGATAACTTTACTTCTGGAGTTAAATTATCTTTAATTTTGATTGCTTCTCTAAAGCAGTTTTTGTCCGTATGCGATATTCATTACCATTATCTGTTGGTAAATTTTACTACTACCTATATCAAATTTTGGAACAGATTTCGTGTTTATTGCAAAATTTAAACCTTTTGATAAGACAAGCCTGTCTGAAATGGACAAAAGTTGTTTTGACATATTGATGACAGTCCTGTCAACTAAAGGATTATTATTTATATTTTGTAATTGCCTAATCTGTTTTTCCCTTATTAAGTTTCTAAATTTATGTAAATGCGTACCTTTTTGCAGATTAAAATATTTTCCATAACTCAACCTGACATCCCGGATTATAAACTGATAATCTTGTTCTATAACGTTTAGTTCATTTTCTGTGTAAGTAATGTCATCAATAGTTTGTTCTTTTTTATATCTATGATATTGAATTCTTTCCCTCACCATGGACTTACTTGCCTTGTCCAAATCTAAGATTTATGAACATGCTTGGGAAAACGGACATAGAATAAACAGGGAAAATTTTAACAAAAGAAGCAGATACCAAAAAAAGAAAAATTAAAGAATCAGCAATAATCTTATTAAATGAAGTTAAGTGCGTATCGAATTGTTCTGTAGATATTTGTACAACCTGGCCACCAATGTTAAAAGAACACAAAGTCAACATTATCTAAAAGAAAATATCATCAGTTCTGTGTTCTGTGTAAGTAGTAAGTAGGTATCTATGGAAATAACATAAACAGAATCTTAAAGCTGTGTATTTGACATACACAGCAAAATAAGAGTTCTTCCAAAAAAAAAAAGCTTTGAAAACGGAAAGAGACAACTTTCAGAACGTCAGCAAAATACATTATTTCTGTGTTTATTCCGATTTATATTATTTGCAAAACATAACCTCTGACTATTCCTTTGACGTAGACGTCACGGGCGCAGAGGCATTTTCCAATAATTCTATTATTTTGTAGATTCGATGATTTGTTTTTGAAGAGGATAATAATACATGTGGTAGAAAACCCAAATAATAGGAAAGAATATTCACCCGGTATATAGCTTTAGCAGATCCTGAACAAGAGATTTTAAAATGCTGAAAAATGAAAGTTCTTAGATATGAAGCAATTGTTTTTATATTAAACAGAAAATATAAATAAATAAATACAATCTCTTTCGCGATAAATGAAGCAGTTTACTATAGACCATCCTATTCTAAAATGAAACAAGTTTTAAGTTTTTAATTTGATGAATTTGAGTTGGGAAACCGCATGTGAAAATAATAATTTCTTTTCGATCAATACAATACATGGATTACTAATTTTTCACATTTACGTTCATTTCTCTTCCAGTGCTTTTGTGACATACACGCCATTATATTTTTTAAATAAAGCCCTTAGATTTCTAAGCTCCTTTATCTCCGACAAAAATACTTGTTCTGGTTTTTAACAACTTACACCATATGGCCACAGGAAATGTGAAAATCGAAACTTAGTGTGCACTGTAACCCTAGTCTGAATAGTCATTATGAAACTTTTGAAAGAACTATTCATAAATTTGACAGATGGGATAAATTTAGATGTTGTACATGTGGCATACGTAAGGGCGAGGAGAAAGATTTACGGCTCCGTCACAGAAAAAGAAATATAGCTAGGAAACGCATAGGATTTTTATTTATTAGGACTCTTTAGAAACTCGGCTAAACTATTTTAAAATGACTTAATTACACTGAACAGAATTTATAGTCTACAAAACACTTATTTGTTTTGGTCGGCAGCGCTGGTAAATGGAAAGCATTTGGTAGTTAATGGTACTCGGGAATTATCCAGAGTAATTATAAATGGTTAAAATATCAAATTAGATTATGTGACCAAAAGAGAACGCAATCGGGCCTTCCGCATATTTTTTAAAATTTATGCTATATACATTGTGACCCATTTCAAACCTTAACACCCTCAAAAAGGTGTACTTTATTAATCGATTTTGAATGTATTTTTTTTAAAGATACAACACCAAAAACTGCACTTTTGGACAAAACGTCATATTTTATTTTAAAAAATCATGGCCTACCGCGATTTTTCTAGGGGCTAAAATTTAAGAAAACGTATTAGATTTTTTTACGTAAAATCTGAATATATCCCTGTATTCAGCTCCCTTCTAAATGGGTATGTACCAAATTTCATGGAAAAATACGAATTAATAAAATTTTTGCAAATAAATTTAAAAATGAAAATATTAGTACGAATTTATTATTGCAGACATAGTAAGTCATGGAATAAACATCAAAAACAGACAACAAAGTTAAATCTAATAAGCAATGAAAATATAATGACGCTAATCACGCCGCAAAATTAACATGGAACAAATAACAATTACATGAAATAATTGTAACAAGGAAACACTAAAAAATTTTATTAACAACAATAATTGTAATGTAATAAATGAAGATTGTAAAGAAACAACTAAATTTGTGAAGCTTCCACCAAACTACCGTTCAATGTAATACATTTTTCATATCTTTTTTTAATATTATTTGATACTCTTTTTAATTGTGTAGGGGTCATTTCTAGGCATACATCGGAGGTCTTCAATTGTCTGGGGTCTCGATTTATATACCTCTTCCTTAATAGTGCCCCAAAGAAAAAAGTCCATTGGAGTTAGATCCGGCGACCTAGGTGGAAATTCAATTAGAGGGTGTTGAGACCTATCCACTGATTTCGAAAATGATTATTTAACCACTGTCTCATTATCACTGCATTACGTACAGGACATCAACCCAACTGAAATTTTAAATTAACTCGGTCACGAATGGGTAAACTGACTAGTGCTTCCGAAAATTCATTCCTCAAATAATCCAAAAATTAGAATCTATTTGAATTTCCTTCAAAGATGAACGGACCAATAATTTTATCATGGAGTATCCCGCACCAAATAGTTATTTTTAATGAATATGGTCTTTTACAATTAATTGATAATCCAGTTTGAATTTTTTACTGGCCAGTAACGAGAATTTTGGGATAAACCAGTACAGTTGGTGGTGAAAGTGGCTTCGTGGGTATATAATAGTTCTTTAATGAAATTAGAATTATTCAGGTATTCCTGGAATTAGGAATATTACGAAAATATTCCAAAATTTGATCATTATATCTACCTACAAAATGTTCGTGATTTCTGTCTCTGATAATATGCTTCGATACGGCACCTGTGTCGTTAAAAACTTTATTTATATTGTATACAGTGATACTACTGACGTTTGCTTCATTGGGATGTCTAACATTAAATTCATTAACTGCTTCTCTTATCGAATGAGCATTACCACTAACCAGACGAACTATTTCAATTTTGTGCCTCAAATTTATTTGTTCCATAACAAATATCACTTATTTTTACAAATAGTTAGCACACATAACTTATTCACACCTTAAATGACAGTTAACAATATTTTTTATTGTTACTACAATTGCCTTTTCATGGCCAACTTAAAGCATAATAAAGAAAATGATAATTCGCTTGCAAGTCTAGAACAATAAATCAGCAGAACTTTCTTAATAAAAAAAAGGATTACTTGATACAATGAGTATCTACCGTTTTCATGATAAAACTGAAAAAAATTATTTTCTGAAATCGCTGAAGTGATTATAAAGGGTAAAAGACTGTTCATCATTCACGAAAATTGAACCCCAAATTAAATATAATGGGGGATTACCGTACGTCACTGTTATCAATCTTATTAATTTTAATTAATCAGTAATATTATTAGATTTAACTTTGTTGTCTGTTTTTGAATTTATTCCATGACTTACTATGTCTGTAGGCTATAAATGTAGCCTATCCAAAGCCCTCGGTAACACTCTAACCATCTTCCAGGCAGAAATTTACGCTATAGATCTGTGTGCCCAGGAATACCTAAATAAAGGCATCCGAACGGCAAAGATCTATATATTATCTGATAGCCAGGCAGTACTAAAAGCTCTAAGGTCCTATATCTTAGAGTCTAAAATTGCCTGGGAATGTAGGCAATCCCTTAAGCAACTGGCCAACAACAACAAGGTTACCTTGATGTGGGTGCCAGGGCATGAGGGAGTACAAGGAAATGAACTTGCTGACAGCCTTGCAAAAAAAGGATCTAAAGCACCATTCGTTGGACCCGAACCGTTCTGTGGCCTGGCCAAGGGACACATAGCGGAGGAGATTCAAGAATGGGAAAAGGACCAGAAAAAGTCCTACTGGAGGAAGACTCCAGGCCAAAGACAAGCGAAAAAGTTTTTAACTTATTCGACAAAGAATGCCACAAGGCTTCTCGAACTTGAAAAGTTCGAATTAAGGCTAATCACAGGCCTTCTAACTGGCCACTGACCCTTGAGATATCATCTCAAGAATATGGGCAAGGCGGTAAACAACAAATGCAGATATTGCGATACTGCAACTGAAACTGCGGAACATATACTTTGTGAATTTTTATGTTAAATGTATTGAATACTGGTTTGTATTGTGGCAAAAAGATAGTTAACATCTTCATGTAGTATGTTTAATTTAGAATCAGTTTCATTGGAGAGATTAATTTTGAAGGAAGCAATCCTTCCAAATTAATCACTCTGCAACTGTCACGTGATCTGGCTTGTATATAAATTCGTCATGAGCACATTCTTTACTGTTCACAATTGTTTCCCTGTATTGTTTATTTAAAACCCTGTAAACTTCAAAAACTCTTAGAATCTTTTGTAGAGTTGTAAGGTGAGCTGAGGTCTTAGTTATATAAACACAATCACGACCTTGATTTGCCAACGAAAATGGCTGTCTACAGAGCAATTGTCATTCTAACACTGCTATATGGATGTGAAAGCTGGGTCACTTACCGTCGTCATGTGAAAGAATTAGAACGTTTTCAGCAAAGACACCTCAGAAGTATGATGAAAATCCGTTGGTTCCATCACATATCAAACGTGGAAGTGCTCAGGAGAGCGAACAGCCTTCCAATTGAGGTGCTTATTTCAAGAGCACGCCTAAGATGCGCAGATCACGTTCATCGTATGCATGATAACCGCCTTCCTAACTGTACACTTTATGGTGAATTGCTAAGCGGTAGAAGAAGGCGTGGCGGTCAACGAAAGAGGTTCAAAGACGTTCTCCATGAAAATCTAAAATCCTGCGGTATTGCAGACGAGCAATGGGAACAACTTGCAGTGGACAGAACCGAATGGCGAGGGGTTGTGGCCAGATATCAAGGAAATGTTGCTGCAAGAAGGCCGAATCCAAGACCTAACCAGGTCTATGTTTGTCCTGACTGCGGTCGACATGTGCTCTCCCGAATTGGCCTCTATAGCCATAGTCGTGTGCACCGTAGATGAATGGGAATTACAATAGACTACACCTTTTACTTGTTTTTTATTGTACACAATTTATCGACTGTAACATTTTTATACTCGGACTCGAGTAACGGCTAATAATAATAATAGTTATATAATCAACCTACCTTGAAGGAAAATGTGTTTCCATTAATTGACGATTCATACGTGCTGACTAAAAAATTTGCAAGATAGACAGTTAGGAAACGCAAAAAGATCCCAGTATCACAGATAAGCATAAATCCGTTATCCTCTTGTTAGTGATCTTTCTTCTGTAAACAACTTCCGAGGTACTAGTTACTGCTTGATCATGCATTAACGAAAAATGGTCCAATGTAGACCGAAAGACTACTCTACTCGATATTCTCATTTCACACAGTATCGATGCACGTTGAGGAGTAAATTGTAATTCTAACGCATGCAACATACTATTTTTTTAAACGTCATATATGAAATAAATAAATACTGATATTTTTTCTTCAAATACTTTTTGTGCCGCCCGTGGGCGGCATTAAACGACTTTACTGCCGCTCTGATGAAGTGTCCAAGAAATCACAATTTAAGGTAGAATTTTTTTAGTTTGCTTTACCTGGGATTTTTTGTTTGGAATATAATTAATCAATCAGTAAAAAAAGATAGACGCGCTAATATTAATCCAGAACTAAAAATCAACAATGTAGTAACTACAGATAAAATGGTCATTGCTAATGAATTCAATAAATACTTTTTAAATACAACAAAATTCTTAAATATACCAAATGATAATTTAAATAGGATTCGACCTGCAGCACGTATGATTGAAAATTCAATCTATTTAAAGCCTACCAATACATCCGAGGTTATTAATGTAATAAATGGTCTAAAAAACTCTAATTCAATTGGGCCAGACTTTTTTCAATCAAAATTATTAAAGAGTGTGGAAGTTTACTAGCGATACCTTTAACTGACATCATAAACCACTGTTTCAGTGAAGGCACGTTTATTAAAATTATCTAAAGTCATCCCGCTATTTATAAAAGGTGATGGTAAGCAACTCTGCAATTATCGCCCAATAGCAATCGTATCAGTTTTTTCAAAAATTATTGAAAAATTAATTGCAATAAGATTAACCGAATATTTAGAATCAAATTCAATTCTTTCTCCAAACCAACATGGTTTTAGAGAAAACAGATCCACCATCTCAGCATTAGTTAATTTTCTTGACTTTATTTAGAAAAATATTGATAGTGGCCACAAAGTTGTAGCATTATTTATTGACCTTTCTAAAAGTTTGGTTTCCTCGAACAATCCGTTGCGGAACACCGACAATCTGTTGATCGCCAATGACGGCGATTTCGGTCCGAAGTGTTTTGTTAGAAATAGGTGGTTCGTAGTCTCTTTTCGTCTGTTGATCAGCGATTTTGTCTTTTGCATTAAAGAGAATGGGCCCCAATGAATTGGTTGCACTTTTATTGTTGGAGAAGGAAGAAGAGGAGGATATGGTATCGGTGTATGCGACCTACAAAGCTCCAAATAAGTCCTTTTCTCATTTTCTCCTCTATTTTCTTCCATGTTTTGTTGTTTTTCAACACCAAATCCTTATAACTTTTACCGCTGACGATATATAATGGTGGATATTGTCTCACCAAGTCTATTAGAGCTTCATCATCTTCTGCAGAAAATTTTTCAAACATATTTATTCGTCCATAATTGAAAGAACTAGAGCAAATTGTATTTAAACACGCAGCTGAGCGGACTCTAAAAATCCGGCCCCATTTAAATCTTCACGTTAAAAAAAATCGTCATATCGCGGCGGTAGACAGACTGTCGGTTCACCGCGACGGATTTTTTGAGGAAACCAAGGCTTTAGTCATATGACTGCGTAAACCATGAGATTCTCCTAGATAATATTGAGAATTATGGTACACGTGGTCAACGCAAAACACTGTTAAAGTCATATTTATCTAACCGGAAACAATATGTTGATATTCTTGGTTCAAAATCCGAAACGCAAAAAATAGATATTGGTGTGCCCCAAGGCAGTGTCCTGGGACCATTACTTTTCCTCCTTTACATCAACAACTTGGATAATTCTTTAATAATTTTTTTTGTGCATTTGCTGACGATATCTCTATTGTTGTCTGTGACAAAATTCTAGATAACTCAATTGATAAGATAAATTCTGCCTTGATTAATATAAGTACCTATTTTTATGACAAAAGGTTAGTAATGAATCAAGAAAAAACAGTTTCTCCCTACCCTGTTCGAGGTCTTTACACTTCCAGTTTACTGTTAAAACTAAACAGAAAGTCAATTGAACAAGTAACTACCTTTAAGCTCTTAGGCATCAATATAGATATGTCTTTAGATTGGAAATCACACGTCTCCTTTATTTGTAGCAAATGTGCTTGTAATTTGTAATGAAGTATACAATACTACAGGAATACTGTATACTTTCATTCCAGTTTAACTTATTTTAATCATGCATGGCTCAAGTAGTTCAGTTTTAGATTAGTTCAATACCTGATTAGTTCTTTTGGTAACTTTTAATTCTAACTTCACCAGGCCGCAACTTGCGTGCCGTGTGCATTTCGTGCCGGGTGCAAAACCACGTGACCGTGATTTTTGGGTATAAAATAGCTAGCCAGAAACCAGTAAATTCAGAGCTTGACTTTCACCTTTCTCGAGTGTGTTGAACTGGGATAACGGAAGCTCAAGTTTCTCCGGCGTCGTGGCAGCCGCTGGCCAAGTATCTGTTAGGGAGGATCCGAGTGCGTTGAACTGGACCTCCTGCCAGATTGATTCAAGTGTGTTGAACTGGATCTCTCCTGAAACAGATTTCTTAGTCGCGTCTGTTATGTCCTGGAACTTCGATTAGAGAATTGGGGTTACGACGACGTACATAGAGGAAATATGTTACACTCTCTCTCTCTCTCCGATTACTATGATGTACTTATGTAATAACAAGATTGTCGCAACCTAAGCCATAAAAGATATGGCCACACTGTACATATAATTATTAGGAAAATAAATGTCTTATTTTGGATCTGGATTTTAATTAATATTAACATTGAACCCTGGAATAATCTCCAAACCAGCTACCCGAGCAAAACAAGCATCACAAATTGTTTTGCGTTAAAAAGATTGAGCCACATAGCAAATATTAATACTGTTAGAATATTCTATTTTTCTAGTTTGGAGTCTAGATTGCGGTATGGTATTACCTTTTGGGGAAATTCATCTTCAGCAAGTCGCATATTTGTACTGCAAAAAAGTGCTATCCGTTGTATGTTCGGATTAAACTATAGGGAGTCGTGTAAATCGACATTTGTGAATCAAAATATTTTAACATTACCATGTCTTTATATATTCGAAATCTTAAAATTTGTTAAAAATAACTTGTCAACTTTTAACTCTCTTTCAATGTAAATCATGATTACCCCACACGACATGGATATAATCTGCAGTACAATATACATGGACTTGAAATATATAAAAATAACCCATATCACATGGGATATACACTCTATAATAAGCTAAGTATTGATATAAAAAGTATAAATACCAAAAAAAATTTCTCAAAATTAAAAAAATTTCTTTTAAGTAAAGCATTCTATTCCATTGAGGAATACTTAATGCATTAAATTTTTTCCTTTGTCTTTTCTCTCTTTATTTTTGTTTTTCTTTCAGATTTCGTTCATACTGTATTCTTTAGTAGTGTAATTCTACATTTGTACCTTGACTTGTCCTATATTACTTTGTGATCTATTGGATGAATAAAGTATTATTATTATTATTATTATTATTATTAACATTATTCCACGTATTGTTCCTCCCCCACAACAGAAAGTCATAAAATTTGTACTGTTCAGACACACAATATATACCGGAAATCCTATCGAGCCGTTGTACAGTAATTTTAGTCAATCTTATGGGCAACTTTTTCACGATAATTGATCAATAATTGGTGTCGTGTTATTGCCAATAAGATGTCCATTGACCTACCTACTAGAACAAATAGATTTTGTCTAAAACTAGTTTATTTACATTACAGTTGACGCCTTTCATCTTCTATGCGTAGAGCAATAAAAACCTTTGCGTAATTTTTATTTTATTACGGCAATTAAATAATATTTATTTTCGTGGAAAAGTTTAGGATACACAGTAGTATTTTTAATTTTACTGGAATCAACTACAACAATCGTGTATCTTCTTCTGTTTGCGTAACATTGTTTTTCTTTTTTTGTTCTGACAGTCAAACAAAATTAATTTTTACTTTCTTTCTCATATGCATAGTATAAAGGGGAGTATTGTGCAAAAATTAAAAATAAAAAATTAAAAAAGTTAAATATTTTTTTTAACGGTTCAAACGATATTGATCAAATGTGGCACATGGATGCTTCTTCAATATCAGCATAGGATGACTAGTTGCTTCTAGAAAACTCAGGGAGAGATGTTGTAGGGGGTGTGGTTAAAGAATTAAACATGTTTTTCCTCTAAAAGAAATGTAGGAAAATGCAGCGAGGGGCAGAGTTTAAATAATTATATTCTCCAAAACCGCAATACCTTTAGTACCACTATGAGATAACTAATTCCACCTAGAAAATACAAGGAGAGACTCTGTGAGGAAAGTGTTTAAAAAGTTATAAAAGTAAATTAAAAAAATTATAGCAGGTGCTGAAATTAAACTCGCTCCCTTGCGTGTTTAATATTTTTTTTATCGAAATAAAAATTTTAACATTAAAATTTACTTATTCCTAAATGAGAAAGTTTTAACTTGACCCGAACCGGTTTTTTCACTATTTTTTGTACGTAAAACATATATTCAAACAGTGAAAACAATAAGAAATCCTGAAAAAAGTGCCATTATTAGACGTATGATATTGAGAACAATTATTAGTTAAAGCTGTCTCGCGATCTTTGCTTCAGGCATGTGAAATTCTAGTTTTGTTTTTGTGTGTATATATTTATTCTTAAATTTATTTATGTGAGACTGTGTCATAAAGTTCTATTTATAACAGTTTCGCCGTCATAAAATACCTCTTTAGAACACTAGTAACAGAAAATTACTTTATTTTACTAGTACTGTAAAGAGGCCCTTTATAACCGCAAAACTATGTGGCCCTGTTAGCTATTTTTTTTCGATAATTTTTGCTTTGTACGTAATCCCTCCACAATAAGGCTTTATTGCAGTCCTCCTACAGTTTGTGCAGTCAAATTTCACATTCGCGCCAAAATACGTGAAAGAAAAAATGTAAATTTTAAATGACATATATCCATTGAAGAATTTTTTGAGTAATAATACTTATTTATGCAACAAGTGCATAAAGTACAGCTTTTATCTATGGGGAAAAAGCATTTATTCATGAGTATCATATATAGTAGTTCTATTGCGACCTTCTTCAATATTTAAATAAATAAATTCTGAAATTAACTTATACAAACATCAAAACAGAAATTTAAAATTTGACGCTTCTAATGCGAAGAAAGATTGCGCGACAACCTCAATTCATTGTTCTCGATGCACTCTTCATTTTAGTCGAATCCTATCGATTATATGAAAGAGAGAGAACACTTTTTCACTATTACTAAGAAAGTATACTTTAATGCACAAAAAAATAGTGAAAGTATAGTTTTTCTAACAATCTATAAAAGGTACTTTCACATACGACTGTGTTCTAAAGTAGTCTTTATGGGACAGTTTTTATCTGTAAAGTTCCTTTTTGTCATACTAGTAATAATTTGATGTTTTTTAGCGAAGTTTTCAATGCACTTCTACGAGTGAAAAGGGGAACTTTTACATTATCAGCCGTTTTAAAAAAGTACTTTCATGTACCACTGTTTTATAAAGTATTGTTTATGATATAGTTCTGCGAATATAAGGTACCTCTGTGCGGTACTAGTAGTAACTTGACGTTTCTAAAGAGAAAATTTTCATGCACTCCTATGATTCGAATATACGAAAAAGTAAAGAAAGGGCACTTTTTCCATTATTACCACAATCGTATATTTTATGCACAAGGAAATAGTGAAAAACATATTTTTCTTCAAACGTCAGAAAATCATGCTATTTCTTACTCATTTCATAACATTAAAGTTTGACATTTTGGAAGGCTGTGCGTTGCCATTAGCAACGGAAGTAAAGTCCACTCTTGCGGAAGAAAAAGTACTTTTACTTTCGTTGCTAACGGCAACGCACAGTTAAATTTGTTATCTTTATTTTTTAAAGATAATCGACGTTTGAAGAAAAAATAACATGTCTTATTTGGAGTAAAAGCTACTTTTACTCCTATTAAAACAATGTACTATTTTTAACAGTACAGTAACAGTAAAAATACTTTTATGTACGTGTTATAAACTACTGTTTATCACATAGTTTTACGGATATAAAATATCTCTTTGTAGTACTAGTAGCAATTTGACATTTCTAAAGAAAAGATTTCAATACATTTCCACGATTCGATAATATGAAAAAGTGAAGAAATGACACTTTTCTTCATTATTACCATAAATGTTGTTTTACGAACAAAGAAATAGTAAAAGAGACAATACGAACGAGTGGAGAAATTACTTTTCTTCATTATTATCATAAACGTTGTTTAACGCACAAAGTAACAGTAAATAAGTTGTTTTTTAACAGTTGAAGAAAAAAATGCTTTTTTCTTAAAAAGCCAAAACACCATAACTTTAATGACAAAATTTAAACTTAAACTGTTATCTCTCTGACGCTTCATCTGAGCGGAAGTAGAAGTCTTCTACTCGCGCTCACATCATTTTGAGAGGCAGTAAAAATCTTTTACTGTCGCTCACCAGCCGCACTGAAAAAGTTTGAAAAAAAATAGTATTTATTCAATTCATATTCGACAATGGGCAAGTAGACAAGTTTTTAATTATTATTTTAATAACATCTACACATAAAAACAGTTTACCCGTATTTTTTATTTTATTTTTTTAATAATGCCTTATAGTGGAAAAAAGTCATGAAGTTTAAACTATGTTTAAACGGTTAGATATTGCCGCAAATGTTCGGGCTATTCTATTGGCTATGACGTAATAGCGTAATCGGCAGAGAAACGAGCGCTAGTGGAAGGGCGGAGCCAACAAAGTTTTGCAAGACGTATGAGTGGCTCTGTCGGCGTTATATTGAATGCGCACGCATGTTACGCTATAACGTCACGAGATAACCGACGAACTGTCTTATTTTAAATCCACTCTAATCTTAAGCATATTCATTTTACAATAAAACCAATAATAGTGGTAAAATTACCTTGAAATTACGTTTATTACATATTGAAGAGTCAACCTAAAATGCTATATTATTACTTTTGTCATTTTTCGATATTGTCTACTAGCCCATTGAAGAAAAGCATGTTTTATCAGGAGTAAAGAGTAAAGTGATTTTTTATGTCTCGGCTGTTCTTGCCGGACTTGCTTTGTTCGTCAGTTAAGCATCATCGATTTAAAAATGTCACTTTTACTCCATATATCACAATATACTATTATGTATGACTGCTCTATAATGTTCTGTTTATGGCATAGTTTTGCAGTCATAAAGTACCTCTTTATAGATTAGTAAAATAAAGTTACTTTATTTTAGCATTATTATAAAGAAATACTTTATTTTACCTCATACCATAAGTAGAAAAATTTGAATATCTTGTGTGCGGCAGTTTTTATATAAAGTGATTATTTTGATAAGCAAATTTAACATTCATCTTAACTCTCACCTTTGTATGTAACTCGTCCAATATAATGCGTTATTGAACTCGCTCTTCTATATGGTCCTGCTTGCTAAATTTGCCCAGACATTTATATATCTTTCAATAAGGCCTTGCATTGTGGATTTGTCAAACAGCTATTTTTCAATTGAAAAAAGCAAGTCGTTTTGATATTAATTTTTCCCTCAAATTGTCACAGCGTAAAATGTCTGTTGCAAATAGTAGCTCCAGGAATTAAAAACAAAGGGTGTTGGATCTGGACAATGGCGAGGGCAAGTAATTGTACTATTGCTACCTATCTAATTTTACATCCTTCGCTTACCAAAGGAAAATGTAGTAAAAAAGGCGACGAAAGACAGCAATATCTGAAATCTAGTTAACACTACTGCTAAGAAAGAAAATATGAGTTACTTTTAATTAAAAAAATGTACAGGGTGGTAAAGTAAACGCCAAATAGAGAGGAGTTTTGTGCAAACATTGTTTTTCTGTTAGCGAATATCGAACTATTTATTCTATTGTATAGTTTATATATTTAAAGTTAGCATAAACTCAAAAAAAATAAATCAAGAGCAATTTACGCTATCAACAAATACTATATTGGCACGTGTCAAAACTTTTCACGTCTTTATCAAGTGAACAAACAATTCTCCATTCAGTTATCTGGCAGATTATATTATTAAATTTATTACCACAATTAATATTGTGAATAATTTACTGTGTATAATCCGGGAAGAAATACTAGTAAACTGATTTATTCTGTAGGAGAACTAGCACGACTAGGGATTGTTTATTCAAAGGCTGCGGACACATGCTCAAGATGCGAATATAGTCGGGTGCATATTTACTGGGCAGTCAAAAAGCGCAACAAAAATTAGGTCATGCCGAACAAGATTCTCTAAAAACAAAAACCCTATCTCAATCACTAATATAAATTTTTAATTTTTGCTAATTTCTTTTGATCATAGTAGGCGTATTTAATTCCGAAAAACATTTTTTTAAATAACTTTTTAATCACAATCTGAAACACAAGAAGTATACCAAATTTGATCTAAATCGATCAATAAATGGCCAGATATTGGGATGTAGTGGTGAAAAGTGAGACACACTGTATACAGAGATATTTTTTTCTCTTGTCCAAGTAGTTTAAATGTTGTTTGTTGAAAATGTTGAAAAATGATTTTCCTAATAGTAGAGTAACATCAGATTTTTCAGAGAAAGTTTTACACGGAGCGACGCGACATAGAAAAATAACTTTGTTTTGGTGAAACTAAGAATACCCTGAGTTTTCCACTTCGAGTAAGTGGGAGAACCTTTTTTTTTCGCGAAAAGGGGGTAAATTGTTCATTTTTAAGGGTGATTTTTCAGTTTTAATTTATTTTGGACCCTTTAAAATGCTAGTTAAAAAACGAGCACAGGACCCTTTTATTGTAAATGATCAAAGAACCTTTAGTTCAAATTTCGTGAAAATCGGTTCACCGCCTCCTACGATATGCATATAATTATACTGAAAAAACGTCAAAAATTGAATTACGGCTAACTTGGCCAAAATTAAATCGAATTTGATAACATTTTAGACGAAACTGATCTATCTGTGCAAAACAAATGGCAATAAAATATGACTCTTACCATTAATCCACAACAAATAAAACATAATATTCAAAATAAATCCAGGCATATCGTGACGTCAGGAAACTAACAGATAACATTTGTTTCTTCTAGTGTTGGTGGCAGGTACTAGGTGAGAACCATAACTATTTTTACATTTTTTTTTTTTTTGATCAGCGATATAAAAATTTTCAATTAATTTTGATATCATGCATAACTTGCCATGTTTCGCCCCATTTGATGTAAAATTAATGTAGCTGGAGGTACAATCAACTAATAACGTAAGATTGGATATACCTTCTTTAGCCATATACATTACCCATATTTTCAATGTTTGTTTAGAAATTAAAAGAATATCTTAGTTTAAATCAGTGAATCTTAAAATGGTTTTTCTCTCTTTAGGTCATTTTATATTAATATCTATGTTAAGTTAATATACCGGGTGCTAGAAAAGTATGGGAACGGTGGAAAATCTCGAACAGTTTGCATCAAATCGAAAAATAAAAATACGTGTCAAAAATTTTTCAAAAACTATCAATTGATACCAAAATGACCTCCTCACCCACCACCCTGTGGGTGGGGCGAAGGGCAACTTTAAAATTTCAAATGGAAACCCCTATTTTTTATTGCAGAATCGGATTCGACGGCAAAAAATATATAAATTTTGTTCCGGACATTTTTTTCGATTCTTGCATGGTGTCACTGTAATCGCAAAAAATGAAAAGAAAACATTACTGTCTTGTGCCCATAAAAAAACGTCCAATTCAAAAACTGAAAAACATGTATTTGTTATTTTTACGAAATCTATCCAATGATATTGGATTCGACTCTCCCACCCCTAACCCAGTGGGTGGGCGCGGGCGGGTAACTTTGAAATTTGTAATGAAAATCCCTATTTTTTATAGCGGATTCGGATCCTACGGCCAAAAATACGTAAATTTTATATCTGGCATTTTCTTCGATTCTCGCAAGGTGTCGCTGCAATCGCACAAAGTTGAAATAAACTTAAGCGTAAATAAGTTTGTAAATATTTACAAACTCTAGCTACTCAAGTTGATAAAAAAACATTCAGTTTAAAAAACAATATCTGTGATATCTTGGTTTTTATGAATGTTTTTTTTTTAATTTGTTTTGTGAAATTTCTACAAGAACGTTCAGTTCCTTCCAACTTTTGTAGAGGCAGGAGCGCACTTTTGTACGGAAAAGTTATTTAATTTTTCATTAGTTCTCGCGTTTTTCTGCATAATGGCTACTTTAACAGAGGAAGAGAGAGTTTATCTTTTAATGATGCGAGGGTGGGGTGATAAAGAAAGGTCCTATGATGAAGTTGTGATTTTATTCAACGAAACTTTCCGTGTAGATCAAATGGGAATTTCGAAATCTACTGTGTCCCGTACCATCAAACGATTCCTAGACACAAGGACAAATAAAAATCGCCCAAAATTTGGAAGACCAAAATCTGAAACATCGGAAGCTCGACAAATGGAAGTGGCCCAGGCATTTGTTGAAAATCGAAGATTATCAATTAGAAAAGCCAGTCAACAGCTTGATATGAGTGCATTTTCAGTTCATAAGAATTTGAAACTTTTGAAATTTCATCCTAACAAATCACCCTCACCAAGAGTTAAATGAAGATGATTTTGATCGGCGACTTGAATTTAGTGAATTAATTATGGAAAAGAGTAACCAAAACCCAAATTGTTTGTCATCTCTACTTGTCTTCTCAGATGAAGTAACTTTCGAACTCAGTGGAAAAGTTAATCGCCATAATTTCAGATATTGGAGTCACAAAAACCCTCACTGGATGCTTGAAACACACACGCAGTATCCACAAAAATTAAATGTTTGGGCAGGAGTTTTCAGGGATCGAATCATAGGATCGTTTTTCATAGATGGAAATTTGAATGGAGAAAAATACCTGGAAATGTTGACAAATCAAATAGTTCCCGCAATACAAGAGATTGCTGGTGATGAGTTCGATAATGTTTGGTTCCAGCAAGATGGGGCTCCTCCACACTATCGGGATATTGTTAGGGACTATTTGAATGGTACTTTCGAAAATCGATGAATAGGTCGAAGAGGAACTATTGAATTGCCAGTAAGATCTCCCGACCTCGCGCCACTTGATTATTTTGTTTGGGGCTACGTGAAGGGTAAGGTTTATTTCACTAAACCTCGTGATTTGGAAGAGCTGAGGCAACGCATAATAAACATTTTTGCAGAAATACCACCTCAAATGATAAGAAGTGCTATTGAAAATTTTTACGTTCGTCTCGGACAATGCCAAGAAGTCAATGGGCACCATTTTGAACACCTGCTATAATCTTGAAATTAAAACCTGCTAGTGTAGCAGTTAAGCTGTAAACTAATTGCCTCAACTGGACGAAATCCTCACCTTGCCTTAAATGGCTGAGTTACTTCCTTGCCTTCACTGGCTGGGATCAAGAACTCGTCTGAAGTGGCTGAATTAAGAGGTAAAACCACTGTTAGTTTTTTTAAATCGAGTACTTTATTGCCCGGTAAAAAATGTAAATTGAAAATTACTAGCTGCTAATAAATTTACAGAATCTTAATAGTCGTTGTAATTTCCGCACGACCGTGCAAAATCACTGTTCTAAAAACAGCTCGGGAAATCATGAGATCAGTAGTTTTACTTTTCGTATTTTTTTAAGTATGCTCAAAACTTTCACGTTTCCACTCAATTTTTTGCGATTGCAGCGACACCTTGCGAGATTCGAAAAAAATGCTCGATATAAAATTCACGTATTTTTGGCCGTAGAATCCGAATCCGCTATAAAAATAGGAATTTTCATTATAAATTTCAAATTTGCCCCCGCCCCACCCACTGGGTTAGGGGTGGGAGAGTCGAATCCAATATCATTGGATAGATTTCGTAAATATAACAAATACGTGTTTTTCAGTTTTTGAATTGGACGTTTTTTTATGGGGACAAGACGCTACTCCTGAAACAGTAATGTTTTCTTTTCATTTTTTGTGATTACAGCATGCAAGAATCGAAAAACATGTCCGGAATAAAATTTACGTATTTTTTGCCATAGAATCCGATTCCGCAATAAAAAATAGGGGTTTCCATTTGAAATTTTAAAGTTTCCCCTCGCCCCACCCACAGGGTGGTGGGTGGGAGGGTCATTTTGGTATCAGTAGATAGTTTTTTAAAAAAATGTTGACACTTATTTCTTTATTTTTCGATTTGATACAAACTGTTCGAGATTTTCCACCGTTTCCATACTTTTCTGACACCCGGTAGACCAGATTAGAAAGGGTTGAGTGTGAGAATTAATGGTTCAAATTCACCCGTTACATTTTTCTTTTATAGAATCCAATAAATATATTATTATTATCATTTTGTATGGATCCATCTTTTTAACCAATACATTAAAAAATTCAAATAAATGACTCTTACAAAAATTAAATTAAAAAAAAATTGTTCGCTGTATTATTTTCGCTCGGTTTATTTTTAATGCATTTCAAAAGATAAAATAATAGTGCAATTATTAAAAATATATATGTTTAAGTACTTATATAGCATATACATGTACTGTGTCACGTATACCAGGGTAAAAGGCTCTCTAATCAAATTTTTCGTGATACCGGCAGAATAGGAAAGTTTTTTACTGGTTCAGTTTGGCAAATGTGGCTGGCGGAACGCGGACAAATCAGTGAGTAGAGGTTTATGTGTTATCTATATAGGACAATTTGAAGAGACGCTGATATACTTTTCAAATTAATTACTTTTTATAGTTCAAGTTCAAGTTCAACATAACCATGCTAATAGTCCATGCCACTCTTTCATTGTGGCACTTTGTAAGTTCTCTCTTTACTATCTTATATCTAGGAAACGGTTATTGGTTTGTGCATGAAGGATTTTGAATTTATGTATAAGTAACTTTTCCGCGATTGTGTTTCCGTAAATTAGCATTTTTATCGATAAAAGTAAAAGAGAGATTACATTTTCCGTATCTTTTTAAGGCATATCCGTGTTTTTTTATTTATTGGGCATTTTATTATTTTTCGCAAAAATATTTAAAGATTTTTAAAAATCCGGGGGCTGAACTATTAGACATAGATTCGTTGCCTAATACTTCTATTCACTAAAAAAAGTGTCATACATACAAATATATGAACAGGACACAAATTTTAAATAAAACATTATACAATTAAAACAGTGCGGAAAAATAAACGTTTCTTTCTCTTAAAAATTTTAAGGCTTTTTTATTTCAAATATAAGCATAAAGCTGTAATTTTTGACATATAAAAGTTTTAAGATTGCAAAGCGATTATCTGTCAGACCCTTTGTTGTAGAGGTTTCTTTCCAAATAAATTTGAAATATTTTTGTAGAATAATGGAAATACTAAACAAAATAATAGTATTTTATGTAGCAAGTGGCTGAGATGGTGCTTTTTTACAAGTGGGGCGTTTATAGTACGAGCCGAAGGTATATACAAAATTTTTTGTACCGTCATTCGAAATTAGAAAACAATACTTAAGCATCGTCAATAATTTCAAATTTTATTGATTTCTGACGTCACTGTTTAAGAACTAAATTTAAGAATATTTGTTCTTGTTAAGATTCCTCACTGGCATTATCAAAGAGGTAGAAGAAGTGTCATACGTATGACAGTTTGCTTTGTGTTTATTGTTTATTATGATTGTAGTTCGTGTCGGTTCATCATTTTTTTATTAATTATATTACATTATGGAGCATAAATTCGTTAAAGCTAGCAGTGAAAATTTACCTGAAGTGAACTACGTTATTATTCAAGAATTCTTTGCGAAAAATATGGACTGTTTCAGTGTTGAATTTAAGAGCGTGAAAAATGTGAGGTTAGTTTTCTTAAAATTGGAAATAAAACAAACATACGCGTAAAATTAAATCACTTAATATTGCAAAAACACAACTGATTTTATATAACTGCATACACAACGTCTTATAAATTAACAAATCAAAACTTCAAAACAAACAGAACACCAGAAAAATTAGCGTAACAACTGCTACACTGCTAGCTTAGCTGTCAGTTTATATTAGTGAAGTTTGAAACTCAATGGTGCCACACTGATATTTCATCTACGCTATACTTGCGGGAACATGAACTTCACGACTGTTGGCGGGAATTAATATTTTCAAATTACAAACCGAAATTAAAAGTACGTAGTCGTAAAAAAAAATTAAGAATAGATAGTTGCTTGCTTTACAAAATTTCTTATGCTAATGCACAGTGCCTTCCGAATTCCTTTACGTTTATGTTTTCGTAAACCCTGTAGTCATATTTTAAAATTTAAGAACTGTTGAAACTGAATATTTCCATGGAAATTTTGACATAATGTTTACTTATTTTTAATCGTCATCGTAGTTTTTTTTACGAAAGTTTATGTTTTCTGTAAGTTGTTTTTCTCATTTTTAAAATTACATATTTTTAATCTTTTTACGGCATATATTATTATTGTTATCTGTTCAGAGTATCTATATTCACTATTTGTATAACTTCGAAAGCAATGTTCTGATTTTAAAAACTTCGATATTAAATATTTTTTACTCATTTCCTTTATCATGATTAATTTTCTTCTCCACTTACATATTTACCTATGTTCAGAATTAAAAAAATAACAGCTGCCGAAATAGAATACTTTTATAGAAGTCTTGAATCATCGGCTTTATGTACCCGCTTTTCAGCTGTTTTTTTCATTAAGGTCTTTTAGAACCTTTCAGTTGTCATATATTTATATATTTTTGTATATCTTGTAAAAGAGTTTAAGAATTAAGAGCTACCGAAACTGAATATTTCTATGAAAATCTTGAATCATCGGCTTTGTGTACACACTTATTATTTGTTTTCTAATCATAACCTATTCAGAGCCTTTTTATTATCCTTTCCATTGTATGACTGGTGGTCGAGAGGTGAGCGCACTTGCCTCTCATCCAAAGGTTCCGGGTTCGATCCCCGGTCGTGACAGTGGAAAATACTGTGAGAGGGATTTTTCCACAATACAGGGATATTGGGTGTGTGTCCATTGTCTCTAAATGTGTAGCCCCCTCCCACACAAGGCTCTTCTAGAGCCTTCCGGGATAAAGGGGGTCGTAATTACCTGGGGTGTTATTTATTTATTTATATATTTTTAAGACTGGCGGTGGTGTACGTGTTAGGCAATAAGTTTGTATTTTTTTCTGTCTTTTTTTATATCTTCTATCATTATAACGGATAAATCGATTTAGATACGGTTTCCGCGATGCCACTTGCCATGTCTATAAGGAGGTTTATGTATATTTTAAATATTTAAACTTCGACTGCCATTTTGGATTCGACATATTGAAATGTCAAAAAAAGGTCGCGATTAAATTGAAAATGTATTGCATTTCGAACAAACTCAAAATACAATTAATTTTGGCGCATCTCTGCCACGTGACATTTGATTGGCATGTAACATTTCAAAAGTTCATGTCTATTAAGACATCTGACAATGATGAACGATCTCTCACAATTTAAATATAAAAGGTTTTTAATGAAATTTTAGTAAAAGGTGGCAAAGCTCACCTCCAAAACGTGCAATTAGTAAAACAATTTGGATGTATTGAACCCACCGAAATTACCGTAATAGATATTCGCATCATATTTACGAGGTGACACACTACCTGCAGCCAATCCTGGTTTTGACGTCATTGATCGCTGCATCAGATCTCTACGTCAGATCTCTGCTTATTAATCTCCTTTTAAATATTTCTTTAGATTACTTACTGTTTTTGGTAAATACGAAAATAAAGAGTATAACACAATCAATCGGTGTACTACTAAAACTATAAAAACATCGCTCGTGAAAAATAGAAAAAAATTTGCGTCTGTCAGCACGTTTCTTTAATAATAATAATAAACACCACAGAAATTAGACAACCCTCAATTCCAGATACCAGAGGCTTGGCGGAAGGGGGTTATACATTCAAAAAACGCGGACATACAACCATTTCCTCTGACAGTGCCGGAGCCGGGATTCGAACCTGGTGGCGCGATACCCGTGTGATTAATCGCGATTGCCGCCTCGCGCCTTAACCAACGCGACTATCGGCTATCGGTAAGCAAAGATAACTTAATAACGGAAAGTATGCCTGTATTAAAACCCAAATCGGAAATTAGTGTACGAGGCTGGATTATTTACTTAAAAAAAAACTTAAGAAAAGAAAAAAAAATATCAGTAAATTGAGTTCCTTAAATGAATTACCACCTTTGATTAAAGGACAAAATATCGTGTATATTACAAGTATTTCGCCAACGCAGCTAGCATCATCAGCAGGTGATTGGAATGCAATAGTGATACATTTCTCCAAGCTTTCTGTTTGTACTTTTTATGGCAGTATCCCTTTATCTATAATATCTACGTATATATCTGTAAAAGTATTAGCTGATCTTGTTTTGAGTTTATTCCATTCTTTAACAGGGTTCTTAAATGATCTTCTTAGCAAATACTCATCTCTAATTATTTTAGATAGCACACCTTTATATATAAGCAATAATGATTTATAGCAGTAGACTTTCTACTGTCTGGAACAACACTGTACATAAACACTGGTCTTCTTATCTCCTAGCATCGGTGATTGGAATTGATAGCTGAACTAGACAGATGTAAATAAGCGACAAAAATTGTTTATTCTACGCGTAGTCAACTTAAGAAAAACAGTTCCCTAATAGCACCCAATTCCCAAATGGTTGTTTGTTTCTATTGATTTCACCTCAACGACACTTCTATCATAAAGTGATGGTAACAGTGGAATTCGAACTACTTCTTGGAGATACGTGAAAACTATTTCGTAGAAGGCGGATTTGACTCATCTCGTTTAAATATGAAAATAAACCAGAAGTTATTAATCGTTGGCTTATCGGTGCCTTGAAAGTTGACACATTTATTATCCTAGATGCGAAGTACGCACACATTTATTTATTTACTTAGATACAGGCACCCAATAGATAATCAATTATAGGATGGAAATGTCAACAAGCTTGGTTTCGGTACGTTGGCTTCACCCTCAAGACTGCCACCGTCCTGGGACTTGTACTGAGTATTTATAGGAGGTGCGGACTGTAGCAGTGACCCTGAGGTTGATGAATTTGGTGAAACTCTCAGAGAGTCGTCCTTGCGTAGAGAGTCCAGGAAAGATTGCGGATAATGTCGGTTGGGTACTAGCTCTTAGAGTTTAGTATTTTATTTCCTGCAGAGAACATAGCCCTGTGTTGCCTACAGAATTGTCAAGGGAGAGGTCCTTGTGTTTCAGAGAAGAGGTCTATAATTGCACTCTCGCCGGTGGTCAGACGAAGAAAGAAAGATAGGAGCCGCACCCAAGGGAAAAAACACTCTCCAAAAAAACAAATCGCTTCCGCCGATGCCATAATCAAATCACAAGCCGAATATGACAGAACACAGTACAGAGCCACATGCTCTCATAACCGTGCAGGATTGATTTTCTTGCAACTTGAAATAATAACTAAACCATTGCTGGGCAATCCAAAACGTGTGTTAATAAAATAATTACAGACATATTTAAGCAAATTTCAAAGGATAGCTGATGAAACAATTATTGTGGAACGCAGAAATTCAGGCACGCCCCTGGATAGCCGCAGATACTACACAATTTCACTCTGAGTGTTGGTAAGTTTGGGATTGGAATTGGTTGGGAGGGTGGTCAATAAAAATTATTGAACCACAGCACTTAGGCCCCATTGGGCCCCTTGTACATCCTCCCTGTAGGCAAATCCTCCGCCTAGGCCTCCAACCAACCCTAATCTTGTGAAATAGGTGGTGATGCTGCCTAGGGGCATCTCCCTTATATCGGCCAAAGTAGGCCAACGTTCTCCCAAAATGGATTCTCTGATTGATGAGACAGCAGAACAGTCACAGAGTACATGTTGAACCGTCTCATCTTCTTATTCACATCCTCTACAGAGAGGTGCTTCGCTTAATCTCATATTATTTAGATGTTTCCTTAACGGACAGTGTCCAGTCTGGATTCCCGTTATAAAACGTAGGTTCCTTCTGGACATTGCTAGGTAGTCCATTGCTGTACTCTTGTTGGGATATTTTAGTAGTCCCTAGCAAGCTGACAGCTGTTTGTTTCATCCCACAGTTTCTTGAATTCATTGTGGGTGTTCTCTTTAATTATTTGTATTATCGCCGTGATCGGTAACAGACTGGCCAGGCCTGGTCCAAAGATACTTAGGCCTGCTGCCTTCTTCGCCAGTCTGTCGGCTACTTTGTTGCACGTGTCCTTTCACCCAGCATACCAGTATGTTATTCATGCTGGAGGCACCCACAAGGGCTTGGTGACATAACCATACTGCTCCCGCGGTAATTTTGTAACTTCTCGGGGCTAGTAATGATTGTCTACAATCTGTGTAGATCCTGATTGTTTTGCCCGTAATTTGTCTTGGGACAATCTCTTTTGCAGCGATGGTTATGTCCGTCAGTTCCGTTTGTACTACGCTGGCTCGCACATCCATAGCCCATTTATATTGGATTTGCAGACTTCTGGAGTATATTCCACATCCTGCTCCATCCTTCTTTTTTGATCCGTCTGTGAAGATGTTGATCACACCTTCGCCAGCAGCCTCCTTCTCACTATTCGTCTGTATTATGTAGGGTATGTCAAAGACAAACCGGCGAGAAATGCCATCAATGCAAGCCTGCAGAAGAAGTGTCTTTCTGACAGCCTCATTCCACAGGCGACCTCTGGCCTCTCCACAGCCTACATTTGGTTGTATGCCAACGGATTTGAGGCGTACCATTGTTGTCAGAGCCACTTCTCCTAGATATATATCTAGTGGTGGCTGGCAGACACAGCATTACCTCCAAAGCTCTCGTTGACGTTGTTCGCATAGCTCCGGTTAAACTTAGGCAGGCAACTCTCTGCACTTGGCTGAGCTTGACCTTAGCTGTAGTCTGTTTGCTCTTAGGGCACCAAGCGACAGCTTCAGAGGTTATCATTGGTCATATGGCGGCAGTATATATCCACATGACCACTTTGGGTTTCATTCCCCAGGTTTTCCCCACGGTCCTGCGGCACTGCTCATAAGTTGAACAGAAACTAAAAAGTTGCTAAATGAACTAGGCCAACAAATTCAATATATAAATTACAAAGTTATAATGACATAACTCCGAAACTACTCGGCACGAAATAAACCTGTAACACCAATTGCGACAATTTCTTATTGTGAGGTCGTTCTATCGCGATCATCTTCGGAAACTCCCCAAGACTGTTCGAAATACCTTTTCCTGCACGTTTGTACTCCGAAAACATATATACACAACTATGACGATAGAATACGGTCAGTGTTCACAATTTACTATTACCCGTATAATGTCAACCGATGGCACGCCAATTTATTACCCGCCGGAGAATTACCGAACCACTTGACTACAATCAAAGCGCACATCATATTGCGACTAGATCCCTTCTCCACCAGCAACGGTCAAACGTAAATTGCGCATACCTACTATTGCTCGTGTTTTATTTCAATAAATTGATATCAGTTTCTCTGAATTTTTTAACTGAAAATGATCTGAGATCACCTCATAAGAAAAATTAACTGTTTCTTTTCATACAGCAGGGGCATTAACCTCCTGTAAGCGCCCTTGTCCGTTGTCAAATGAGTGATTGAACTGATTTTAGATACAATAACACCAGCGTGTTTCTTTATTACGTACTCGTAGTTTCCAACAACATGCCATATAAATCTTACTTATAAAATATCTATAAATTATTACGCAAGAATGTCATAAAAGCGTATTTTTGTTTATTCTTGCTTATTTGGGCTTAACACTCCCATAAAATATTATCTAAATACCGCACAACGAGGTCGAAGATTTAATCATCCCAAAATAAACAATCACTCATGTGAGTTTTTACATAATTGGAGTACCTGCTGCACTATGACCTTGCCGCCTGCTGTTGGCTATCTATTTGACTTATCAATTGCTTTTGGTGAATTTTATTTACAAAATGATTTTCAGAAATTGCTATAACATCGTTACTAAGCAAATTCAAGTTCTGATAATGAATAATCTGGATATAACACGATTTTTAAAAAAATCATCTTTTTAAATACGGCGCCGCCACTCTTAAGGTTGTTTTTGATAAAAGCGGAAGTGCTAACGAAAACGTCAAACGTCTAGTAACGAAAAGTCTCAGAAAAAAATATAGTATGGTATTACTTTGAATCCATACACATATCCTGAATTATCGACATTGACTTAATATTTTTTAATTATTTTAGTAGGTATTAACAATTCAATAGGCTTCATTTAAGTGTGTGTGATTTTGTTTTGAAATCGGTATTAAAATTAATTTCGAATTCCAAAATCTACTAGTTTTTAGCTTCTATAAAAGTTACGTGCTGCAAACTGTAAACAAATACTGTGACTCTAATTTAAAAAATGTAATATGGTAGTGTGCAATATCTTATCTCCTTTTTTTCAATATCTGGAATTTTCGACATGTTCCTCTGCTGATATTTAAGCACTTATGCACTGATACATATGTAGGTAATTGAAATATAACAATATTTACAACTGTTAAGAAAAACATGTACTTGACAACGATTGTAAGATTATCAAACTTGAAGTTGAGGCTCTTGCAGTATTATTACTCACAATAAGTTACAAGTGATCTTTCTGCAGATATGTTGTTTTGATGATAAATTGTATGTAGAAAAGAGTCCTATTTTCAGAGAAGCAACCAAGATGATTAAAATAAAAACAAAAAAGATAAACGAAAACCGTGGATGATCCAAGATATACAGGGTGTTAGCTAATCGGTGGCAGTCCTTATAAAAAATAGTTGTGCTCATAAAATGGAGTAACTTTTCTATTTAACATTTTCGTTTACTATGCCAAGTAACCGAAATTAAAAATTAGTTCATTTCTAGGATATATTGGAAATTAACACAAGCCGGCAACGTTGCACGTTACATTTGTCATTGCTCGCAGCAAGCGCTCGGTTTTGGTTTTATTTTAATCAGGAAGCATTTTATGGTGACTTAAGTTCTAGCCCTGTTGAAACGATTGTTCCCATGGATGACGTTAATGATAAGATCCCATTTTTAAATGATAATATTCTATTTCTTTTTAACCATCATGCATCACTAAGAACCTTAAAAATCTTCTTTCCTATTATTTGGGTTTTCTACCACATGTATTATTATCCTCTTCAAAACAAATCACCGAATCTACAAAATAATAGAATTATTGGAAAAAAACCTCTGCGCCCGTGACGTTTACGCCAAAGGAAAAGTCAGAGGTTATGTTTTGCAAATAATATAAATCGGAATAAACACAGAAATAATGTATTTTGCTGACGTTTCGGAAAGTAATCTCTTTCCGTTTTCAAAGCTATTTTTTGGAAGAACTCTTATTTTGCTGTGTATGTCAAATACACAGCTTTAAGATTCTGTTTATGTTATTTCCATAGATACTTACTACTTACACAGAACATAGAACAGATGATATTTTCTTTTAAAAATCACCAAGAAGTATTCTCCGTGGATAACGGACAACATAATATTGCTTATATCGCTCAGAAATAAAGCTCGCAACAAATAGCGCTGAACAAGAAGTGAAAGCCCATTGTAATTACTATAAAACATTACGAAATTATATCACTCTATCCGGTAAAAATGAAAAAACCATACTTTGAAAACAGGTTAAGGGTAACCGGCATCACTCAACTTTGGAAAGACTTAGATGTGTTAAACAATAAAAACAGGAGGGAGAAAATATACAGAATGCCTTGAAAAATACTGACGCAATTAACAGTTATTTCATCAACAGTATTCCTAATATGCCACTCAATCAAAATGTATCTGAACGATATAATAATACCGTTAGAGATTGTATTATTGATACCTACGAATTTCATCCTCTATCTAAATATAAGATCCAAAAAATTATATACAATATTAAATCAAACGCACAAGGCTCAGATGGGCTCCTCAACATTGTTACGATATTTTAGCATATCGTAAAAATTAAACGAATTTCTCAAGTATTTTTAATAATATGAGATTTTAATACGGTTGGGGACACCTATGAGTCAGGGTATGAACTTGTGATTTTTATTTCTTTTCGAAATCGTCGGAATAAAAAGAGATTTTATAAGAAAGATGGAGTTTTTTTTTTTGGTAACAACCGGCATTCTAGATAAGGCGTTTTGTAAAATTAAAAGCGAAGTAACGGCCGGGTGGGTGTTTAAAAAATTATACATTGACGTAAATTACGGATAAAACACCCCAAAAAGCCAGTAAGAGGGAGTCTGTTGAGGGCTGATTATTTGGATCAAAGGTACCCTCTTGAACAGTTGGTTGTTTTGGATAAAGTACTTTGCGTAAGTGTGCAGACGTCTTCTGCAAGTGTTAGGGGAATCGGCACGAGGAGGTAAGCGTTTGCATTATTTTATTAAACTTGAACATGTAGTAACAAGTGTGTAATAGCCAAACTATGTATTATATATCGAGGTTAAGACCGGTTATCGATTTCTTTTAGACGTCTTTTTGTGTACCCGTTTATTTTGGGCTCGAATTGGAATATCAAATTGTAAAAATCACTTTTGGGATAGTCAGCAGCAGGTTGCAGAAAATCTTTGGCGGATCACTTGTCCGAGGGAGGTCGAAATAAGAACCGTTCCCATAAAGGCATATTGGAGCGGCTCGCAGTCACCTAAATATCCCGCTCGTAGGAACCTCCCTGTTAAACTGGAGTGTGAGATAACTATACAAAGTTGCTAGTTGAAAAATCTGTTACAAAAGCAATAACAACTTGAGAATTCACCAGTATCATAAATAATAATAATTATAGTATAAGTAGGTTGTAAGGTAGCGGCTATTTTAGACAACAGTATTTCTGTATTTAAACACACATATTTTAACGCGTTTTAAATCTATTTAAGTTTATAATAGGGTTTTTGGACGGCCCAGCGATATTTATTTTTACGTTATCTAGGAGAATATCTGTACACCACCGTATATGTATGTTGAGTAATTATTGTTGTAATATATAGTTGTTTATACACTTAAAGGTTTCATGTTCTTATTTTATCATCATTACATTGGCAACTTGGAATTATATTTAGTGGTTTATTGTCCAAGTTTTACGAAGATTAGTTAGGGTAAAATTAATATTTAAACCACTTGGCGCCCCTGAGCATTTATTGTTCATTTTCTTTTTTTTTTGTGTTATTAAAAACAATCACCGATCCACGACCCTTAGTACGAGCAAGAACATTACTTGCCGAACTTAATCCTCAAAAAAATATATGTATGTTAACGTTAGTCCCTGAAAATTAACAAACAAACAGGGAATTTGGGGTAATAACATTAAATTGCTATTAATGTGTTATCCCTTTGTCGTACCATTTGTCACAGATATTAACTTTTGCTCACTGAATGGTGTAGTTCCGGAAATTTGGAAGGAAGCTATAGTACAACCGATTCCTAAAAAATCAAATGCTGAAAAATTTCAAGATTTGCGTCCCGTTAATATACTGTCAGTTTTGTCGAAGGGACTGGAAAGAGAGGTAGATTTGCAACTCCGGCAGCATGTTTCAAAATTTCACATTTTGCCTGAGGTTCAATCAGGTTTTCGTCCGCTCCATAGCAGTGAAACAGCCCTGCTGAACATCACTGATGATATACTAAGAGGGACTGATAAAAAATGGCTACAGTATTAGTGCTTTTCGACTTTTCGAAAGCATTCGACACTATCAATCATGAAATACTTTTAGCTATATTGAAATCTATCCATCTAAATAACAATGTCATCAGTTTCTATCGCAGTTTCCTATCCAACCAAACACAAAAAGTTAAAATTAAGAACGTGTCTGCTCTCCTCAGTACGTCGTCGGGAGTTCCACAGGGATCTATATTAGGTCCATTGCTGTATACTTCAGATTTTATAAAAATATTTAAGCACTGACATGTTCATTTTTATGCTGACGATACGGAGTCTTTTGATCCTTCTCAGCATATCGAGGCATCGACTATAATCAATCTAGATATTGCGGCTCATGTGTAGATCATGTCTTGAATACTAATTCCGATAAAACTGCCATTTTAAAATATATATTTTCAAATGATTTTTAATAACCACCATTTCTCAAATAAAAAGGTTAAAAGAGTAGTATGCGAATCTCTTGTTTTATCAAAATTTAACTCTGCTAACTCGGTATATAGTACATGTTTAGATCTGAGGACTCCCGTAGAATTCAGAACCCTGTTTAAGGTGAATTTCCGGTGTCCGGCGCCGGCAGGGTATTTCGCATAAACTTAATGAAATTGGATGGCTTGCCATGATTAAACGTCGTTTCTTACACTCGGCATGCTTATTTCACAGAATCATTATAAATGAAATTCTAAATTATCTACATAAAAAAATATCGTATTAAGTCAGATGGTCACAGCCTCAACATCACATTTAAAGGAACCCTAACACCTCCCACGAACCGCACTGAATTATTCAGACGTTTATTTACTTACCAAATTTCCAAAATTTGCAACTCCGTCCCATCTAATTTTAAAAACAAATCATTATCCACATTTAAACATTATGTTAAAAAGTATCTCTTTATGCAAATATAGTCAAGGACAATGGGGAAAAAGAGAAAAGTAAAAAGATAAAAAAAAGAAAAAAGGGTGAAGGAGGGAAAAAGGAAGAGAAGAAAAGAAAACGGAAAGAAAGGGGAAAATGAAGAAGGGGGGAATGGCACATTCTCTATTCTCGCTTTCCTACACTTTTATTGCATTGCAATGATATTGAGTTGTGGGATATGTTTGTACGTATCATTGTTTATTTACTTATAAGTTATACTGCTCTTATGAGTTGTGCATGATATAGTTATTATTATAGCATGCCATTATGCTTAAGACAAAAAACAGAGGTAGCGTTACTCACTATCATCTGATCTTCGACATTTATCCATTAGGTCATCTTAAATGTTATACGTATGATATTTGTAATTTGTCTATACTTGCTGAATGGAAAATAAAGACCTATTTTTTTTTTTCGGTTACCCGGTGCTGGACAGGACTGCCGTGGCCTCCGACTCCACACGGCAGTCCCGCCAGCGATTAATTACAACCACTCCCCACAACCCGCGGGGTTAGTGACTGTAAGTACCTAAATCATGTGCCCTTAGTAGACGAAGGGAACCCAGAATGACCGCTTTCTGCATCTGGCCTGCCAACCATTCGGCTGACTTCTGGCAGACCGGTATGGCTTGTAATTCAGAGAGCAGCGTAGGCCTCATCCCACCGAGTACACCGATAATCAGGACGACCATCTTGATAGAGTAGTCAGGATACAGCGCGTGGAGCTCATACTGGAGATCTCGGTATTTTGTCCGTTTTTCCTCCTCCTTCAAGATGATATTTGTCTCGACAGGCGCCGAAAACTCGATGACATACATCACCTTGGTTTGGTGGTCGAGGAGTACTATGCCAGGCTTGTTGGCTTGGATTAGCCTGACGGTCGGAAACGAGAAGTTCCAATAAATTCGGCATTTCTCGTTCTCGACAACGGACTCGATCTCTCCGGGGAAATAAGGCAGCACTGGTGTTTGGTCTACCTCATACGAGTGCCGTAGTTGGTAATAAAACACTCGTAAAGCCGCGTTATGCCTATGGATGTAGGTCGAAGTCGCATAAATGGGATATGCAGATAGTAAGTGCATGAGCGACTCTGGCGCCTGATGGCAAGTCCTGCAGTTAGTGTCAGGAACTTCCACATTCATAACGCGACTACGGTATAGTAAAGTGTTTATAACACCATCTTGGCAAGCCACAATAAATCCCTCAGTCTCCGACTTTAGTCCTGCTGACTGTAGAAAAGCGAAGGTCAGCTTTGTCGATTATCCTAGTGTCTCTGTGTTGTTATAGAATACACTATGCATATGCTTATCGACATGCTGCCTGAGTAGATTTCTATGCTCAGCAGCTTTAATTTGGGCTGTCAGACGATTTGGCGGAAGCTCAGTTACTGACTGTACGTCAGCACCTCGCCTGAAGTCGAAAACGAGACCGAGTTCATCTGCGACCCTTCGTGCTGCCTTGAAAATAAAGACCTATTTTTTTTTTTTTTTTTTTTTTTTTACAAAAAATCAGTCACCCTACTCTGTGGCTCCGACCCTCACAGAGGGGAGCTGGTAATACCAATAGCCACTCCCCACGCCCGTGGGGTGAGTGACTACCGGGTCCGCGAATCGTGTGCCCTGAGTAGACGTAATGAACCGAGGATGACAGCCTTCTGCATTCTGCCGGCTAAGATCTCTGCCGAATCTCGGCATGCCGGTATGATCTTTAGTTCTGAAAGCAGCGTCTGTCTCATTCCACCGAGGGCTCCTATAATCAGTACCACTATTTTAACAGAATGGCCTGGATAAAGCCTGCGGAGTTCGAAGAGCAAATCTCGATATTTTGTCCGTTTTTCCTCCTCTTTCAAGACAATGTTGCTCTCAGCGGGAGCTGAGAATTCCACGACATACATTGTCTTGAGTTGGTGGTCGAGGAGTACTATGTCAGGCTTGTTGGCTTGTATTTGCCTGACGGTGGGAAACGAGTAGTTCCAATAAATTAGGCACTTCTCATTCCCCACAACGGACTCAATATCCCCCGGAACGTAAGGCAGCACTGGTGTTTCGTCTATCCCATACGAGTGCCTTAGATGATAGTAAAGCACTCGTAATGCTGCGTTGTGTCTATGAATATAGGCCGAGACTGCGTAAGTCGGGCAAGCCGACAGTAAGTGCATTACAGTCTCCGGCGCCCTGCGGCAGGCCCTGCAGCTGACATCAGGGACCTCCATACCCATGACACGACGTCGATAGACGAGAGTGTTAAATACACCATCCTGGCAAGCCATTATGAATCCCTCGGTCTCAGACTTCAGCCCAGCTGACCTTAAGAAGGCGAAGGTCAGCCTTTCGGATAAGCCGAGGTCTTCTATATTTTTATAGAAGATCCCGTGCAATGGCTTATCCTTATGGAGCTGCAGAAGGATGTTGTGTTCTGCAGCTCTAATGTGGGCTTTTAGTCGAACGGGTTCCAACTCGGTGACAGAGTCGGGGTTTACCCGCTCGACGTCGAAGATGAGACCAAGTTCATCGGCTGCTCTGCGTGCTGCCTTAAAGAGAAAAGCTCCTACCTCTGCATTTTCATGGTCTCGGACCATGCAGAGGAGGGGATCCGAACTCCTGATGACCTTACATGCTCCATCCAGAACCATCCTGCTATGGAGACTCTCCAAGCTCAAGAGTCCACGGCCTCCCCGATGTCGTGGGAGATATAACCGTGGAACGGACGATTTAGGATGCAAGCTCCTATTGAGATGCATCTTCTTGCGGGTTACTACATCGAGTTGACGCAGCTCTTCTCTAGTCCACTTCACTACTCCGAAAGAGTAGAGAAGGATCGGAACGGCAAGCATATTTGTAGCAGACACCTTGTTCTTCCCCGACAGTTCTGAAGACCAGATCTGTCGGAGTAGGTGCTGATACTTGCCGCGGAGAGCGTTTTTCACTACACTCACTTCTTGGGTGGAGCGTTGCTCGACACCCAAGTAAGTGTACGACTCTCCGGCATCTAGATGGTGTAAGATGCTTCCGTCCACGAGCTGCGCGTCCTCTCCGTAGTCACCGCATCGCCCTCTCTTGAGATGGATCAGTGCGCATTTGTCCAACCCGAACTGCATACCGACAGCCTGCGTGTACTCCTGTACCACCCTAAGGGACTGCTGGAGATCCCTCTCTCCAGAGGCATAAAGTTTAAGGTCATCCATATAAAATAGATGGGTGACCTTATGCCTCCTGTCGCCGGGGGTACCGCAGTTGTAGCCACGGGTTTTCCGGAGCGAGACGGATAATGGCAGTAGTGAGATGCAAAAGAGAAGGGGGCTGAGGGAATCTCCCTGAAATACTCCTCTTCTGAATGTTACCGACTCTGTTTGGACTCTATCGTTACCCGATGTTATGGTAAAACGAGTCCTCCAGAGCGGCATCAGTTCTTCAATACATCTCACTACGGGGCCTGGTACCACAAGACATCGGAGCAAGTGAACAATGAGCTCATGCGATGTCATGTCAAATGCCTTGCGGTAGTCGATCCAGGCCATAGAGAGGTTCCGCTTATACTGCATGGAGTCCTGCGTGACACATCTGTCGATCAGCAGGTTTTCCTTGCAGCCAGCGACACCTCTCTTCGACCCTCGTTGCTATTATTATTATTATTATTATTATTATTATTATATTTTTTCATATGTTTGAATGTTCGGTTTAATCGTTGTCCTTACATGTAATTGATATCTTAACCACTGTATTCGAAATATTTATACCTAACAGGTGACACTATACCTTGAAGATCTTACAACAATTAAAACATTTTCCGGAAACCGCGTTCTCGCCTCACACATCTTCCAGCGACTTGTATATCAGTGTATGCGCGGAAGTTATACAACCTTAGGCGAGGGTTGTATAGGAGATATACCATCCTTCGGAGGGGATGTAAAGCCGTCGGTCCCTTGTCTATTAAATGTTAGGCAAGTAAAAGATCCCTACTCTTCTTAAGGGAAGAGGTTCGGCAAAATTCCTGGTTGGGGGTAGCTCGTCTACAGGCGTCGGTGTTAGGCCTCAGTAGCGGAAATAGGCCGATGTTAAATAAATGTATAAAAAAAAAAAAAAAACATTTTCGCCTGGACTTGTTATTTACCTATATTTTTAATTTTTGTTTATGAAAAAATTTTCAAAATGCAGATATATTTCAAAGTGTTTTCGAGTTCTTAAATTTCAAAATTTTCAACACTGGCATACATTTAGAACGAGATGATTTATTTCTCAGAATGGTTTATTTTAAGTTTAAACAACAACTTTCCGTTAATAATAAACATACAATAATTCATTGCTATTATCATTCATAATTAGTCTATATATAGTATAAACACAAGAGAATTTATCAAGCATAATAAATAATTTCTTCATTTCTTGAGTTACTTGTAGTTATCTGCATAACTGTTTCATTTTTTCAAACGAAACGCCAGATAAAAAGAATTCAATGTTAATAATAATAATAATAATAATAATAATTTATTCACCATATGGAATGATACAATAGTATATATTATGGTAAGTCAAAATAAAAAATACAATAAAAGTAGCAAAGAAGTAATGAATATATAACAACAGTAAATATAACAAACAGCTTAACAAAATAAGACAAACGACATTTACTATAAATAAATATATAAACAGACAGATAAAAAGATACACATTTATACATATACAAACGCGTCACAGTTATAATAACAATAATAATAATAATAATAAATAATATATTCACCATATGAAATTATACAATAGTATATGATATGGTAAGTCAAAAATAAAAATAAAAAATACAATAAAAATAGCAAAAAGTAATAAAATAGATAGCAAAAGTAAATATAACAAACAGCTTAACAAATTAAGACAAACAACATTTACTGTAAATAATACTAAAAATAAAAGCAATGTAAAGAGAATTAAAACAATGACATAACACTAGATACCAGTGTTAAAGGTTAATGCTAAAATATTCTTCAGCACTATAAATCGATCTTTTTAAAAGTAGTTCCTTTAATTTTGCTTTAAACAGTTTTAAGCCAGATATTTCTTTCAGATAGTTAGGGAGATGATTGTATATCTTAATGGGCATAACCGTCACACCATTACTAACAACGGAGAGATTGTGTTTAGGCAACAAAATGTTATTCGTGTGTCTCAAACTGTAAGGTATATTTCGATCGGAATATTGATTAAATTGGTTAATATTAGACTTGATAAAGAGACAACATGATAGAATATATAAAGCTGGCAGCGTTAGTATTCTAAGTAAAACGAATAAATCCCTGCACGAATCGGTAGAATGTTTGAACACCATAGTCCTAATTACTTTTTTTTGCATGATGAAAAGATCATTAATTCTGCTTGAGTTGCCCCAGCAGAGAATACCGTAATTTAATAGTGACTGTACATGTGCAAAATAATAAGTTTTTAGTATTTCTAAACTCACACAAGAACGAAGAACGTTAATGTGTATCTCGTCGTAAAATAAATCATCCTCAACTGGCTTCCCTCTTGAGCGGATTGTATGATTCAGTGGTCTCCAAACTTTCTCGGTTTAAGACGCCTTTAATATTACCCGCGTAATACATCTCATTTTCTGAAAATTCATCACTTTCATTCATATAATCTTCCTGGCTATTATTCTCATCGTCATTTAAAATGATTTCGTTACAACCTTCAGTCATATTTGTTTGCAAATAATCGGTGATTGGAATGTCACCCACATTGTCACCATCTAAATTGAAATTATCTGATACATTAATGTTCACATTCATTTCTTTAATATTCGATCAAGTTTAATGCTATGATCACTAATCTCAACGTCTTTTTGCTGTTTAAAATTCATTGAGAATTTTAAAAATATCGTTCCATTGCAGGATCTAGGTTCAATATTTGCCGATAAAATGCAAATTTTTCCAGCGAATTTGAAGCGCCCGAAACTTGTCTTCGACCGCCACCGCTCCCACACTAACTATCGGAGCTACGGTAATATTAAACAATTGCCACATCAACATTTTTTTTAATAATCGAGTCGAAAACTTTTGCATAGGATTCTTTGAATCTTCCTCTGTAGATTCCAACTAAAATCATTCCTTAATATTAATAAACAACGCCATAACGATTTTTTTTTTAAACTTTATCTCAACTTCTATTGGCCGTAAAGACTTTTTTTAAATTCGTGAAAAAATGTCAGCTATCAGATGCTTTTGTCAGCATTTCGATAGCACGCATCGCCGAAGAGATATTCTATTTAAAACATAATATTTTTAGTCGTAAACTCCTCTATAAAATCCTTATTTTACTATAAGGAAAACCAACCGCTACTCTCCGGGCTATGTTCCCCGCCGAGCGCTGAATTACAAGTTACAAGCCTGGTGCGTTAAGTGTAATAATTGCATATTACCATCAAAACGCTAATGCTTCGATTGCAACAAACACCAGCCGAAAGACTGATCCTACTTAAAGGAGCTCTCGTGCCAGTCGTCACACACCACTTGCAGACCGCAGTTTCGAGCTGTTGGCTCTCGTCAGTGCAATGTAGGAATATAGCGAACGACACGAGAATCACTTGAGGCGCCATCTAGCGGTCCATGGCGCCTGCCGACTATTTTACACGTCGCTATCCCAAAGATACCGAAACGTACTAAATTGTAAAAATACCGGGATGTACCAAATAGTCAAAGGATCCTCGTGCCGGTCGTCACATGCCTACCTTGCACTGACGAGAGCCAACAGCTCGGAACTGCAGTCTGCAAGTGGTGTGTGACGACTGGCAAGAGAGCTCCTTTAAGTAGGATCAGTCTTTCGGCTGGTGTTTGTTGCAATCGAAGCATTAGCGTTTTGATGGTAATATGCAATTAATACACTTAACGCGCCAGACTTGTAACTTGTAATTCAACGCTCGGCGGGGCTCATAGCCCGGAGAGTAGCTGTTGCTTGCAGTCTGGTTACGTTCCTTATAGTAAAATAAGGATTTTATAGAGGAGTTTGCGACTAAAAATATTATGTTTAATATTCCGCCCTCTAAAAGCACATTTGAACTATGTTTTTCTATTGTTTATTAACAATTAAAAAAAGTTATTTTAGCATGTTTTTTGCAATGGCTCATAAAAAAATTAGCCGATTTTGATGAACTAGGTCTCATTTTGTAGATTGTTTTTTTCTAAAATCAATAGTTTTTCCAAAACTCGAAAAAACCATTTTCTCACACATTAGTTGTTTATTTGCCACGCAAAAAAATTGAAGCCTAAGAAACCCTTTATTGCTACCATCATTCTGAACATTCTGGATTCGGCTTATACCTAGAAAAATTTTTTGTCCAAATCATCTCATTTTCATACTAATTCGACTGGAGTAATAATGTAATACGCACTAGCGAAAAGCACACAAATGAGTGGCACATTGTTTAATAAACCTTTATGCCTGACTATAATAATATACATACACATGTATTTAACTTTGTCAAACAAATATAATAGAAATTTACCTAGTGGACTTTAATGGATCTTAAATTGATTTATAGCACATCTATGTGAAAACATATATGATACTTACGTAGAAGGTTACATAACATATCCTTCGTTATTCCCTATCTGGTAATTAATTGAGTAAATTAAATAACAGTATAATTTGAAATTATTGGCTACTGTCATAGATCTCTAACATATTATTTGGGAAAATTACAATTTAAAATGTTTAACGAATGTTCATTCTGTTTCAGTCGGCATGTGGTTCATCATGCTATCAGTTGCGTCATTAGCAGGTATAGCGTCGGCCATACCATGTGAAGAGGCGCGTCTTAAGTGTGCATACCGGATGGGATGTGGAATGGCTCTACAGAACTACCTCGTTGGATGCTCCGGAGTACTTCAAGGTCCCTACCCGACGCACTGTCCTGAAATCTGTCAGTATTCCTTAATTGCACTCACCTCCACAGACGAAGGAAAAGATCTAATGAACGTAAGTGTATATAACTCTTTAAACGATTGAATTGTTCCTACTGTTGGCTCTCGAGAGAGTCTGCGTGAACATGTAAAAAACAAAACAATTTGATTGGAAATTGTGACTAAAATCCTGATATCTAATTTTCAATTAATTAGAAAGTCAAACTGACTTGAGTTCAATTGGAGCTAAGTCAGCTCAATATGGCAGTTCCGCCGGTTGAGATATTAAATGGCCATCAAGAATGAGCCAGACAATTAAAAGATGGCATATTGTAATCACAGATTGAATTTGTTTTAACATTATTAGCATACAGTAGTAACTCACAGGTCAGCTTCAAGTTCAAATCATTAATGAAGATAATAAAAATAGGGGACCCAGAATATATCCCTTTGGGCCTGTGAACGATCCATCTTTACGCGTCTGAAGTACTTTTATTATATTTTCCAAAGTGGATATTAAACGTTCACAAAGAAAGGTTCAAATCGACTGTTTCAGACGGAGATATAAAATCTATACTTACTGTTCGTTTTTTCTTAACTGCTTCATTGATGATACTAATTGGACGTCGTAACACTATAAATCTAACACAGTAAATACTAACACTTTCTTAAATTTAAACCTGAAAAGGAATTTTGAAACACAAGAAAAAGACAATATAAAATTCAAAAATATATATTAAATCTTTTAAAAAATTATGTTTTTGCAAAAGGTTCAGGAAAAATGTATTGACAAACTATAGTCTGGCCCGTGTACAACATATAGTGAGGAACGGAACGACTCATAATGTACCAACTACCATCCAATGTTTAGTTTTTAGCAAACGATTACACCAAAAGATTCAGTAAAACATTCAATGTTTATAATTTTTTGGTGGGCTTTTGCTTGCCTGTCTATTGACGTATTTTCAGTTCAATATCAATTTTGGTCGCTTCTCGGAGCTTAAAAATGCTTGAATCGCAACGACTTTGAATTATATTTTGCAATTATAGATTCATACGTTCAGGCAAGGCGGTCCCATGCATGTTCTAAGTACATGGTAACTATAATTTTTTTACACCGAATCACTGAGGAACCGGTTTAGGACAAATACCGTTAAAATCCATCATTTTCCTTTCAAAATCGACTGCTAGAGAATGAATGGGCACCCTCGACGCTAAGGGCTACTTTCGCTAAAACTCTCGAAATACTTTGACTAGAGACTGGATTAACTTGTCCTCATATTTAACACAACGCATGAGGTGCAGTGCTTAACAACGTGGATTCGCAAAAGGGTTTTTAATTTTGAAATTTTCGGTTTTTGATACACTTTCTAATTTTTGCTGGTCAGGGCGACATTACGTCCCTGTGCAGCGACATTTACTATACTTTCTAAAATTACACTCCTTGATGAGTTTCTGAGATTTTTACATAAAAAACGCTCCGTAGAGCGAAATTGTGATTGAATGTATAAAATCCTCTTCCGACGGCATTTTTACGTGAAGCACGCTTTTAATGCGAAATGTTTCGGATTTTGTTAGTTTCGAAAAGTTCATCGAGGGTTTTGGCGTGTTCTTTAACAGGCCCCACGGAGGATAATGTAAAGGGGACGTCTGTGACGTCTCTGCAAGAAGTTGCTGGACAGGAGTTCTGCAGTTGTGTAAATAACGACATTTTTCAGTTTATTTACATATATACGATGGTTACTCTATCAAAAGCTTTTGGGAAGTCAACATAAATCTTGACCACCTCGAGAGTTAAGATATTCAGATGGGTAATAATAATCTCGCGAATAAGCTATTAAAAACATTTGTAAAGTATACCACAACAACATTTGTCACAAATATTTAAGAATACGGACTCGCAAGAATGATATTTTCAGAAGAATGATTGGTTGTACACTAAAACACAATTTTCATCACAGAATTTAAATAATCCATCTTCAACTTCAATTTTCATAATTTCTTCGAAAACCGGAACCGCATTTATAGGTCTATGTTCATCACATATTGTATTTGTAACTTTTGACACTGGATTACACATAATATCCTCAACCCTTCTTAAAATTCAAAATACTGTAATGATAAGTTTATTACAATCAAGAGACTGGTTTGGATGACTGAAGGCATCTTGTACTATTTTGATTCATTTACAATTATTTTAATTTAATATTGCCATGGTATTGCAAAAGTTAAAAGTGATTTCTTCGATACTTGCGAGGAACAATGAATTAAACTTCTCAGTAATTCAGAGGAGGGCGGTTGTAATCGAAGACCTGATGATACGACTAGCTGGCTTCCTTTTTCCCTCAACTGTCGCTTAAGTTGTTCCACTGCTCCCTCAACTATCCGGAATTTTCCTTCAAAATCACTCACTTTTATAAACTTCCCATTCGACTCGTCAACTTTTTCTTCAATCTTATCTACTTTTTCCTCAATCTTATCTGCTTTTTCTTCAATCTTATCTGCTTTTTCTTTGACTTGGCTAATTTCAACTTTTACAACGTCTACATCATCCTTAATTTCATTATTTACTCCTTCGGTAGCTGAAAGAATAGCATCCTGTAATCTATTATTTTTTTCAATTCTTCCTGGCGTGACTTTTCTTCATGTTTTTCTTATTCTTCTTGACGTTTCTTTTCTTATTCTTTTCTTTCTTCTTTACGTCTCCTTTCCTGATCTAGTACCACTTTTCTTAGTTTATCTTTTTATTCCTGACGTCTCTTTTCTTGCTGTCTATTTTCATGGTCTAGCAACATTTTCCTTAATTCTGCGAACATGTCTTGCATTTGTTTTGCAGCAGCTATGCTTCTTGTTTTCATCAAAAAGTTCTCGAAACAGCACTAACAAGTCTCATTTAAAGTCTATATTAGGTACAATTCAAATATTTCCACAGTCCGAAATAGAATGTTCAAAAAATTTTCTAAAAATATCACAAACAGGTCTTATTTATTGTCTACACCACTTTCTAGCTGACCGAACTTATCTAACTGCCACTAGATTCTAAATAGGATGTTCTGGAAATTTCCTCACATTAAAACAAATAAGTTTTGTCTAATGTCTATACTACTTTCCAGCTCAAAGCAGTTCACTATCTGCCCTTATTTATCAAAATATGGAAAAGTTGTTTGTAATTTATTTTAGTTTCTCGTTTATTTCCAAAAATATGTAACATGTAATTTTCTTGTGTATTTTTTGTTTACAGTTGAGTTAATTTGAAATTTTTGAATGCATAAAATACATAAATATTGCATTTCTTTTTTAAATGTAATTAATAATGTTAAAAAAAACAGGACAATCGTGGACTATTTTCAGTAATTCTGAACCTTCTGTGGAATTTTGCACGATAATAGGCTTAAATATAAAAAACGACTGTTCATTTAAATCAAATTTAGATCACATAAATAAAACTGAAAATTTCTATTAAAATTTACGGATTTAGTTAATACCTCGCTAGGTAATCAAGTAAGTTTTGAAAAACAAATGTTAGCGTTTGACGTATCGATGCCTTATTAATGCCTACAATAAAGTTTAATTCTTCTGTTGCTGTTGATCGTTTAAAAAATGCTTACTAAAGACGAGAAAATTAAAATTATTTTAATTCACGGCGAAAATAGAACAAATAGGGATACAGCTGATATTTTTAACCAAAGATATTTCCAAAAGTCTGTTTCCCATTCAACAGTTGGACGTATTTTCCAAAAATTCGAAAGAGCCGGCTCAGCTGGAAATCTTTACAAAAAGGCACACACGAATTAGTGAATTGATGAACATGAGCAAAACGTTTTTCTTGGTGTAATAAAACTGAACAAACTACGATTGCCGCAATTTCCGATAGTTAGAAGAGATTCTATCGTCTTAATATCTTTGATTATTTTATATGAATTGTCTTTGGAATATGCTTGGGGAAAGGACCATTCAGAACACTATACACAATTCATCATACTGACAATTTTAATTTGGCATAACTTTTATGAATTTATGTTACACAAAATATAAAGCTTAAAATTTAACGGTTTTAAGGTACTATGAAAACCAGTAATTTCCATTTAAAATCGGAAAATATTCCACTAATATCAGTTTTAACCAGAAACAGGCGACAAGATTACATTTTATACCTGCACTGTATTCAGTATTAATCACCTGCTTTTTTCTATTTATTGCACAGCTTAAAATGTCATTCAAACCTGGCTTTCTTCCAATCTCTTTTGAACCGCGTTCTCTAAGTACTTCCAACAAGCGAACTATATATAAACAAGAGATGGATTGAATACATGGGCCTGCTTGTTTTTCTTCCGTGTGGGCATCGTGAACTGAGTAATTTTTAAAACACTTACTAAATTTTACTTGGGATTAATTCACCAATTAGCTTAGATTTACGTCAAAATTAATAGTGTTGTTTGTAGTTAATAATGTCGTTCAAAAATAGCAGCAAAATCCCTTTAAGAAATAAATCTTTATCTTGTTGATAAAGGATAGGCTTTTACATCACTTTTATTCACGATCACGGTGATTAAGGATGTTATGTAATTATCAAATGAATAAATAGATGAGGGATTCGTGGCTTTAAATTTTACTTAACCTGCTGGGTTTTGAAATTACGTTCTATGGCGACGAATTTTTCTTGATTAGTAAATGTATTTTTAAATAATAATGTTATAATAAACTAAGTGGGCTATAGTCATCGGTTTAAGCGCTGAGACCTCGATCAATTAAGATAAGGGGATTTGTTGAGTCCGTCACTTGAATGGGTGACCGGTATCTGTGTTGTAGTATATTCCCCATATTACCAAAATGGCCGACCAAAAAATGGTCAAAAATTTGCTAAATAAATCGTTTGTCAAGGTCAACCTGGCAAAGACCATAAAAAAGTCCTTAAGACACCTACCATACCAAAAAACTACAGTTTACAACAAAAAATCTGAGAAATTTCAAGTATCCCCGATAATTCACCGACATTCAAATTCTATCATTAAATTAGCCAAAACACCCAATTCCGCCAAATTAACAACAAAAGCTTACAAACGACACCCCTTAAAAATACAGCCCCCTCAACATCTCAATTTACTCCCCAAACTTCAATTCATCAAAATTTATTTCACTTCCCGAATCATTCTACGAGCCCCCTTCTCTTAAATTTTCGCGTCAAATTCAATTTCCATAAAATATCTTTAAACGTCTTTTAATTATCTCCCCGAGCCGCCCATAAAACAATCTTCTCAAAATCAAGACCAGTTCCCCATAAGTTGCTGGCCGCTCGTCACTATCTTCATTAATTATCCCACATTCAGCTTCTTTTCTTAATTAAAATCTCTAAGTCCAATTTACTAGTTCCCTTTTGCATGCTGGCAACTCGTCGCCAACTTCACTCCATTACCCTAAATAGGATTTAGCATGACCTATATAAATTTATCATGACCAAACATAGCATCACATGTAACATTAATATGGATAAAAGTCGAACCCCCAACGTTACTTTACGGGACCATTTCCAGACATCAGCCATATCCACAGTTATCTTAAATATTTCCAAAACTAATTTAGATTCCGCTGACATTTTCATATCAAAATATTGCATTTTTCATAGCCGATTTAGCAGTATAATTTTCAATTAGGAATTCAAAAATTTAAGCAACTATTGCACAACATTTCACAACAATAGCCCAAATGAATGTCCGGTACCCTTTTAATTCTCATCCAGTTCTCGGCTACGTCGTGCCCCGTCATTTGAATAAAGGAAGAAGCGTGCCAAGCCCCCGGCAAGTTGTGTTCCCGGTGTATCTACGAATAAGTTCTTACTATCCGCGTTACCCTTTGGTTGCCACAGAGCCTAAATCCAAAGTTGTGTTTTCCGGCGTAGCTAACGAAACCGAAAGTGTACCCGCGTCCTCTTCCTAGGCAGCCCCTAGTAAAAAAATCGGCTTTTATATTTTTGTTCAGCCCAAGTGCTACATTTTGTTTTCTATCGCCCACGCGGCCCTAGTTTTTAGTAAAAAATAAATCGTCTTCGTGGCTCTAGTTTGTAAGTGAATTATCTCAGATCTGATTAAATCAAAACGAAACCCGCACCGTCTAAGGCAAAATTCTAAGTGTCGATACGTTACCTGAAAGAAATTTGTTGAAATTAAAAAATATAAATATTCCACTCTGTGCTTTTCGCATAAATAAAAAGATTATAATTTCGTGTTTTAAATACAGTGTTATTATTGAAAGAGAAATATCTAAAGGATACTCAAGTAGGCCCTACCCAAGAAACCAAAAGTGAATAAATCACGTCCAGCTTATACAGGGTGAAGCTTTAGGCCCTTACAAATAAATAAGAAACAGTTTTACACTCTGAACTTATACAGGTTGTACCTATTTGCCGTATCCTTCCGTTTAAGGACATACCACCCCGACCTAACTTTTTAATAAATTAAGTGCACCAGCGGCCTCTGGGAGTCTCAGACGAGGCTAGCCAGCTCAAACTTTTTATTTTCCCAACAACCAGAGGACCGTTCGTGTTCATCTGATGGCCGACGAAAAAAGTACTAAAATTTGTCAAATAATTCAATCATTACGGTAAACTTGGCAAAACCCACAAAAAAGTCATTAAGACACCTGGGGAACTCAAAAACCCCAATTTCCAATAAATAATCCTGAGAAAATTCACGCAGCATGTATAATTCCCAAATAATCCGAATATATCATGCCAACATCAAAACTCACTAAATTACAGTAAAAAAACTTACAAACGATCGCCCTAAAAAATACAGCCCCCCATCAACTCAATTCACTTCTAAACCACTTCCCAAGCCCCAAGTCAGAATATTTTTAATCACTTTCAAAAACTTTCTATAAACAAATTTCTCTTCAAAATCATTTCAAACCCAATCTTCTATTCACATCTCAAAACATCTTTCGTTCACCTTTTCAGTCAGCCCATAAATCATTCGTATCAAAATAAGATCAGTTTACATGTTCCCCACGAGTTGCTAGCAACCTGCCGCTATCTTCATTTCAATTACCCTAAAGTGGGCTCTCGCACCGTTCAACACTGGCAATACATTACCCTCAATATGGCTTAATATAACATCAACATGACTTAATATAACATTAAATATGGATTAAAGTACAAACCCTCAATGTTACTTCACGGGGCCAATTCAATTTAACTAGTTATTCAGACAATTATTATTTATATTTCCAAAACAAAAATAGATTCCGCTGACATTTTCATATCAAATTGTTACATTTTTCACAGCCAATTTAGTGATATAATTTTTAACCCAAAATTTCAGCAAGAATTACACAATATTTCATCATTTAAGCTCCATATGATGGTCTGGAGCCCTTTCCAGCTTCTCCAGCTCTTAGCAAGCATCATGCTCCGTCATGAGTATAAATAAGGGAGCGAACCAAATCCCTGGCAAGTTGTGTTTTCGGCGTATCTAGTGACAATTAAATCCAGTAACCGCGTTACCACTTTGGTCACCCCAGAGCCTAAATCCAAGTGTGTCTTCCGGTGTATCTCGCGAATTTAACACAGTGCCCGTACACCTTCCTAGGCAGATCCTAGTAAAAAAGTACTTTGTTAATAATCAGCCCCAATGCTCCAATTCAAATCGCCTTCGCGACCCTAACTTTTAAGTGAATTTTCTCAGTATTAAATAACGATTTTTAAATAAAGCAAATAAAACAACCCCGACTTTGGCAAGTTTCTAGTGTCGATACGTTAAGATAATTTTTGTGAATAAAATTTTAATTTCAATATTTTAATACTCAACTCTGTGTTTTAACCGGAAATAAATAAGTTGTTAATTTTTGTTCAAAACTAAAGTGTTTAATTTAAAACTTGTGCTACCATACTATACAGGGTGTAGCCTTTGACACTGCCAGCTGAAATAAAATTCAGCAAAGTACTAAATAAATAAAATAAGATTAATTTCGAGTGCAAATCAGCTCTGACAGTATACAGGGCGAAGCAAGTTTAACCATCCCGAGTTCAAATCAAACAAAATAAAGTGCACGAAAGGCCTCTAGAGTCTCATATAAAGCTCTTCAGACAAAAATATTTTATTTTTTCCAAACCAGAGGTACCGTTCGTGTTCACTGTCTTATAGTACGTTCCATATATGACAGCAGGAAGGAATTTCAAAAATCTCAAAATTTAAAATTTAATTCAATCTTTCATATCACCTTGGCAAACCACGAAAAAAGTAATTTAATATCAAATTTAATTTAAAAAAACTACAATTTCAAAAACAAATTCTGAAAAAATTCATGATTCTTCGACAATTCACAATTAATCCCAATCCGCCAGCAATTATCACAAAATGTTCAAAATACCAATTTTGCGGCCCCAACATTACAAAATATCGCTCCAAAAAATACCCGACCCCAATGATTATCATTAACATCAAAAATACATTCCGTACCTCGATTGAGAATTTTCAATTCACTTCCATTAATTTTCTATTAAACAAACTTCCCTTCAAATTCGAGTCTCAAACTATTTTGCATCTTTAACATCCAAACCCAATCAATCTTCATTCATATCCGTCAATGAAAATACCGGTACTACCGTCCCCATTAACATCAGTACTTATTTCCAACTGATCCCCTTTCATCATCAAAACTCGCTTCCTTTTGTGCATTGCAGACCCATCGGCACAATTTCATCCTATTCAGCTCTAAGTGCAGGACCTTCGGGACGATTTTACGGAGACAATCCAATTTTATTCAATTTCTTCAACATATTTTCGTTAATAACTTCAATCAATCAATTACAATTAAAAGAAGTTTTTCCCAAGTCGGAATTTCCGCTGTGGAACAGTTACCTCTTTTAACTGTTTTTAGAATTAATATTTTAAATTCAATAGTTTCCAAACTCTGTTCAAATAAATCTAAATAAATATTTTAATTTCGTTCTAAAATCGAGTGTGTTATTTCAACTACGTGATATATAGGGTGAAGCTTTAGACACTTCCACAGACATTAAAAAATAAATTTAAAATCGCAAAATCAAAGTGTTAAATTGACTCAAACTTTTTATAACACAGGTGAAATGAGCCACTGGAATTTATACAGGGTGTAACCAGGAGCTAGGACGTAAATAAATAAGACAAAGAATGGAACACCCCGTACATTTTTCGACCATATGATGTAGGTATGAAAAGCCAACATTTTCTATATGTATATCTCTATGGTTATTTATAAAAATTGATTTCCTTGTAACTTTGTAAACATATTTCAATGAAATTTTGGTTAAAACCATTCCAAGACCTACTCTACTGAATCCATTATAATAAAATGTTATAAAAAATTGATAAAACATGGTGCTTCCATTTTAAGTGGGTCACACTATATAGCAAACTTGTCGAGTTTCTGAACATTGCATACGAGAACCTTTCACTTAAGTTCAATTCTAGATTCTGGATTTATTAATTATTTTATAACAATTTGCGTTAACCCTCTGTATATAAAAATAAAATAAAGACGAGAGAAAAGATGGAAATTATTTGAAAATAGTGCAATTTTTTAACACCAAGTATATTTGCACACCATCATCAATTGTCCCTTATACCGTCCCTGATCGCTACAGACTTAACTAAAAATTCTAAGTCTACTAGATTAATAATAACCTCATGACGACCCGCATTATATCATCAAAACATCTTTTATTTCAATTAAACTCACATAATCATGTAAATATCTTAAGTATTCCAAACATTATAATTCATTAGTACTAATTGAAGATATAAAAGTAAATTAACCTGCTACCAGCTTTGGATAATAAAATAAATATAACATAAACAATCGTATAAATAAATAAATTTGAATTAGTAATTACAGCGCCAACAGACGAACAGGCAAACCAGTCTGCGACACAAAAATCTGAAGAAATTTGGGAGAGTGATTTTTTTTTACGATTACAATACTTGCCTTCGGTTAGCGAGGGAAGTAAAAACTGGGACGAGTAAAAGAAAGCCTCACTATAACTACCTATTTGTTATGAAAAGGTTTTCCTGATTTGTGTATTTCGACAAAAGAATCCAAGGTTATTATTATGCCGGTATGCCAGATGAAGAATATAAAATATTCGAAGAAAATACCGAATTTAAAAGTGATGTCAAAAATATTACATAATATATTTTTTCAGTTAGTTTGTTGAAATTTATAATTTATGTATTACCTTGGACTTGGATACTGTTTCTATTAATCAAGTTAAAATAAATAAAACAATAAAAATAGATGTTTCTTTGTTTTAACCTTGTTTGGAAAGGGATTATCATAGTTAAATAAATAATGATTTAGTATAGAAACGAGGCAAGAGGAATTTCTCACATCGCTTACATAATTCTTAACTCTTTCACCTTCAGTTTTAATTAAAAAACAATAATATATTTAAATTACCATAAATTAGAATTAGTTTTATGGATTTCACAAGGAAATATAGAAACATTATTTTCCATATTGAAATTAGAGGTGCATAAGTATAAAAAGGCGAAAATGTCTTCTTTCTTCTATTATCACATAATTCACCTTATAACAAAATTGAATAAAAAATCACAGACAATGTTTCCATTACCAAAAAAAAGCTCTTAATAAATTTGAAAATAAACTCGCCACAGGCCCCGTAGTATACCAACTATCTTATTAAGAGATTGTGTCTCTTTTTTGCCTTTTCACTTTCTATTATTTTTAATTTAGCACTGCATACCACTACATTTCTCACACTTAAAAAATCTGTCCTGTTTTAACAAAGGTGACAAGACTGATATTGGAAATCGTAGGCCACTACTTATTCTGTGTAATTTTTGGCAATTTCTTTGAAATTGGTTCAAATGTGCTTTTAGAGGGCGGAATATTAAAACATAATACTTTTAGTCGCAAACTCCTCTATAAAATCCTTATTTTACTATAAGGAACGTAACCAGACTGCAGCCAACAGCTACTCTCCGGGCTATGTGCCCCGCCGACTGCTGAATTACAAGTTACAAGCCTGGCGCGTTAAGTGTAATAATTGCCTATTATCATCAAAACGCTAATACTTCGATTGCAACAAACACCAGCCGAAAGACTGACCGTACTTAAAGAAACTCACACACCACTTGCAGACTGCAGTTTCGAGCTGTTGGCTCTCGTCGGTGCAAGGTAGGCATGTGACGACCGACACGAGGACCACTTGACTATTTAGTACACTTCGATATCTTTGGGATAGCGACATGCAAAATAGTCAGCAGGCGCCATCTAGCGGTCCAGTGTCTGTTGCAATCGAAAAATAAATAGCTTGACTGGGCTTAGCATAATTCAAATGTGCTACATGGCGAGATTTGCCGAGATACAAAATAATGTCTTTCTGTATGCCGATGATCTTAAATTATTTGCATTTATTAACTCCGAAGAAGGCTGCCGTTGATTACAACATAACCTCTCAAAAATAAATTCATGGAGTGAAAATAATAGAGTTCCTTTAAATATATCAAAATTTAATGCGATGACCTTTATGAGGAGAAATAATTCGATAAACTTTTCCTACAAAATAGGCAATGAAAGGGTTACTAGATGCATTCAATTCAAGGATCTTGGAGCCACCCTTGACGCAATGTTAACCTTTATTGCTTGTATAGATCACATTATTGCTAACGCCTACAAAAATCTTTTCTTTGTTGTGCGAAATTTAATATATATTTTTTCATATATTTTGTTTTTCTCTTTTAGTTTAATAGTAATTATTCTCTGTAAAATGTTTAGTATTAAGTTTTGAATTAATGAATGAATGAAGTTTATTTATCTCAATAACATTTATGTTTAGTTCTTTAAAAAAGTTGTATAAACAATATGAACCAATAAACATCCATGAATGAAGTTTATTTATCTCAATAACATTTATGTTTAGTTCTTTAAAAAAGTTGTATAAACAATATGAACCAATAAACATCCATTTTGATTTCATATCATTTACTTTTAACTTATTTTCTTTGAGTTTATCTGAGACGTGGCTTAATTCCAGGTTTATTGTATACATCAGCTGATTGAAATCACTGTCAGCATAATATATCAACGTATCAAAAAGAGGATTTTACATTTTTCCAAAACATTCCCGAGGTCATTGATATACAGTATAAACAACAGTGGCCCAAGGACGCTTCCTTGGGGCACCCCAAAGTTATTTACATAGGTCCGGATTTATTATTATTTATTTTAATTATCTATTTACGGTTTGATAGATAACTCTCAAACCAATACAATGTAGCACCGTATTTGAAAAGCCATATGATTTTAATTTTAATAATAGTATTTGCCTATCAATCGTTTCGTAAACCCTTTTGCCACAACATTCTTATTTTAAGTAGCACTCTGTATATTTAAGTCAGTTTTATCATAAAGCTGTAATTTCTCTTTCCAACGCTTTTTTCAAATTTAAAATCGGATGAAAAATAACCTTGTAAATGGCATTTATCTGCTATTTCTAGTTGACTTTGGAATTCAGAAATAAATTTAAAAAATATCGAAGTAGACTAAGGGTATTTCTCAACAAATTAAATGTAAAATTGGCCTATTTTGTTCATTTGCTTGGATTTAGAAATGTTTCTCCCATTTTTCCATTTCATGGAAATTCAATTTATCATAACCCCAATTTTTCAAATTGTACCCTGTATGTTTTATTTTTTTACCAGATAGAGTGCTAAATTTGCTTTAGACTGGTTTTTCCCGATAAAAAATTGAATATAAATTAAAATAAATATTAAGCTTTTTGTAGAAGCGTTTCGAATTGTGTCCATATATTGCAGTAAGCCACGAAAAACAGATGAAAAATTGCACACATCTGTCAAAACGTTATTGTTGTGTGAAATAGAGGCGTATTTATTATTTGTAAATTCATAATTAGTAGGTGCATTACTCAAAATAAGATACGATTTACGATGAAATCTACACAAAATGGAAAGGTACATTTACTTTTAATTTACGGCGAATATCAGAAAAATGCCCATGCGGCCGCACGACCATATTATGAAAGATATCCCGATCGTCGACAGCCATACCGGCAGTAATTTAAAAAACTAGAAAAGTCATTCCGAAATGCAGAAAATATTGAGGGGCAGGGGACAGATTTATAGTAACCGAAGAAAAGACAAATATATCGACTTACACGCATGTGAACCCAAATGTTTCTATAAGAGAGCTGGCAAAAGAGATAGATATTGATAGTGAGACAGTAAGACGTATATTAAAAAAGCATGGTTTTAAATGTTACAAGTACCAATTACATCAAGAATTATATGAAGACGACGGAAACAGAAGATTGATCTTTTGTAATTAGTTTACTCAACACGTATACCTAAACAATAGAATTTTATTTAGTGATGAATCTCGTTTTACGAATAATGGCATTATACAATAGACATAATCTACTTCTAAAGAAAATTTACTGGAAATGTTTGAAGGTAGCCATCAGGATAGATTTAGAGTGAATATGTGGGCTGGAATATTCGGTACAAAAAGTATTAGCCCCATACTATTTCAAGGACCACTAACCGTCGCGCGTTACTTAAGTTTTTTTGCAAAATGAAATAGGAAATGAACTGGATAAACTGTCCTTGGAAGATTTCAGAAATATGTACTTCCAACAAGATGGAGCGTCCTGAATGCTGCTTTTGTGGGATATTACCTTAGTGCAAAGTTTGACAACCGGGTAATATCTACTACTGAAACTATTAGGTGACCTGCTAGGTCACCAGACCTAACTCCACTTGATTTTTTCTTTGGAGTTATATGAAGGACAACGTATACTCAACACCGTCTGCAACATTAGAAGACCTCAAAAATAAAATTTCAAATGCCTTTAAATCCATAACTCCAGTCATGTTAACAAAGTGTTATATTATATATAAATAAAACATCATTCCAAGTTATTGGAAATAGATTTCTACACGTAATAAATTCCTCATTGCAGACAGGTGTTTTTCCAGATACGTGGAAGAACTCGCTTGTTACACCAATTCCAAAAGTAAATAATACTATACTTAGTGAAGAACATCGACCCATCAACTCATTACCTATTTGTGAAAAAATACTAGAATTAACAGTTAAGGAGCAATTGACAAACCATTGTGAAGAAAATAATATATTAATATCGGCACAGTCAGGATTTAGAGAAGCACATTCTTGTGAAAGTGCTCTTCAGTTTATATTGGAAGACTGGGTAAAAGAAATTGAAAATGGCAATGTTATTGTAGTAGTTTTTCTGGACTTTAAGCGGGCTTTTGAGACAGTAGATCGAAACCTACTTCTCATAAAGTTAGAAGCTATTGGTGTTTGCGGAACGGTGTTAGACTGGTTTAAATCGTACTTATGTAAGAGAAAACAAAGGACTAAATTTGGTGTAAATGTGTCAAGTGAAAAAGAAACGCAATATGGAGTACCGCAAGGATCCGTTCTCGGCCCACTATTGTTTATTATTTTTATCAATGACATTGTCAAATCAATATGCAATTGTAAAATACATCTTTTTGCAGATGACACCGTGTTATATCTGTCAGGTGAAAGTGCTAATGAAATTATAAAAATTGTAAATAAGGACATAAACAAATTGTTTATGTGGCTCTGTGGTAATAGTCTTAAAGTAAACATTAACAAATGCAAGTGGATGGTTCTAGAAAAAAAACATTTGCTGAATAAAATTGTACATAACGAACCTATTAAAATAGATAATCAGATGCTAGAGAAGGTAGTTGAAATAAAGTATTTAGGTGTAATTTTAGACGAACAATTAAGTTTTAAACAAAATGTTAATTATATTCTAAAAAAGATTTTAAAAAAAATCAATTTCTTAAGGAGAATATCAAAAGATTTGTCAATGTTTACTAGGTTAACCATTTATAAGACAATAATTGCACCCCATTTCGAATACTGTGCAACTCTTTTAATTTATTTGAACAATAATGAAATGCAAATTTTACAATTAATGCAAAATAAGGCAATGAGGATTATTTTACAATGCAATAGGTATACTCCAATAATCAGCATGTTACATTTGATGACTGTGAAACAAAGAATAATATTAAAAACGTTACGATTTATTTTTAAAATAAGAAACAAGATGTTATCAAGCTACCTATATAATAAAATAACTTTTTTTTTTTTTTATACATTTATTTAACGTCGGCCTATTTCCGCTACTGAGGCCTAACACCGACGCCTGTAGACGAGCTACCCACAACCAGGAATTTTGCCGAACCTCTTCCCTTAAGAAGACTAGGGATCTTTTACTTGCCTAACATTTAATAGACAAGGGACCGACGGCTTTACATCCCCTCCGAAGGATGGTATATCTCCTATACAACCCTCGCCTAAGGTTGTATAGCTTCCGCGCATACACTGATATACAAGCCGCTGGAAGATGTGTGAGGCGAGAACGCGGTTTCCGTTGGAATGGTCACCAATCCAAGTACTAACCGCGCCTGTCGTTGCTTTACATCGCATACCGAAGTATGTACATAGTAAAGACGCACCTACGCTCGCCCCCAATAAAATAACTTATGTCGGTGATATTCATGATCACAATACTCGTAGGAGAGATGACTTGTATATTGAACGACACCATTTATCAATAACTACAAAACCACTGTTCTGTAAAGGTTTCAAAGAATATAATAGTCTTCCAGATATAATAAAAATGTGTAACACCTTCAGACAATTTACAAATTTATGCATTGTATATATAAAATCTAAACCTACATAGAGTACCTAAAAATTACACTTGTGCATACCTATCCTAATATGTACATATTTTGCTTTTTTTTAGCTTAGTAGTAGTTAGTACAGCTTCTTTGCTAAAATAAAATCCCTATTACTATGATTACTATTATATATGATAATATAGATATGTAAACTGTTTTATTATATTTTTATGCTTGATGTTTATATTTATATACATTTTTTAAATGTTTGTCTCGTACATTGTACTACTTTTTTTGTATTGTAATTAGCAATTGCTAATAAAATCTATTATTATTATTATTATTAATACGTGGTGCCAATTTTTAAAATCGAGTGTACCACCTGAACCTAAATCAATTACACGCTTGCGGCCAATAATTCGACTAAATCTTGTATCATCGAATAAATACGTAATGGTCTAATTAAACCTAATCTACCAAACTAGGCGATAAATTGGCCTGACATATTTGCATCCGACTTTGTATGCACTTGCTGTGCCGTAACGGAGTTGTATTTAAGTGGCCGCGGTACGTCATCTTAATTCATGTTGTTTTGCGAACAAATTACTCAATTATGCTAATGTCAATGAAGAGCAGTAATTAACGGACTGAAAGTAAACCACTTACGGATTGCAGTTTAATTGTTTGCAACGAAGATATAATTACAGCTTGCAAAGATAATCACAACACAGTTATTAAAAACAGTTTACATTGTTGCGCAAAAACATACTTTAGCTTGACGAGAAATTATTTAGATCACATTGGGGAATAGTCATCACGAATTGAATTATTATATAGGGCGATAAGTCCAATATTTCCTTTATAAGATGGAATATTTATCTTAAATAATTTTGATTAATACAGAATGTTACATAATTTCAGTTAGTTTTCTCAACAATTATTTTCAACCAGAATGATGAAGTTAGTTAAAATTTCACTACTCGGAATTACTGTATACATTTTCATTTCAATACTTTGTTAGGAGAATTAACATTTGATAATTAGTAATTTCCTATCACATATACTGTGTAGAGCTCAGAGCTATGCAAAGACAAACGATTTTATCAACAACTAGCTGGTTAAAAATATTTGTCAGTAAATGTTCACGGGTCAATGTACCGGATTTTTTCTACCTGAGATTTTGCAAGAATGCTTTTCAGTTCAAAAACATTTTGAAAAGTTCTACATAGCAAAACATGTAGCAGACAATCCCCAAATCCAAAGTCAAAGGTTGCGTGGAAGTAGTTCTCCTACTTTTAGAATTATCTCGATGGCAGATAGCAGTTTATTAGTATTAATACATGAAACTCGATACATACATCACAAAATAGATCAATTGTATCCGATATTCCGCAAGGACCTATTTTTGGATAACTTATTTTTAACATATAACAAAATAAATAATAAAATAATAATAGCTAAAGTCTTATATAAAAATGGACACTCAAAAAATACTCTAGTGCTAATAGGGTTTTCCCAGAAAAAAAAATTATTGCTGAAATACTTAACTCACGTAAAAAAATAATTTATGGCATATTTATTATCTTATTAATTTTACTAATAGTAACAAAAAAAAACTTGAAGTTTGAAAAATATTGGGTTCATTTTAAACAGCCATAAATTGGCGCGTTGTGACATCAACACCCTGAAATCCAATCACAGAGGTTGTCTCTGTTCAAGATTGTTCATTAATCTTAGTCTCTGTTAACATAACATAACCTCTATTTATTGACAGCACTCAGCACTTTTCTACTTTAGGTAAATTATCAGCGGCACCTTTAACATATCCCTCTTCCACTTGATTCCATTTTGATTGTAGAATTAATAAAACATAAAGCAGAAACTGATAAAATGATATTTTCACTCCAAACAATACAAACATAAAAATATAAATTTAACGTTTTAGGTTAATCATCTGATGTGTAATGTCGGTGAAGGTTAAACCTAAACTACAGTACAAAATATTAACGTCCGACGCTTTCACGAATAACTTGTGCGGCATTTATCTGGATTCTGATTGGCCAATATTTACACGTCCACTGCTTTAGACCAATCACAGTACAAGCATTACAAATTGAAATTCTGAGAAATTTTAGAGGAAAGCTTTCTTTAACACACAGTTAGAATCTATTACCAACTAATTATATCCATAATCTCATTGGTTTTCCGGGTAGATACGTAATTCTGGCGCGAAAAATGCCCGTTTTAAAAAGCAGTGAAATTATTAGCAAGTTGTTTTAACGATATTTTCTTAGAAATAATTCTTATTAGAAAAGTAAATTGTTGTAAATTAATAAAATGTTTTATTATATCATTTTCACGACACAAATTGTTAAAATAAAATTAGTGGGAAAACCCTATTGCTATCAAATATCAAAATATTGTTTTTGGAACTTCTCAACAGTTACTCAATCTTGCAGAGCTGAATGTTCAAAAAAATAATGAGATCATTACATCAGCCAATATCGTCAAAATCTTGGTATGAACTTTGATCTTTTACTGAGGTTTTCTCGTCACGTTCATTGTCTAAAACAGTGATCGTTTTAAGGAAATACAGTTTCCTCGACCCAAATCTTCTACCACTAGAAGAAGCTTGTATATCAGTGTACGCACAGAAGCTATGCAACCTTAGTCAATCAAATTTAATGAAATCTACTCCTCGACAAAGAAGAGATTCAGCAAAATTTCTGGCTGGGAGTAGACCTCAGTAGCGGAAATAGGCTGACGTTAACTAAATGTATAAACAAAAGTTTTATGTATGTACTGTCGTGAGCAAAAAATAGGACAACTATTTTTTCCTAATGTAAATCTGTCTCTATTTGAATATGTAATGCCATGCTGGTCACCAAACTTAGAAAGGTAAGCGAGTCAATTTGCGAACAGCACTAAAAAAGAGTACCGGTATTTTAATGAGGTCGTAAAGTTTTTGTTGGGTTTCTTATGTCTCAGAATTTTCCTACTTGAACTATACCTCAGCAGTTTTTATAATTCATGATATACCATCAATACCTAATTTATTAGCTAAGCCAGATATAATTTTTCTCAGATTGTGCATTTCAATAGGTTTGAATTCTATCAATTTATTTTTTACTTCTAAAATACGTAACTCATACTCATTTTGTTTAGAAATAATAATAAATAATTTCTTTAGCACTGCCTACAAAATATTCATTAAACATTTGTTAATCATACAAAAAAACTTTTTACACTTACCAAGTCCTTTAGCTTGACGAGAAATTATTTAGATCACATCGGAGAATAGTCATCACGAATTGAATTATTATACAGGGTGATAAGTCCAATATTTCCTTTATGAGATGGAATGTGTATCTTAAATAATTTTGATTAATACAGAATGTTACATAATTTCAGTTAGTTTTCTCAACAATTATTTTCAACCAGAATGATGAAGTTAGTTAAAATTTCACTACTCGGAATTACTGTGTACATTTTCATTTCAATACTTTGTTAGGAGAATTAACATTTGATAATTAGTAATTTCCTATCACATATACTCTCTAGAGCTCAGAGCTATCAACAACTAGCTAGTTAAACATAATAATTTTCTGTAAATGTTCACGAGTCAGTGTACCGACTTTTCTCTACCTGAGATTTTGCAAGAATGCTTTTCAGTTCAAAAATATTTTGAAAAATTCTACTTAGCAAAACATGTAGCAGCCAATCCCCAAACCCAAAGTCAAAGGTTGCGCAGAAGTAGTTCTCCTACTTTTAAAATTATCTCGATGGCAGATAGCAGTTTATTAGTATTAATACATGAAACTCGATACATACATCACAAAATAGATCAATTGTATCCGATATTCCGCAAGGACCTATTTTTGGATAATTTTTTTTTAACATATAACAAAATAAATAATAAAATGATAATAGCTAAATTCTTATATAAAAATGGACACTCAAAAAATGCTCTAGTGCTAATTGCTATCAAATATCAAAATATTGTTTTTGGAACTTCTCAACAGTTACTCAATCTTGCAGAGCTGAATGTTTAAAATAATGAGATCATTACATCAGCCAATAGCGTCAAAATCTTGGTATGAACTTTGATCTTTTACTGAGGTTTTCTCGTCACGTTCATTGTCTAAAACAGTGACCGTTTTAAGGAAATACAGTTTCCTCGACCCAAATCTTCTACCACTAGAAGAAGCTTGTATATCAGTGTACGCACAGAAGCTATGCAACCTTAGTCAATCAAATTTAATGAAATCTACTCCTCGATAAAGAAGAGATTCAGCAAAATTTCTGGCTGGGAGTAGACCTCAGTAGCGGAAATAGGCTGACGTTAACTAAATGTATAAACAAAAGTTTTATGTATGTACTGTCGTGAGCAAAAAATAGGACAACTATTTTTTCCTAATGTAAATCTGTCTCTATTTGAATATGTAATGCCATGCCGGTCACCAAACTTACAAAGGTAAGCAAGTCAATTTGCGAACAGCACTAAAAAAGAGTACCGGTATTTTAATGAGGTCGTAAAGTTTTTGTTGGGTTTCTTATGTCTCAGAATTTTCCTACTTGAACTATACCTCAGCAGTTTTTATAATTCATGATATACCATCAATACCTAATTTATTAGCTAAGTCAGATATAATTTTTCTCAGATTGTGCATTTCAATAGGTTTGAATTCTATCAATTTATTTTGTACTTCTAAAATACGTAACTCATACCCATTTTGTTTAGAAATAATAATAAATAATTTCTTTAGCACTGCCTACAAAATATTCATTAAACATTTGTTAATCATACAAAAAAACTTTTTACACTTACCAAGTCCTTTAGCTTGACGAGAAATTATTTAGATCACATCGGAGAATAGTCATCACGAATTGAATTATTATACAGGGTGATAAGTCCAATATTTTCTTTATGAGATGGAATGTGTATCTTAAATAATTTTGATTAATACAGAATGTTACATAATTTCAGTTAGTTTTCTCAACAATTATTTTCAACCAGAATGATGAAGTTAGTTAAAATTTCACTACTCGGAATTACTGTGTACATTTTCATTTCAATACTTTGTTAGGAGAATTACCATTTGATAATTAGTAATTTCCTATCACATATACTCTCTAGAGCTTAGAGCTATCAACAACTAGCTAGTTAAACATAATAATTTTCTGTAAATGTTCACGGGTCAGTGTACCGACTTTTCTCTACCTGAGATTTTGCAAGAATGCTTTTCAGTTCAAAAATATTTTGAAAAATTCTACTTAGCAAAACATGTAGCAGCCAATCCCCAAACCCAAAGTCAAAGGTTGCGCAGAAGTAGTTCTCCTACTTTTAAAATTATCTCGATGGCAGATAGCAGTTTATTAGTATTAATACATGAAACTCGATACATACATCACAAAATAGATCAATTGTATCCGATATTCCGCAAGGACCTATTTTTGGATAATTTCTTTTTAACATATAACAAAATAAATAATAAAATAATAATAGCTAAATTCTTATATAAAAATGGACACTCAAAAAATGCTCTAGTGCTAATTGCTATCAAATATCAAAATATTGTTTTTGGAACTTCTCAACAATTACTCAATCTTGCAGAGCTGAATGTTTAAAAAAAATAATGAGATCATTACATCAGCCAATAGCGTCAAAATCTTGGTATGAACTTTGATCTTTTACTGAGGTTTTTTCGTCACGTTCATTGTCTAAAACAGTGACCGTTTTAAGGAAATACAGTTTCCTCGACCCAAATCTTCTACCACTAGAAGAAGCTTGTATATCAGTGTACGCACAGAAGCTATGCAACCTTAGTCAATCAAATTTAAAGAAATCTACTCCTCGACAAAGAGATTCAGCAAAATTTCTGGCTGGGGGTAGACCTCAGTAGCGGAAATAGGCTGACGTTAACTAAATGTATAAACAAAAGTTTTATGTATGTACTGTCGTGAGCAAAAAATAGGACAACTATTTTTTCCTAATGTAAATCTGTCTCTATTTGAATATGTAATGCCATGCTGGTCACCAAACTTACAAAGGTAAGCGAGTCAATTTGCGAACAGCACTAAAAAAGAGTACCGGTATTTTAATGAGGTCGTAAAGTTTTTGTTGGGTTTCTTATGTCTCAGAATTTTCCTACTTGAACTATACCTCAGCAGTTTTTATAATCCATGATATACCATCAATACCTAATTTATTAGCTAAGTCAGATATAATTTTTCTCAGATTGTGCATTTCAATAGGTTTGAATTCTGTCAATTTATTTTTTACTTCTAAAATACGTAACTCATACCCATTTTGTTTAGGAATAATAATAATAAATAATTTCATTAGCACTGCCTACAAATTATTCATTAAACATTTGTTAATCATACAAAAAAAACTTTTTACACTTACCAAGTCCTTTAGCTTGACGAGAAATTATTTAGATCACATCGGAGAATAGTCATCACGAATTGAATTATTATACAGGGTGATAAGTCCAATATTTCCTTTATGAGATGGAATGTGTATCTTAAATAATTTTGATTAATACAGAATGTTACATAATTTCAGTTAGTTTTCTCAACAATTATTTTCAACCAGAATGATGAAGTTAGTTAAAATTTCACTACTCGGAATTACTGTGTACATTTTCATTTCAATACTTTGTTAGGAGAATTAACATTTGATAATTAGTAATTTCCTATCACATATACTCTCTAGAGCTCAGAGCTATCAACAACTAGCTAGTTAAACATAATAATTTTCTGTAAATGTTCACGAGTCAGTGTACCGACTTTTCTCTACCTGAGATTTTGTAAGAATGCTTTTCAGTTCAAAAATATTTTGAAAAATTCTACTTAGCAAAACATGTAGCAGCCAATCCCCAAACCCAAAGTCAAAGGTTGCGCAGAAGTAGTTCTCCTACTTTTAAAATTATCTCGATGGCAGATAGCAGTTTATTAGTATTAATACATGAAACTCGATACATACATCACAAAATAGATCAATTGTATCCGATATTCCGCAAGGACCTATTTTTGGATAATTTGTTTTTAACATATAACAAAATAAATAATAAAATGATAATAGCTAAATTCTTATATAAAAATGGACACTCAAAAAATGCTCTAGTGCTAATAGGGTTTTCCCAGAAAAAAAAATTATTGCTGAAATACTTAACTCACATAAAAAAATAATTTATAGCATATTTATTATCTTATTAATTTTACTAATAGTAACAAAAAAAAACTTGAAGTTTGAAAAATATTGGGTTCATTTTAAACAGCCATAAATTGGCGCGTTGTGACATCAACACCCTGAAATCCAATCACAGAGGTTGTCTCTGTTCAAGATTGTTCATTAATCTTGGTCTCTGTTAACATAACATAACCTCTATTTATTGACAGCACTCAGCACTTTTCTACTTTAGGTAAATTATCAGCGGCACCTTTAACATATCCCTCTTCCACTTGATTCCATTTTGATTGTAGAATTAATAAAACATAAAGCAGAAACTGATAAAATGATATTTTCACTCCAAACAATACAAACATAAAAATATAAATTTAACGTTTTAGGTTAATCATCTGATGTGTAATGTCGGTGAAGGTTTTAAACCTAAACTACAGTACAAAATATTAACGTCCGACGCTTTCACGAATAACTTGTGCGGCATTTATCTCGATTCTGATTGGCCAATATTTACACGTCCACTGCTTTAGACCAATCACAGTACAAGCATTACAAATTGAAATTCTGAGAAATTTTAGAGGAAAGCTTTCTTTAACACACAGTTAGAATCTATTACCAACTAATTATATCCATAATCTCATTGGTTTTCCGGGTAGATACGTAATTCTGGCGCGAAAAATGCCCGTTTTAAAAAGCAGTGAAATTATTAGCAAGTTGTTTTAACGATATTTTCTTAGAAATAATTCTTATTAGAAAAGTAAATTGTTGTAAATTAATAAAATGTTTTATTATATCATTTTCACGACACAAATTGTTAAAATAAAATTAGTGGGAAAACCCTATTGCTATCAAATATCAAAATATTGTTTTTGGAACTTCTCAACAGTTACTCAATCTTGCACAGCTGAATGTTCAAAAAAATAATGAGATCATTACATCAGCCAATATCGTCAAAATCTTGGTATGAACTTTGATCTTTTACTGAGGTTTTCTCGTCACGTTCATTGTCTAAAGCAGTGACCGTTTTAAGGAAATATAGTTTCCTCGACCCACATCTTCTACCACTTGTATATCAGTGTACGCACAGAAGCTATGCAACCATTTTCTGATATATGATTTTTTTTCCAGTGTGAATGCAGCGACCAGTACTGCGAGGATCAGAAGCAAAGGTCCGAAATCTGCCGGCCCCAAGTGATGCGCTCGATGAACGAGCCCATCGTCCCGTGCCGAGTGGCCCAATGGATATGTGCAGCGGACGCGTTATGTTCCACAGCCCTCGACTACTACAACGGCTACTGCAAAGCCATGTTCCACGGAAAAAAGTGCACTCCACGCTGCCACAACTCCATTAACATCTTGCGTAGACAAGAGAAGGCGGCCAAGTTAACCATGTGCAAATGTGATGGATTGGAGGACTACGACTGTCACGCAATACAAAGAAACATGGACAAACTGTGCTTCCATAAACATTCGAGGCACCACAATAAGACTCATCACGAGCGCAAAAACGATGTGGTGCCTACCGTTATTCTTGCCGGTAGTGGTGATAGATTAGTTGTAAGTTGGGTGGTGTTACTTTCCATAGTTTTAGCGTTAGTGACGTGAAAATTGTTTTGTTTAGTCGAAACGTTCTTTGATCTACCTCGTTCCAAACATGCATTATTTATTTATTTTTAAATTGTAAATCCCTCGGAGTACTAAAGCTGTTGCCAAATAGGTGGCTTAAGACTTTAAAAAATGTTTCGGTTTCGACTTATACTTTTGGCCAAAGGCTAAATACTTTTGTTTAAAGCAAAGATCGTGTATTAATTTGTTTTTAGTACGACTTAACGATGCAATATTATTAAAAGGTATCAGAGATGATTTATTCTTCAAACGCCAATAGAATATGACCTCAATGACAAGTCTTGTGAACTTAAATAACTGCCATTTGTCTAACACTCCATCTGAGCGAAAGTGAAAGTCGTTTGCTTCTTCTCTCATCATTCTGAGCGGCAGTAAATCTTTTATTTGTTAGTCACTTGTAAAACGATATTTATTGAAACAATATATAAATACTAATCATAAGCAAACAAAAATAACACTAAGAAGCTACAATTATCAACCATTTTATGGTATTCAGAGCAACCGTTTAACTAAGAACCAAACCAATGCATATCGCAAAACTAAGTTCGATACAACAATCCGGCTCGAAGGACCAACTTTATTTGCAGCTTTAGACTACCATGTCGCATTGAATTAGGACTATTAGCTTGGTGTCGTATTGGTCTAATATTTACAAGTTTAAATCGTTATACAAAGCATAAAACCAATATTTATATTACTTATTAACTACAAATTTAACTAATATGTAAATATTTTGTTAATATTGGAAACAGATGCAGTTCCATTTGAAAACATATACAGATCCTTGTGACAACTAAGATGGAGCTATCGCCATTTTTTATTAGATCGCATGAAAAGCAGATCTAACAAAATTTTCAATATTTTCTTGAATTATTTTATATGGATGTATTATAAAAATTTACAATGCTGCGTAAACAGGTTTTAAATCTTCAAAGGTGTAGACAATGATTTCTACGCTTACAACATGCGAAATTATAAAAAAATAATATATCGCTATAAGGTATCTATATCCCTGTAAATTATTATTTTTTAAATGGTATCCGGCTCGAAGGACCATATTTATCTATAGTAGAGAGATTTGAGGTTAAGTCTTCAGTTACCAAAACCAGTAAGTTCAATCATTAGTACCTATTTGTACCAAAGCCCATGAGACAATAGCTTTAGTATTCCTTTTTTACCAGAAGAGTACATTGTGGTAACCAAAGGAAAGGAATCATTTTTATATGCGCTGTTAGATAGTTCCTAGGATCCTAAGATTTACATTTCAAATAAATGAAGCCGTTCAAGTATAACATTTTTTTTTTTAGTTTAAATATGTACATTGATGGATTTTGTATAATAGTTTTATGTATATTTGAGGTAAATCTTTATACCAGTGAATTTTGTATTATACGATTTTTTATGGCTTTAAATTTATGTAATTTTTACTTAAATGACGTGTACTTAAATAAAATTGAGTCACAAAAACTGCACCCTGAATATTTAGAATAGACGAATAGTACTTTGTTGTCCAAGGAAGTAATCTTATTTTAAAATATATTATTACAATATTTTTACAATTATTGGTAATTTTTTATTGATACATTAAGGCTAAACGACACGATGATTAAATGAAATAATATAGATTTTTCTTTAGATAAGCAATAGTAATAACCGTCCTTATCGCATTTGATGTGATTCTTTACAAATTATCCTGTGTACATAATCAGTATTAACGGCATTGAATGCAAGAATTATTACTGATCAAAAAAAAATTTCAAGAAAATTTACCAAAAAGGTACTACGTTAGAAAATTATTATTCTACTGTTTAATTTATCAAAAATATGTTATCAAACGCGGTTATGATAAATTAAATTACTTATTTTTAAAAAAACTCCAAAATTCTTTTCTTAATAATTCAAAGGAATGACATAACCTCTAAATATTTTATAGGTTATGTTATCCCTTAGAGTGTAAAGCATAAACTGTAACTAGTAATAATAATATACCTATAGTATTTCTGGTGAGCTAAGCAGTTAAATTTAATATTGTTTCCATTTACATGACTGCATTCAGTCATTTTTTAAACTCGATTACGTCTACCTCAGCAGTTGTTAGAACTACTTTTATGTCTTATAATACGGTAAAATTACCTTTAAAAATACAAGTACATGTATTTTAAGAGTCTTATGTACAAAAAGGTGCAGTTTCATGGAAAAGAAACCTTTTTAAAACCAAAGAAGGCTTGCAGCTGTATATAGCTTTAAGTTATTAAAAATTTTGCTTTATACAGGCCAGCACTTCTTATCTTTGTAAAAATGTAAATAGTTAAGAAACATAGTGCGTCCAGCAAAAAAATCCATTGACCTTGGGAGCATTTCAAATAACCTCAAATATATGATTTCTGTCAAATGGCGTAAAAAATTAAAAATAAAATTTGAGATTATGGTGTTCGACAAGACAGTATAGTTACATGACTAGGAAATTCAATTTGTAAGCTGGGCAACCTATAGTTGTTGAAAAATGCCAGAGCACAAGTAGAATAATAGAATAGTTAATGCTGTTGTTTTTGTTAGTTATAAAAAAAATACCAAATGCCATTCGAAGAGAATGGTGTGTTGTTTTTGATGTGCTCAATATTTTTGTTTGTAATTTTGAAGCCAATTCCCCGTTGTACTAAGGATATATTTATATATTTGGTGTAAATCTGTTGTACGAAATATTGTATAGAATTTATTTATGTTTTTAGTAACTTGTTTTTTGAGTAATAAGTTTCGAATTAGCTACTGAATTTTGTATTTTTTTTTAAATCTTTTTTAGATTTTCAGTTTCTAATAAAGTGTATTATTTGTTATTCAACGAAGGGTGTTTAATTTTCTCCTCTTGTTCCCATTTTCAGATTTTTCATTCGTTTAATTACTAATGATAAACGTAACAGCATGCAATTGAGAGTAAATTCAAGCTAACTCACGTAGTTCGTCGTTTTATTTTTGAGTCAGAAAAAGAAAAATTAAATACTAAGTTACAAATTGTTTTCAAAGCAATTTTAAACATTTAACTGATGATTATTGACAGAGCAAAATTTATGAAGGTAACTCTTTTGCGATACTTAAATAAGGAAATACAGAAGCATGAATTTTATTGGTTACAAAAACTGATTTTTAATCATGTATTTTAATTTAGAATGTTTCTAGACCACTTATAATAGATAGTGAAAATCTTTGGGATTAGGTCCAAGTGTATTAAAGAAAACTACTTTATTAATTAGCCGACGTTTCAATATTTTTTAATATCATCCTCAGGGCACTGAAATATATCAAATTAACAAATAGTACATATACAACCATTCAATATAACAAACAAACATAAATGTATACATATTAAGAGAAAAAATAACATAAATTGAAATTTAAAAAATTATTACTCGTTTTAAGGTCACTATCTAAAAATATTAGAAAATATCGTTATTAAATAAATAAGATATGTATATTATAATCTTGTATGCTTATACAATTTTAATTAATTATTTTCTTATACACAGAAACAATTTTATAATATACATATTTTATTTATTTAATAACTATATTTTCTAATATTTTTAGATGGTGACCTTAAAACAAGTAATAATTTTTAAAATTTCAATATGTTATTTTTTTTCTTAATATGTACATTTGTTTGTTTGTTATATTGAATGATTGTATATGTACTATTTGATGATTTTATATCTTTCAGTGCCCTGAGGATGATATTAAAAATTATCGAAACGTCGGCTAATTAATAAAGAAGCCCAAAAGATTTTCATCATCATATATTTTAACTTTTTGATTTTTTCAATTTTTCATTTAACGATGGAATCATCGGGAAAAAGAAATATTTTTCTCGACTTTTTTAATCATATCATTTCTGTACATTTCCCACATTTTTTTAGTACTATCTAAAAACTACACCATAATATCGAAATTGATAAAATGCGCAGAAAACACCCTTTAAAAGTTTAAAAAATTTAAAAAAGTTTTTTTCAATTTTTTAAATTAATCATATTGTTCTCGTACATTTATCACATTTTTTAGTACAACCTATAATGTACTATTTTATAACATACAATTGTTTACAATCGATAAAATGGGTAGATAATAACTATAGTATAATAAATGTTTTTATTTCTGATTATAACAATAACAAATAACGTTATTATACACCTATAAAACTAAAAATCTCAAGAGGGAGCAGTTCACTCACTAGTGCTCTTCACATATTTAAAACAACGAGAATATACATATAGATAATCTAAATTAATTATATTATTTAATGGAAACAGTTTAAAAATAAACACGAATCAAAAATAAATAATGCAGATAAAAACAAATAAATAAATAAAAGTAAAACCACATCCAAATATTTATATATAATTTCGCAAATTCGCTGTCACCAGTGTCACTATACATTTTAAGGTGATTAACTATTATTTAAACGAAATTTTCCCATACAGATGAATTGGTGGAACGTTGTTTTACTAGACCGAACAATGTTGTGGGCTTAAAATACACAATTAGTTCAGAAATTGAAAGAATTGGACCTAAAACAATTACCAAGGGTTTGTAAAAATTTCAGTTTCGTCCTGAACATTGTCAAGAAGCAAATGGCACGCAATTTGAACATTTAATTTAATCATCTCAGGATTTAAGTCCAATCATAGTACAGCCACTGCTCTTACCTGTGTAACTGATGATATAGTACATAACACTGATGTAAATTAACATGCCTAATATTGTTAGATTTTAGCAAGGCATTTGATACATCGGGCCATAAAATACTCTGTAAGAAACTTGTATTCTTTGGTTTCGATCTGCATTCGGTCGAATTAATACAAAACTACCTTAGTGACAGAACCCAAAGGGTATATTTAAAGTTCAATGTATCCAATTCCCTTCCTGTCAATTTTGGTGTGCCACAAGGGTCCATCCTTGGCCCCTTGCTATTTTCAATTTATATTTCAGACTTTTAATCAGTAGTTACCACCTGCACTGTTCATCACTATGCTGACGACACACAGGTATCACAATTTTACTATTGACAATCTATTTACTACAAGCAATAAAATTAATGAAGACTTAAATTCCCTCCTATTACTTGAATGTAGGCTGAAAAAAATTATTACACGCAATATTGCAAAATACAGGCTGTCCATTTTATTAGGGCACTCGAGAATATCTCACTTAATATCGGTCGTACAAAAAAAAAAAATATTTTTACGAAAATTGTGCCGATTTTTATAGCCTAAAAAATGGTTTAAAGACATTTGAAATCCATGGCCTGCTTTAAGAGTTATGGCGGAAAATATCGAAAATGCGGAAAAGGTCTAGGCCAAATATCTCCGTTATTTGAAGAGATACGAGAAAAATTCTAAGGCAAAAATTTTTTGCAAAACAGAGTGTGAGATAGAGTATTTTCCTCCCTTTTCAACGATATATCACATGCCATATTTATTCATTGGTACTACGTTATTAATTATAAAAACATTTACTTTAACAAACATTATACTTGTCGTTGAGAAGTATGATTAAATAAAACGATAAAATAATTCAATAAGTTGTTCAAGTATTTGCTATAATAAAACATTAGCACAATTAAGAAGAATAAAGTAAATTCAGGTAACAAAAACAAAATAATAATCAAGAAAGCAACATGGAGCAATTATGGAAAGAGTATTCGCAGTTATGCCAATGTATAGAGGTCCTCCATAAAAGCGTCACTCCTTGCTCAAAAAGTTAAAATGTCTTTACCAATTAAAGCATAATATCCATTTGTTTGTATTTTATGATTTCACTATCATTTCAATTATTTTAAAATAGTTGGCTATGAACAAACTTGACAATTTAATTTTTTGACAGATCATCTCAGTTAATACTTAAAATCTCACTCAATCACACTCGGTTAAGAATTTAGAATTTTCAAAAATGATTTTCACTCACATTGCTCGTTACAATATGTTCGTTACATATTGCCAATGCAATTTTAACTCTGGATTAGCTCAAGTAGAATATAGAAACAGATTTCCACACGCATTACAGCCGAATAAAACTGTTTAGAGAATTAGCTACGAAACTGAAAAATAATGGTTCATTTTTAAAGAGGAAGACAAGGTTGAACAGTGTTACTGATAATGTAAATAAGGTAAACCGAGTTATTAATTATGTAAGAAATAAAAATACAGAAAATTTGGAACATCATTAAGATAAATTCAAATTGCTTGTCATATAAATAAAACATCTAGAAAAATTTTAAATTAAAATGGTTACCTGTGTTATAAAGCCAAAAAAGTTCACAATTTACAAGCGGGGGACAAACCAAGGAGGACGACTTTATGTAGGTGGCTGTTGGAAAAGAAGCGTGCCGTGCCGATCCATTAATATGTAGTAAAATACTTTGGTCCGTCGAGGCAAATTTTTCCAATAATGGATTTTTTCTGAAAATACACACTGGCATACACCAACTGGGTTTCAAAATCGTTTTTCAATAAATGTGTAGATAGGTATTTTAGGCACCAATTTAATAGGTCCTTATTTTTATGATGGTCGCCTCAGTGGTCAAAGGTACCTAAACTTTTTGAGAAATGAATTTAATGAATTCTTAAATGACCTACCTTTAGAGAATCGACACAACATTCAATATTTTCAACAAGATGGAGCTCCTCCCCACAATTTCCAGATTTGCCTAGATTATTTAGACGAAATTTTGCCTCAACATGGATAGGTACCAATGGATTTATTCGATGGCCCTCTCGTTCTCCAGATATAACCCCAACATGGGGGTATATTAAAGATAAGCTGTTTTCAACGACACCGCAAAATGTAGAGGACCTAAAAGCTCGAATTCAACAGGTATGTATTACAGTTAGCTCCGAAATGCTGAGTAACGTTTTAAATACTGTGCCTCGCCACGCTCAATTGTGCATACGAAATCGCGGTGGACACTTTGAACACTTGATATATCTTTAAAATTATTTTGAGGATTAGATAAATATTAATGTTCTGTGTGCTATATTCTTTTTATTATTAATTTGTTTTTGTTACCTGAATTTATTTTATTCTTCTTAATTGTGTTAATGTTTTATTATAGCAAAGATTTGAACAACTTATTGAATTATTTTTCCATTTTATTTAATCATACTTCTCCACGGCAAGTATAAATAATGCTTATTAAAAAAAAATATATTGGTTTAAAAAAAATGTTTTTATAATTACTAACGTAGTACCAATGAATAAATATAGCATGTGATATACCTTTGAAAAGGGAGGAAAATACTCTATTTAATGGCGCCATTTCCCGCCCGTTTCAAAATATTTTTTTTAACAGCCTGAAGAGTAAACCTCAAAATACAGCGGTTTTGAAGAAAATTAGATAAAACCTCGTTGAAACATTCTGTTTTACAAAAAATTTTCGCCTTAGAATTTTTCTCGTATCTCTTCAAATAACGGAGATATTTGGCCTAGACGTTTTCCGCATTTTCGATATTTTCCGCCATAAAGTAGGCCATGGATTTCAAATGTCTTAAAACCATTTTGTAGGTTATATAAATCGGCACAATTTTCGTAAAAATATTTTTTTTTGTACGACCGACATTAAGTGAGATATTCTCGAGGGCCCTGATAAAATGGACAGCCTGTATATGTTTGTTAATAAGTTCATAACGCAAATAAAAAATTAAAAGACCTATCTACTAGTCATAGCCATTTGCCATAGCTCCTCTTTTCTTCAGCCATATTTTGTTTTTCACTTGCACTATCTCTAACTATACTTGAATTCCAGATGTTATTACATAACACTGTATTACAGTCCTTTGCTGTGTTTTACTCTAGTTTTATAGCATTTTCTCACGCTCAACCGCCGAACTGGCAATTTTCTATTATTCACTTTAGTTTTCTTTCATTTCACAATATTTTGAAGATTTCTTTACGCGCACCCCAATTAAATCAAGTCTTATTTTATGTAGATTTGAACATGTTTTTTAGGTTTTCACACTCTCTTCGAACACGTGTTAACGTTCCTTATATTCGTGACGTCTATGGAGTGAAATATCACCAGAAAGGAAATTTTATACGTAATTAGGATCTCAAAAAGATAGAGATTGACTCGGTGGTGAAATCAGACTGAAAAATGTAACAAAAATTTGTATTTATTGAGTTTTAAAATTTCTATACCATCAAATAACCATCTGGTGTCATTCACACGATATGCAAATACTCGTAAGAATATAATAGAATATTTATTTACCAATTTGTTGATACAAGTATTACGTACGTATATTTGGTAGGTCTAAAGTAACATGAGGAAATATGAACTCATATAAATAAATAAAATTTTGTAAAAATAAATAAATCGCCAACGTTAAATAAAATACCTTACAATTCTATCTATAGTCGCAATAAATGACTGTGGCTAAATTGCAATTAAAAGACTATTAAAGATATAAATGTATAGATTACATAACATATTTTTTATGTGCCCAATTGTAATTTTCATATCTACGTTCCTCTATAACAAAACATAAACACAACAGTACAAAATCAAATCTATCACTTCTTTTCCCTACCTCGTTCGGCCTACTCTAAAAAAGTATAAATTCTATACGCAATACAACTGAATAAAACCCAATATTTTATGAGGCCATGATTTATCTATCATGTGCTTTAATCCCAGCATCTGTGAGCAACCACGGCAGCGTCAGACCGATGGTAAAACTTCTTCCATGGTGGTCCACGGTCAATTAAGTTGTGCATTATACACAGAAAATGAGCCTGGGACGAGCAACTTGAAGAATAACCACGAAGGCCAAACAGGAAATCTCTTAATCTTGCACGTGGTTGCTGCTTGATGGACCCGCAGACCAGACGCTGCGTAACACTAGAGGTAATTGCTATTTTTCATCAATTTTCAACGCATACAGATATTATAAAACACACAAGTGCAGTCTGGGACCGGGATAAACAGTACGGCGCTCTGTTACAGGGAGAGGCTTCTTTTATACTAATTTCTTCTTCTAATTTATTATCTAGTGTTTTAACAAGTACGCTTTTAAATAAGATACGCTTTATTTTTTGGCGGCACAATAAAATTTTACTAAACTAACCATGTAGTTGGCGAAAGAGGGATTGAAATGCGATTTGTTAAATTTATTTATAGTATAGTCGCGGTAGATTTCGAAAAAAAAAATCACGAAATATGATGCATCGTTAAAAAATTACATCTTTTATTTCTGCTGTAAGAATGATTGAAAAATTATTAACAGATAACTATCATTCAAAATACAATACAATAAATAACTACATTTCTCCATTCAATATTCATTTTTCCCGTATCGTTTAAACTTAAATAATTTTCCGGTTCAACTTAAATTATAGTTCAAGTTAATAAGTTCCCGATACATAAAAAACGCAACAAAGACTTTACGATTATCGCCGCGGGCCATGGCGGCATGCTGCATCAAACGACCCGACACAGATTAAATATCTATAACGGTAAGCGAGTCGATTGCGATCGAGACAGCACAAAGAGTAATGGTATTTTAATGAGGTCGTAAAGTTTTTGTTGCGTTTTTTATGTCTCGGGAGGTCCTTACTTGGACTATACTATATTTGCGTTTTTCTTTATTTTTTTTGTGGGTATGTCTTAACAATTGTAGTGTAATTTATCCTTTATGATTGTATCGTTCTGTCCTACGATTGCCTTTAGTCTTCCTTTATTTTCCATATTTGCAATTTCTTGTTCCACTTCCGTGATGACGGTTTTTGCCGTCATCTACTTTATATTTATTTCCCATGACTTCTACTTTATTTTTTATAATTACCATTTACTACCAAAGCACATGTGGGTTACGGACCATAAGTTCCAATATTTATTACTATTCTGCTCAGACCTGCTACCCAACAATCGCTTTAACAGAAATTAACCTAAATAATTCTTTTTCTAACAGTGAATTATTTCCCAGTTATTACACACTTTATGGTTCAGACAGAGTAGTGGAGTGTGTGTTGGAAAAAAAGTCGAAAATTGTTAAGTATTTTGCTATGCAATAAGAGTAACCCCCTCCCACTTTTTCAAGGATGTTGAGTTCGATGGTAGAATTTCTCTTTGAAGTTGCGCAACTCCCAAACGGCCAAAAACCACCCCCAAAAAGGGTTAGACGTTTATCACATCTTTTCCAACGGTGAAACTTTGCGTACCCCCCAGTTTTCGAGATGCTGAACACGAAATCGTTTTTTCTGCCCTACAATTATAATCACGAAGAGAAATATGATTATTTTCCCCGTGCTCAGCATCCTCGAAAGCGGGCGGTATATACATTTTGCCGGTGATATATGAAAAAATGGTTTTCACCCCTTTCGGGGGCGATCGTTAGCCGTTAGAGGGGTGGGACGGGGTCGGAAGAAATGTTGGCCATCACCACCGTGCTCAGCATCCGAGAAAACGGGTGATACATACATTGTGCCGGTGATATAAAAAATGATTTTCATCCCTTTCGGGGGTGTTTATTAGCCGTTAGATGGGTTGGAGGGGGTCAGAAAAAATATTGAGCATCACCATATCATCACCGTGTTCAGCATTCCCTAAAAAAGGGGGGGGTACAGTGGCGAATCCAAGATTTTGGTCTGAGGGGGCTGAGGTCATAAAAAAGTTGTATCGTCGTGACGTCTCTAAATCGGGCTGGATGGAACGAAGATGTTTTCTTGATCTTCCATTTATATATCAAGTGTTTGAATTAAGGTTTTAAAGAAAAATTAAGATTTTAGAGACGTGACGATAGAAAATACTATCGTTATATTAATACTATTGTTTGTAAATTATTATCAAATGCAACAAAATCCATTAATTTTAATATTAAAATGAAATAGAACAAGTTAGAAAATGATTACAATACAATAGTTATACGGCGGCTCTTTTGGCCTAATTTGTTCAACACATCATCAACATTTATATCTATATTATAATAAATGTTCATAAGGGCCAAAGCGGTGAGTCTATTTTCCCCTATTAACTTCGACCTCGTCAACACCACGATACGAGTAGAAGTAGAACTGGAATAACAAGGGGTTTACGAAAATTGACTCTGAGCGATTTGCAAATATCATTCTCTTTTTCTAAAAGTATTTGAATAACAAAGACCGAGATAGTGGTCTGGACAATCGGAGTAAATTTTCGTAAACCCTGAATGTAACATTCTCCCTGATCTTGTGAACGATCCATCTTTTCGCATCTGAAGGACTTTTATTATATTTTTCAAAAATTAATATTAAACATTCACAAAGAAGGGTTCAAAACGACTGTTTCAGACGGAGAAAAATACAAAATCTATACTTACTGTTCGTTTACGCTTAACTGCTTCACTGATGGTACCAATTGGACGTCATAACACTATAAATCTAACACAGTAAATACTAACACTTTCTTAAATTTAAACCTGAAAAGGAATTTTGAAAACACAAGAAAAAGACAATATGAAGTTCAAAAAATGTATATTAAATCTCTTTAAAAAATCATGTTTTACGAAAATGTTTAAGAAAAATGTATTGACAAACTATAGTCTGGCCTGTGTACAACACATAGTGAGGAACGGAACGACTCATAATGTACCAACTACCATCCAATGTGCGGTTTATAGCTAACGATTACACAAAAAGATTCAAGAAAAGTTCAATGTTTATAATATCGCTCCTCGGAGCGAAGCAAATTAAAATCGGAAAAATGCTTGAATCGCAACGACTCTGAATTATTTTGTGGCAATTATATATTCATATGTTCAGGCAAGGTGGTCCCATGCACATCTGAGTGCATGGTAAAAATACTTTTCTGACACCGAATCACTGAGGAACCGGTTTAGGGCAAATCCCGTTAAAATCCATCATTTTCCCGTCAAAATCGGCTGCTAGAAAATTAATGGTCACCCTCGTCGCTAAAGGCTATTTTTGCTAAAACTCTCGAAATACTTTGACTAGATACTGGATTAACTTGTCCTCATATTTAACACAACGTATGAGTTGCAGTGCTGTACAACGTGGATTCGTAAAAGGGTTTTTAATTTTGAAATTTCCGAAATTAAAGTTGATTTTTGTTACACCTTCTAAATTTTGGTGGTCGGGGCGACATTACGTCCCTGTGCAGCGACATTTACTACACTTTCTAAAACTACACTCCTTGATGAGTTTTCAAGATTTTGACATAGAAAACGCTCCGTACAGCGAAAATGGATTTAAAATATAAAAACCTCTTCCAACGGCATTTTTACGTGAAGCACGCTTTTCAAGTCGGATTTTGTTACAGTTTCAAAAAGTTTATCGAAGGTTTTGGCGTGTTCTTTGACAATTTGAGCGACTTTGGATCTGTGCAGCATACATCTGCGGTCAATACGAGAATGTCAAATAAGCAATGTTGCCAAGTTTTTCAAAAAGAAAAAAAATAAGGAAAACAGGTTTAATGATTTTTCAAAAAAAAGTCCCAGTTCGCCACTGAGCGGGGGTACGCTAAGTTTCACCGGTGGAAAGATGTGATAACCGTTTAAACCCTTTTGGGTGTGGTTTTCGGCAAAAAAGCTAAAAAGAAATTCTACCAGCACCATCGTGTTCAGCATCCACGAAAACGGGGGGGGGGAGTACTCTCGTTGCATGCATAGCAAAATATTTACAAGTTCGTCCGACTCACACACACACTCCACTAGAGATTACACTGCGGTAAAGTGCACTAGAGACGATAGTTTTGCTCGCTGTAAATAATATATCTAAAGCTACGCGAATTAATTTTGACACTATCATTTTCCATCAAACAATTCCATTTATTGATATTGTTGAGGCAAAAGTTGTTCCTTACATATTATCGTAATTTATATATCGCCTAACACAGCGGCAGCGTTATATGAAACTTTATTTGAATTGCTTCTGTCTTTAATTAATAGCTTTTATCTACTCATATTAGATTATATATTCATTAATGGACTGGTTTTGAACAAGTAATAGTACCCATAAACAAATAGCGTGAGTTATAATAACTGACTAGGTACAGTCCTAATCTCTTTTACCTTCTGTCCAGGCAAATAAACTGAAAGTTAGACACTTCTGGGCCAGGGTAAAAGATATTTCTCCTCCCGTGTTTTGGGATGGAGAATTCCATCCCCTCTTTGCCAATAACCACCCCCAAAAATGGAGTGGAGGCGCAGTTTTTGTGCGAAATTTTTCCTGTAAAAATGATTTTTGATATGGGATCACCGAGAGGGTTGACCAAAGGGGCTGAAACCCACCCCTTTGAAGCAAAAAACGGTCATAACTGATTTTCTGACGCTGTTCGGAGAGGGAATGTAACTAAAAAAATATCGAGCGAAATAAGGAAGGTAAAATCAACTATCCACCTCTTATTTTCAGTTAAGGGGGTGAAAACTACCCGCTGTAGGGATCACGGGCACCTTCAATTTTTCGGACGGTTTTCTAAAAAGAATTCGATTGGGAGGTGGTCAAAATAGATGAGGGAAGTAAAACTCATTCGTCCACTCCTTATTACCAGTCAAGAGGGGTGAAAACTACCCACTGCCGGGATTACTACCTCCCAATCGAAATCCTTTTGGAAAACCGGCAGAAAAATTGAGGGTGGCTGTAATCCCTGCTAGGGGTAGTTGTTACCCCCTTGACATGAGATAAGAGGTGAGTGGTTGAATTTTGCCTTCCTCATTCTCCTCGACCTTTCTTTAGTTACATTCCCTCCGAACAGCGCGAAAAAGTCAGTAACGACCGTTTTTTGCCTCAAAGGGATGGTTTTCACCCCCTTTGCAATTTAATATTTATGTTATAATCGTAGATACAGTATAGTATTCAACTTCCGATAATGGTAATAGCTCACTTGAAAAACAGCACTCGCCTGCGGCTCGTGCTACAAACTTCATCTGCTTGAGTTATTACCTACATTACCTCATTGAATAATATACTATTATTTAACTTGCAATGTTTGTTTGTTAGTTTGTTTAGGTCAAATCTTGCAATCAAAATTTCGATTAGTTCTAATTAAGCTAGAGCTTTCAAAGTTTGCACATGTGTATAAGTCCGGTGACAATACAATTTAGCATTTTCATATAAGAAAAAAAACACGATGGTGGCTTCAAAATGGCCAACGACTTTATCGTTTATGGTCCGATTTTTCGTGTTCGCTGATTACGAATTTCTAGTAAAAAATTTAGTTCAGGATGGCGACTTCAAGATGGCGGACGACTTCAACCCGATTCAACTCAAAATCGATATCTGGGGTTTTTTAGGTGGCGGATTATGAATTTTTATTCAAAAATTCAGAAATTCAAAATGGCGGCGTCAACAGGACTGACGACTTTTGTCATATAAATCCAAATCGATCAAAATCGAGATCTGGGAGTTTTTTGGGTCGCGGATTACGAATTTCTAGTAAAAAATTTAGTTCAAGATGGCGGACGACTTTACCGTTTATGGCCCGATTCGTCTCAAAATCTATCTGGGGATTACAGCATATCAAAACACTAAAAAGTAAAAAATAAAATTATATAAAAAAATATTTAAAAAAAAGCTTTTATGTAAATGCTTTAAAAAGTAGAAAATAAACTTTGAAGTAAATCAAACCCATCATTTGTTACATTATATAATTTTTTTATATATAAAAGCTTATCGCGAGGAATCTCCTTTATACAGGAAAATCTCAACATTTTTCTGTTCTTTCACAGACTATATTAGTAAAACCTTGTTCTTTTATGTTTTTTTACTTCATTATTTTGCAGAAAATCACTTAAGATATCACTTTTTATACTTTCCTGTTCTTCAATTTTTGCAATTATATTTTGAACCATACTTTTTAATTCTTTCATTTCCGTTAATATTCCCAATTTATTACAAATTTTGTATACGTACTATTTATTACTTCTTCTGTTAAGTTTGCATATACCATGATATTTTTCATTAGAAACAAAGCATTTGATAAGACAAGAGCTTTTTCACTCCATATCGCACTGAATAAAATAATATGATCGAATTGATGTTTTTTTAATACTTGTTTACTTGTGTTTATGCATTTTTGCTGACAAAATTGATACAATTCCTACATTAATATTTACGAATAATAAAATTTATTCGATATTATATACAATAAAATTTTTAAAAACGGTAAAATTATACCTCGGCATATTCTTATCAAGCAAGAACCGTTGCCAGAGCCACATTTCAACCAACAGCACCTAATAAATATCCTCCCCATATCCCCCATCGGCCTTGCATAATTTCTACTAGCATACTCTCGACTTATTTTGATCAAGTTTCGGAACGGGTTCTTTCAACCAGTTGAATTTAGTAGCGTGCCAATGGTAGCCTAATTTCTTTTAAACGTTTTGTTAATTACTCAATTTTCAATCTTCTCGGAAACTCAATACCGCATCGAGGCAGTGAACTCGTTTTAAATTGTCGTGCTTCACTGGTGACGGACATGTCAATACACATAGCCAACTTACGTTGCAATTTCTTTTCATAAACGAAATTGAAACTGACAAGACTGAATTACATCTTGATTTTTAAATTGTACGTTATTAAATTTGCGGCCGATATAATCAAGAAATAATTCTACGGATATTGAGCAACGTACAAAAAAATATATAAAAATGTATCAAGCAATAATAAAGTAAAAAAAATATCCATTATGTTTAGTTATAATCCAGTAGCAGGACACGAGGAAAGGAGTTTGCCCTGCAATACCTCGTACAAAAAAAAATGTCAATGGGTTACAAAATAATTATCATTTACAGAAGATGCGTCGTTCAAAATACGTATATGCTATTGCAATATTCGTTAAAACGATGATAAAAATGCGTATATTATAATTATTAGTATGACCAAATAATAATAATAGTTTATTTGCATACTTTTACAAGTATTTGGATGTCATACATTTTTGAAACCAATTTATCTCTATATTGCCTGAAAGTTATTTATGGCATTCAACGAATATCCTTTCCTTTTATTTATCTTTATAAGGCTTAAAACTTAAAAAAAATATATTCTTAAAATTTTTCGTCAGATAAAAAGATACATAAGTATATATACAAACAAATAAAAGAAATATATTTAACAGTATGACTGATGGTCGAGAGGTGAGTGCACTTGCCTCTCACCCAAAAGTTCCGGGTTCGATCTCCGGTCGTGGCAGTGGAAAATACTGTGAGAGGGATTTTTCCACTATACACGGATATTGGGTGTGTGTCCCTTGTCTCTAAATGTGTAGCCCCCTCCCACACAAGGCTCTTCTAGAGCCTTCCGGGATAAAGAGGGTCGTAATTACCTGTGGTGTTATTATTATATATTATTATTAGTATATAAACATAATAAAATAAAATATTAACAATATATAAACATAAGAAAACAAACCAAGAGCATGGTGTCTATACACGGAAATACCTTTTTATTAGTTATTTATACTTAAAATATTCGTCCAGAGAGGAAAATACCTTTTAAATTAGCGTGATTATGATGAATGATTTTATTGAATGTTTACCGGGTACCGTGATTTTATGTGTGATCCTGCTTACATCTGGGTGTGTCTCAAAGCTCAATACTGAGAGCTCCATTATTCATCCTAATTTTATCAACGATATAGTTGTGTTGATGGCTATTGTCTGCTGTATGCTGATGACATGAAATTGTTTTGTGCTGCTGATACTGATGAGATGTACTACTCCAAAAGAATTTAAATGGTGTATTGATTGGTGTCCTCGAAGTAGTCTACCTTCAGATATCACTACATTGTTCCACAACCGGAAAAACATTTCGTTCATATTCGACTATGACTTGAAAGATGAAGTCATAAAACCTTTTATCTTCCTACCCTATGAGCAAACGCACTGAAATTCTCGCTTTTGTACATTATACGCAACATTTTGAGAATCAGCATTAGGTTCATGATCGTAAACTATAAAACTGCATATTTGTTGTAGTGGTGAGAAGTAAGTGAATCCCCTCATATGGTCAATTGCTACTATACACCTATCTATCTATGGAGACATCTATGGTGTATAGTAAAAATACAAAATTTTCAAAATGTTCCCCAATTTGCACAAATGGTCGTACGAAATTTCTTTTTGCCAAAATGAAGATCTTTTTTTGTACTTTCACGTGATGTAACTAAAAAATATTTTTTTTATTTAGCCGATTTTTTCGTCAGGGAAAGTTAAAGAGAAATTTTTCACCTTCAATTCTTTTAAATACCCTGAACTTACTTAGTAACATTTCTCCACGTTTTTTCTGGATGTAATACTACATCATCTTTTTCGCGCATGAATAAATCAAAATTAATTCAGAAATTTTTGAAATTCCGAGAAGTAGTGCCCAGACATTAGGAACAACTTCTACAATATAACATCAACGAACGAAAGCATCAAGTGTTATGGGAAAAGAGTGGAGATAATGCTATATGACTGGAGTACGAAGAATAATACACGTTTAGGATTATTCAAATACTTCCAACAATTCTCCTTGAAAAATTTCTCAGTTGAAGTTAAATTAAGCTCCTTACCACCTACGCGAGATTCAGCTTGTTATCAAAGTTTGAGAACTTTTTGACAGGTTTGTCTATGGAACAGCGACCTTACCAAAAATTCTGTAAATTTTGGATGGCAGCAAACAACAGGTAATGAACTGATGCCGATAAGGACTGATAAAGCTCCTCTTCCCAATGAATTACTCAATATAATTGTTTGTGATTGTAAGGTTAGTTGCAAAAATAAACGTTGCTCATGCAAAACCATTGGCGTCACATGCAGCAATTTATGCCACAATGGAAGGAATACTTTGTATTAAAATGCAGAAAATATTGCTGACGAAGCTGTGGTTGGTGAAGAGCCTGAACAATTAGAAATTAGTCCTGATATTTATGACATTGAAGAATTCGAAAAAGATGATAATTACGAAAATGTTTGTGCTTCAGAGAATACCTCGGATGTACACAATTTTAGCGATGACGAGGGTGAAGAAATATTCCAAACTATTGCATATAGATTATTTTCATTTAAAATTTCATATAATTTGGTTGAGAATTTTTTACATTTTTTCACTACATATATTTAGATATAGTGGGGGGGGGGGCGTGCTCGTTTTTTAGATGGCATTTTAAAGGGTCCAAAATAAATCAAAACTGAAAAGCCACCCTTAAAAATGACCAATTTACCCATTTTTCGCGAAAAAAAGAAGGGTATAAAACTCAGGTTATTCTTAGTTTCACCAAAACAAACTTATTTTTCTATGTCGCGTTGCTTTATGTAAAATTTTCTTTATAGCCTTATTTTTGACTGTTTTACCCCACTATAATGAGATTGATTCATAAGGCAATACATTGCACGCCATTTTTTCCCAGTCTCACTAAAAAAACTTTGTTACAGCCATGCGCTGGGAAGTTGTTGACGTAAATTCACCCACTTTGCCAGCCCACTCGCCGCCACGATAATTGGTAAATATATAAAATTAGCGGGCCTACTCCTTTCTGCTAAAGGACAAAGGCGACGCCGATCAATCAGTATTACACAACAAAAATGTAAAATACCGCGCTGAAAAAGGAAACTTTCTATTCCAGTCCAATTAAATGGTTTTATTGTAAAGGGATCTAGATAAATTTCCTACGCTTGTGTGACACTAGATAAAATCTAGTTTGCATACTCGTGAGCGCGAGACATGACTCTTTTTAATTTAAATAAACCAACCGGGTAAAGTATTATAATGCTGAAAAGGCTAGTCAACTGTACGTTTATCTGTGACAGGAACTGTTTTACCACGCCTAATGGAAAAAGAAACACGGCTTTCACGCTGGCAAATGCAAAACGACTGTTTCTGAAATGTGAACGTGGGGAAAATGGGGCTCGACGATGCGTTGCTCTGTCGTTTCCATAAACGTCGTAGAGCTTTAGTCATGAAAATTAGTTGAGCGTTAACGTTCTGTTTAAAGAACACGTTTTTGTTTCATTTTTCTTGGAAAACACTCAGTCTCTAATTGTAATACAAGGTGGATAGTTTAATATGTTTATAAGTTAGCGAATAGTAAATAAATGTCAATTTATTGCCCAACAGAAATTAATCCAATTACAGGACAATATTATACCGTCTGTCTATTTTACAAGGGCCACACCAATTATCTCACTTAATATCTATTGTAGAAGAATAAAGTTTAGAAACAGTTATCCCATTTCTTATGAGGAGACACCTCACGCATTAAATTTTGGAGCATTTCAGGAGTAATTGCCTCACATGCGTTTCTCATTCTGGTTTTGACGTCCTCAATATTTTCAGAGGCAGTTTGAAATAACTTGTCTTTAATGTAACCCCAGACGAAAAACTCCAAGGAAGTAATATCTGGTGATCGAGCTGGCCATAGAATGGGTCCATAGGTGCCTATCCAGCTATCTGACATAACTTGATTTAAACAATTTGTACATATTACAGCAGTGTAAGGTGGAGCCCCATGTTGTTGAAAATATGAATAATTTAATCGTTCTACCACTGTTAATTCATAAAGAAAATCTTGTAATTCGTTTTGCAGAAAATTAAGGTATCTCCAAGCGGTTAATTTGCCATCATAAAAACAAGGTCCAATTACTTTAGTCCCTAAAAGACCCACCCAAACATTCATAGAAAATATTTCTTGGAAAGCAGTCTCTCTACACCCATGTATATTTTCTCGTGTCCACTTATATAGTCTAGGCTATATATTTTTTATCAAAAGTAGATTATAATTTTTGAGCGTTATTAAGTTTTCATGAAAAGAACGCTAAAGGCTTACATTCTCCATCGTATACTTGTTCCAATACTGCACCCATTGCAACATTTGAACAATCTGTCGTAAGGGACAAAGTTACATATTATTGCCACTGTTAGACATATTGTTTAAACAATTGAACGGGAGATATCACTAATAGGGCAAAAAATCAAGAATAGAGATTTATTCTCCACTAAAGTGTCATAAAAAAGGGCTCTACATTTTTTTCGATTGTTGTAGTAGTTTTGAAGACAGAACCGTGCGAAGGACCGCTGTCAACACCAAAGACCTTCCGAGGCGTCCTAAGTTCCTTTTCTTGACTCCCGAGCCAGTGGAGGAGAAAGTGGTCAGGGACCGGCTCAAGAAGCAGAATGCAGCAGAGTCGAGGAGAAGGGACAAACGCTGGCCTACTCCCTAGACGAAAAGTCGGTCCAGGTGCTTGAAGGTATGGACTTCAAGCCCTATCTTGGCTTGGAGAGGGTAACCTTCAGGAAGCTTCAGGAGAAGGAAAGAGGCGTACTCAATCCGGATGCTGAAGGTGGTCCAGATAAACCTGCACCATAGCAAGGCGGCCACGGCGGTCCTTGCTAAAGTTATGCAGGAGTGTGATGTGGCGCTGATCCAAGAACCTTGGATTCACAAGGAACAGGTAAGTGGCTTGAATGGAATTGGCGGTGAACTTATTTGCTGTAGTACCGCTGCAATTCCCAGAGCGTGCATATTAGTTAAAAATAACTGTAAAATAATGTCACTAATTGATTTCTGTTCTAGGGTTCTAGCGGCAGTCAAAATCAGGGCTTCGTGTGGGGGTGTGCCGAGAGAGTTTATACTGGCCTCTGCGTACCTTCCTTATGATTACCCTGAGCCACCATGAACCAGAGCCGTGGAGGAACTGGCGAGGAGCTGTAGAGGAAGAGGATCTCAGGTCATCATCGGGTGCGATGCAAACGCGCATCACACGATCTGTGGAAGTACCAACACCAATACTATAGGTGAGTCAATTTTTGAATTTATTATGGAATATAATTTAGACATAGCAAATGTAGGTAATACCTTTGTAACCACACAAAGGCAAGAAGTGATAGATATAACAATAGGAACAACGTACGCGTGTAACATAGTTACCGACTGGCATGTGTCTAAGGAGGAGAGTTGTTCAGACCACAGACACATACGATTTAATATAACGGGTATGGACCGTGTGACTGAAACATATCGTAACCCACGCAGGACGGACTGGGAAGGTTACAAAGTAGACCTTGCCCAGGAACTTGCCAGGGTTATGAACACTGTTAAAAATGAGGAGGACGTGGAGTTAGTTGCGGAACAAATACAGAACGCAATAATCTCCGCATATGAGAACAACTGCCCTCTGGTGGTAAGGAAATCCACTAGGAATGTGCCCTGGTGGAACAATGACCTTGCCACAAGGAGGAAGGAAGTGAGAAAGAAATTTAATATTGCAAAAAGATCAGCAAATTGGGATGATTACAGGTCCTCTTTGACTGAGTACAACCGAGCATTGAGGAAGGCCAAGAGAGACGCCTGGAGGAAACATTGCGAGAGCATCGAGGGTATCTAGGAATGTGCCAGACTCCAGAGAATTCTTTCAAAGGACAATCGGTGCGTAGTAAACTCTCTCTTAACTGAGAGAGGGAAATATACCGAAACAGGTAAGGAAACAATGGAGGAATTACTCCTCGTGCACTTTCCTGGCTCCACAATAATTGAAAAATCACCAGAGGAATGGCTAGGAACGGAACTGGAGACAACTGGTAACAGGGTCACCAGGGTGGACTGGGCAGTGTCTAAAAAGGTGATTGATCAATCGAAAATCAGATGGGCAATAAACTCGTTTGAACCGTACAAATCTCGGGGATATGACGGAATTTGGCCAATAATGCTTCAGTAAGGTTTAGACTTGCTAGCATCAAAGCTATGTATGCTAGCGCTGAGTCCTTAAGACCTATAAGTCTTATGTCATTTCAACATAAGACGATGGAAAAAATGCTTGACAGACATATCAGGGATGATGTATTGGTTAGAAGCCCACTACATCAAGACCAATATGCATACAGAGCAGGCATGTCCACAGAAACGGCACTTCACCATCTAATTAGAAGGGTGGAAAAGACGTTGGAACATAAGGAGGTGGCACTGGGTGCCTTTCTCGACATAGAGGGGGCATTCGACAACACCTCCTTCAACTCCATCATCAGAACTGTAAGATAGCGTGGCGTTGAGGACACCTGCTGCAGATGGGTTGGCTGCATGCTCAAGGGCATGGTTATATGGCAAAACATGGGGGCTCAAGCCCGGTATGGTGCACTTGCTCTATACCAGTGTAATAAGACCCTCCACTACATACGCTGCCTTAGTTTGATGGCCTAAAGCCACTCAAACAAATGCACAGGAGTATTAAAATGGGCAGTGTAAATCGGAACAGGGAGTGCACAATAAGCCCAAGAGGCTGCAGTGCCCTCGGAATGTTACAGACGACCCTGTGAGGAGGGGTTTTTAGTCAGTAAGAGTCTGACACTGACCCAGCTCAGGTTGGAAGCCCATGAGGGTTTCCCCTCCTCGTAAAAAAAATCACTGAAAAAGAAGCTGCACCACCAGCATTGCTGGAAATAATATCTTGCAGTTGTCAAGGTGGATGCAAGGGAAATTGCGAATGCCGTAAACATGGGCTGAAATGTTCCATCATCTGTTCCCATTGCGAATGTCAAAATTGCACCAATGTCGAAGCACTCAGAATTGACATTGAAGAAGACATTGATGAACATATTGACTTCGATCTCGAGGAGTTTTTTAACGTTGAAATGTCAAATGAAGATGATGAAGGGACGGGAGAAGCTGAAGAGACTGCAGAACCTGAAGAGATTGGAGAGATTGTAGGAACCAAGAAACATCAGGAAATCAGAGAACCAGAAATAGTAGAGCAACTCGATCTTGGGCACCAACCTAAACGCAAAAGGAGGAGAATGGTTGTATGAATAACAATAAATATAAAATGTAGCATAATCCTGAATAAACAATCATTTCTATTATTTCACCCAGAATTCGCGCCATAAATTCTTTAACTACCACATTCATAATAATTTCAACTGTTTGCTCTTTTACGCTGATGTGACCCGCGACTCGCTCCTTCCGACGGTTCTACACCAATCGAAAAAAATGTAGAGCCCTTTCTTATGTACAATTTATTGAAGAGTAAATTTCTGTTCTTGATTGTCTTTGCCGTCAACTTTTATCCCTTTAACTTTTTTCGTATCTCCTCAAATAAGGAAGCTATAGCCGTTTGTGGTTTTCCTATTTTTCAGGTTTTTGTAATATATCTCACAAAGTAGGCTATGAATTTCAAATATAGCTCACAAAAAATGGGATAACCGTTTCTAAAATTTTATTCTTCAACAATAGATATTAAGCGAGATATTTGGCATGGCCCTCGTAAAATAGACAGGCGGTATAAGAAAAATAATAGATTAAAATACAATTATATAAGTAAATTGACACACAATTGAAAAATAGCAACCGGCAAATATATACCTACATGTATATACACATATGTCTGGCCGATAGTCGTGAGGTGGCAATCGCTATTAATCACACGGGTATCGCTCCACCAGGTTCGAATCCCGGCTCCGGCACTGTCGCAGGAAATGGTTTATGTCCCTATTTTTACAAGCCTCTGACTTCTGGAATTGGGGGTTGTCTAATTTGTGTGGTGTTTATTTACTATTATTTATTACTATTATTATATACATACATACATATACACGTGTACCCATAACATGTACACATATACACACATAATATACACAAGAAATAATGAATAATAAAAATATAAAATATACAATAATAGAAATTTAGTGGAATTTATGCAGATATAAACGGAAAAAATTGATCAGAAACCTACCTAAGCGAATACAAATTGCAGTAATTAATATCACATAAATCAGATATTAGGTTAAAGTTGTAACACATGACATTCAATGAGGATTTAATGACAATATTTGTTCTAGAAGTGGCATAATGAAATGTAAGATCTTGACGCAAGTTTAATCTGGGAACATGAAAGTGCACTTGGGAGAATAGAGTTGGTGAATCAATTAACTTATGCAAGACGTATAAAAATATGAGACTGGCAGTAATTCGTCTACGTCCTAGAGATAAAACATTAAAAAGGGAAAGCAGATTTGCATGAATATACCCTCGAAAACAAAAAATTTCAAAAAGCATCTTTGAATTCGTTCGCGCGAATTTTATTATAACAGAGGTACCATATCAGTGAGTCGTTTTCAAATTTAGAGGGAACCAATGTAAAATATAAACTTTTAAGAGCGACTACTTTGGTAAAACATGCGCAATTCAATGAAACCAAGCATATATAATGCAGATGAGGTAATTTGTTGGATATGACAGTATTTCAAAGTCCTTAATTGAGGTACAGGGAGATAGTAGCGTACTGTTATAAGATATATAAGGTATTGGTACAGATTTGAGAGTGTACAAGCAGACCTTACATTTAGATATATTCATGAAAAGCTGATTTTCGTTACACCATCTTTCCACAATATCAATTTTCAATTCTAATAAAGCACAGTCATCAAGAGCTTTAGCAGTGCTCTATAACTTCAGATCATCAGCGATCATAAGAATATTGCACTCTAAAATTTGAGAAATGTCGATAATGGAAATTGTGAATAATAGTGGCCCCAGATTAGATCCCTGCAGGACCCCAGACGTTGAAGAATACAAATTGGATTTAAATCCATGTTACATATTATCTAAGTAAGACGTAAATAAGACAACCAGTAAGATGTTAAGTCCAGAGCCATCTAATTTATTTAATAGAGTGTGGTAGTCAATTCGGTCAACGCTTTAGAGAAATCTATGTAAATCACATCTACTGGTTATCTGTTATCCATCGAATCAGAGATGAACTGATTTATTATTGCGAGATTTGATGTTGTTGAACGTTTTCCAAAAAAGCCATATTGATGAGGTGAAGTAAATAGTTTAAACTGTGGATAAAGCTGAGAATACAGAACTATTTCCAGGACCTTGGCGAAAATGCATAGGATAGATATGGACCGATAGTTTTCTAAATTGATTGGCCGGCCAGATTTTAAAACTAGACACTCTTGCTAATTTCCAAATCTTGGGAGATGTATTTTTTTAAAGAATAAGATTGACCAACATTAGTAATGGGGGAATAAAAGCAATTGTACAATCTTTAACAAATTCGTTTTAATTCTTCTATTTTGTTTTGACTGCTTGCCTATTAAATATTTTTGTTGCCGTAGGTAATAACAATAGTCATTACTATGCAATAATTTTAATGAAGAAAAAAATATATTTCATGCAAATGTTTAGGATATCATTTTCTGTGAAAATCATCGATATTTCGATAAGACGACTGGCTTAGCTGGCGCTCTGTTATGATTGAAAATTCCAGAAAACTATCTCGCGTGGGATGTATTTATATAAGCAGCGAAATGAAGATTGAATTCTAAATAATCTGCGAACCCAGCAACGCTGAAGAAATAAAAGCAAAACACAGTTTACTCCAGCCTCTCGGAAGTGCGACGACTTGGCTCTTCGTAGTAAACAATCGACGGTCGGCTACAGAAACGTGGTCAAGCACCGGGAGTTTGAGCACCCTAGATGTTTGTTCGATATTTCGATTAATTACAAGTAAACGTATACTACGAAGAGCTCTATGAATACAGGGTGGGGCAATATGCGTCCATCTTCAACAGTCCTAATTCTATGACAACTAGGAATTTTTAAAAAACAGAAGTATACTAGTAGACCAGGGCCAAACCGTTTAAAATATCGTAATAGACGGTAAATTCTTAGCAGTATACGAATGGTCGGAAAATGTAGTTAATGGTGTAAATAATTAAGGAAAAATCGTCCAGACTGAGTAAAAGTTCGGGAAGGGGGGTTGGGGTGGTAATATATACGTTTTTAGGGGTTGGTACTCATTTTTGCGATTTGCGGCTAAACTATGCATACTATCGAAAAATGTTGAATGTAAAAGTTGTAGATAATGAAAAAATCTAAAACTTTCTGATTGATCATTATTGACCATAACCTCAAAATTATCGAGAAAAATGCAAAAAACCGTTTTTTCGGTTTTTAATTTATAACTATCGCAAAAAATGTTCTTTTTTGTGTTTCAAACAAGCCCAAATTCGTTAATTCTCATACAATACTATGTTATCCAAGTAATGTACATGTGCCTAACTGAGGCGAGACTGATACAATTGATCCATTACTATTATTTCAGAGAATTTCGCGAAATATCAGCAGCACAGATGATATGAAAAATTATTTACAGTACGAGCTTGCTCCATTTCCTGTGTCGTTGTTTACAGGGAATAGCTTCAGAAAAAATGTTAAGTTACATTTATATACAGAATTTGCGAGCATCAATTCGCTACCAACTTCGAGCAATATTGTACATGTTGTTGATGGCGGGTTTCTCTTACACAAATTAATCTGGCAAAAAAAGTTCAATTAATGAAATAACACAAAAATATTTACGTTATGTACAAAATAACTACGCAAAAAATAGTTATATGAAGAAGACGCAGATTCCCTAATTATCAATTCATCCCTTGAAGTAGCAAAAAACTCCGATAAAAGAGTAGTAGTTGTTGGTCATGACATAGATCTTTTAGTTCTTTTAAATCAATTCAGTTCACATGAATTGAATATCTATTTCCACAAACCTGATGCAGGAAATATTAATGATACTTATTACACCTCTAATAGTTTTAAACATAAATCACATAAACATATTGTAGCATTTTTGCATTGTTTTTCTTCCAGTTTTGCTGGGAAAGGAAAAAAAACAATTATAAAATCATTATTGGCCGATAAACATTTACCTAGTATTGCAGAAATTTTTTACAATACAAATGCAGACAAACAAACGATTATTGAAAATGGATTAAAAATAATAGCTTCTATTTACAAAAGATTTGAACTCTACCGAATGGCTACTGTTAAATCCTCATTTCATTTGAAAAAATTACCTCCAACTGAAGGGGCAGCTAAGCAACATTGTTACAGGGTGTATTTTCAAATACAAAGTTGGCTTGGTAATGAATTAAAAGCTACAAATTGGGGATGGAAACATCACGTTAATGGCATCGTACCTATATTTACAGAACAAGAATTAATTCCTGAAAATTTATTGAAAATTATCTGCTGCAGCTGCGAAACAGGATGCGTTAATAACAAATGTGGGTGTCGCAAGCATGGCTTAAAGTGCACAAATGTGTGCTCAAATTGTCACGGTTCTGATAAATGATCTAATGCCGAAAAATCGTTGTACGAATAAAATTGTAATCTCGAGGACATCGAAGACGAAGACAGTACCCACTGTCTAATAAATAATAATAAAAATAATGATACTGAACTGGACAATCCAGATGAACTTCAAGAAATTGAAGATATAGAAAATGAACGTGAAGAAATCGAAAGTTTGATCGATTCTGGCGATGAAGAATTGCCCACTAAGAAAAAAAGATTTCAATAAAATTATTTTACTTTTAATTTTTGTATTTTATAATCAAATATAAGACTTTGACGTGATAATTTGTAAATACTTACGAATCACAAGAAATAATTAACAAATTTTCTCAGTTCACAGCCTTTGTCTTTTTTGAATTTTTACCTATTTAATTGCAGTTTAAATAATGTTTTCGGGATTTTGAAAGCCGAGAATAGTTAGGTACATGTATATTACTTGTATAACATAGTATTGTATGAGAATTAACGCTTTTTATGAATGCAAATGTTTATTTACAATAAAGAAAAAGAAACTCATGATTTTCACCGAAAACTCGATTTTTAAAACGTAGTTTTTCAGTTTTTGGATTTTTTAACGATATTTTTGTATATAAACAATATTATATTTTAATTCTATATTAAAGTTGAGATTTCAACGAAAAAAATGAGCACTAGTAAAGTTCATTAATCGAAAATTTGCTAACCAAATTTTTCGATTGAAAATTGGGTCTTTTTTTTATTTTCTTCATAAAACATCGAAAATTAAATATTTCGCTTTGAAAAAATTTGAACTTGTTTGAAACACAAAAGAGAACATTTTCACCAATTTTCATGAAAATATAAACATTTTAGCGATAGTTATAAATTAAAAACCGAAAAAACGGTATTTTGCATTTTTCTCGATAATTTTGAGGTTATGGTCAATAATGATTAATTAGAAAGTTTTAGATTTTTTCATTATCTACAACTTTTATATTCAACGATTTTCGATAGGATGCATAGTTTAGCCGCAAATCGCAAGAAACGAGTACCAACCTCTAAAAACGTATATATTACCACCCCAACCCCCCCGAATTTTTACTCAGTCTGGATGATTTTTCCTTAATTATTTACACCATTAACTACATTTTCCGACCATTCGTATACTGCTAAGAATTTTTATTGCCTTAAACAGGATTGACCCTGGTCTATAGATGAAAAAGCCAATAAGCGGAAATTATTTTCGAATATACAGGGCGCGCCAGGGCGATTGAATAGATTGAAAGAACACAAGAAACAATTCTCTCTTTATATTTCATTGCGTGATAGATGAGTATTAGAGAATATACTATTTAGGAATTTCTCAAGTAAAAATTCCACACTCATAAGACATTACCTAGTTCTTATCTTTATATCGATCTTCTTTCATCTGAACATGTCATATAAAAGTACTAATTTTTAAAGGCTACGTCCCCACACATAATAAGTCAAAGGATTATAATCAGGACTCCTTGGTGGCCAAGCAAACTCACTTCCTCGACCGATTCATCTGCGTGGGAGAGTCTCGTCAAGATAATTCCTGTCTTCAATGGAGAAATGAGGGGGAGCTCCATCTTGCACTACCACACCACTAATCTTAAATTCTTGGTGAAAATGCCTTTCTTTAACGACGTGAGGATTTTCTACTTCCCAGTAATGGGTATTTCTCCAGTTAAAAGCTCCTCGGCGAGTAAAAGTTGCTTCGTCGGTAAATAAAGTGTTCTTAACAAAATTTTGATCCCTGTTGTGTTTATTTGGAACAAATTGACAAAATTGTAGCTATTGTGGAAGATCCCTTCGAAGTAGGTTTTGTACAGGAGTGAGATGATATGGGTAGAAGCGTTCTTTACGTGAGACTTTCAGGACAGATTGTTTACTCACCCCTGTTGCCGCTGCTAAACGACTTGAGCTGACTTGATGATTTTCATCCACACGAACTAAAATTTCTAGTTAAAAAATGAACCCGTTTCTCCCAAACGACGAAATAAATCTTTGAAAATCTTATGGTCTGGCTTTATTTTATTTGGATATTGCAATGAGCACCTCCTCGCTGCAGCACGTCGGCTAAAATTATTTTGTGCGTAAACACATATCATATCCCTCATTTCTCTATTTGAAAAATGTCTAGGGATTGTAAATAATGTAGTTAAAGAAATTAGCTCGAGGAACACAAGAACAAATAAAATGATTAAATGACGTAAATGACAGAAGTTAAACCTAACCAACGCATATTTTTCAATAAATACACTTTGTTTCATTAAATTTGAATTTGTCTTTCAAAAAATTATTGAAATGTTTACGACACTTTCCTCGAAAATGGTTGGAGTTATCAAGGTCTACCAAGCGTGCCATTTATACATTGAAACGACGCCCTCATCAGATTTTCTGATCAGAAGTACCACAACGTTTCTTCATCATCAGATACAGGTCCTGCGGCACCCTCTATGATCTAACGTGATGTAATACATAAATTATTGTTTCTTAGAATAAAAAAGTTCCTCTAGCAAATTTGGTGAAGATCCGTCAAGAGGCTGTTGAGTTATTGCAAAAAAAACAAAAAAATAATTTGAAATTTGACACCCTGTATCTTTTTCTACAGCAACATTTTACTAAAGCATATTTGGTTATATCTTGATATTTTGGCTCAAAGAATCTACCCCTGAACTATGGCTTATTATTTATGGTCCACCCTGTATATGCAACCCTAAAACTTTTTTTTAATTCAAAAATGAAGGTTTACTTCAAAATTAGGGAATAATCCTGTTCACAAATGTAACTAGGAAATCATAAAATATCGAAGTACCTACGCCTTTAAATCAGAATTTCATAATCAAAACGCACACGGATATCTAACACAAAATAAGAGTGCATCAAACCCATCGATGTGCCCACTTACCAGACAACACTCCGAGAGGCATTCAGTAATGATCATATGAAATTTCGAAACGCCACCCAATGCGCAAATCGACCAATTTCCTTGATCCGTCGATCACATAATTACGAGGAAAGTGGGAAGTGCGACAATGTGTCATCATCTGCTTACTATCTATGGAAGATTGTCATCCGCAGCGTGCCGGTCCTGATAGCAGTCCAGAATAGAAGGGAACCCCGGGGGGAAGAGAAAGGGGGCTGTGCGCCACACACGACGCCGGCCACACCGAGGACCACCCAGCGCGGCGCCCGGGGCCGAAGCGGGGCTCCATCAGTGCAGGGCCGCATTCGTTCGGACTAGATTACTCAGAATCATCAGGCGATCGCTAGAGTAACAGTGGCTTCGTGAAATAACACTTATTGTCTGTTTTTTCAAGTTTTGATTATGCAACAACATGCTTAGGAAAGTATATCGCCGTGATAGTGGATTTATCAATTGAAAAAACTTACGATGTGGTCGAAAATTTGATATATATAAAGTGTTTACAGTACACCTGTTGCTCCCATTATCCGTCGAAGTCGAAAAAGTCCTGCAGGGTATTATTTAAACGAGGATTACCTCATAAAGTTACTCGGCACTCTGCAGGTTAATTAGTTTTTGTGTGATGTGGTGACAGGTCTGTTTGTTTGTACTGAAAATTGTATTTTTCAAACATTGACATAATGTGGAATTTCGAGCAACCTTGTCAAATAACTATAACTTGAAATAATTATATTATTGTCTGAACGTTAATTGTGTTCATTTTATGGTTTTTTACTACTGATCACAAATTCTACAAAAATAACAAAATTAATCGGTATATTGGAAAAATAACCTCTATACGCCTGTGACTACACATGATAATATAAAGTAGCATATGCATAGCATATATTATTACTGGCAGTTTTGGCTAAGCAGTTTGAAAATAATAATAATGTCAATTAACCAATTCTATACAAATAACATTGGTCAATATATAAGTAAAAAATTTTACGTATGCAATAAAAAATTTACAGAGTGTCATACAAACAAAGCAATATATTAAAAACAGACAGACAATAAATATGTTAAAATATATAATACAGGATCCAGAAAAAATGTATACACATATCTACTATAATAAAAATCACCCTTTTAATAGAAGTAAAATTGACGTACACACACAAATTCACAAGCAGATGTACAGGCTGTCAATTTTATCAGGGCCCTCGAGAATATCTCACTTAATATCCTTAAAAAATTAGTGCCGATTTAAATAACCTACAAAATGGTTTAAAGAAATTTGAAATACATGGCCTTCTTTAAGAGTTATGGCGGAAAATATCGAAAATGCGGAAAACGTCTAGCCCAAATATCTCCGTTATTTGAAGAGATACGAGAAAAATTCTAAGGTGAAAATGTTTTGCAAAACAGAGTGTTTCAACAAGGTTTTATCTAATTTTTTTCAAAATCGCTGTAGTTTGAGATTTACTGTTCAGGCTGTTAAAAAAATTATTTTGAAACGAGCGGAAAATGGCGCCATTAAATAGAGAATTTTTCTCCCTTTTCAACGATATATCACATGCCATATTGGTACTACGTTAGCAATTATAAAAACGTTTTTTTTAAAACCAATAAATTTTTTCAACAAGCATTATACTTGCGTGAAGAAGTATGATTAAATAGAACGATAAAATAATTCAATAAGTAGTTCAAATCTTTGCTATAATTAAACATTAACACAATTATGAAGAATAAAGTAAATTCAGGTAACAAAAACTAATAATAAAAAGAATATAGTACACAGAACATTAATATTTATCTAATCCTCAAAATAATTTTTAAGATATCATATCAAGTGTTCAAAGTGTCCACCGCGATTTCTTATGCACAAACGAGCACGGCGAGGCACTGCATTTAAAACATTACTCAGCATTTCCAGGGTAACTGTAATACATGCCTGTTGAATTGCTTTTAGGTCCTCTACATTTTGCGGTGTCGTCTAAAACACCTTATGTTTAATATACCCATACCCCCACAGAAAAAAATCCTTTGGGGTTATATCTGGAGAACGAGCGGGCCATCGAATAAATCCATTGGTACCTTTCCAATGTTGAGGCAAAATTTGGTCTAAATAATCTAGGCAAATCTGGAAATTGTGGGGAGGAGCTCCATCTTCTTGAAAATATTGAAAGTTGTGTCGATTCTCTAAAGGTTCTCAATCTCAAAAAGTTTAGGTGCCTTTGACCACTGAGGTGACCATCATGAAAATAAGGACCTATTAAATTGGTGCCTAAAATACCACTTGTAATGAATATTGCGATTAAAAAATCCATTATTGGAAAAATTTGCCTCGTGGGACCAAAGTATTTTACAACATATTAATGAATCGGCACGCTTCTTTTCCAACAGCCACCTACAAAAAGTCGTCCTCCTTGGTTTGTCCCCCGCTTGTAAATTGTGAACTTTTTTGGCTTTATAACACCGGTAACCATTGTTCTTTAAAATTTTTCTAGCACTTGTTTTATTTATATGACAAGCAATTTGAATTTCTCTTAATGATATTTCCAAATTTTCTGTATTTTTATTTGTTGCATAATTAATAACTCGGTTTACCTTATTTACATTATCAGTAACACTGTTCAACCTTGTCTTCTTTTTTAAAAATGAACCATTATTTTTCAGTTTCGTAGCTAATTTTCTCAACAGTGTTTTATTCGGCTGTAGTGCTTGTGGAAATCTGTTTCTATATTCTACTTGAGCTAATCCAGAGTTAAAATTGCATTGGCAATATGTAACGAACATATTATAACGATCAATGTGAGTGAAAATCATTTTTGAAAATTCTAAATTCTTAAACGAGTGTGATTGAGTGAGAGTTTAAGTATTAACTGAGATGATCTGTCAAAAAATTAAATTGTCAAGTTTGTTCATAGCCAACTATTTTAAAATAATTGAAATAATAGTCAAATCATGAAATACAAACAAATGGATATTATACTTTAATTGGTAAAGACATTTTAACTTTCTGAGCAAGGAGTGACGCTTTTATGAAGGACCTCTATACATTGGCATAACTGTGAATATTCTTTCCATAATTGCTCCGTGTTGCTTTCTTGGTTATTCTTTTGTTTTTGTTACCTGAATTTACTTTATTCTTCTTAATTGTGTTAATGTTTTATTATAGCAAAGTTTTGAACAACTTATTGAATTATTCTATCGTTTTATTTAATCATACTTCTCCACGGCAAGTATAATGCTTGTTAAAAAAAACTTATTGGTTTTAAAAAAATGTTTTTATAATTACTAACATAGTACCAATGAATAAATATGGCATGTGATATATCGTTGAAAATGGAGGAAAATACTCTATTTAATGGCGCCATTTCCCGCCCGTTTCAAAATTTTTTTTATAACAGCCTGAAGAGTAAATCTCAAAATACAGCGGTTTTAACAAAATTAGATAAAACCTCGTTGAAATACTCTGTTGAGTATTGAGTGTCAAAAATATTTTTGCCTTAGAATTTTTCTCGAATCTCTTCAAATAACGAATATATTTAGCCTAGACGTTTTCCGCATTTTTGATATTTTCCGCCATAACTCTTAAAGTAGGCCATGTATTTCAAATGTACTTAAACCATTTTGTAGGTTATATAAATCGGCACAATTTTCGTAAAAAAAATTTTTTTGTACGACCGATATTAAGTAAGATATTCTCGAGTGCCCTGATAAAATGGACAGCCTGTATGGCAGAAATTCTAGCTAGAATTTAAAAACTCATTAATTGAATCACACGTCTTTTCTAATAACAGTTTTCTTGCCATACTTTTTATAATGTAGCACAATTTGTAGGTCACGCATATTTTTTGATAACTTGTAGCAAATTATACAATTATAGTATGGAGAATCTTTAAATGTTGTCGTTTTATGTGGAGGTATTGCATATAAATTACCATGTCTCGTACTATAACTATGAGCTATACCCAGAGTGTCAAATAATGCCATATTATCCCTCGCAAAAAGCAAACATTAAACATTTATAAATATAAACGCTGGGTACTGTAAGGATTTCATTGTCCGTAATCACTACTCTGCACGTGTCACTGTATTTCATATTAAATATGAGTCTTAGTATCCTCTTCCGCGATATAAACACTCTATTAATGTACGTGGATTTACCCCACAAAATTATATTAGAAGAGATGTAGGAGTAGGCCAACGCAAAGTAAATATTTAACAAACCTGGTTGTCCGAGTGTATTTTTAATTTGCAATATAGCGTTATAAGCCTTATGTCATTGTTTGCAAACATGATCAACATGGCATATTCACCCTAGATTACTAAGGTATGTTCCTAAATATTTGAAACCAGTTGAAAATGGTATCAGATCCTGAGTCAAAGGCCTTCTAGATTCATTTAAAACGAATATATTACGCTGACACCGTGCACTCATGGTTTCACAGACATAGCCAATCTTTATATAGAGTTCCTAAGGAGTTGAAGCACAAATTGACACCGCTGTATCATCTGCATACATTGTGATATTACCTTCATTGACAAATGTAGGAAGATCATTTATATATAAAGAAAATAACAACGGACCTGAAACAGATCCTCGAGGAACACCCAAATTTGCGTCATTTAAATCAGAAGCTAATATTTTCTAACTTAGTCACCAAATTGCATTAGTTAAGTCAAACATAATAGAGACAACATATTTGCCCTGAACCAAATTTTTGTAGACATAGTCAATAAAGTAAAGAGACGCAGTTTCTGTAGATTTATCAAGTCTGAAACCATGTTGGCATGGCGTAAGTCTGTTTTTTAACTTTAAGGAACTCACGAACTCGAGATGTAGGAAATTTTTCCAACAGCTCAGAAGATACACTTAATAAATGTATTTTGCCGATAGTTCTCAATGTCATTATTATTCCCATTTTTATAGACTGGTATTACTGAAGGTATTTTTAGACAATCAGGAAAATACCAGTATTCAGTGATAAATTAAATAAATATAATAGTGGGGTCTCTAAGTGTTGGATTATGCCTTTAAGTATTTGCGTCGTGACACCATCAATTCCAGATATTTTCCCATTTTTAAGATTCCTACTAATATCATATTATCATTAGTTGAAATAGGTTCAATATGGATGGATTCCATGATATTGCCTGACACTGTGCATGGCAACGATAGATTGTAGCTCTAAAAAAATCGTTAGTTACTTGCCGCAAATGCAAAGTGGGTAGGGGAAAGGTTTAAAGGTTTACTACTTCATTATTGTCTGTAATAATATCATTATTCACCTTTAGCGTTATTAGGACATTTTCATTTTTGCATCTACCTTACCGTTTGTTAAATATGCCTTGTGTCTCCTTTGTTTTATTTTTAGCATTTCTAATTTTATTTGTGAAATAATTTTCTTTAGAGGTGTTTATGTTTTTCCTATACTCCTTTTTCTTTTGTTTGGACAATGATACTGTTATAGGATCACGTGTATCATCATCATCATAAAGTTTTTTGATATGAGTTCCTTCAACTATTATTTCCCCAGTAACCCAAGATTTTTCGCTTCTTTTCCTAAAAGAATTTATTTTTGATTTAATTGTACAGCTAACTTCCAAGCACCACAGAACGCAGTTAAGAAAACAGCTGAAAGCTTTATTTACATTAAGAGAATAAATCGGTGACCAGTCTACCTTTTGCAGGTGGAACTTAAACACATGGGTTAAGGCGCGAGGTGGCAATCGCGATTAATCACACGGACATCGCATCACCGGGCTCGAATCCTGGCTCCGGCACTGGCACTGTCGGAGGAAATGGTTGTATGTCCGCGTTTTTCCAATGTGTAACCCCCTTCCGCACAAGCTCTGGGTTCTGGAATTGGGGGTTGTCTAATTTCTGTGGTGTGTTTATTTATTTATTTATTAACCATCGTCAGCGAAAATTTCTAATTTAAATATTGAATATTGATTTTTACATTTTATGTCTTTCTATGTCGGGTGTTTGGATACAACTCCATCCAACTTGCATCCAAAACACCAGACCTAGAAAAACAAAATGTAAAAACCACTATTCAATAGGTTTATTTAAATTAGAAATTTTCGCTGACGATGGTTAATAAAACCGAAACGTAACAAAATATAATAACCTTTAATTAATAACAGAAATCTCAAGAACTTACACATCAATCAATTTGATTTTTACGGTCAAGAAAATAAAAACATTTATAGATTAATATAAATCAAGCATGTCAGAATAACGCAGATGGGATGTTATTTCAATCTCATGTATACAAGATGCCAGGGTGGTGATTCAATCTGATATCAACGTTGAGGAATTTATAACACAAAAACAGTAAATTAACTAAAGACACAGTATGATGGCTGTTTTAAAGTTTCTCCCCGAAATGGGCATATTTATGTTACTGTCAACAATTGGCATATATAGTTATATACAGGCTGTCCATTTTATCACGGCACTCGAGAATATTTCACTTAATATCGGTCGTAAAAAAAAAATATTTTTACGAAAATTGTGCCGATTTATATAACCTACAAAATGATTTAAAGACATTTGAAATCCATGGCCTACTCTAAGAGTTATGGCGGAAAATTTACTCTTCAGGCTGTTAAAAAAATATTTTGAAACGGGCGGGAAATGGCGCCATTAGATAGAGTATTTTCCTTCATTCCAACGATATATCACATGCCATATTTATTCATTGGTACTACATTAGTAATTATAAAAACATTTTTTTAAAACCAATATTTTTTTTTAACAAGCATTATACTTGCCGTGGAGAAGTATGATTAAATAAAACGATAAAATAATTCAATAAGTTGTTGAAATCTTTACTATAATAAAACATTAACACAATTAAGAAGAATAAAGTAAATTCAGGTAACAAAAATAATAATCAAGAAAGCAACATGGAGCAATTATGGAAAGAGTATTCGCAGTTATATCAATGTATAGAGGTCCTCCATAAAAGCGTCACTCCTTGCTCAGAAAGTTAAAATGTCTTTACCAATTAATTTAAGTATAATATCTATTTGTTTATATTTCATGATTTCACTATTATTTCAATTATTTTAAAATAATTGGCTATGAACAAACTTGACAATTTAATTTCTTGACAGATCATCTCAGTTAATACTTAAACCCTTCACTCAATCACACTCGTTTAAGAATTTAGAATTTTCAAAAACGATTTTCACTCACATTGATCGTTATAATATGTTCGATAGATATTGTCAATGCAATTTTAACTCTAGATTAGCTCAAGTAGAATATAGAAACAGATTTCCATAAGCACTACAGCCGAATAAAACTCTGTTCAGAAAATTAGCTACGAAACTGAAAAATAATGGTTCATTTTTAAAGAAGAAGACAAGGTTGAACAGTGTTACTGGTAATGTAAATAAGGTAAACCGAGTTATTAATTATGTAAGAAATAAAAATACAGAAAATTTGGAAACATCATTAAGAGAAATTCAAATTGCTTGTCATATAAATAAAACAAGTGCTAGAAAAATTTTAAAGAAAAATGGTTACCGGTGTTATAAAGCCTAGGAAGTTCACAATTTACAAGCGGGGGACAAACCAAGGAGGACGACTTTTTGTAGGTGGCTGTTGGAAAAGAAGCGTACCGATCCATTAATATGTAGTAAAATACTTTGGTCCGACGAGGCAAATTTTTCCAATAATGGATTTTTTAATCGCAATATTCATTACAAATGGACTTCTGAAAATACACACTGGCATAGGCCGACTGGGTTTCAAAATCGTTTTTCAATAAATGTGTGGATATGTATTTTAGGCACCAATTTAATAGATTCTTATTTTTATGATGGTCACCTCAGTGGTCAAAGGTACCTAAACTATTTGAGAAATGAATGTAATGAATTCTTAGATGACCTACCTTTAGAGAATCGACACAACTTTCAATATTTTCAACAAGATGGAGCTCCTCCCCACAATTCCCAGATTTGCCTAGATTATTTATACGAAATTTTGCCTAAACATTGGATAGGTGCCAATGGATTCATTCGATGGCCCCCTTGTTCTCCAGATATAACCCCAATGGATTTTTTTCTATGGAGGGTATATTAAGGATAAGGTGTTTTCGACGACACAGCAAAATGTAGAGGACCTAAAAGCTCGAATTCAACAGGCATGTATTACAGTTACCGCCGAAATGCTGAGTAATGTTTTAAATGCAGTGCCTCGCCGCGCTCGATTGTGCATAAGAAATCGCGGTGAACACTTGATATGATATCTTAAAAATTATTTTGAGGATTAGATAAATATTAATGTTCTCTGTGCTATATTCTTTTTATTATTAATTTGTTTTTGTTACCTGAATTTACATTATTCTTCTTAATTGTGTTAATGTTTTATTATAGCAAAGATTTGAACAACTTATTGAATTATTTTATCGTTTTATTTAATCATACTTCTCCACGGCAAGTATAATGGCTTGCTAGAAAAAAATTTATTGGTTTTAAAAAAATGTTTTTATAATTACTAACGTAGTACCAATGAATAAATATGGCATGTGATATATCGTTGAAAAGGGAGAAAAATACTCTATTTAATGGCGCCATTTCCCGCCCGTTTAAAAATAATTGTTTTAATAGCCTGAAGAGTAAATATCAAAATAGAGCGGTTTTGAAAAAAATTAGATAGAACCTCGTTGAAACACTCAGTTTTGCAAAAAATTTAGAATTTTTCTCGTATCTCTTCAAATAACGGAGATATTTGGCCTAGATATTTTCCGCATTTTCGGTATTTTCCGCCATAACTCTTAAAGTAGGCCATGGATTACAAATGTCTTCAAACCATTTTGTAGGTTATATAAATCGGCACAATTTTCGTAAAAATAATTTTTTTTTGTACGACCGATATTAAGTGAGATATTCTCGAGGGCCCTGATAAAATGGACAGCCTGTATACTTTCAAGGCAAAATGAATTTAGTTTATGGTGTGGTGTACTCAAATATGTGAGCTCGTGCAATCCTACTGAAAGTAATTTAACAGGCAACATAATTAAAAGAAAACGAAATTTATATTAAATTAATCAGAAGGTTTCTCATAAAGAAATACTGAAAACTAGTATAATATATCATTCTTCGAAAATGACCCCCGTGTACCTAAAATCAGATCAACCTTACGCTTTTTTTGTTAATGATTTGTTAGTTTCGCTACCAAAACAATAATCAAGTTATTTTTCTACACAGTTAACAGTTTCTTAGAGGATTGAAGACGTGTTTGTAAGAGCTTACATCTGCCTTATTTATCTTAAGCTCTTCGATACCTCCAATAATTTCACCCTTTATAAATTGAAACAGGTGAAACTCCCTACTGCATCGAAATTCCCATGTAAGCAGATATATTTTATTAAAAAGAACCGTTACTTTTTTGCTTTGTTTTTTTTTTTGGCTAGCATTTACTACCCCCGTACCCACCAAAATAACGTTCCTCCGGTCTGCCTGAAGAAGAGCACTTACCAAAAAATACATAAAGCGAAAGTGCGACCTGCGCAGTGATGTTTACTATGTTACGCTGAACATTCCATGGGTACACACGCACGGAGGTAAACACAACAAATACTCAAGGTAACCATGATGGATCGACCAGCTGATTGTGGAGGGGTGGTAGTGGCCCATTCAAGACCGATCTGCTATCTGACACACTGATTATAATATTGGCGATTCCTTGAAGGAGCGCGCGGACAGGGTCGAATTGAGCGTTATTCGGCCCCCTCGTCTAGGAATATTTTAAGTATATACACTTGATATTTTATTTTTATATACACGAACCGAACGACTTTTATATTTCAGTTAGAGGGTAGGAAAAATAATGTGAAACATTTAACATAATGTTAATTAAATAAAATAAGTATTGGATTATAAAAGATGACATAAATATTTTGTTCTATCCATTTGTGAGGTACAAGCTTGAATATGGTTCCATAATTATCAAAACGATTTTTCCATTACAAAAGATATGGGAGGGGACCGCATTTGAACTCACTCTGAGAATAACCGTCGAACACTAAAAGTATTTAAACCATAATATGAAATAAATAATATATGTTACATAAACATAGCAAATTTCATCATATGTAGACAACTGTGGTCAGACTACATTATGAAGCATGAAACCACCATCGATTATGTACAAACTTTCTTGTAAATTGTACTCTTTGATTTTTGCACTTTTCTCATACCGTTCTCATCAAATAAGATGAGTGGAACCGATGACAATTCAAATTCAAAATAAGTACAGTTTTTTTGACTGTGGACGTTCCGATGATCTGCGTACGTTTATTAACAGCAGAAAATGGTACAATTATATTTTTCAATTTGATATCATGGAAGTTGCTGGCAATGATTTGTTCAATAGCCTTGGAACTCCAGAAAATTTTCAAAATAATAGTAGGTTAAATATTTGAAGTACATGGTAGGATTGATTGTTTTGAGTGTTTTATTAAAGTAGGTACCTACATACCTGACGTAACGTGCCCAGATTAGGCCAACATTATACAGGGTGTCTCACCGGGAACTGAATCGATCGATATAGAGAAAAGTACGCATCAGAAAGTTTTTAAAAGTTAGATAATTACTAATGTCGGTGTGGCCAATCCAACTAAAATAATTACAAACAGCCGGTACTTCAGCTTATACCGGAAGTCGATACCAACTTGCTTATTTCAAATGGAACACCCTATATAGTTTAGGGTTTTCGAAAAGAGCATAAAATTCTGAGTCGAAAATATGTAAGCATGTCCTATACCTAAACCTAGCCGTTTCAGAGATATTCGACATTTTATAGAAAATTTGACAGGTGCAACGGTTTGCAAGAACCGTTATAACTTTCTTCGTGTAAAAGATCCTCATTTGCTACTTGTCACGTAAAAAGAACACAAGGAGAACTACGTTCTGCAACTGAAATAAATTCAATAATATCATACCAAGTGTTCCGTTTTTCGCGTTACATCTTGTCAACTTCAAACCGCGAAAACTTGTTTAGGTCAAATGGAACACCCTGTATTTTTTTACGTCAAATTGTGTAAAATTGAATTCCCTTTTTCTGATATTAGCATTGTGGGGGTTAAAGTTACAACTTTTTGAAAAATTTGCGATTTTATTAGAAATTCGTGAATTGTTGTAATCATTGCATCAAAAGACACAATCAGTCATTATCTTATGTCAAAAAATGCAAGAACGTTTAAATTACACCCACGAAGACTTTTTAAATTTGTTTATTATTTATGGAGAATATGGTAAAATAATATCAAGAACTTGCAGCACATTTGCTACCCGATATCCAGAAAAACGGAAACCGTCACCAAACACTGCAAAACGCATACTGGAAAATTTAAAAATTATGGCTCTGTCAAGGCAAAAATGCAAAGAAGAAAGCCTATTGTTGATGACGAAAACATTGAAATAGTAATTCTGGGATATTTTCATGCATTTCCAAGGATGTCATTAAGACAAGCTGCTCTGGAATCGGGACTATGCAAGGAAATAATTTTTTGTAAAAATTGTTTTCATTATTTATTATTAGTTTTGAAAGCGCACTTGGGGGTAGGACACACGAGAGAGATCTATTTTTTACACGCTTTATATTAGCTTCACCTGTATGTTTGTAAGTATGTAAACTTTTTTCAAAGTTTGAACGTAATTCTCACCCACTTGAAAACGTCAGATTAAACTGAAACTTTGCCAGGAACGATGACAATACAATAATTTGACAACTTTGTCCTAATGTCCTCACCAGGATCATCAGGATAAAATAACATAAAAAAATTACTAATATATTGTCGATATTTTGGCGGAGGAGCGTTGTCATTAATATATATTTTATTATTGGTAAGAAACGTGCCGAGGGATGAATGGCAAGGGGGTGACTAAAAAAATAGTTTAAAGAAACTTAAAAAACACGCTTTAAAGCAAACCGAACTAAAAAGTAAAAAATAATGTTTAAATATTAAGATTCATTTTATTGTAAAAAGCGTGGGGTTTATAACAATGGATGCCAAACACCCCCACGCTTTTTACAATAAAATGAATCTTATATGAAAACTATAGTTTTGGTCGTTAATTCTTTTATACCGAGTCTCTTAATGAGTTGTCTGTTTACACATTCGCAAATCAGATAAATTGAAAGTAAAAATTTCGAATAATGCTCTCACTTACCAAATTTGTAAATGTGTAAACAGACAACTCGCTAAGAAACCCGGTATAAAAGAATTAACAACCAAAAAATAGATACAGTTTGCTTATGAAATTGCGAAATATTACATGGTCCGTCGAGATTTAGAAAATTATACTTTTCTGCACACTTTCAAATAAATTCGATTTCAGTATTTTCAACCCTACGTAGTATTTTTCAGAAAAGTCTCATTTCTTGCATTATTTGGGACACCAATTTCCAATCTCAAAGAAGATAGCTTTTAACTTTAGGTGATTGTACAACAAGGCGGTATCTTTGAATTTACTGATCGTATTTTTCACTACGTCAATAATGAATCTAAAAATCGTGTTAACAGTCTCTGCGGTTTTTTTCAGAAATTGGATGTATTGTCTCCAAATAGTTATTTGTAGCAAGCCCCATAATTTTTTTTACCAAGCCGGAACATATCTCCAAACAGCTTAGTTAAAGATGTCCATCGCTGAGGTATATTTATAAGATAAGTACGGAATGTAATTGCGAACCAGTGTCCATATTAAATATCCACAATTGAACATCAATGTAATGCACCTCGAAACCATAACCCTATTAAGATAGATAGATGCGTATGACGAAACTAAATATTTTGTAAGAATGAAGTGTAGAGAAAGATGAGACTATTATTTAAAGTGATCACATATTTGAGCACACCACACAACGCCACAAATGAGCAGGTGGCTTCCTGCCCGTTCCATTTGTGTCGTTTTTTCTTAAGTTGAGCCCATCCTTTCAACTTAGCTACACCGTACTGATGAGGACCAAAAAGTTCGAAACACTATGGTTGCACTTTTTCCTTTGCGGGCTTGCCCATGAATTTTCTTTACCGATAAATTGCCTCCCGCGTTAACATCTTCTATCTCCTGATAATCCTTGGAATTTCAGGCAGGTGGCTTTAGTTTGCCTCCGTAGCAATAATGTGTTGTTGCTCTGGGATGCAGGGTCTTCTAGCGGCGCCACAAATGAGCAGCTGGCTTCCTGCAAGTTCGATTTGTGTTGTTTTTTCCTACATTGAGCCCATCCTTTCAACTTAGCTACACCGTACTGATTAGGACCAAAAAGTACGAAACAAGCGATCACTTGTTTCAGCATAGTTTCAGCAGTATTAAATTAAATTTTGATTAGATTTTATTGTTTTTTAAAACGTATGTTTAATGTTAATCGATAACACCTCTGGTGTTTTTAAATATGTCGAATTTGCCACATGTATCGTTATAAAAAAATCCTTTTTGCGATGTGTAACGACGCCATTTTATTTAAATAACCTCAAGTTAATGTCTTGAGAAAGCTAATAAACATTAGCGAAAGCTTGACAACAAACAACAGTTTATTTTTTACTGGCCAAAAAACCTATCACTGGCTGCAACCTCAATAATTTCTTGTTTCTATCTTTCTAATTTTTTTTAGAATACAGATATGGGGTTTTTCGATTATATATTTCCTCGCTTCTTTTTGTCGCTACTTTTTCTTATCGGCATCTCTAATTTTTGCTGAAAATTAATTGACTGCAATGTGTGCATGATAAAAGGGTTAAACCATCATGTCTCAGCCACATCTGACTGTGCCACTCAAAATTCACTAGAATGTGAGTGGCATTGAAGTGGGTGTGGCAATTTTAAATTTTTTGTTTTTCTAATAGAATTTTTTGCAAAGACTCAGTGATGTATATTATAGCTCTGAGTCATAGTTAGCCTGCACACAGTATTTACATTTATGTTCTAACTAACCACAACCTTCACTTATATGGCCAACTTCACCACATTTTACACATTTGTAACACTTACATACTTCGGCCTTGTGGTTAAGAGCGCTCCGGATATAAGCCGGCAAGACGCTTCGATATACTCTCATATAAATCATTATTTTAAAAAACGGCTTTCACTAAAAGACATTAAAAACATGTTATAATGTGGGATGATGAGAGAAGAAAAAGTATATATAAAAGAATATACTTTTTTCTTTTATTTTCGATTTGCAAAAATAATTTTTATCATTCCACATAGGTATTATTAAAATAAACATTTTCCCTTTTATAGAACTAAAATAAAATTAGCCCTAATGTCCCCAGGAGTAGAGAGATTTAAAGATTAGATATAATACATTTGTACAATGTCACTTTCTATTACACCTCTATCTCTCTCTTTCCAAGCACATCGTACATTCGGCTGCGTCATTTTATTGACGTGAAGTCATTTGCAATTAAAATTGGAAGCATGGATGACTAATACACTCCGGAGAACTCCTAAAACCACCACATCTATTATAAAGATTCTGACGGACTCAAAGACCGCAATAAGGTACCCAGATTTTCAATATCCATAAAAATAACCATGTAGCCTGTTTTCATCTTGTTTATTACCACTACATTCAGCTTCTCTTTTCTGATTTCCATATGTGAATTCTGATTTACTATACAGGGTGTCACCGAGAACTGAATCGATCGATATAGAAAAAAGTACGCATCAGAAAATTTTGAAAATTTAGACAATTACTAATGTCGGTGTGGCCACTCCAACAAAAATAATTACAAGTAGCTGGCACTTCCGCTTATACCGGAAGTCGATACTAACTTGCTTATTTCAAATGGAGCACCCTATATATTTTAGGGTTTTCGAAAAGAGTATAAAATTCTGAGTCGAAAATATGTAGCATATCCTATACCTAAACCTAGCCGTTTCAGAGATATTTGACATTTTAATTTGACAGGTGCAACGGTTTGCAAGAACCGTTCTAACTTTCTTCGTGTAAAAGATCCTCATTTGCTTCTTGTCACGTAAAAAGAACACAAGGAGAACGGCGCTCTACAACTGAAATAAATTAATAATATCATACCAAGTGTTCCGTTTTTCGCGTTACATTTTGTCAATTTCAAACCGCGAAAACTTGTTTAGGTCAAATGGAACACCCTGTATTTTTTACGTCAAGTTGTGTAAAATTGAATTCCCTTTTTCTGATATTAGCATTAGGGGGTTAAAGTTACAACTTTTTGAAATATTTGCGATTTTATTAAAAATTCATGAATTGTTGTAATCATTTCATCAAAATAGCCATGATTAGAAACAATCAGCCATTATCTTAGGTCAAAAAATTCCAGCACGTTTAAATTATACCAACGAAAACTTTTTAAATTTGTTTATTATTTATGGAGAATGTGATAAAGTAATATCAAGAACTAGCAGCACATTTGCTACTCGATATCCACAAAAAACGCAAAATAATACTAACACTGTAACATGCGTATTAATCGAATTGAAGATATGGCATGAACTAAAATAGCAGAGATAAGATCAATTTAAAATATGATTTCATTTTAATTTAATAATTGCTCAAAATTCCACCCTCGAACCTCGACACATTTTTCGCACCTTCGGATTAGTTCCTCATGGCTAGAGCTCTTTTAATTGAATCCTGTGATATGTTTTGAAATGCATTTCTTACTCTTTGCATACAATCTTCAATGGTTGTTAATGGGCTCTCATAAACTTTATTTTTAATAGTTCCCCAAATGAAATAATCCAGAACTGATAAATCGGGCGAGCGAGGAGGCCATAAGCAAGGTCCATTATTGGCAATCCATTGATCATAAAAAGTTTCTTGTAAATAATTATTAATTAAATATGCGTTATGTGGGGGAGCACCGTCGTGCTGATAAAAAATGTTTCTATGTTCGGCGAGCGGTAAATTTTTTAAATAATTATTCAAATTTTGTAAGATATTCAGATATCTTTCACCTAAAAAAAAACACAAAAATTTATCTATATATTAGCAAAAGAGAAAATTTAATTTACCGTTTAAATTTTCCTGATAAAATTGTAATGCCACCACTCGTATCGTTTCTTATGGCATAGTAAACATTGAACTGCCAACTTTCCTGAAAGTTTCGCTCTCTGAACATATGAGGATTTGAATCACTCCAATAATGCGAATTATGTCTATTAAAATGTCCATTTTTAGTAAATTTTGCTTCATCTGTCCATATAATATTTCCCAAATAAGAATCGTGACCCTCAGACCTTATTAGAATAAACTCACAAAAATTCTGTCTTCTTAGGAAATCTGTTTCTTTTAATCCTTGAACCATATGGAATAAAGACGGGTGAAACTTATGTTTTAATAAAATTCTGTGAATTGAATCCTTGCGTAGTCCCGATTCCAGAGCAGCTTGTCTTAATGACATCCTTGGAAATGCATGAAAATATCCCAGAATGACTATTGCAATGTTTTCGTCATCAACAATAGGCTTTCTTCTTTGCATTTTTGCCTTGACAGAGCAGTAATTTTTAAAATTTTCCAGTATGCGTTTTACGGTGTTTGGTGACGGTTTCCGTTTTTCTGGATGTCGAGTAGCAAATGTGCTGCAAGTTCTTGATATTACTTTATCACATTCTCCATAAATAATAAACAAATTTAAAAAGTTTTCGTCGATATAATTTAAACATGCTGGTATCTTTTGACATACGATAATAACTGATTGTTTCTAATCATGGCTATTTTGATGAAATGATTACAACAATTCATGAATTTCTAATAAAATCGAAAATATTTCAAAAAGTTGTAACTTTAACCCCCACAATGCTAATATCAGAAAAAAGGGAATTCAATTTTACACAACTTGACGTAAAAAATACAGGGTGTTCCATTTGATCTAAACAAGTTTTCGCGATTTGAAGTTGACAAAATATAACGCGAAAAACGGAACACTTGGTATGATATTATTGAATTTATTTCAGTTGTAGAACGTAGTTCTCCTTGTGTTCTTTTTACGTGACAAGAAGCAAATGAGGATCTTTTACACGAAGAAAGTTATAACGGTTCTTGCAAACCGTTGCACCTGTCAAATTTTCTATAAAATGTCAAATATCTCTGAAACGGCTAGGTATGGGATATGCTACATATTTTCGACTCAGAATTTTATGCTCTTTCGAAAGCCCTGAAATATATAGGGTATTCCATTTGAAATAAGCAAGTTGGTATCGACTTCCGGTATAAGCGGAAGTGCCAGCTCCCTGTAATTATTTTAGTTGGATTGGCCACACCGACATTAGTAATTACCTAAATTTTCAAAATTTTCTGATGCGTACTTTTCTTTATATCGATCGATTCAGTTCCCGGTGAGACACCCTGTAGACTTATTAATTGGTCACTATTCAGATTTTCTTCGTAATCTAAGACTTATGTAGATTTTTTGCTTTCTGCTGTTTTCTTAATTTTTTCTATTTCATTCTTAGTTTTGCACTTAATGAGAGCACACTCATCCTCAATTTCTTTTTTACGTTATTCCAACATCTATTTCAACTGGTCCCAAATTTGTATTTGTGTTATCTTACTGCCTTGTTTGTTTTTCAGCTTAATAACAAGTGTTTGGCCTGATATTACTTCAACGTACGTGACAATTAAAAACCAAAGCCTGGTAGGTAATAATTTATCATAGAAAAAAGTGAGACGCAGTCATATGTCTCTATAATCCATTAAATCTATAAATAAAAATATAATTAAAGTACAAAGAGGACTAATTAAACACAAAACACATGTAGAGCGTTAAGCTAATATGCCTGATATTTAAGTAACAGAAGGGTTTTGTTTCAATTAAAATTAAGAAGGAAATGGATATAGGCCTAATTAATAAAAAATTACTGGAGGCTTGGTTATTCTAAAAGCAGACGAGCTTTCAAGCCAATCTAATCAACGCAGTTGTTTTATAAATACAAATATCACAAGAATATTACACGCATATCAATTCTTTCAGCTTTTTACATCAAATTATCTTTCTCTTATAGAGAAAATTTTGCACTTTTAACATTTTTTTAACAATTAAAAAACAGATATACGATACATACACACTTTATAGAATAAAACAAAGGTTGAGTAAAATTATTCATGAACATCGTTGATTCACAAACATTTAACAGAAAACAACCTCTTCTACTAAACAGACACACAAAATTAAGTACCTTTTAAATACTATAATTTAAGTTTACCTCTAAGCTACATGAATGATGGCATGGTACAGGACCTATAGCGCTCACGTATTGTGAATATTACCCACTCCTACACCTTCCAAGCATGAGAGCCTTATGCCCATATGGTCAAGTTAAGTAGCCAGACAAACTCTGTGGCGTCGTAAAAGTAACCACCATGTGCTGCATAATTTATTTTTATGGGCTTTTGAAGAATCCCCCAGGGCTGATAGAGGAATATTTATGTTTAGGATTATAATGTTGATATAATAGATAGATATTTGAGATGAGCATACGCGCCGTTAGTGAACTATCAAAATAAACGATGACGGACCAAAATGATATAAAATTATATTCTGGATAACTGCACAGCAACGGAGAATCAGGGAATACGAGAGAATATAAATTTTGTTCGTATACCGTCAACTGTCAGTAGAATTTATTGTTAGTTATGGAAGTCGTCTAGGCGCGACGTTCAGAATGATAACACAACCTTGAAACAGAAAGCATTCAATTTAAATGTACCGTTTTTTCTGATACGCATGTGGCAAAATACCCAACAAAAAGAAACAAGTAAGTAAGAGTTTCTACATATCAAAAAAAGTTATAATTTTTTTATTTGCTACATCTTCGCAAACTTATGATTCTAGTCATTTATCGCTTATTGTGAAGTTGATCGTTATTTTAATGAGTCTCTCGGTTACCCATAGAATTGAAATTCTGATATTATTAGGATGTGGTGATAAAACAAGAACGCAGAAGCAGGTATGTGAAATCTTCAATACTAAGTATCCTGACCATCGCATTTCTCCGTCTACAGTTAGTAGAGTAGAAAACAAATTTCGAGAAATTAAACATAATATTTTAGTCGCAAACTCCTCTATAAATCCTTATTTTACTATAAGGAACCTAACCAGACTGCAACCAACAGCTACTCTCCGGGCTATGTGCCCCGCCGAGCGCTGAATTACAAGTTACAAGCCTGGCGCGTTAAGTGTAATAATTGCATATTACCATCAAAACGCTAATGCTTCGATTGCAACAAACACCAGCCGAAAGACTGATCCTACTTAAAGGAGCTCCCTTGCCAGTCGTCACACACCACTTGCAGACTGCAGTTTCGAGCTGTTGGCTCTCGTCAGTGCAAGGTAGGTATGCGACGACCGACATGAGAATCCTTTGACTATAGTACATCCCGGTATTTTTACAATAGCGACATGTAAAACAGCCAGCAGGCGCCATCTAGCGGTCCAGTGTCTGTTGCAATCGAAAAATAAATAGCCTGACTTGGCTTAGCATAGCTAGCTATTTATTTTTCGATTGCAACAGACACTGGACCGCTAGATGGCGCCTGCTGGCTGTTTTACATGTCGCTATTGTAAAAATACCGGGATGTACTATAGTCAAAGGCTTCTCATGTCGGTCGTCGCATACCTACCTTGCACTGACGAGAGCCAACAGCTCGAAACTGCAGTCTGCAAGTGGTGTGTGACGACTGGCAAGGGAGCTCCTTTAAGTAGGATCAGTCTTTCGGCTGGTGTTTGTTGCAATCGAAGCATTAGCGTTTTGATGGTAATATGCAATTATTACACTTAACGCGCCAGGCTTGTAACTTGTAATTCAGCGCTCGGCGGGGCACATAGCCCGGAGAGTAGCTGTTGGTTGCAGTCTGGTTAGGTTCCTTATAGTAAAATAAGGATTTATAGAGGAGTTTGCGACTAAAAATATTATGTTTAATATTCCGCCCTCTAAAAGCACATTTGAAATTTCGAGAATTTGGGAATGTCACAGATATTCCTAAATCTGGTAGGAAACGCATTTTAGATGGTGAAAAGAAATTGAATATATTGTCAGATATTCAAAATAACAGAACTCTCACAGCTTATCTACTCAAATCATCCCGGAAACGATACAAAACATTTTAGAAGAATTTCAGCAACGCCTCCACGATTGTTAAGAGGCTACAGGCGTTCAATTTGAACATTTCATTTAAACTGTTCGCTTGTTCACTTAGTAGCATTAAAAATGTAATATTTTTTAGTAAAAAAAAATAGAAAAACTCAAAACATTTTAGATTGCTGGGTAGAAAATTAAAAACCCTTTCAAATGAGCTATCACACGCACCCTCGTTCCATTTAAAAATTTTAAAGGGGTAGCTAGCTATCACTCCAAGGGGAATTAAGGGTAGGTATAAAATTATGCTCAAAAAAGGCCATTTTAGAATTAAAAATTGACATGTTTCAGGATTTTACTTATAAATTGTTAGTTACGTAGAAAATCAATTTATCCATACTTATGGACCTCACTGTATACGTGTAATGAGTAATTGTCCCAAAAAGTGTTTGTTATTTTAAAATGGTATTTCTTTAATCATTTTAATTACCAAAGGCTAATTGTTTGTTTTATTTTCTCTTAAAGCGTATTTTTGTCAAATCGACATATTTTTTTCTATTTCAATGACATCCTATTAAATTGAAGACCAAAATTGGAAACCGTATGTTGAAAAATATTTTAAAAAAAACTAAAAATGCGAATTTCGTAATGAAATTTGTTACTGGGGCTCAAAATTAGATTCTAAACAACTTTTTCTAATCACCCTTTTCAATGTCTTCAACACGAAGCCAAATATCAGGAATTGGTCTTATTTGGGGAGCTGCCGTTGTCTCAATTTGTTAATTGTTAAGTTGGTTGCCTCGAAATGTACGTCAATTCGAAAATTTTTATAATATGACTTTCTTTTTTTTTATACATTTATTTAACGTCGGCCTATTTCCGCTACTGAGGCCTAACACCGACGCCTGTAGACGAGCTACCCCCAACCAGGAATTTTGCCGAACCTCTTCCCTTAAGAAGAGTAGGGATCTTTTACTTGCCTAACATTTAATAGACAAGGGACCGACGGCTTTACATCCCCTCCGAAGGATGGTATATCTTCTATACAACCCTCGCCTAAGGTTGTATAGCTTCCGCGCATACACTGATATACAAGCCGCTGGAAGATGTGTGAGGCGAGAACGCGGTTTCCGTTGGAATGGTCATCATCCAAGTACTAACTGCGCCTGTCGTTGCTTTATATCGCATACCGAAGTATGTACATAGTAAAGACGCACCTACGCTCGGCCCATATGACTTTCTACTTCGACTATAAGAAAAGATTGTAAACAACCTAACTCTACTTATAAAACCTGTGGGGAGGAACACGAGAGTCGGGAGTGTAATAATTTAGAACAAATAAAATGTATAAACTGCTATAATTTTAATAATCGTAAAAAGTAATGATTTTGATGTTCCCATTGACCATTCGGCTAGTGACTACAACTCATGTTATTATTATAATTACCAGCTCGAGATCTTAAAATCAAAAATTAGTAATGGTGTAACGGTCCATTTTTATCGTCTGTAAATTTAGCGAAATATTTGTAAAATGTCATATATAAATCGTCGCGCGGCATATTCATATTCAACTGTAAGGCTATGATTGGTGCATTTTTGGATCCGATTCCCTAATTGGTTTAGGTATTTCACGTCGTTTTGATGAAAGATAGAGGATGCGCGGAGAGACATTGACGTGGAGGTGATGGGGTCCGCCGAGAGCAGCAAGACGGGACACTGTTTAATAATGGGTAAAAAGAAAGGTTGCAAGTGGTGCATTACCGTGAAGTAATGTGTAAAGTTGTTTTTGTTAGTTATAGATTCATTTTGATGTTAAAGCCTGGCGATACTATCCTCATAAGTTCCATTCTAGAGAGAAGTTTTATTTGGTTAGTGAAGGACGCCATTTGTTGACGGTGTAAACAGCAAGTACGCCATGTTACACGATTCTCACGTTAGGTTTTGTTAATTTGCGGTATTGGTCCGTACACTGTACTGTTTTATCAAAGTTTAAACCTTAGTAGGTTTCTTAGTGAACCGTACAACCCTTAGTGAATAGTAGTTAAATTGTAAATTTTATAACAATACGCCCTCCAAGTAGGTATTTTGAAGATTTTCATCAGTACCAATTATGGTTTCATGTGACTTAGTGCAACATAAACTGTAAGTACGTTCTTGTTAAGGTCACTCGATGTTTTTCAGCTTTTTACCAAAAAATAGCTATATGAGTTTTGACTCCGGTTATACTCTGGATGTTGTTCATGTGTGTAAATTACCTTTTGTTACTGTAAAAATTCCAGGTATTAATTTAGTTACTTTTCTATAACTTTTATTGCGTATTCGAATACTGTATATTTTAAAGAACTCTTGTTTTGGTTTTGACATTGATGTATTTTTTTGTTCCACGGCCTCAGAGCCAATATAGGATTAAATTTAACATTGTTTGTTTCTACTTAATCCAATTTTCCCTCACCCCTGCTGTTTAAGTACAAACATTCTTAAAGAAATTTAGAGTAATAATAAAAGTTGTTTCAATGGAAAGTAACAAACAAAAAGTTAATTTGAAAATTGCTCATTTAATAGTTGATCGCTGCTAGCTGGATTTAACGACATTTTACAAATGATTACGCAATACTCCTTTGATGCATTTTTGGTCAGTGAAACATGGCTTTCTGATGATGTGCCCTCTGAAACAGATTGTTACCATGCTATACGTTATTTCGTAAGGATCGTAGTACAGGTAGGGGTGGGGGTGTTACGGCTTACACAGGGTGGGGCAATAGTGCGTCGGACCTCGATATCTCGAGTTCTACGATAGCTAGAATTTTTTTTAAAAATTGCAAGTAAACTAGATAAAAAAGTCTACAACTAGAAATTATTTTCGAACATACAGGGCGAGCCAAGACGAAATTACAGGACCAAGTGCTTTTTTTTAAACGGAATGCTATGTATATCAGCACATTTTTTGAAGCCTCTTTTTAGGCTCTATTCATCCCTATATTAGCATTGAATATCTCCCAACCATTTGGATGTAATGAATTTTTTTGTTGAAATAATGCAATCTGCAGATGGATATTAAAAAAATCACCACAATCACGATTATGGGTTTTAAGAAAAACTTATGTGAATACCAATTACGAGACATCTAATTAATGTTTTTGAATCATTTTCATTTTATAAAAATGTACAGGGTGGCCAAAAATTATTTTTCAATTAAGAACATTTTAAATTGAATTTTCTCAATTTTTTCAAATGGAACTCCATGTATATTTTTCGATGATGTGATGTAGAAATAAAAAACGAACATTTTTTTGTAAGTACTTCCTAGTAGGCTAGGCTAGGCTAGTACATAAATACTTCACTGAGAAACATGTATTATCTCTAAATCAGGGTTCAGGCCAGGACATAGCACTGTCACTGCCTTGGTAAATATGTTCGACAACAAATTGGGTATACGGGATAAAAAACTGGGCACGGTGTTAGAGCTCTTGGATTTCCGTGGACTGTGCCTTACTCTGTGCAACATGAGGATATTATGGCCTTGATAATATTGCGGTGTCATTCTTTCAAAATTATATAAATGTGGCACACAAAATTTACGTATTAGGCCTGGTATTTCAGCAAATGAATTAGTGTGGTGTTCCACAAGGTTCTGTTTTGGGGCCGGTGTTTTTTCTAATTTATGCAATTGACATTTACAAGTGTGCACAAATTCTCTGAGATGCAATCGTATGAAGATAACACTAAAATATAGCTTCAATCTTAATCTCTGTCAGCATGCTGTTAGTACTATTAATCAGGGCCTTGCGGACATTATCAAATATTGCAAAAAATCATACGTTAAAAATTAATCCCTTAAATCACAGATAGTCCTTTTTTGTTCTAGAAACCGTTATAATGATGTAAAAACCTCGGTCGTACTTAAAATCTAGAATGAAATTATACCAATAGTGGAGTATGCGAAAAATCTAACAAAAATTTCAAATTTATACCGCATGTCAATAATTTAATTAAAAAGTCATATATAACTCTAAAGCTACTATGCTCAAATAGACATATCCTCAATTTTAAAATCGAGCGAGTCTTGGTGTTTCCTATTTTTGATTACTGAGATATTTTATATAACCCTTACTTAAATTCGGTCACAAAATATCGTATACAAAAAGTGCAAAATACTTGCTGTCGTAAGTCTTAAAATAAAAGAATTAAAATGATTAAAATTCGATCTCTCTTGGAAATAACAATTACGGTTTTCGTTCATCGTCTTATTACTATCTCTACACCTACCTATCTTAGAAATAAATTAATATATCGTAATCAAATTCATGGTCCAAATATAAGAGAAAATTATATTCTAACGATGCCACATCATACGACTGCCACGTTTAAAAAATCCTTTACATTTAATGCTGTTAAGCAATACAATTCCTTGCATAATACGTTTCAGATTTATTCAATTAATTATTTTCTTACTAAGCTCGTAAGAATGTTTTTTTTACTGTTTTTGGTTACATACTCTTTATATTATTCTCCAATGATCATTGCTGGCACATCAATGTTCTTAATTTTTTATGGTTATTTTATTGCTTTATAATATTTTGTTAATTTTCGAACATCAAGGAGAAATTCACATGGCCTTCATTGATTTAACCAAGGCGTTTGACTCGGTGGACAGGGAAGTGCTCTGGAAAATTATGTTCCGCTTAGGTATCCCTAGAAAATTTGTGGAAGTATGTCGCAGTCTACATACAAACAACAACGCCCAGGTTATGTATAATAATGAGGCAACCGAACCTTTCCAAACCCTCACTGGAGTTAGGCAGGGATGTGTCCTGGCACCCCTACTCTTTAATTTGTTTACCACTGCTCTAACAATTATTGTTGACAACAAACTGACAGTCAGAGGAATAGGTCTCAGATACCGTTTTGATGGCGGTCTCTTTAACATAGGGCGCTTTAGAGCTTTCACGAAGACACGCAAACGATTCATTTGTGATCTCCAGTATGCGGATGACTGTGCACTTTTAGCCTCTACGCCGGAAGAGCTTCAAGAACTTTTAGATGTGTATGCCCAGTGCTATGATTCCTTGGGACTTAAAATCAACATTGGGAAGACTAAGATTATGTCAACTCCTCATCAAGTGAACCAAATAGACATTACACTTAACGGAAATTCTCTTGAAGTGGTGGATCAGTTCAGTTACTTAGGCAACGTTGTTAATGACAAAGCAAACATGGACAGCGAGATTCGCAATAGAATTAACGCTGCATCTAGAGCACTCTGGGGACTTAGAGAGAGAGTATTTGACAACCACGACCTTGCTTTGTCAACTAAAATGGCTGTCTACAGAGCAGTTGTCATTCCAACACTGCTATATGGATGTGAAAGCTGTTTCACTTACCGTCGTCATGTGAAAGAATTAGAACGTTTTCAGCAAAGACACCTCAGAAGTATGATGAAAATCCGTTGGTTCCATCACATATCAAACGTGGAAGTACTCAGGAGAGCAAAGAGCCTTCCAATTGAGGTGCTTATTTCAAGAGCACGCCTAAGATGGGCAGGTCACGTTCATCGTATGCATGATAACCGCCTTCCTAAATGTACACTTTATGGTGAATTGCTAAGCGGTAGAAGAAGGCGTGGCGGTCAGCGAAAGAGGTTCAAAGACGCTCTCCATGAAAATCTAAAATCCTGCGGTATTGCAGACGAGCAATGGGAACAACTTGCAGCGGACAGAACCGAATGGCGAGGGGTTGTGGCCAGCTATCAAGGAAATGTTGCTGCAAGAAGGCCGAATCCAAGACCTAACCAGGTCTATGTTTGTCCTGACTGCGGTCGACATGTGCTCTCCCGGATTGGCCTCTATAGCCATAGTCGTGTGCGCCGTAGATGAATGGGAATTACAATAGACTACACCTTTTACTTGTTTTTTATTGTACACAATTTATCGACTGTAACATTTTTATACTCGGACTCGAGTAACGGCTAATAATAAAAAAAAAAATTTCGTACCTACTTATTTTGTGTAATACAAAATTCTTACATGTGTTTTATACATATTCATATTTATATATGTGTATCTCTCTTTGTATATATCTATTACCGTGCATTATAAGGTATAGGTGTAATATTACATCAACTAGGGTTGGGGTTAAGTGTTAGAATAGCCATGTAGGCTAAACTTCGCCCTAAATATACGTTAAATGTATGTATATGCATTTACTAAATAAAGATGTTTATTATTATTATTATTTCCCAGTATTTGTTACATGTTTTTCTAACATACATACACGCTCACGCACACCTAATTAATGCACAATTATAACGCCTTTAAATGCCCATTTTTGTCCTAATTTACATTACATCTCGACGGGCTCGGCGTACAAGTCCTCCATAGGTGTTGATTTACATGAGTAACGACTGCATTGTGTCTTGAGAGCGTGAACTCGGATCGTCTTGTTTTATTTTGCAGTGAATGTTTAACCTCAGTCCCGCACCAAAGCGGTTTTGATAAAACGTTAAGTCGTGATTTATTCGCGCAAGCTTATTATTAAAGAGGCAAATTACCGATAATAAATATAGTGGAGCGAAAGTTGTTTCTGGGCTTGTACATAATTACTAATTAATGTAAATAGAGCGGTTGTTGCATAGTTATTTATTGCTAGAATACCCACACATTATCCGACACAATTAGGGGAGTACGTTATTAAATAAAAGAGATATTACTGCATGTGTGTCATGAAAAATTGCACAGGTTTGTAATACAGTAACTGGTGCTTGCGTAAACTAGAAGGTAGTATCAGTATCGAGCTTTTATCTTAAAAGAATGTTCACATGTTTCTGCAGTTCCACTTATTATCGCGTTTAACGCATTTGTCAGTAAAAAAAAAATCACAGTTCGTGGAAAAACTGTAAAATATGTCCTATATTTAAGGCCCATTATAATAATACACAGCTTTGTGACGATTTCATGAGATGAAGTCGAATCTGGAATCCCACAAGGGTCTGTTTTTAGCCTTCTTTCTTCAATATACTCATAAGCGACGTCTTTTGTTATTTAGCCGCCTGATAGGGCCATTCGTTGAAATGACGTTTTCTCCGAATCTTTGAAGAAAATCAGTTACTATTCTTGAATTATGGGGAGGAGTTCCATTTTGTTGGAAATACATTCGCTGTTCTATATCAAAAGGTAATTCATCTAAAATGTCCTCAGTCTCATTTTGCAGGAATCCCAAGTATCTGGCACCAGTGGAAGGTCCTTCAAATATTATTGGACCATTTGCGCTACCGATTGTTCCAAGCCAAACATTGAGACCGAATCGGTCTTCATAATTACTCTCCCTTAACAAATTTTGATTTTCTTTTGACCAATATCTCGTATTTTGTCGGTTAAATAACCCCAAATTTGTGAACCTAGACTCATCCGAAAGTAAAATCCTACCCAAAAAATCATTGTTTGGCCGACAGTTGTTATTCTTTGAAATCCAATTGCAATAGTCCATCCTACATGTGTTCATTTTCGTACAAGCATTGATGCAATTAATATTCAAAATATTTATAGTTATATTTGTGCAAAATTCAGCTTACATTCAAACACAAGCTTTAGCAATATTCCCTGAACGTTATAATTATTATAACAGTTTACGCAACCTTACAAAGAACGCGATAAAAAATTAGAAGAGAGCATATCTAAATTTTATAATCAGAACTAATAAAACTAAAACCTTGTGGGGGGATTTGGGTGATTTGAATATCTAAAAAAAAAAGAAATAAGGATATACCTCAGATGTTAATGAGATTAATAACTTTTTTATGAACTCTGCTAAAATGTTAAACACTGGAAATATACAGGAGACAAAATCTTACTATTTGAGCAATTTAAACACTAATTTTGTGCATAAAGGACATCTCACATCTCTAAAGGGTTGCCAAACACCAACAGAATTTCCTGAAATTTTAGTATGTTAATGGTCAAATGTCAAAATATAGAATTTTATTCAATTGGACCGACCTAGTGAGATCTCATATTTGAAATTCAATTAGCGTCATATTTTTCCGGCAAAATAAGACTGTTATTATTTTGTGTTAAAAAAAATGTGTATATCTTATTTTAGACAGTGGCGTTTCACTTTTCCAGTGACCCACCGACAATGATAAAAATTAATGAAAATTCCATCTCATTGTGTGTTGTAAAAGTTCAATATCTTAAAAGTAAGCATTTTAAGATAAAAAATATGCAGACTGCCCTAGTATTTATAACAAGAACAATAACTATCAAGTATTAAGCTTTTAAATGAGCCCGCGAGAATTTCTGGCCATTCTAGTACACTAATTGACCCAATTTTTATAACCAATCCTGAATTAATCATCACATCTGGTACATTATCAGACGGTATTTCGGATCATAGTTTGTTTTTTTGCGATTTACGAATTAGTAAGGTAAAAATGAAACCTAAATTTGTAACTTTTCGCAATTTTAAAAATTTTGATCTAAACCTTTTTCTTAGTGACTTATATGATCAGCCTTGGCATGATATCATTTTAGTAAATAATATTGATAATAAGCTTACTCTCTTTAATAATTTTTTAATTTCACTTTATGATAAACATGCTCCAGTGAGACATGTCAGGGTCACTAAACCTAAAGCTTCATGGCTTACGCCAAATTTGAAATGTTTAATGAAAGAGAGAGATAAAGCTTTACAGAAATTTAAACGCTCAAATTCTGATGCTGACTGGACTTTCTATAAAAACTTACGTAACCATACTTTATCCATGGTCAGAAGTGAAAAGAAGGGATACTTAAATTACGTGGCGGCTCAAAAAAATCCCAAAAAAATCTGGTCTGCCCTTAATGATCTTAATATTCGCTCAAAAAAAGATTTTTCTCTGCCTAAGGAACTTTCGGATCCGAATGAAATTAACAAATATTTTGCATCATTTTTACAAAACGTTTCAGATAATTGTAATGAAAAAATAAATTTTTATAATAATAATATTTATCATGAGAATATTAACTTCAATTTTAGGCTTACTTCAGTTGAAGAAGTACACAATATTTTAAATAATATACAAACTGATGCTTTTGGTATTGATAACATCTCTTCTTCTATGTTGAAATACAGTAGACCGTTTATTGATAAATTTATTACTCACATAATCAACTGCTGCATTGAGCAAACATACTTTCCACATATGTAGAAGATTGCAATTGGTAGACCATTACCTAAGAATAATAATCCCACAACTTTTTCCGATTTCAGAATTATCAGCATTTTACCTGTTATGTCTAAAATTTTTGAAAAAATACTGTACAGCCAAATATCTACATATCTCACATTTAATAATTTACTACCACATTCTCAATGCGGCTTTAGAAAAAGCTACAGTACAGCCACAGCTTTAGCAAATGTTACAAGTGATTTGATACAAGCATATGACAGTGGGCAAGTTAGTGTACTGGTGCTGCTAGACTTTTCTAAGGCATTTGATACAATTAATCATGAGCTATTATGTGCCAAACTTAAATACTACGGTTTTGATATATTTTCTGTTTCACTTATTACCTCGTACTTAAATGATAGGTTACAAAGAATATGTGTCGATGGTAATTTTTCCGGTAGTATAAATATAAAATCTGGTGTCCCGCAGGGATCTATCTTAGGCCCTTTATTATTCATACTATACACTGCTGATATTTTGTCTGCTGTAGATATTTGTAAGGTACAAGCATACGCCGATGACACTCAGTTATATATGCATTTTGATATTCAAGAATTTGCCCAGGCATCTAATTGTATTAATACAGAACTTGAAAATATTAAGTTACTTTCATATGAGCATGACTTAATTTTAAACTCAAAAAAATGCAACTTAATGATTTTTGGCAATAAAGATAAACGGGCATTTTTAAATGAACATTTAAATGTTAAAATTGATAATGCTTCCTTGCCTATAGTTTATCAAGCAAAAAATTTAGGGGTGATTATTGATTCTGATTTACGGTTTACAGAACATGTTAAGAATTACTACAAAAATCTTACGCATCTCTTAAATTAATTTATTCAAATAGGGGAGTATTAAATTTTAATCTAAAAAAAATGTTATGTGAAACGCTTGTTTTATCTTATTTTAATTATTGCGACTTTATTTATGGCCCGTGTCTCAACCAAAATGATAAATATAGTATTCAGAAAGTTCAAAATGCTTGCTGTAGAGTGCTTTATGGAATTAGAAAATATGATCACACTTCTCATAAAATAAGCGAGTGCAAATGGCCCAAACATCATTTAGGTAATTTTTTTCATAGCTTGCTCTCCTCCTTCAACAACTCTCTCATTAAATATAAGTTCATTACCAGATCCACTGTTCATTCAATAAATGTAAGAAATAAGAATAAATTTACAATACCACACCATCGGACAGCCATGTTTAAACGAAGTTTTTTATATAATGCAGTATCTCTTTATAATTCTCTTCCAGAATAATTCAAATTGTTTAATATCAATAAGTTTAAATATAAATATAAAATTTACCTCTTTAATAACCAGTGATTATTTTGCTAGATTATCCGATATTTTTAAAATACATGTGTGTTTATATAAAAATTAGACTTGATGATATATTTTGGGCACTTTGCTTAGTTTCTGTCGCTGGTTTGTTGTGATTTGGGCGTTGCTGCGGTGTCGGTGCGTTGGCGGGCCGTTGTCGAATGATTGGCTCAAAATAAATTTATTTTGAGTCGGTCATTTGATGGTGGTGCGTCGGTGTGCCGGGGCTGCGGTGACGTTCGGATTGCTATGAATCGTATGCGATCGAGGCGGGGGTTGAGTGTTTGTTTATGTCATCATGATTGACTTTTACAAAGTAACGGATACCACGATAACACTTACAAAAATTAAATTAAATTTCCTACGGTATTGTCCTTTTGTCTACCTACCAAATATTGTCTACCTACCAAATATTTTTAAATTATGTCCCAATTTGATACTAATTGTATTTGTAATACTTAAAAAAGAAAAGAAACATAGATCTCATCTAGTGACATTTATATTGTAATTGCCAAATTCTAAAGAATTTACTTTCCATCTCATGGTTGAGTATGAGTAGCTTTCAGCTAGACTTCGCCATGGTTGGAATAAGTGATTCTTTAACAACGTTAACTGGATTTATAATCTCTTGTTTTGTTAAATGTGTATATATGTCTTCTACAATAAAGCCGATTTATTATTATTATTTTTTTTTTTTTTTTTTTTTTACAAAAAACCAGTCACCCTACTCTGTGGCTCCGACCCTCACAGAGGGGAGCTGGTAATACCAATAGCCACTCCCCACGCCCGTGGGGTGAGTGACTACCGGGTCCGCGAATCGTGTGCCCTGAGTAGACGTAATGAACCGAGGATGACAGCCTTCTGCATTCTGCCGGCTAAGATCTCTGCCGAATCTCGGCATGCCGGTATGATCTTTAGTTCTGAAAGCAGCGTCTGTCTCATTCCACCGAGGGCTCCTATAATCAGTACCACTATTTTAACAGAATGGCCTGGATAAAGCCTGCGGAGTTCGAAGAGCAAATCTCGATATTTTGTCCGTTTTTCCTCCTCTTTCAAGACAATGTTGCTCTCAGCGGGAGCTGAGAATTCCACGACATACATTGTCTTGAGTTGGTGGTCGAGGAGTACTATGTCAGGCTTGTTGGCTTGTATTTGCCTGACGGTGGGAAACGAGTAGTTCCAATAAATTAGGCACTTCTCATTCCCCACAACGGACTCAATATCCCCCGGAACGTAAGGCAGCACTGGTGTTTCGTCTATCCCATACGAGTGCCTTAGATGATAGTAAAGCACTCGTAATGCTGCGTTGTGTCTATGAATATAGGCCGAGACTGCGTAAGTCGGGCAAGCCGACAGTAAGTGCATTACAGTCTCCGGCGCCCTGCGGCAGGCCCTGCAGCTGACATCAGGGACCTCCATACCCATGACACGACGTCGATAGACGAGAGTGTTAAATACACCATCCTGGCAAGCCATTATGAATCCCTCGGTCTCAGACTTCAGCCCAGCTGACCTTAAGAAGGCGAAGGTCAGCCTTTCGGATAAGCCGAGGTCTTCTATATTTTTATAGAAGATCCCGTGCAATGGCTTATCCTTATGGAGCTGCAGAAGGATGTTGTGTTCTGCAGCTCTAATGTGGGCTTTTAGTCGAACGGGTTCCAACTCGGTGACAGAGTCGGGGTTTACCCGCTCGACGTCGAAGATGAGACCAAGTTCATCGGCTGCTCTGCGTGCTGCCTTAAAGAGAAAAGCTCCTACCTCTGCATTTTCATGGTCTCGGACCATGCAGAGGAGGGGATCCGAACTCCTGATGACCTTACATGCTCCATCCAGAACCATCCTGCTATGGAGACTCTCCAAGCTCAAGAGTCCACGGCCTCCCCGATGTCGTGGGAGATATAACCGTGGAACGGACGATTTAGGATGCAAGCTCCTATTGAGATGCATCTTCTTGCGGGTTACTACATCGAGTTGACGCAGCTCTTCTCTAGTCCACTTCACTACTCCGAAAGAGTAGAGAAGGATCGGAACGGCAAGCATATTTGTAGCAGACACCTTGTTCTTCCCCGACAGTTCTGAAGACCAGATCTGTCGGAGTAGGTGCTGATACTTGCCGCGGAGAGCGTTTTTCACTACACTCACTTCTTGGGTGGAGCGTTGCTCGACACCCAAGTAAGTGTTATTATTATTATTATTTTTTTTTTTTTTTTTTTTTTTTTTTTTTTTTTTTTTTTTTTTTTTTTTACAAAAAACCAGTCACCTTACTCTGTGGCTCCGACCCTCACAGAGGGGAGCTGGTAATACCAGTAGCCACTCCCCACGCCCGTGGGGTGAGTGACTACCGGGTCCGTGAATCGTGTGCCCTGAGTAGACGTAATGAACCGAGGATGACAGCCTTCTGCATTCTGCCGGCTAAGATCTCTGCCGAATCTCGGCATGCCGGTATGATCTTTAATTCTGAAAGCAGCGTCTGCCTCATTCCACCGAGGGCTCCTATAATCAGTACCACTATTTTAACAGAATGGCCTGGATAAAGCCTGCGGAGTTCGAAGAGCAAATCTCGATATTTTGTCCGTTTTTCCTCCTCTTTCAAGACAATGTTGCTCTCAGCGGGAGCTGAGAATTCCACGACATACATTGTCTTGAGTTGGTGGTCGAGGAGTACTATGTCAGGCTTGTTGGCTTGTATTTGCCTGACGGTGGGAAACGAGTAGTTCCAATAAATTAGGCACTTCTCATTCCCCACAACGGACTCAATATCCCCCGGAACGTAAGGCAGCACTGGTGTTTCGTCTATCCCATACGAGTGCCTTAGATGATAGTAAAGCACTCGTAATGCTGCGTTGTGTCTATGAATATAGGCCGAGACTGCGTATGTCGGGCAAGCCGACAGTAAGTGCATTACAGTCTCCGGCGCCCTGCGGCAGGCCCTGCAGCTGACATCAGGGACCTCCATACCCATGACACGACGTCGATAGACGAGAGTGTTAAATACACCATCCTGGCAAGCCATTATGAATCCCTCGGTCTCAGACTTCAGCCCAGCTGACCTTAAGAAGGCGAAGGTCAGCCTTTCGGATAAGCCGAGGTCTTCTATATTTTTATAGAAGACCCCGTGCAATGGCTTATCCTTATGGAGCTGCAGAAGGATGTTGTGTTCTGCAGCTCTAATGTGGGCTTTTAGTCGAACGGGTTCCAACTCGGTGACAGAGTCGGGGTTTACCCGCTCGACGTCGAAGATCAGACCAAGTTCATCGGCTGCTCTCCGTGCTGCCTTAAAGAGAAAAGCTCCTACCTCTGCATTTTCATGGTCTCGGACCATGCAGAGGAGGGGATCCGAACTCCTGATGACCTTACATGCTCCATCCAGAACCATCCTGCTATGGAGACTCTCCAAGCTCAAAAGTCCACGGCCTCCCCGATGTCGTGGGAGATATAACCGTGGAACGGACGATTTAGGATGCAAGCTCCTATTGAGATGCATCTTCTTGCGGGTTACTACATCGAGTTGACGCAGCTCTTCTCTAGTCCACTTCACTACTCCGAAAGAGTAGAGAAGGATCGGAACGGCAAGCATATTTGTAGCAGACACCTTGTTCTTCCCCGACAGTTCTGAAGACCAGATCTGTCGGAGTAGGTGCTGATACTTGCCGCGGAGAGCGTTTTTCACTACATTCACTTCTTGGGTGGAGCGTTGCTCGACACCCAAGTAAGTGTACGACTCTCCGGCATCTAGATGGTGTAAGATGCTTCCGTCCACGAGCTGCGCGTCCTCTCCATAGTCACCGCATCGTCCTCTCTTGAGATGGATCAGTGCGCATTTGTCCAACCCGAACTGCATACCGACAGCCTGCGTGTACTCCTGTACCACCCTAAGGGACTGTTGGAGATCCCTCTCTCCAGAGGCATAAAGTTTAAGGTCATCCATATAAAATAGATGGGTGACCTTATGCCTCCTGTCGCCGGGGGTACCGCAGTTGTAGCCACGGTTTTTCCGGAGCGAGACGGATAATGGCAGTAGTGAGATGCAAAACAGAAGGGGGCTGAGGGAATCTCCCTGAAATACTCCTCTTCTGAATGTCACCGACTCTGTTTGGACTCTATCGTTACCCGATGTTATGGTAAAGCGAGTCCTCCAGAGCGGCATCAGTTCTTCAATACATCTCACTACGGGACCGGGTACCACAAGACATCGGAGCAAGTGAACAATGAGCTCATGTGATGTCATGTCAAATGCCTTGCGGTAGTCGATCCAGGCCATAGAGAGGTTCCGCTTATACTGCATGGAGTCCTGCGTGATACATCTATCGATCAGCAGGTTCTCCTTGCAACCAGCGACACCTCTCTTCGACCCTCGTTGCTCATATATCCGTTCGTAAACCGGTTCGACTGCGCGGAGCACCCGCATGTACAAAATGCGTGTAAACACCTTGTAACATGCGTTTAGACAGGTTATCGGTCTGTAGTTCTTTGGGTTGGACAAATCTCCGTTCTTGGGGATCAGCACTGTCCGCCCCTCAACAACCCAAGAAGGGATTTGCTGCTCCCCATTTAGCCAGGAATTAAAAATTCTGGCCAAATGGTGGTGGGTGCTCGATAACTTTTTCCACCAAAAGTTATTTATCCCATCGGGACCTGGAGCAGCAAAGTTCTTAGAGCCCTCAAGAGCCCTACGAACCTCTTCTGGGGTTATTGGTTCGCACACTTCCTGTGGTTGCTGAAGCCTTTGACAAAAGGCTTCAAAGTGTGCAAGGGCAGGAGAATCTCGGTTGAGTGGAAGCCTCTCCTCGTATAGCGTTTTCCAGAAGTTCTCCACCTGATCTGCAGTCGGCGGATTGTCTACAACACGCGGAGGCGGTTGGAAAAGGCGCGAGGGCTTCTCGCGGAACAGTTTATTTTCCGCAAGCCCTCTCGCCCGCCTCACTAGTGATTTTTTACAAGTCACTAGCATCCGTATCCTGTCGAGACAGTGCTGTTTGGTGGTTTGCAGCACTGCCTCATTGAGTGTGTGATGGACGCGTCTTAGGTTGGCGGCTAATCGACGCACTTTAGGCGTGAACGGCCTGTTGGCCGCCATATAGTCCATCACACATTGGATACGGGATGCGTGTTGCCTCGCCGACCGGATCTTGGCTTCCATCTTTTGTATGCGCCGCTGCGCTCTCTCCTGTGGGGAAGAGGTATTTCGCCTCTCCACCTGAGAAGAGCGTTGAGCAGCGGCATACACGGCACAATTTATGTGCCAGATGTCAGCCTCTTCTGGTAGCGCTGTACGAAGTTCAGCGTCCACTCTGGCCAGGTCTTGTGGCCCGGGGGTTTTCAGATGGTGTAACCCCCTTCTGGTACTGAGGCCCTCTGGTATTGGCGGAACGAGGAGTGCTACGTCCTCAACCGGTGATTGTGGCGGCTCTTCGGCCACCTCATTCACCGGTCCAGGAGCAGCCCTCACGTAGCCCCTACTACGAAGGTGGGATACATAGTCACGCAGATTTTGTGGCGTGAAGGCGCTATGCTCTGGTAGCCTCTCACACCACAGAGCATGCATCCGCGCCATGTATCCCCTCCGCGCGGGGCGCGGAGGGGATACATGGCGCGGATGCATGCTCTGTGCATGCTATTATTATTATTATTATTATTATTATTATTATTATTATTATTATAGGTTTCGTGCCGGTTGTTCTCTAAAACGTTTCATTTTGACAAAACTATAGTCCAAAACAACAACTTTGGAACAGAACAATTATTATTATGGTATTATTTGATTCCCTTCAGCCCTGTTTGCAGCATTTAATCCATAAGTTATTAAACCACTTGATAGGTATTTCACTGCTAGCATAACCTAAGTACCATATTACATTAGCAACATGAGTACAGACACCAAAAGTTATTCCACCCACTTTGCAGGTACAATAGGCACCAGTGATAGGATCAAGCTGGACATCATCGATTGGAGGAAGAAAATATGATATAAATAGACTATGTTTTACGGCTTGAGTAAATCTAGAAAATATTTTTGCTTTCAACAATCCAGGTTCGAACTATTGAAGTTGGAAAATAAATTCGTTATTTGCTTCTCTTCCCGAGATGTATTGAATGTATGCTGGAGCTAGTATTACTTGGTATGTGCCAAATGTTTTGGAAACTACATCTCTAAAGGTAAAATAGCAAACGCGACATCAACATTGTCCATATTAATCCAAGGACCACCACCACGACGTAAGTTTAGATTTTCAAGATAACGAGCTATAGCCAACATTCTTTCAGCAAGTTCTTCATTAGCATCCTGAATTTGAATTAAGCCTCTAAATGCATTTATTACAGCACAAGCTATTTTTAACAAGTCGGTCAAATGAAGACAATGCTGCATTGGTATTGTCTCTAAAAAACTTGAAAATTGATTTTGAATGTCCATTTCACGACTCCACCATCCAACGAGTATTGATTATTTTTCTGGAAAGATTTGCTTCTTTAGTAGTAAATTGTCCTTTGGTTTCTTAAAAGTACAGGTGGGATTTCGACATTTAAGTGTAAGTTTACCAAAAACTCAACAGCATCTCTATAACCGCGATCTACTACATACATCATCATTTTGAACCCACTGTCGCATATTTAGGCCATCTTGTTTCATTTCGTTCTTTATAACCGCAGCATCATTATTTCGTACATCCGAGAAATAGGGACCATGTATATCTATAATGTACCCATCTGGTGCTACTATAAGCCTAGAATATAATTGCCTCTGGATTCTAAAATGTGAACTTTTCGGCGCCTTTAAATATGTACAGTCAGCATACAAAATGGCACAGGGTTGCTCAGGAACTAGATTGTAAAGTTTATTAGAAAATGTATTTACATGTCTCTGAATAAATTGATCTCGATTCTGAACATCAGGGCAAGTAAATCCTATATTTTGTGGTACAAAATGATTCACTGATGAATTTCTTGCAATTGTTATTGCAAGGCTTGCGCTTCGTGTAGATGGAAAATTCATTATCGATTTTATAAATCCGCCTGATACATCTTGCCTTAGCTTTACTAAAAAGGCGATTAATTATTTTATGATATACTTCCACAGGTTGACAGTAATTGAAAAGCTCTCTAAATTGTTCTTTTGTTAAAGATGCTAAACTTTGAAAGTCATTTTCGTTAAAATTTTCTTCGCTATCATATACTTTGAGAGAATTGTGTGTTACACACTCCCTAAATGCAGTGAACCACTCACTTAACCCCTCACCTGTCATTACAATTTTCATTGGTATCGAAATGTGATTCTCCATATGCTGTAAAGGAATGAGTCATGTTAAATAGTACCTCCATAGAATCGAGAATTTTCGTTTAAATCCTCATCTACCAAACGGAATATCCCTCTAAAAAGGATTAATAATTCTCTTCGGTGTTCATCGACACCATTTTCTACATTCTGTAAAGGTATTCTTATTCTCGCGCCATTCACATTACAAGTAACATCTAACCATTGTCTCCTAAAAATACTATTTGCAATAGGCGTTTTATGGTAATAAAAATAATTGTTATACCTTTTTAATATTTGGCCACTAAAATACTATGACAGAGTAGTACTTTGTTAACAAAATATTTTTAATAAAGTGGCAAGTAGACATTATCTACTTATTTATCTTTACTATCAAGACAACCATTGTTTTCGGAGAAAAGCCTACTACATTTAAATATTTAAAATGTTACTTACATTTTAAGAAGTAAAAATTATAAAATACGTTAATATGGACAATGTTGATGTCGCGTTTACTATTTTACCTTTAGAGTATGTAGTTTCCAAAACATTTGGCACATATCAAGTAAAACTAGCTCCAGCATACATTTAAGACACCGCGGGAAGAGAAGCAAATAACGAATTTATTTTCCAACTTCAACAGTTCGAACCTGGATTGTTGAATGCAAAAATATTTTCTAGGTTTACTCAAGCCGTAAAACATAGTATTTTTATATCATATTTGCTTCCTCCAATCCATGATGTCCAGCTTGATCCTATCACTGGTACCTATTGTACTTGCAAAGTGGGTGCAAGAACTCTTGGTGTCTATGCTCATGTTGCTAGTGTAATATGGTACTTAGGTTATCAAGACACCAGCAAGAAGTGAAATACCCATCAAATGGTTTATTAACTTATGTATTAGATGCTGCAGGGCCTCAAATAATACCATAATAAAGTTGTTGTTTTGGACTATAGTTTTGTCAAAATGAAACGTTTTAGAGGACAAAAGGCACGAAACCTAAATACTTGATAGTTAATGTTCTTGTTATAAATACTAGGGAGTCTGCATATTTAGAACCGAAATTTCTATATCACCCTGTATAGCTAGGCCAGTCCAATTGAACAAAATTCCATATTTTGACAGCCCCACCAACATACTAAAATTTCAAGAAATTCTGTCGGTGTTTGACAACCCCTTAGAATCTATGTCTAGTGATGCTTTGAGTTATGATAATATAAATGTATCAATACTAAAATATTGCTGCCCATTTCAAGTTCCTTTTATTACACATATAATAAATTGTTGTTTATTAAGTGATAAATTTCCAGATATTTGGAAAATTGCATTGGTAATTCCCTTACCCAAAGTTGATCTACCTACTGAGTATAAGGATTTAAGACCTGTAAGTATTTTGCCTCCTTTATCCAAGTTATTTGAGAGGGTGGTTTCTGATAAATAGAACATCTGGAAAGGTATGCCATTTTACCACAATTTCAATCAGGCTTCCAATCCAATCACAGTTGTTCTGCCGCACTACATATAAATTATGACATCTAAAGCGCAGCAGATGTTATTAGACTACTCAAAAGAGTTTGACTGCATAAATCATGAAGTCTTATTAAGTATTTTGCAATATACCAACTTTGAAAATGCTATCCAGTTCATTCATAACTATTGACAAAATCGGAATCAAACTGTAAGATTAAGTAATAATATATCTCTCGAAGATTTCTTATATCGTGGAATACCACAAGGCTCAATTCTGGTGCCTTTACTTTTCTCTATCTACACGAGCCAGTTGCACAGAGTACTTAAATTTTGTAAGGTACACTATTACGCTGACGATACTTATCCTTTTGCCTCATCATATATTGTCGATGCGAATAATATAATTAATAATGATATTGCTGAACTAATAACGGCTTCTGTTAATCATAATTTGTATATAGACAATAGTAAATCGAAAATAATATTATTGGTCCGGTCAAGACAGCGTAATATGTACCTTAGGGATTTAAATCTAAAAGTTGATGATATTAATATGGATTGCGTAAATGAAGCAAAAAAATTGAACTTACTCTCGATTCTGATCTAAGATTTAAAGAACATATAAAAAGTTGCATTAGAAAAGCTTTTAGTAATTTTAGAGGCGAGGCAACATTTAAATGAGCACTACCCTAATAGATGAATCGATCGTAATGGTCCAGTTTCCTGGCCTGCAAGGTCCCCAGACCTGACTCCGGTGGATTACTTTTTATGGGGCTATTTAAAACAAAAAAATGTACGCTACAACCAGAAGGGAATTAAGAAAACGCATAGAACAGGAATGCACTGAAATAAATAATTTACAGTTACGCGCAAGAAAGTGTGTTGAAGCTGGGGCAGACATTTTGAAAATGTTTTGTAGTCATTGCTTTTCATTATTTTTGTTTATTACATTTTAGGTGTGTATTGGTTACCATGAACACATTAGCGTATTTTGAGTATGGTACAAAATAAACAATAATATTTGCATTGTTGCTTATTTCACTCTTTTCTAAAAATGTTATTCTCATCTTAACATATATTAATAGCTATTAATTATATTAATATATATTATAAATGAATTATATTATTGTCATATTGTAATTTTGTTCTTCAAATGAGAACTTGTTATGTTTTGTGCAATTGAATTGTAAGGAGAAAGGAAAATAAACATATTATTTTTTTTTTTTTTGCGGTTTCCCGATACCGGACAGGACTTCCGTGGCCTCCGACACCACACGGAAATCGCGCCGGCGATTAAAATCACAGCCACTCCCCACACCTGTGGGGTCAGTGACTGTAAACACCCGAATCGTGTGCCCTATGTAGACGAAGGGACCCCAGGATAACTGCTTTCTGCATTTGGCCTGCTAGCCGTTCGGCAGATTTCTGACAGGCCGGTATGGTCTTCAATTGCGAGAGCAGCGTGGGCTTCATACCTCCGAGTACACCGATTATGAGGACGACCATCTTGACTGAGTAGCCTGGGTACAGCACTAGGAGCTCGTACCGGAGATCACGATATTTAGTCCGTTTTTCCTCCTCTTTCAAGGCGATGTTTGTTTCAGCGGGTGCCGAAAACTCGATGACGTACATCGCCTTGGTTTGGTGGTCGAGGAGTACTATGTCAGGCTTGCTGGTTTCAATTAGCCTGACGGTCGGGAACGAGTAGTTCCAGTATATCCTGCACCTCTCGTTCTCGACAACGGACTCAATATCTCCGGGGACGTAAGGCAGCACTGGTGTTTGGTCTACCCCGTACGAGTGCCGTAGATAGTAATAGAGCACTCGTAATGCCGCGTTATGGCGGTGGATGTAGGCCGAAATCGAGTATACTGGGCATGCAGACAATAAATGCATGAGCGATTCCGGCGCCTGACGGCAGGTCCTGCAGCTGACATCAGGAACCCCTACACCCATCACACGGCTTCGGTAGACCAAGGTATTAATAACACCATCTTGGCAGGCCACAATGAATCCCTCGGTCTCCGACTTAAGCCCAGCTGGCTTCAAAAAGGCAAATGTCAGCTTAGTCGATAAACCCAGTGTTTCTATGTTCTTATAGAAAACATCGTGCAGGGATTTATCGACATGCTGCCTAAGCAAATTTGCCTGCTCGGCAGTTTTAAACTGGGCTTTCAGACGATTTGGCGGAAGCTCAGTGACTGACTCTGGGTCGGCACCTCGCCGGCCTCCTCGCCTGATGTCGAATATGAGATCAAGTTCATCTGCGGCCCTCTTCGCTGCCTTGAATAATCCTGCTCCCACACATGCATTTTCGTGATCCCTCACTAGATGCAGGAGCGGGTCAGAGCTCCTAAGGATATTGCATGCCATACTCAGTACTACCCGGCCATGCATACACTCCAGGGCCAAGAGTCCTCGGCCCCCCCGTTGACGTGGGAGGTAAACTCGAGGAACGGACGATTTAGGATGAATGCTACGGTGAATATTCATCATCTTGCGGGTATCTCTATCTAACTGGCGCAGCTCATCTACCGTCCACTTCACAACTCCAAAGGAGTAGAGAAGAACAGGAACGGCAAGCATATTCGTAGCAGACACCTTGTTCTTCCCCGAAAGCTCGGAAGACCAAATCTTTCGAAGTAGGTGTCTGTACTTGCCGCGGAGAGACCCCTTTATCTGTTTCACATCTTGGATGTGATGCTGTTGCACACCCAGATATGTATAGGTCTCTCCGGCATCCAGATGTCGTAGAATGCTTCCATCTGCTAGCTGCGCCTCTTCAGAGAATTCCCCGCACCGCCCTCTCTTGAGGTAGACGACTGCGCATTTGTCCAACCCAAACTCCATACCAATGGCCCCCGTGTACTCTTCGACCACCCTAAGAGCGCTTTGAAGTTCGCGCTCTCCGGAGGCATACAGTTTGAGGTCATCCATATAGAACAGATGGGTGACCTTATGCCTCCGGTTGCTGGGTGGCCCACAATGGTATCCGGAAGTTTGGCGGAGCTCAACAGATAACGGCAACAGTGAGATGCAGAAGAGGAGAGGACTCAGAGAATCTCCCTGGAAAACTCCTCTCCTAAAAGCCACCAGATCTGTCGTAACCCGCTGCGCACCTGATGTTATAGTGAAGCGGGTTCTCCAGAGTGGCAGCAGTTGTTCTATGCATCTCACTAGTGGTGCTGCTACCGCAAGACATTGGAGCAAGTGTAAAAGTAGCTCATGAGATGTTGTGTCAAATGCCTTGCGGTAGTCTATCCAGGCCATCGACAGATTTCGTTTGCGTTGCACAGAATCCTGTGTGACACAACGATCTATCAGAAGGCTGTCCTTACAACCTGCCATGCCCTTCTTGGCACCACGTTGCTCGTAAATCTGCTGGAAGACCGGATCAACCTGCCGTAGTGTCCTAGCATACAAAATACGTGTAAATATCTTGTAGCAGGAGTTCAGACAGGTGATTGGTCTATAATTCCTTGGGTCGGACAGATCCCCTTTTTTGGGGATAAGCACAGTACGTCCCTCGACAAACCAGTCCGGAATTTGCTGCCCCTCGTTCAACCATGAGTTGAAAACTCGGGCCAGATTGCGGTGAGTGGAAGGAAATTTCTTCCACCACCAGTTGTTTATGCCGTCTGGACCCGGAGCAGCGAAGTTCTTGGTGCCAACAAGTGCTTGCTGGACTTCCTCCGTACTGATTGCCGGACACACTTCCTCTGGCTCTCCTAAAGTTCTGTGGCACAGAGCCCGAAAGTGTGCGATTGCTGGAGTGTTGCTATTGAACGGACGCGTCGTTTCGTAAATTCCCTTCCAGAAAACTTCAACATCTGCTACAGTCGGCGGATTGTTGACAACACGCGGTGGCTCTTGAAATAGGCGGGAGGGACTCGTACGGAACAGTGTATTTTGCTCCATACTCCTCAACCGCTTTCTTAGAGTCTTCTTAATTGCCATAAGTGCTCGAATCCGATCTGAACAGTGGTGCTTGATTGTAAGCAACACTGTTAGATTTAGAGTGTGGTGTTGGCGTCTTACTCCGGTTGCTATGCGCCGGACTTTCGGCGTAAATGCCTTATTAGTTGTTATATATTCCACCACACTCTGGATTCGAGAGGCGTGCTGTCTGGCCAACTGTATTTTGCCTTCGATTTTTTGTACGCACCGCTTAGCTTTCTCGATTCCGCTCGAGGCAGTAGACTCCCTCGTTATTATTATTATTATTATTATTATTATTGCTTCAGAAAACATTAGCTTCAGTCACCTTCAGTTTAGTAGTTTAGTTTTAACTTTTTGTAGCGAAAATAGCATATAAATTAATTTCTTAGGTTTTAACTAAATAAAAATCAATATTGATTTTCTTTTATTAGATACAATTTTTTAAATTTAAATTTTCGTTGTCTTTTCAAAAAAATTGTGAAGGTTCATGCACATGCACATCTTTTTTTATTAAAGAATCGTACAATATTTATATCATATATCTATTTTTCAGGTGAAAGGTGTTAGTGTTGGTTTGTTTGATGTAAAATGCAATTTTTTCCACACTATCTTCGAAAAAGTATTTGGAAACGATACAATACAACAAATGATTTTATTATATTTATTTATTACTTCATATTGCATTGTCGGATAAATCGGAAAACAGCAAAGAATTTCAATGTCTATATCCCAGAAGTACCCAACCAAGTTTATTAACATTTCGTTTTATTTGAGGTTCATCAAAGAATTTGGCCTGATAAAAAGTCTTAACCCTAGTCTGCGTCTATATATCAAATGAACATTATTTCTTGGTGATACGGATTTCTTTACAAAGTAATTGTTAACCAGACGGATAAATCTAGAATATGCCGGATGCGCTAATGTTAATTCATACAGGGTGGCCCATTAATAATAGGCCATAGTTCATGGGTAGATTCTTTGGGCCAAAATATGAGGATATAACCAAATATGCTTTAGTAAAATATTGCTGTGGAAAAAGATACAGGGTGTCAAATTTCAAATTATTTTTTCGTTTTTTGCAATAACTCAACTGATCTTCGCCAAATTTGCTACAAGATTTTTTTTATTCTAAGAAACAATAATTTACGTATTAACATCACGTTAGATCATCTGTATCTGATGATAAATTTTTTTAATATTCTTTTTTGACGAAACGTTGTGGTACTTGTGACCAGAAAATCTTATGAGGGCATCATTTCCACGTATAAAAGGTACACTTGGTAGAACTTGATAACTCCAACCGTTTTCGAGGAAAGTGCCGTTAAACATTTCAATAATTTTTTGAAAGACAAATTCAAATTTAATGATACAAAGTGTATTCATTGAAAAGTGTGCTTAGGTTACGTTTTAGTTCTGTCATTTACGTCATTTAGTCATTTTATTTTGTTCTTGTGTTCCTCGAGCTAATTTCTTTAACTTCTTTATTTACAACGCCTAGACAATAATTTTTTAAATAGGGAAATGAAGGAGGGATATGATATGTGTTTACGCACAAAATAATTTAGCGGACGTGCTGTAGCGAGGAGATGCTCATTGCAATATCCAAATAGAATACAGCCAGACCATAAGATTTTCAAAGATCTGTTTCGTCGTTTGGGAGAAACGGATTCATTTCGCCATAAAAACGATGTCGAACGACCGAAACGAATTACTCCAGAGCAAGAACTAGAAACTTTAGTTCGTGTGGGTGAAGATCCTCAAGTCAGCTCAAGTCGTTTAGCATCGGCAACAGGGGTGAGTAAACAATTTGTCCTAAGAGTCTTAGGCAAAGAACGCTTCTACCCATATCATCTCACTCCTGTACAAAACTTACTTCGAAAGGATTTTCCAAAAAGGCCACAATTTTGTCAATTTGTTCTAAATAAACACAACAGGGATCGGAATTTTATTAAGAACACTTTATTTACCGACGAAGCAACTTTTACTCGCCGAGGCGTTTTTAACTGGAGAAATACCCATTACTAGGAAGTAGAAAATCCTCATGCAGTTAAAGAAATGCATTTTCAGCATGAATTTCAGATTAACGTTTGGTGTGGTATCATCGGCGATCAATTATTGGGTCCTTCCTCCAAATTTAAATGGACAGTCTTATTTGCTTTTTCTTCAAGGTACTCTTGCTGATGCTTTCATGCTAGACATACGGAACAGAATGTGGTTCATGCAAGATGGAGCTCCCCCTCATTTCTCCATTGAAGTCAGGAATTATCTTGATGAGACTTTAACACGCAGATGGATCGGTCGAGGAAGTGAGTTTGCTTGGCCACCAAGGAGTCCTGATTATAATCCTTTGGATTATTATGTGTGGGGACATGAAGTCCTTAGTCTATGCAAATACTATCAACTCAAGAGAAGAACTGTGGGGCAAAATACAAAACGCAGCGAATTTTATTAGAGGACAGGAAAATGTATTTTTCGCCGATTAACAGCAAAGTACTAACTTTGCTGACTAATATCAATCAGCAAAGTGTCACTTTCCTGCCTAGGCAGGAAAGTGCTCATTTTCCCTGCCTAGACAGGAAGATGAGCACTTTAACAACTGCGATTTTTAATGAATTTTTATTGAATTTATTACAACAAAAATAGAGAGATTGAGAATTGTAATAATTTCATTATTTTAGAATATATTTAAACAATCGATGAAAAAATTATATGTTCAACTCAGCAGCAAAATAGATTGACTGCCTTGGCTGAGAGATTATCAGCCGCGGCAGTCAATCTATCATTTTGCTGCCTAGTTAAACAAATAACTATTTTCAATATAAGAAAATCTTTTATGAATAGAATTAGAAAAGGCATAGAAGTGGTTGAGACCATATCGAACACTTACTCTAAGTTACAATGAGGTTTTTGTATGGGGGGAAAGTTTATAATGTCATTAAGTCAACTTTTACGTTATTTTTTGGTCTTCTAATAAGATTAGATCCTTATTTTAGACAATCTTTTGATTTATATATTTCAATACCATGAAAATAATCCATTAGTTCATAAGAAAGAATTGGCTACCAATTTTTCATGATTTGTAAGGTATAATTCAATGCAGGTCGGTGTATTTGCCCGCTGAGTAGTTGTTTCCTGCAAATCATGTATAATAACAGTATATAGGTTACGTCCACCAAGGGCTGAAGGTCGCCGCTCTCGGTACTTGCAAAATGGCAAGTCGCTATGCACCATGGAGACATCTATGATGTCTGGTGTATAGTAGCATTAGACCACATGAGAGGATTCACTTATCTCTCACCACTACACCATTTACATTAGTCTGTATAAGACTAGCAGATTGGCCACTGTCATTTGTCTGTTCCATGACCTATGGCATACTGATGAGAACTAATAAGTTCGAAACCGGTCTATGTCTGGTCAAGGAATTGACAAATTATATTGGCTACCAATTTTTCATGATTTGTAAGGTATAATTCAATGCAGGTCGGGGTATTTGCCCGCTGAGTAGTTGTTTCCTGCAAATCATGTATAATAACAATATGTATATATGTGTATATATCCTATATGTATCCAATTTTCCTTCCTTCAGTGACGCACAGGCAGTACTCAGCTACTGTTTCAGTGACTGTAACTGTTTGTTTATCTCCAGTAACTATATCTATATATACTCTTATTATGTAGAACTTGTTTGTTGAATATTTACAGTCTTTGTTGAATATCCTATGCTTTTATTATATATATTGTATACTGTAAAATAAACAAATGTTGTGATATTGTATATTGTAATACTGTATTATAATATTGTGTAAGTTCTATTGTAATAATTACTGTTAAATAAACTATATTATTATATTATTATTATTATTATAACACCTGAGGGGACCTCGTGTTGTGGTTAGTAACATCATTGTTATTGATACATATCGTTATCATATATTTATATTGTTCCATTTTATAGGGACTTTTGCAATACTTTGAACCAGTACATCAAATCAAATCAGTATGGCATAGTGAGGTATACAAAAGATATTGAACTTTAAACGAATTATTATTTAACAGTCATTTATTAAGTGTAACCACATTTCAGGACGTTATTGTAGCAAATGCTTCATTTTATTTACCATACATATAATTTAACGTAACGCAATTATATTTGCAGATAGGCTTGACATAATGGTCTGTTATTTTGAACTGAATTTATGATTTATATTTAATAGGTAGGTATTGAGTTCTTTACATACAATTTGACTTTAACATTTGTATGTATGCTGTGACGGGCCACCCGTACACTATAATAACGCTACGCTTGAAAATTATACTGAGGCTAAAAACAGTGAGGCGCGATCAAATTTTCATGGGACTGTAACAAATTAAATAGTCCTATGTTAATATATTCTCATATGTTTTTCTACTTCTCGCTGGCGAGTCATCCTTTCGTTTCCTCCGCTAGCAAGAGCCATATCCTAGGTCTAAGTCTTGCGAGTTTAGTGACTGCAGAAACCAGTATCGTGTTCCATAAATAGAGTCTTGAATATAATTTTCTCGTGACCTTCTATTGGTTTATTTACAATTCTATAGTCATTTCCTGACGATACCAGATTAGTTGTCGAAACGCTCGTTAGTACACTGTGAAATATTTTAATTTTTGTAGACTCGGTCGGTGAGGAAGGAAAGAAAGTGGCAAAATTAATTTTGGTAGAACTTCAAATGTAGATATACAGTACAATACGTTTGTTGAAAAAGATAAGCAGTATAACTACATTTTTTTACAGGGAGTGTATCGGCAACATTGCCTTTCAACACTTCTCGAGCACAGAAATATAAAACATGTAATATACTAGGTATTTCGTGAGTAACTGGCCATACGCTACTACGCTAGTGAGGGGTACAGAATCCTAAGACGATTTCAGAATCGTCTTTATTATATCCCTAACGCCTCTCGTTGCTGATATACAACGTGTTTTCTATTTTTTGCCAAAATGTAGATAGTCCGTATTTTTTTAATAACTGTAGCGAATTGAACCAAATTTAGCAGATATGTTCTACTTATAGAGGTCTACATAATTCAGTAACGAAACAAAACAAAAATCAGGGCCCAGGTCATTTCTTTTTATTTTGGCTGTTACCTAAAAACATCGCCCTGTATATGGATTTTGGCAATGTATAATACCGATAAAAATAGGGTACATAAACCAAATAGTTTTTTTTGTACACTTAATTATTTTTAAAATGCAAGAAATTAACACTCAGATCTTTTAAAAATTCGCTTATGATTCGTTTTAGATGCCTATCAAGTTTTTAAACAATTTCTTGTGAAATCGTTGATACAAATATTTATTTTCAATTCTTATAAAAACTAGTGGAAGAATGTAAGTAGAATCATATTACTCATAAAACACTCTTAGTGAAGTAAAATATGATTATCAGACAAAATTTTACATGGATCAACGCGACATAAAAAAATAAGTTTGTTTTGGTGAAACTAAGATACCCTGAGTTTTCCATTTCGAGTAGGTGGGGGAACTGTTCTTTTTTTCGCGAAAAAGGGGTAAATTGGTCATTATTAAAGGTGGTTTTCCAGTTTTAATTTATTTTGGAACCTTCAAAATGCTAGTTAAAAAACGAGCACGGAACTCTTTTATTGTACGTGATCAAGAAACCTTCAGTTAAAATTTCGTGAAAATCGGTTCACCGCCTCCCACGATATGTATATAAGTATACTGAAAAAACGTCAAAAATTAAACCCAAAGCCAAAATTAAACCGAATTTCATGAAATTTTAGACGAAACTAACCTGTATAACCAAGAAATAACCTGCCAAATTTTAGCAAAAAATATCCAACAGATGGCCGCAATTCCATTTTTAGTCCAAATTCCACAATATTTGTCGAACGATTTTTTTTTTCACCAAAATAAAAGTATACTTATAGGCTGGGGCCGTTACCTTTTTGAGATAAAAAAATTAATAGCAGGCAACGGCCGGCTGGAATATATAGCTGAGGTCATAAAAAATGAAAAAAAAAAAACTGGAACTTGAGATGAAGGGAAGTGGTGAAATGGGGTGCTACTTAAGGGATGAAAACCGTTTTTCATTATTTGTGGCGAAACGTGACCTCCTAGAGAAAAGTGTTTCATATAAAAGTTATAGACAATAAAAAAATCTAAAACTTTTATTGTATATATTTCTCGACATAACCTCAAAATTTGCGAGAAAATGACGAAAAACCAATTTTTCTGTTTTTATTTTTTTTTTCACGTGAAAATTATTTAATTTAAATGAAACTTTGTGAAAGTACGAAATTGTATGCATATAATAAGCATGAATTTTTTCAGTTACGGGAAATAAATATTTTTCGAAATTTTACCATTTTTCCGAAAAAACACCCCTATCTTCGGCTAACAACTTTATTGATTTTTTTTTGGATTTTGATGTTCTACTAGTGCTCATTTTTTTCGTAAAGATGTCTACTTTCAAATGGTACGTCGATGTTAGTGATTTATTGTCATTTAGCAGCTTAAAATTAAGAAAAACCGAAAAAAAAAAATTTCGAATCTCGAATTTGTCGATTTTTTTCATTATTTTCAATTTTTTAGCATATTTATGGTTAATAATTCATAATATTCTAATGAAAAAACTTACTTTGGTATAAAATAAATAAAGTTGAATGAATTTCATCACGGAAAGGTAGGGAAAACTTCATGAAACTTGACATTTACATGGAAATCAATAGTACTTTATTAATTTTCATAAGCTACAGTTAAGTTTCGAAAACTTTATATGCATATTAAATTATTCTAAATACATATCATAAAATACAACATACAATTTATTTATATTGGCTACGAATTCTTTACTTTATTTACAAATATTTACTTTATTAATATTGGTTGTGTATAGCTTATAAAAAGGAAAATCAATAAAATAATTGTTAAAATCTAATCAATTTTAGGTCTTTTTTGTTGCGGTTCGTTTTCTTCATCGATCAAACTATCAAATTCTATATTATCTTCAAAATCATTGGCATTTTCAGGCTCTTCAATTTCGATGGCATTATTCTTTGCTGGCTCTTCATCAATATCTTCAGAATCACTTAAATCTACAAATACTTCTCTGTCTCTATTTGAACAGTTCTCAGTGCATGTATTGCATAGATTGGTACATTTTAAGCCGTGTTATTGGTAGTCACACCTTTGATTATTGCATCCACTTTCACATGTACAGCTAACGCTTTTTAACAATTTTCCGGGAATCAATTCGGAACTGTTAGAGATGTATTTCGGCACGAGTCTGCCTACATTTTCGTTCGAGCTCCAGTCCTTTGCTTTTTTGTTGTCCTGATCGTTATCAAAATTATCCAACCAAGTTTTCAATTGGTAATAGACTCTGTAGGAGTGTTGTGCAGCTGTTTCTTCAGTTGGAGGGAGTTTTTCCAATTTAAAAGTGGATTTTAATCGAAAACTCAATCACCACGTGCGTTTACAAAGGACGTATCACAAACTCTAAAAATACTTTTACACAACTAGACGAATAGAGATTTACTACTACACCAGAACGAGCTCTGCTGCTCTTGTGCAGGCTCACTTTGTCCTACCCCTCTCCACCCCCAACCTTCAGTCGTTTTGGGCGGGAATTTCATATACCTGTATGCTGAGAAATTTCAAATTTTATAATTTTTTTTTTTTTGTTTGAATACGTAACAGTATTTTTTTTGTTTGTATTCAATTTTAGCGTGGTTTCCAATAACTAATTTCATTCAACTTTAGTTATTTTATACCAAAGTAAGTTTTTTCATTAAAATATTATGAGTTATTAACATAAATATGCTAAAAAATTGAAAATAATGAAAAAATCGACAAATTCGGGATTCGAAAAATTTTTTTTCGGTTTTTCTTAATTTTAAGCTGCTAAATGACAATAAATCACTAACATCGACGTACCATTTGAAAGTAGACATCTCGACGAAAAAAATGAGTACTAGTAGAACATCAAAATCCAAAAACAAATCAATAAAGTTGTTCGCCGAAGATAGGGGTGTTTTTTCGGAAAAATGGTAAAATCTCGAAAAATATTTATTTCCCATAATTGAAAAAATTCATGCTTATTATATGCAAATAATTACGTACTTTCACAAAGTTTCATTTAAATTAAATACTTTTCACACGAGAAAAAAAATAAAAACAGAAAAATCGGTTTTTCGTCATTTTATCGCAAACTTTGAGGTTATGTCGAGAAATATATACAATAAAAGTTTTATATTTTTTTATTATCTACAACTTTTGTATGAAACACTTTTCTCTAAGAGGTCACGTTTCGCCACAAATAACGAAAAACGGTTTTCATCCCTTAAATAGCACCCCATTTCACTACTTCCCTTCATCTCAAGTTCCAAACTTTTTTTTTCATTGTTTATGACCCCAACTATATATTCCAGACGGCCCTTGCCTGCTATTAATTCTTTTTTTCAGCATTAAAAATCCGTAACGGCCCCAGCCTATTATGTATTTTCACATGATATAACTGAAAATAACTTTTTTTAATTTAGTCGATTTTTTGTCATTTTTGGTATATACATACGCTCGGCGATTTCCCGTCATTTTCGGTATTATACGTATGCGCGCACAAGTATACGTGTAATTATTCATTATAAAAATTTTAATATTAATAATAAAAAGTGATTGTGAGCAGATTTTAAATATTTAGATATAAAAGACTCTCGAAGGTGGTATATAATTTTTTTTTTTTTGGAAAATTCACTTGATTTTTATTAAACTTTTTACGTATTGCAACGAAGCATTTTTCGTTACAGGAATCTGCATAAGATTTATATTTTACTGTACTCTGTATAATTATGTTTCTTGTTTTCTGTACCGCCTTAAGCGACTTACTGTATACTATCCGAAAATATTCACTATTTGAATACCTGAATATTTATTTGTAAACAGAATTATTGTTTATACTTTGGAGTAATTAACTCGATAATTAGTTATCTATGGCCGATTAAATCCGTTTCTTTTTCGCAGTTGGTTAGAATAATAATTTAAAACCGATTTTATGCATTACAAAATTCAAAATACTTTGTTTATACTAACCAACGCGCGTAATGATAATTCACCGGGACATTAAATAAATCAAAACGACCGTCTTTGCTATCTTGTAGTCAATACACTGGCCCATGCGCGATTCTAAACAGTGGGGATCCTCACGATATCCTGGTAGGGAACGGCTATAAAATAAACGGTACCAGGTATTTTATTCAATAGTTATACTACAAATTGAAAAGAGCAGTCGACTACCAGTGTACTAGTGCCCACCGAAGTTTGAAAGAGCAAGACATTTTTGAATTGAAGTTTTATCTCGCGTTTTATTGTTAGTTAATTTTGTGCACGTATAAATATTTTCTATCATTCTGTTTATTTTACTGTTTGAATATCTATTGCTTATTTTTGTGATTTTCTTTTCTATCTTTCTTAAACCTGACTCTGGCCCTGTGCTGACAACAAATTCTTTCTTTTCTGTCCACTTTTATCGACCTCTAATCACGTTACTGTTATCTTCGCGTAAATACCGGGTAATTGATTACATTTTATCTTTACATATTTTCTTGAGTCCGGGACTAAAACCTTCATGACAAAATATTTGCTCTCCGTACTGTTAACATCGTAAAACACTAGCCAAGTTTCCGGTCGGTTTCTATAACCCGTTTTTAGCACTGTAAATAATTATGCTTGCTTCGCATTTTCTGGTATCCATACACTGTTTGCTTAATAACCATTTTATTATAAATTCGCTAATTTTACCGCTTATACGCTTTTGCCGCTAATATTACCATATTGCTTGCTACTCTCCCTCTACTGCCTAACCATATGTATATAAACTTGTGTTAATTTTGCTTTCTGGTCTATTTAGGATTGTAACCATAGGATTACAGTAATATACTCAAATATTATTGAATTTCTGCGTTTTACTGTTGTGTTTCTAAGTCTAATTTCCCTTATTGACCCACTGGAAACGACCGTTTCTTCACTGAGCTGCTCAGTCCTGCTTATCGATTTTTGGGTAGTGTTGATCAACCGCTTGGAACTTGAACTAGCGCCCGAATAATAAATAAAACTCGAGTGTCAAAGTGACAGCCTTATTTCTCGCACTGAACGAGAAAAAGAGCGTCACAATATATCGATTATTATTTTATTTTATCCATATTTTCTTTTTCTAACAGTTGTACTAGATGTGCTACTACAAGAGGTGACTTTAGCGATGACAAGGGTGAAGAAATATTCCAAACTCCAGTTACCGATTCGGAAGTAGACACATCTAGTACAACAACTGGAAAAAGAAAACATGAATAAAATAAAATAATAATCAATATACCGGATGTAACAGGATCTCCTTTAGTTTTGAAAATAATTGATTGAAATTTAGCATATACTACATACATAATAAGCGACACTTTTTGACATTCAAATGATTTTTTTCACTTCCGGTTCTGCCGGAAGCGACACTAACTTTCGATTTTTAAATGAAACACCGTGTATATTATTGCATTTTTGAATTCTGCATAATTTTTTGAATCCAACGATGTCAAATAAGTGACATTTCAAACATCAAATTTTTTATACTATAATTTTTTGTTTTCCATTTAAGTGTGCCATGACGGTTCCGATTTATTCTAAATGACCCATGTAATGCTACAAAAATCGAAATCCCGTTAAAAACACAAATTATGAGCAAATAAAATTCGCCAAAATTGTTTTCGGAGCAAAACTCAATGTTGTCAGATGGAACCATATCGGTACCGTGGTACCATTTATTAGTACTATTAATAAGGAATTTATTCATATGTCGTATTAAAATGTGCGATAAATACAAATAAAATTACAGCTAAAAGAAAATAAGAAAATATAATTTTATTCTAATTACCTTGTTTACACATAAGGTGATTTTGGAATACAAAATGTTAACACAAAACATTAAAACAGTTGTTCAAAATGCTGTCCATTAACGTCAATGCACTTCTGAACTCGCATAGATGTTTCTCGAAGAACGTTCGCCAATTGCTGCGCCGTTATGCTATTAATTGCTCGTCGTACCCGTAGCTCAAGGTCTTCGCGGATTGTAACGACGGTTGCATAGCCAATATTTTTTAAATGACCCGAAACAAAGAAATCAAGAGGCGTTAAATCAGGTGACTTTGGAGGCCACCTCACAGGACCATTCGTCGAAATTACGAAAGTGAAAAAAAATCAATTGTATGTCAAAAGTGCCGGTTATGATGTATGTATTATATCCTAAATTTCAATCAATTATCTTCAAAACTAAAGGAGAAGAGGGGGAATACCATGATCCTGTTACATCCGATATATAAAAAGTTTAATAAAAATCAAGTGAATTTTCGAAAATAATGTAATATATATCATACCTTCGAGAGTTATTTTTTTATCTAAATATTTAAAATTCATCGAATTCGGTTTAATTTTGGCCAAGTTAGCCGTAATTCAATTTTTGATGTTTTTTTAGTATATTTATATACATGTCGCGGGAGGCGGTGAACCGATTTTCACGAAATTTGAACTGAAGGTTCCTTGACCATCGGTAATAAAAGGGCACCATTCTCGTTTCTTAACTAGCATTTTAAAGGGCCCAAAATAAATTAAAACTGAAAAATCACCCTTAAAAATGACCAATTTACCCCTTTTTCGGAGAAAAAAGGTTTCCCTAACCTACTTGAAGTGGAAAACTCAGGGTATTCTTTGTTTCACCAACATAAACTTATTTTTCTATGACTCGTTGCTCCACGTAAAATTTTCTCCATCGCCTTATTTTGGGGATATTTTTACTCATTATCTCGTTCTTAAAATCTTTTAAAAACCTTCTAAAGCCTACACCTTCTGCTCATAAAAACATGAAAACCTCATACATGATTACAATAAATAAACTATATAAAACTTTATGAGTTCTGATGGTATGTTGACGAGACTGTATTAGTAGGGCTGTTAGATGATGTATAAATGAATAAATAACAAAGTATAAGGCCAACGCTTAGTGAATTATTACTGTTATGTGCTGCACTCTAACTGAGAGAGATGTAGTTAGTCCCTGGTCAGGGTGAAGGGAGACATGTTTAGTTGACGACCGGTAGGGTGGTGTCATCTCTTGGCCAACTGACGAACAGTCATTTAGCACCTAGAGAACTACACAAATTTCCAGCATATTCGACGGGTTCTGGAAGGAGATTTGAGTACGGTCGAAGGGTATATATAAAGAGATGAATCCGGCGCACGAGGACTGTCCAGTATAGAGTAAAGTAGAGTTCTGATATAGAGAGTTTTATATTAGATTAGTAAGTGATCTGATACAAATAAAGAGCAGTACAAGTTTTGACTCGCCTAATTCGCCTTGCTGCCTCAATGAACATGGTAATAGCCAGTACATATTTTGAGCACAGTAAAATACACAAAGGGACATGGGTTAGCCCAGATAGGAATACTGTTAATCAAATTGACCATATAGTAATTGATGCAAGACATTTCAGCGACGTCATGGACGTATGTACTAGGCGCAGAGCAAATATTGATTTGGATTATTACCTAGTTCAATCCAGAATAAGGGCAAGAATTTCTAATGCAAAAAAGGGAAAAGGAAGCAAAGAAGAGAAATTTAACCTGGATGCGCTCAAAAACCCTGAGACAGCTAGAAAATTTGAGCAAGAGCTTGAAAGAAAGATAGAAGACCAAATGGATATCAATTGTGAAGATATTGATGAATACTGGGGAATATGTAGGAACGTACTGGAAGAAGTAGCAACAGAAGTCATCGGAAAACAAAAACAAAAGCGAAGGGAAACAGAGTGGTACGATGAGGAGTGCAGGCAAGTAACGCAGAGAAAAAATGAGGCATATAGAAAACTTCAAGGCCGAAGAACAAGACTAGTAGAAGAAGAGTATAACCAACTGAGACGAGACGAAAAAAGAATAATAAAACGAAAGAAAAAAGAACATATAGAAAGCCAAATGCAAGAAGAACTAGAAAGACTTGATACCCAAAATGAATCGCGAAAATTCTACAAAAATGTTAACCAAAATAGAAAGGAATTCAAGCCCAGAATATCAATGATTAAAAGCGCGGAAGGAGAGATTATCAGCGAACAAGATAAGATATTAGAGAGATGGGCTGAAAACTTTGAAGAAAGATTAAACATTGGAAACCAGGGAGAAGCAGGCGAAGCAGAAGTACAGCTAGAAGGCACAGAAGATGAAAGAGAAAGAGATAGCATCCCAACAGAGGAAGAAGTAGTTAGGGCAATAAAAAAACTGAAAAATCACAAAGCCCCTGGCATGGATGGTATACTCTCCGAGCTGCTGAAATATGGGGTGTCCAAGCTAAAACAACATATATGTAGGTTAGTAGCACTAATCTGGAGACACGTAAAACTCCCAGATAACTGGAACATAGGTATAATTATACCTATACACAAAAAAGGGGACCAAATGAAGTGCGACAATTACCGAGGAGTTACGCTATTAAAAGTAACCTATAAAGTATTGGCCTATATATTATATGATCGCTTAGTTATATACAGTGAGGGAATCGTAGGAAAATATCAATGTGGTTTCCGGAAGGGAAAGTCTACAACCGACCAAATATTTCTTCTCAGGCAGGTCCTAGAAAAGACATACGAATACGGGATTGATACCCATCACTTATTTATAGACTTCAAATGTGCCTATGATAGCATAGACAGAAACGCACTCTATAACGCCATGGTAGAATTTGGCATCCCTATACACTTAGTAGGACTAGTAAAGGCATCATGTCTGTTATTCAACATTGCTTTGGAAAAAGCTATAAGAGAATCGGGCATAGCGACAAGGGGAACCATTGTAAATAGAAGCGTACAAGTACTAGCGTACGCAGATGACATCGATCTAGTAGCAAGGACAAAGAGAGACCTAATACAAGCCTTCAAATCGTGAGAAACGGCCGCGAAGAGAGCGGGGCTACAAGTTAATATATCGAAAACAAAGTACATGAAAGTTACTAACAACACTCAAGTAGCGCCACCCGAAGACCTGGTGATAGATACATATAATTTTGAGGGGGTAAGAGAGTTTATATATCTTGGATCTGAAATCAACGAAAACAACATAGTAAGTGCAGAAATCAAGAGAAAGATATACTTGGCTAATAGAGCTTACTTTGGACTCAAAAAGCTTCTAACATCAAGCATAGCGACCAAAAAAACCAAGATATTGATATATAAAACTCTTATTAAACCAGTACTCTCCTACGCATCGGAAGCATGGACCATGGCAAAAAGTGATGAGGAGATGTTAGGCTGCTTCGAAAGAAAGATCTTGCGTCATATATATAGAGGTGTACTGGAGAATGGGATGTGGCGCAGGCGCTACAATTTTGAGCTATATCGCCTTTATGAGGAACCTGATATTGTCAGGTCGATTAAAATAAATAGGCTAAGGTGGCTTGGACACCTTGAAAGGATGGACTGGACGACATGGAACCACCAAAGAAAATATTCCAGCAAACACCGGCTGGACAGAGGAAGAGAGCCAGATTTAAGGATAAGGTGGAGGAAAATCTAAGAATGCTAGGAATTAGAAATTGGAAAACCAAGGCGAATAATAGGGAAGAATGGAAACTGATATTGGAACAGGCCAAGACCCACCCGGGGTTGTAGTGCCAAAGATGATGATGATGACAAGTTTTGATTTAAAGTGGTGAATTTATGTTAGATTAAAGTTATAATTAGTTATTTTTTTAGGATTAATTATTGTAATTTAAGTGATTAATAAATCAGTGGTAACATTATAAAAGTAAATATGTAGTAAAATACATACACGATACCACTATTTCCTATAAAAACCCACGTCACCCATCAAGGTGCACAATGTGCGTTTCCAAAACCATTGAAAATAATGCCCTAAAACCTGCAACATACTACGCCTTCAATCGAAAAACGCAAACAAAAATCGGATTTAAATTTGTTAAACTGAATAATTTTTTAGACTTGAGCTCATTTTATAGTTAAGGTTTCAAGAATGGTAAATACTGGAATTAAATAATTTTATAAAATTTGTTGTGTAGCACATCTCTTAGCTTTAATATAATACAAAATTGCTACTTCTATGGCCGCCCATCCGGTATAACTATAAATATTAAAATCGTAACACTTCGTAAAAATAATGGACAGATGGCAGGTGTTCTTGTCCTGTATAAAGAGAAGTGGCCAACATACGTGATTAGTCCTGGTTTGGCTAGTATATTTCAAGAATGGTAAATACTGGAATTAAATAATTTTATAAAATTTGTTGTGTAGCACATCTCTTAGCTTTAATATAATACAAAATTGCTACTTCTATGGCCGCCCATCCGGTATAACTATAAATATTAAAATCGTAACACTTCGTAAAAATAATGGACAGATGGCAGGTGTTCTTGTCCTGTATAAAGAGAAGTGGCCAACATACGTGATTAGTCCTGGTTTGGCTAGTATATTAAAAAGTCGTAATAATTATCCCTTCGTTTATAACAATATTAAAGGTATAATGAAAAAAGTCAATTTAAAATCGCAATTTTATAGACATGTAGGCTGTCACGGTAATGGACGTCATTAGTTGTATTGTGAATTTTAATAGTTATTTCTATCATAGACCTCCGAGATTGTAATAGCAGGCAGCTATTGAAGGTAAAAAATTCGTGAAGTTATATAATGATTCGTACACGGTATCATAGAACTATCGGACATAATTTATACAACGATTCTCTGTTCAGAGATTTGAAGCACAGACATAACTAATATACAGGATATCTCAAATATAAACGGACATAGTGAAATGGGAGATAGAGCACACTTTGCTGAGTTTAAAGGACCCCCCCACACTTTTCCTTGAAAGTGAATGATTTTCAAGATTCTTGATCAATTATTTATACCGCCATATTTTCGGAACAGCGGCACGTACTGGGACAAAATTTGGTCCAATTAAAAGCACAAATGATTAGGGACAAATTCCAGGACCGGACTCGTTTATTTTTATATGTTACCATCAGTGCCCCGAACAACACCCTGTACATCATTCATTGAGAAATATCAGTAAATATTTAAGAAGACAATGGACGACTGTATAATAATATAATGTCATAATATTTGATGACACATTTTCAGTTATGTTTTATGTTTCGATAAATTTTCGATTGACCAAAATTTTAATTCTACAAATAATCAGCTAGCTAACATCATTTGCAAATGTGTGGAAATACCTGATTTATCGCTAAACTATAATTTCGAATAAAAAATACACAACAAAAGTTTTTGTAGTATTTTTATTCTACTCAGTGACGTACTTTGATTTCCAACGGCTACCCTATTTTTCGAAATATGACGTCATCGGTAGTTCATATTAAATAAAATAACAAAATAAAGAGATGGCTGTTTATATCTTAATTATCAAGACTATCTTAAAAAAATATTTTAAATAGTTTTGATACTCAAGTTTTCGGTTCTTCTTGCAAGTTAAGAAGAACTTCAAGTGAAATATCTTCATCGTAAATCTTAAGCCTAAACTTGTGAGTAAAGGTAACGGGGCCTTACAGTTTATAGTGAGATCCGAACCACTTCTTGAAGGGTAATTCATAATTGAAAGTTACTTTGCAGTAGGTGGGGCTCGAACTCACCTCGCTAGGTATGCTCATATATATAAATATGGTAAAATGGTAATATATACAGGGTGTCTCACCGGGAACTGAATCGATAGATATAGAGAAAATTTTGAAAATTTAGGTAATTACTAATGTCGGTGTGGCCAATCCAACTAGCATGTAGCATATCCACCTAAACCTAGCCGTTTCAGAGATATTTGACATTTTATAGAAAATTTGACAGGTGCAACGGTTTGCAAGAACCGTTATAACTTTCTTCGTGTAAAAGATCCTCATTTGCTTCTTGTCACGTAAAAAGAACACAAGGAGAACTACGTTCTACATCTGAAATAAATTCAATAATATCATACCAAGTGTTTTTCTCGTTACATTTTGTCAAATTCAAACCGCGAAAACTTGTTTAGGTCAAATGGAACACCCTGTATTTTTTACGTCAAGTTGTGTAAAATTGAATTCCCTTTTTTCTGATATTAGCATTGTGGGGGTTAAAGTTACAACTTTTTGAAATATTTGCGATTTTATTAGAAATTCGTGAATTGTAACCATTTCATCAATAGCCATGTCATTATCTTATGTCAAAAAATGCCAGCACGTTTAAATTACACCCACGAAGGCTTTTAAATTTGTTTATTATTTATGGAGAATGTGATAAAGTAATATCAAGAACTTGCAGCACATTTGCTACTCGATATCCAGAAAAACGGAAACCGTCACCAAACACTGTAAAACGCATACTGGAAAATTTTAAAAATTATGACTCTGTCAAGGCAAAAATGTAAAGAAGAAAGCCTATTGTTGATGACGAAAACATTGAAATAGTCATTCTGGGATATTTTCATGCATTTCCAAGGATGTCATTAAGACAAGCTGCTCTGGAATCGGGACTATGCAAGGATTCAATTCACAGAATCTTATTAAAACATAAGGTTCACCCGTTTTCATTCCATATGGTTCAAGGATTAAAAGAAACAGATTTCCTAAGAAGATAGAATTTTTGTGAGTTTATTCTTATAAGGTCTGAGGGTCACGATTCTTATTTGGGAAATATTATATGAACAAATGAAGCAAAATTTACTAAAAATTGACTTTTTAATAGACACAATTCGCATTATTGAAGTGACTCAGTTCAGAGAAGGTTAGCAGTTCAATGTTTACTGTGCCATAAGAAACGATAGAGTGGTGGCATTACAATTTTGTTAGGAAAATTTAAACGGTAAATTAAATTTTCTCTTCTGCTAATATGTATAGGAACATTTTTGTTTTTTTTTTTAGGTGAAACATATCTGAATATCTTACAAAATTTGAATAATAACTATTTAGAAAGTTTACCTCTCGCCGAACATAGAAACATTTTTTATCAGCACGACGGTGCTCCCCCACATAACGCATATTTAATTAATAATTATTTACAAGAAACTATTTATGATCAATGGATTGCCAACAATGGACAATGGCCTCCTCGCTCGCCCGATTTATCAGTTCTGGATTATTTCATTTGGGGAACTATTAAAGATAAAGTTTATGAGAGCCCATTAACAACCAATGAAGATTATATGCAAAGAGTAAGAAATGCATTTCAAAACATATCACAGGATTCAATTAGAAGAGCTAAACATGAGGAACTAATCCGAAGGTGCGAAAAGTGTGTCGAGGTTCAAGGGCGGAATTTTGATCAATTATGAAATTAAAATGAAATCATATTTTAAATTGATCTCATCTCTGCTATTTTAGTTCATTCCATATCTTCAATTCGATTAATACGCATGTTATAGTGTTAGTGTTATTTTGCGTTTTTGTGGATATCGAGTAGCTGCAAGCTCTTGATATTACTTTATCACATTCTCCATAAATAATAAACAAATTCAAAAAGTTTTCGTTGGTATAATTTAAACGTGCTGGCATTTTTTGACATAAGATAATGACTGATTGTTTCTAATCATGGCTATTTTGATGAAATGATTACAACAATTCATGAATTTCTAATAAAATCGCAAAAATTTAAAAAATTTGTAACTTTAACCACCACAATGCTTATCAGAAAAAAGGGAATTCAATTTTACACAACTTGACGTAAAAAAATACAGGGTGTTCCATTTGACCTAAGCAAGTTTTCGCGGTTTGAAGTTGACAAAATGTAACGCGAAAAACGGAACACTTGGTATGATATTATTGAATTTATTTCAGTTGTAGAACGTAGTTCTCCTTGTGTTCTTTTTATGTGACAAGAAGCAAATGAGGATATTTTACACGAAGAAAGTTATAACGGTTCTTGCAAACCGTTGCACCTGTCAAATTTTCTATAAAATGTCAAATATCTCTGAAACGGCTAGGTTTAGGTATAGGATATGCTACATATTTTCGACTCAGAATTTTATGCTCTTTTCGAAAACCCTAAAATATATAGGGTGTTCCATTTGAAATAAGCAAGTTGGTATCAACTTCCGGTATAAGCGGAAGTGCCAGCTGCTTGTAATTATTTTAGTTAGATAGACCACACCGACATTAGTAATTATCTAGATTTTCAAAATTTTCTGATGAGTACTTTTCTCTATATTGATCGATTCATTTCCCGGTGAGACACCCTGTATACAGATGGTAAAGTCATTATACCAAACTTTATGTTTATAATGTGTCTTTTATTGTTTAAATAAACTATTTCGGAGAGAACACTTGTTATTTGTAACGTTGTTTTGTTAACAAAATTAATGTTTTGAATCTAGCTTCTATTCAATTTCCACGGCTTACTTGATAAACGTATTTTCTCGATATTTTAATTATTATCTACCAAAGATCTTGTGTATTTGGGTTAATGTCAAACCGACTTCCGATTTGAGATTATCAATGGATTTGTTGTGAAAATTATTATTTAACTAGTGGGTGACTAAAAGATGTTACCCCTTGAAAAAGTTGCCATAATAAGAAATTAGTGATTTTGGGAATTTCGGTTGGTCGCAGCTACTAAACCAATTCGAAAAATCTTATGTTTACATTTGTCTCTTATCGTTTTGGTCCGTTTGATTGATTTGAGTGCATTCACTGTACACTAGATGCAAAAATGAAAATGGCTCTTAAAAAATGAAGTAGTCTCAAAATTTTTTTGAAAACTATGCTACGCTTAAAATCGTCTCCGGAATCCCAAGATGTAAGGATATGTGTGTTCCATTTAAAATTTCAAAGTTGGAGTCATTTCGGGGGAAACCGGAAGTGATGGAAAGTGTCAAATAATGAGAAATTGGCAACTTTTGCTATATATTACTCCTGCCAAGTTTGAGTTCTACACCTTGAAAATTTTAAGAAGTATGGTTTTTCTAATAGTTCCGTTGACACTCGGTATAATAACACTAGAAGGGAAGTTAATGTTTTTTTAAACATTATTTTTAAGTTAAAACGATATTCCACTTCGCAAATAGTCGTTAAATTCACTTTCGTTGCTTTGTTGATGTACAGAATGTAGAAAAATGTATAAATACCTCTTTTTCGGAGTCGTACTCTTTTTGCGCCCTCTGAAATACCTGTGTGTAATTGCACTCTGAAAAAATTAAAAATAATGATCAGGCACCTGTAAAAATGGCAAAATGAAAAAATATACCTCTCGTAAAGCAGATACTACTTTGCTTGCTAAATATCTCTTCTGAGTAAGGACGGCAATGGCCCACCACCTTCCGCTGTTCGCACCACATCATATCGGAAACGATTTTATTTTGTTAAAGTGCTTACTGACTTATCCACTTTCGTATGTCAACTGTTTTTCAACTGCAGTAATAATTGTGCAAAGCTTACTTTAATTTAAGAGAAATGTCTGTTTCTTGCAATCGACCCACCACCACCCGCTACTCACAACTCTTTACATTGAGAAAATATCATCTTCAACTTTTTTACTCAAGAACGCCTAAAAGATTCCAAACGAATTTTTTATCTAAACAAGCATATTCTTCCATAAGCTCACCAATTTAGCTGAACATCCGTTTCTTACAATTGATCCACCACCTCCACCCGCTGCTTATACCGTCTCATTCAAAGGACGATATTATTACAATGAACCGCTTCGTGACCTTGCCTACTTCACCATTATTTTTATTTTATCATTCCAGGTCACATACGAACATTTTAATTGTTTCTTCTGCGACACGAAAAGTCTCCTGAAATCGAGGCAGATATTTAAAGCTGAAGTTGACAGTCAATTTAACAAATTAAAAAATTTTAAAATCATGTATACTTACTTACATCTCAAACTTTTCAAATCATATATAGTTGCTTCAACAGGAATTCACATTACACCAATAACACAAACAATTAAAATATTGATTTAATCTAAAAATGGGACAAAAATCCTACCTTATTCGATGTCTTCACCCATATGTCATCTCGTTCGGAACCTACCTGGAATAGAAAATGACTAATAAAGCAAAGCAAATAATATGCAGAATGTTCAATAAGTATATCGCGCTACATGCATACCTCCATCTTAAAGGTAGATTTTGAGAGAAAATTTTATATGGAGCAACGCGACATAGAAAAATAAGTTTGTTTTGGTGAAAGTAACCCTGAGTTTTCTACTTCAAATGGGTGAGGGAACCCTTTCTTTCGCAGAAAAGAGGTAAATTGGTCATTTTTAAGGGTGGTTTTTCAGTTTTAGTTTATTTTGGACCCTTTAAAATGCTAGTTAAGAAACGAGATGTTTAATTATTTATTTATTAGTTTAAGTGTATTGTTTGCAAATTATTTCGAATCTACCGAATTACATGAGAGTAGTAGTAATTACAAGTGGATTTTTCTGCCCTTAGCAGTATGGTTTTAGAACTGGATTTTCATGCGAAACGATGCTGGTCTGCCTTATTAAGGACCTATTAATTGTTCTTGATCAAAGAGGCGGATCCCGATTGTATTTTAAAAAGCCTTTGATGTTGCCCTTCATGACATACTCACGCCAAAGATCGGTAACTTCCGTATTGATCTTAGAGTTGTTCTCTGCATGCAAAAATTTTTATTGAAACATGCTCAGAGCCAGAGAGTTGACGACACTCTCTCCAATAAAAAATCTGTTATGTCTGATATCTTGTTTGTCTCTGGATACTGTGGCGGCAACGCTCCTGAAGCTCGCCGAGAATATAGTCTTTGGTACCCTAACCGCCGCTTACCAAATGCACGTGTATTCAGTACGGCATATCGAAATATCGGCTGAAACTGGCTCCGTGAAATGTAGAAGAAGTGACGCTGGTGCTCCTCCCGTTTATGAACCAGATGATGAGGAAGAAATATTGAGATATTTTGAGGAAGACCCAACTATTTCAACTAATAAAGTCGCAAGACTAACCGGAGCGTCACAATGGAAAGTTTGGTCTACGATACGTAGAGTTGGATGTCATCCTTACCACTATACCTCTGTCCAAGGCTGGAGGAAGGTGATCCTGGAAGGAGAGTGGAGTTCTGCCGCTTTATGTTAAATGCAGATGCAGAAAGTGCAAATTTTTTAACAAGTATTTTATGGACGGACGAGTCGAAATTTAATCGCGAGGGTATAACAAATTTCCACAACCTACATTATTGGGCAGAGGAAAATCCCAAGTTAACACGTGAAACTACTTTCCAAATGAAGTTTTCTATTAATGTGTGGATGGGAGTCATTGGCCACTCACTATTTAATAGGGCCACACTTTCTTCCTCAAAATTTAAACGGGGAAATCTATGAAAATTTTTTAAGAAATGATTTGGCGGTGATTTTAGAAGATGTTCCTCTCGCCGTCAGACAGCGAATGATGTTTCAGAACGACGGTTGTCCAGCACATTATCGGCTGACAGTACGACAGTTACTTGATCAACGTTTCCCTAACCGTTGGATTGGAAGAGCGGGCCCAATACCTTGGCCAGCGCGAAGCCCTGACTTAACACCCCTTGATTATTACGTATGGGGTCATATGAAGGAGATGGTCTATGCCACACCAGTCAATACTATAGAAAACCTTAGACAAAGGATAGTCGATGCTGCCCAACACATAAGGCATAATCTGACAACCAGAGTAACAAGGACGGAAATAAGAAGACGCTGCCGTGTCTGTATACGGAATAGGGGCTCCCATTTTGAGCAAGACATATAAAAAATAAAGTACAACTTTGAAATTAATGAAGAATTAAACTCTACTTTTAAAATGTTTTTTACTGTTTATCTAAAAATAAAATTCGTACTACTTGTGTTATTTTTACTAGTATTTTCTTAAAACTATTAAGGGTACATTGAACATTTGTACCTTGTTAGATAGCTATTGAAATAAGGCAGTTTTTATAACAATTTATACGCGTGTTACGTTAATATTTTTTTGCAAAAACCTAATGGGTAAATTTCATAACTGATTTTTAAAAAAAAATGTTTAAAGTTTTTATTTTAAATGTTCACATGATCGAAATGTTTCTGGATATTTTTCATTCCAAACGGATATCTATAATATTGGACAAGTAATCCAGTAAAAAAAAAAATTTAAAATATCAAGTAGATTTTTCGGAAATTAACTTTTAAGACATTAAGATCTACTTTTTTGAGAAAAACAAAAAAATTGAAATATCTCAAAAACTATTGAGTTTTGCATATATGATAGGGCTAGATTTACTCCTTAGCTCATGCCCCATCACATCTCCAAAGGAATGTATCGAATTACCAGTAACCCTGTATATGTAAACATATCGTGGGGGGGGCAGTGAACCGATTTTCACGAAATTTGAACTGAAGGTTCCTTGAACTAGAAGAGTATCATTCTCGTTCCTTAACTGGCATTTTAAAGGGTCCAAAATAAATTAAAACTGAAAAACCACCCCTAAAAATGACCAGTTTATCGTTTATCGCCTCATTTTTATCTATTTTTACTCCACTATCTACTAATATGTAGAACATATTATATTTTGATGGAGAATATTTAATAGGCTAGAAAATTGTCAATTAATTAAAAATTAATAATAGATTATCGTCACATTTTTCGGGATGAAATCATTGTCCTAGAAGAAAAGTTATTATTCTTTTTTAGCGAGAATAATATTATACTTCGCAAATTGTCATTAAACTCAGTCTCCCCGCTTTGATAATGGACATAATATAGAAACTGTCTACATACCTTTAACTCCTCACCCTTTAGCAGTCGTCGCTATTTTGATATGCTGAAATACCTCCGACTGCAGTCTGGAACAAGAAAAAAGATTATTAAGCACCTGTAAAAGTCATACAATAATTGCAAAATGAAAGAATAAGGAATATTTGTGCAGGATGTTCCATTTTATATAATTTCACCTCGAGAATTGTCAGTGTTATAACAAAATTAAATTTTTCCTTTAATAATAACGACATATTAAAAACTGTGAAGCAACTAAAGCGTAACCAAACCCCAGATCCTGGTAGCCTATGTAAAGAGATCATTTTCCTAGCTCAAAATGCAATCGTCACATTTCTTGGCGCTCTATTTAACATATCTGTAAATAACAACTCGCTACTGAAAGACTGGACGTGTGCTATTGTTGTTCCGAATTGTAAATCTGGCACAAAAACTTACCCGATAAATTATTGTTCCAGTCTGGTCGATAGCCAAGTGGGTTAAGACGCGAGATGGCAATCGCGATTAATCACACGGACATCGCACCACCGGGTTCGAATCCTGGCTACGGCACTGTCGGAGGAAATGGTTGTATGTCCGCGTTCTTTCAATGTGTAACCCCCTTCCGCACAAGCCCTGGCTTCTGGAATTGGGGGTTGTCTAATTTCTGTGGTGTTTATTTATTTACTTATTAGTTTAAGTGTATTGCTTGCAAATTATTTCGAATCTACCCAATTACATGAGAGTAGTAATAAGTACAAGTGTATTTTTCTGCCCTTAGCAGTATGGTTTTAGAACTGGACTTTCATGCGAAACGATGCTGATCTGCCTTACTAAGGATCTATTAATTTTTCTTGATCAAAGAGGCGAATCCCGATTGTCTTCTAAAAAGCCTTTGATGTTGCCCTTCATGATATACTCACGCCAAAGATCGCTGTTCTCTGCATGCAAAAATTTTTATTGAAACGTACTCAGAGCTAGAGAATTGACGACACTCTCTCCAATAAAAAAATCTGTTATGTCTGGCATCCCTCAGGGATGGGTATTGGGTCCTTTGGCCTTTCTAATTTCCATAAACGGCCTTTCCCAAGGTATTACTTTAAGAGTAAGACTCTTTGCAGATGATTGATTTATGTATCATAATATATCAAACCCATTAAACTAACAAAATTGAGGTCGATCTAACAAATATTGAGAAATGGATAAAGGATAATAAGAGGAAGCTGAACGAAGCATGGCTTTTTGCTTAATTACATTTGGTAATAAAAAGATTGCGCAAATAGTGTTCTTTTAAGTTTTAATTAATTTTATTGCCCTTTTTAATTTGTGTGTGTTATAAGCTACAAACTTGTAGATGAGATACGTGAGATGTTTAAAACTAAAACATTTTTTTTAAATTAGAACATAAAATATTAAAATTAAACATCAATTATAATATTCGGTCAACCCCTTACCACTAGCATTAGGCACAGGAGAGCCATCTAATTGAAATTCTGGCGTGCTTGGATTGGTAGTCATGTAGTGCATCCCAAAAGTCATTTTCCAGAAAGTTCAGAAATACACGTTAATTCAAATTACTCTAAAAAAAAAACAACAATTCTACAATCAAGTACTCCGCACCACACGTTTATTTTTTCTGAGTACTCCCTCTTTACGTTTATGATCCGATTAGGGTTCGGGTTCGGCAGAGTTTTCAGACGACACCACTCCATTTGTTCTAAATGTAGCTTCGTCGCTGAACAAAATTTCCTTTAAAAAGTTCCCGTTGTTCAGATATTCTCCCTGGGCACACAAACAGAATCCCAATCTTCTTTCCTCATCTCCCTGGTCCAGAGTATGTAAAATTTTCGGCTAAAATGGTTCTTATTTTTTTTTTTAACCTAGCACCGAAATCAATTGACCGATCTCGGTCAAATATGATATTTAGAGTCCTCTTACAAAGATCTCCAGACTTTTTGTAATTTTCGGTAGTTCACTAGGAAAAATAGAAATCTATTTTCTCAATGACGGCTTTAACAAATTAAAGTGAGTATAATCATACTACTATTTTTTAAAAGGAATTTGGACTGAAAATATTTACTTACCATATTGAAATTTTAACATAATAACACTAAGCGCCGACACAGGCACAAACAACCACTAAAGGTGCTCTCCCGATGCAAGCGACAGCGACCGGAGACGGAGACATGTACCACGTGACAAACAGAGACCAACGACAGGGAAGGCTACTAAAGGTGCTCTAGTGTAGCCCTCCCTGTCGTTGGTCTCTGCTTGTCACGTGGTACATGTCTCGGTCCCCGGTCGTTGTCGCTTGCATCGGGAATTCGGGAGAGCACCTTAAGAGTATTAGCCAACGCATATATTATTGCCGTCTTGCCTCTATTCTCGACTAATTACGGAGTATTCCCGAGTAGTCCTGAGCATTGCGAAGTACTCCCGAGTATTCCCGTGGTATTCCTACAAATTTGTACACGTATTTCCGGCAGTGGTTGACCGCTCGGTATGGCCCTATGGCCGTTCGGTAAGAAAAAAACCATATTTACTTACTACGCCTCTGGCACGAATTTTGTCAAGTAAGCATACTTATAAAGGAAATACATTAAAGGTCTACATTAAAGAAACACTATCTACCCTATTCTTATTACTTTTATTGTATTTCTAAGCCCTGTGGCCTCGCTAATGTGCCATTGTAAGATATTAATTTATAAGCCCTGCACGTCACTGGCCACATCTCCATTATTGGCCGAGAATTGATTCTGTCGCTAAGGCGGCAACATCAAAGAAGTCACTGATTTCAGTCTCCATTATAATAAAATGAGTATAATAATTAATTTATTTATTTTAGCTCGTCAAGAGAATCACTAGATCGAATGTTGGTTGTATCAGTCTAACCGCAATCAATGTTCCGTGGTAGTTAATAAAGTATGTAAATTTTAGCGAGACAGAATTTACACAGCTGTCATAATTAACGATTATCGTAATAAATTTAGATTTATGGTTTAAGCAACTGTTGATTTCATGTTGAATTGTGTACACAACCGCGATGCCTCGTTAGTTTTTAGTTCTAGTTTTGATAATTATCTTCAGTATCAAATTATATAAAAACGGTGCTCTTTTTGTTAAATAACGTAGGAACATGCAGTTTTATATAAAAATTGTTGTTGTTGCAGGGCCACAACTTTATTTTCTCGAGCTGTTCGTTTTCTCATAAACTTTTAAAGAGTACAAATATTTTATATTTGATGTCTGTTTGCATGTTAAGATTTAATTTGTTTAAACCTACCTAATTTAAACGCAAAAAATCTGATTAAAAATTGAAATATAAGAACTTAACTGTAGATATAGTAGGAGTCGAAATATTAAGGTTTAGCGAATTATGCCTTAATGAAATGTTTATAAGTAAAAAATTATATAAAAATATATTTTAAAAAAAAGCTTTTAATTAAATGCTCTAAAAAGTAGAAAATAAACATTGAAGTAAATCAAACCCATCATTTTGTTACATTATATAATTTTTTTATGATATAAAAGCTTGTTGCGAGATTTTCCTGTGTAAAGGAGATTGCTTTTTTGCCTAATGCTGTAGCTTTTATCAAGACTATTCACATTTCGTATTTTTCAAGTTCTACATTTAAAAAAACATTAACTTAAACCTAATGAAATGGTAAAAATAATACTAACACAGAGGCACATCAAAATGTGAACATAATAGCCATTACCTTGAGCTGTAATTTCTTCCTCTGTTCCTCATTTTCCAGTGCAATAATTGCCACAACAATTAAACCATGCCATAACATAATTAAACCAACAAAACACTTTAAATATCGCAGAGATGGCTAATACAAAAATGTTATACTCTGGCGGAAATATTTGGAACTAACTGGAACTTCAAAACGTTGTTCACATATTCAGCATTTCCATAGCCTACGTTTTTACATCTTTCTATTTGTAAGCTTTACAGCTTTTATATTTATGTAGTTATCGATATCTATTCTGTGATTTAATTCTGGAAATCTCGTATCTGTTAGATTTTGCAGAAACACTGCTAACACAGAGGTACAACGAAACGTGAACAATAATCACAATTCCTCACTTATTGCCTTCAGCTGTTCTACTTCTCTGTTCCTCATTTTCCAATGCAATAATAATTACTGTCATAATAATTAAACCAACACAACATTTATAACGACACTTAAAGCACTGTAAGGACCGCAAATACACTTATGTAAACAGCAAATACGACACACAGTTTTTAAGCAAAAAACCGTCTAGCTGTCGGCCAGCCTTCACTCTGGCGGAAATATTTTAAACTAATTCAAACTTTTGTTCAGATATTTAGCTTTCCATGGCCTACGTTTTTTGATTGTGGAAATCTGTTCCTGTTAAGATGTTAAAAATGTTAAAATAGAATAGAAGCCCTTTATTTTTTATAGGTACTCATACAATTAAAGAAAGTAGGACTATTCTGAGCAGAATAATTTTATTATTAACCCGATTTTCTAACATGTTGACGGGTTATTATTTTTAAAGTTTAGGCGCCTTATTATACCTGTGCTAGAGGTCACATACATACATTTTTTACCAGATAGGTGGTATAACCAGACACAAATGTTTCGTCTCAGAAAATTATTTATTGCATGGAAATTCGTTGCACTACCCCCCCAACGGTCTTTCCGATAATCTGTTGAATATTTTGCAGAAAATTAGATAACCTAACAAGAGTGTAACAAATCTAGTTCCATCGAGTTTTACAAGCAATGAATACCCACCTACGTGTTAAATTTAAAATTATATCTGTTAAATTTTGCAGAAAAATTAGTGTTACAATCACACCTTCTTGTTTAAGTCTTATTTATTATAAAACTAACATGTAATATTGGCAGAAAAACGAAATAACTGCATTACCTTACAAACTGTGATTTGCTGTAGCAATTGTAGACAGTAAACCAATAACAACACAAACGTACTTAGATGATTATAAATACACAACAATTTTAAACGAATTTAATAATGGAAATTGCGTTCCAAAACGCCAATGCGGAAATATTTGGAACTAGTACAACCGTTAGTCTATTTTTCGCAAAGCCTACGTTTTCTCGTTGTGCAAATCTATTTTTGGTTTATTATTTTAAAATCAAAACAGGATTTTTCTGATCTAGAGCAGACTAAATGTAATAAATATAATATGAAACGCTTTTGCCACGACTCTTGAATGGATTAAATAAACTTTATGAACTTTAAAGCTTATAATAATTATAGGTATTCCGCATTTATTTGAATAGAACAGTAGCAACTGACGTCATGCACGCTGGAAACAGCTGATTAATAACCGAACGCATTTGTTTTGCTTTTGAGTTCATTGAAGTAAGGAATTTTTACAGCTTTTTAAACTTACGTAAAATTAATTATTAGTGTATTCTATTATAGATTTGGTGATTTGTTAATGTGATTTTAATTTAGTGTTTTATTTACGTTATTTATTTAACCGACGTCTTTTTCTTGCTTATTTACTTTCGAGATGGTAAGTTATTTTTAGCAATCAGAATTGTTAAATTTTGTATAACTTTATCTGTACTATATATTTTAAGAGTCCCCAGATTATGTTTCCAAGTTAGAATATATTTAAGGGAAATATTGACAGTATGTGCAAATATGCTGTATGTTTGCATATTGTACGTACATATTTCACCATAAGGGGCCATCCATAAATTACGTCACATGAATTTCATGATTCTTTGAGACGATCTGGATTTGCAAACGGACTCGTTTTTTCGATTTTTTTTTTGTGATGTCATAAAATCGGACCCCCTTTATCATCCAGAAAATTTTCCGGTCGAACTTTTCACGAGGAGAGGGGAGGGGGGGATTTACATGTAAAGACAGGGAAAATCAGTTTGTCGGACATAACTCGTTTAGTTTGATTCGGACAGAAAAAGTGTATAAGAATAAAATGAAGGGCTCGCGAATGCGTATAAAATGAATTTTGACTCGTCAAAATCGGTCCAGCGGGTCCCGAGATATTGCGATTTGAAAATACGAATTTGTATACGGATTTTTCGCTGTGGCGAGAGCCGTTTTTGCGTTTTCTTCTGGGAGTAAAGTGATTTGGCAACTTTTTCAGGATCTAAGTACTGTGTCCAAATTTCAATTCGCGTGGGGGGGAGGGGGGAGGGTAAACGTAAATGAAATTAAAACTGCTATAACTTCCTCAATTTTTTCCGCAAATCGCGCAGTAAACGTGACATTGTGTAGGTGCTAATTTGTCTATTTTGAGTTCCGCTGATGTATTTTCAATTTTCGCCATAAATAAACAAATGGTTGCGAAATAACCAATTTATTATTATTTTTTTTAGAAAAACTCATTTTACGCCAGCAAGGAAAGCGGTGGGGGAGATTTTTTTCCGCCATGGAATGTGGAATTTCTTTCTCTTTGATTTAAACCCAACCAGATTGCGATCGGATAATTAGGAGGGGAGAAGTTTTTTCCCTATAGAAGGGCAAGGGAACGGGTTATTTTCAAGGGCAATAAATTCTCTTTCAAATTTCTTTTACCCCGAAGCTCCAAGTTCATTAGGGCCTGCACGCGCTCGTGATACATTTATAAAAACGAACGAGCGAAATGGGACGTGTATTTGTGAGAGAGAAGGGAGAGAAGTGGGAGTGCTAGGCTCCTCCCCCGGCATCTCGCTCCACTGCTGCTGAATTGAAAATTTTTCGAATGATAGAGGGGGTCCGATTTCATAATATCACAAAAAAATTGAAGAAAATGGGTCCGTTTCAAGCCATTTTTAATGCCAGATCGACCCCACTATAATAAATCAAATGAACGATACAAAATTTAATCAACTTGTGTCCATGGACTTTGAAGCAATTCCTTTATATTATTTATGACTGGTATAGCAGTCACTTCGTTCTCGATTTGGATAATATTAGGTACAATAGATGTGTGAACATCTTCATCCAACTAAATAGCATCGTCAACGTTTTAAACAAATTTAAACCTTATAACAATATTGATAGAGTTGGTAATGTTTTAAAGTTTCTCTTTAGATTTGAAGTTTAGAGTTTTAATACTTTAGATTTATACATACATGTGACGTCACGAAGCTTATGACTCCCCCCCCCCGTGTCACACGATGTCAACTTTGTTGACCCCCTCCCTCCCCCTTAACGTGTGACGTAATTTATGAATGGCTCCTAAAGACTTCATTATTATAGTTATAGTTATTAAGAAATCTGAAGATATTGATTTGTCATTCGACTGCACTTTAATGAAACACTTTTAGGTAGAGATAAGTTTCGTTAAATATCCCATTTTATCGTATAGGAATATGTGGTACTGGGCTTTGAGGGACACCCTGTATATTAATAATTATTTTGTTCAACATCAAATTGATCATTCAAAACATAGTCAATGCCATTGGATCATCTGAAATTTTTCAATAATTTTACTTGTTGATAAGTTTCTGTAATTGTATAGTAATATATTAAAATAATGTACGTAGTAATTTTAGTACGTGCCTAATGTAAAATTGAAATTGCCGACAACTGCGGACCACTTATTACAGAAACTATAAAAATCACTGCCCCGCGACACTGTTGCTTGAAACCTAGGAAACCTAATAGTAATTGAGTAATCATGTATTAAATTATGCAGCTGTTGTCACGCTTTTATAGGTTTTCGTTGGAAATCACCAGTGCTTAACACAAAATAAACAGATTTATTATTATTTTCCTGCCAGGATAATTTCACCAGGAACTGTATAGTTGTATAATATCTCACTGGACATTGATAAACAGTATACGTTGGTCACATGGTCAAATGCGAGGTAGATATCTGGTTAGATATTTGTTGTGTAGTAATATGAATAAAGTTGTTTTGATTGGTTGATTGTTGATTGACTGGACATTGAGGGTTAGAAATATTTACAACAATGTTATTTAATCAGTTTTTGTAATATTCAAAAACTAGATAAGCGGTTGCATCGATGATTAAGCTGTGTATATGTATATTCATTCATTTATATAGGTACTAAAAATAGTAACATTTTTTTTTTTAGTAAGCGTTCTACTTATTTAAGAAACGAAGCGACTGACAATTACAATTTTTAAAGCTTAAAAGCTTGTTATATTTATGAGTACAAGAATCTCTTAGGGCAACGTGAATTCAGCCACATATCAGCAACTCAAATTATTGTATAGATAAAACTTCAGTCTATCCCTCAAAATAAATATAGGTACTTATATTGGGTGGAACTCCTCATATAATAGCTATAAAAACATAGTGTGGGCAAGACTGGATGCATGAAATATCAAAATTTCGACCTAATGCTTTCTACCATTAAGATAATGAGGGATATAATAATAAAGAGTCAATGGATTTTCTTATTGCGTTGTGTATAAAGTAGGACAATAAATAAGACTTCTTACTAATATATTATTGTAAGAAATTTATCTATTTATTAATTATGCTGAGAAAACTGAGTACCGAGCCAGAATTCTTATTTCCTCTTGCATAAAACCAAATGAAGACATGGTTATGGAGAGGAAATTGAGATTTTCTTACAGATAAGCAATTTTAGCGAGATGGGACTAAGGGACTCTCTGTCACAGAATTGTTCTATTCTACATCCAATTACTACGTTGCGGCAGGATTTTGATTAGGTATTTTCAATGATAATTTCAATTTAGCGAGTGCAATACCATGCATAAAGCGAAGTAATTTCATGCACAACTGTAGGTAACATTGTAGTTCGCGGTTCTCCGTCTACAAATTACTTGTTATTTTCGAGTCCGCTCATTATAGTAATCTGGAGCCTCGTAAGTATTGAAGCGTACCCATGATAATGTTATGTTTTCACTGGGAAGGCATCGGCACGATCTTTATAGATTGTGTATAGCTGTTTGTTAGGGCAGGGCCGGCCAGGTTTTTGTGGCACCGCTAAGAAAATAAATATTTTATATTTTCCTCGGTTTGACATTAATAGAAATTATCGTATGGACGCATATGTAAAATTAATGTTGCGTACATCTAAGGGATTTCTTATGAACAAACATTTGTCCGCACTTCTTCACTTAGTGTGGTTCCCAGAAAGTTTAGTGTGGATCCATAAATGGATGGTCAGTGTACATTGTATGTATATACACGAGAGTATGCAAATATCATATACAAAGTGATTTCATATCAACATACATATAACCGGACGTATTCAATCCATATATCCAGTAAACAATGGTAATAGGTCCATAATTGCGTTCACATCATCATTGGGAGAATATTGTCATCATAAAATACACAGTAGAAGGATATATACACATAGTAAATGGTTTTACCTACCTAATCTATTACATATATTATTTTATGAACGCAATTTGCACACATTCACAGAAATATGCTTGGGAGACAGCTTTGCTGTACATTTTTATAAAATAGCCCTAGAAATATGTAAATTTTATAAAAATATTGATAATATTATATAAGATCTACTCTTCACGCGATCTAATATAACAACAATTCTCCTGTATTATAGTTAGCCTAACACTTCTCAGATGATGTCAAATTTACGTACAGTTTAAAAATACACACAGAACATTGTAAAGACATGTTAAGATTGATATTCATTGCTGTATATTCACATGATGTACATGAAAATACATACATTTTAATTATATGTAAGAACATACTTACGATGTAGGTACATAAGAAAACGGGAATTATGCTATTGTGTAATGTGTCCTAGTTAACCTGTTACGCTCTATTTTCCCGGTACTGTTTGACGTGAAATTTTATTATTTAAAAATCAGTGTGACGCAATTTTCTTCGAGGAATCTGATGCCACTAAGAAATAAACAATTGACCATCAAATAAAATTGTTTACTGTAACTAATGTAGATATAGTGCATTCTGTAAGTCGGACAGAAATATGATTTTTTTCTAACTTAACGAGACTATGCCTCCCCCCGCTTTCGAGGATACTGAACACAATGGCGGTAGTAAAATTTATCTTGAGGTCACCCCACCCCCCAAACGACCAAAAACCACTCCTACCAGCCAAACCAGTGTTGCCGATAGGCCGTCTTCTTTCGGAAACCCCTCCTAGACCCCCGCCAACCCCCCAAACAGCCAAAAACCACCACTGAAAGGGGTAAACCGCAGGTACGTCTTCTCTCGGCTAATAATTAATGAAATTGTGCCAGTGATTGCATATACCTGATTTTCCCATCTGAAACCTAGACACAAAGTATGCACCAATTTTTTTTTTCAGCTTTTCAACATAAATTAATAGACACATATTTGAACACACACATTGATAGAAAGACAAGCAACAATGACTGGAATTGACATTTGACAGAAAATAAGTGTGACCTCATCACCCACTGGCGCCACCACTCTGCGCCGGTATAGAAATGGTCAAGCTATTTGACGTACCTAATATAATATTTCAACAGATTTTCTTAATTTATTATTCTAATACATTTTGATACATACCAGAGACAATTTCTGTGCTTTGTTTTATTATAAGACTGAAGAGAATATTCTAAGAATAATATCCCAATGGTATTCTTCTTAAATAAAAGTATTTTAAGGATATTTTCAGAATATACCCAACAAAATATTCCTAAAATAGAATATTGTCACTTTCTACGAACATTTGTGCTATCTGGGACTGTTATTTGATTGTTTAAATCCTCTATTACATTCTTACAACGTATCCTTATGATGGAAGAAAATATTCCACAAATTTCATGTTACATGAACATAATTCAAAGCAAATCGGAGACCCAAAATTTGTTTGCGCAGACACGAAATTGTCGATGAAAGAATCAACCGTGACAACCACCATTAAAGAGATATTGAAAAGTTTATTATATTAGTTTTAGGTCTAATATTACGGCGATACTTCTATGTCTGCCATATTTGTGTCAACACCCAGCTCCGTATCTGTCTAATTTTTAATGGAAACTTTTAAATATAGGTAGGTACTGTTTTTAAACAACTAATACTAAGGTCTAAAGATGGGAACGCCTCATTTACAATAAGGATTTTTTCTAGCCTCCAATTACTCGAAGATTTCGAGATTTCCTAGAATATTCTCGATTTAGATAATGTTAAATATGAAAAGTTTCCTATTGTTCAACAATTAATAAATAATATTATGTACGCCAAACTTCCTGATTCCCAATCGCTAGAAAAGTCTTAAAATATTTCTACACTATTTTAGGCTTTCGTGGAAAAACTCAAATTAAATTTTCTAAAAATCTGCAGCACGCATAGTCCAACCCTGCGCCTGTATTAAACCTGCCATAGAACAACTCGCCCCGCCTAAGGCTCTACCACCTGTCACGTTGATGTCTTCATTTTATGTGATACCCAAAGTCCAAGAACCTTTTCCCTGTCTTAATATAACGTATAAACTATATCTATCTATATCTAGGTACTCCATCACCTAGGATTAAATATTTCAAACGTTTCAAGGCGTATTTTCTTATCTTTACTTTGTATCACGTTACTTACATCCACTTGCCTAAAATATTCATCAGACGGATTGTTAAAACAATTCTACCTTTAAAAAATAATGACATAATCCTAAACAAACACAGATTTTTTTATACTTAATTTTGTAACCTTTCTTTCATAATACAATTAAATTTATTTCTGATTTATTGAAATAAAAGATCTAAAGGTATACCTTTGAAAAACTGTTAACGCAAGAACAGTAATTACTTTTTTGAAATTACAACATTTTTATTGCTAGCACTACACACTGGAACAATTTTTCTTTAGGTATTAAAAACTAATCTATTCTGCAGATTCCTGAAATTTTTATTATAAATAAAATTCTGGACAGATAAGAACAAACAGATTGTTCTCTTTGTTGCTTGTAGCTTATGACTTGTAACTTATAGCAGATTTCAAGAAAACGAATGCTTTTCGACCAATGATATATAATATGCATATTATGTGAATAATTTTATACTAATTATCAACAGTTAGGTACTGGACAAAGAAAAAAATAAATAAGATTATTATTTATGCGTAATTTTCTCTTAACTACTTAATTATGTATTTCATATATTTCTGCTATGTTATCTTTGGAGATAATAAAGGATATTTCATTTTTGAGCGATCCTTCAGCTGAGGACAAGAAGAGTTCTGGAACAAATGCCATATTTTGAGAGTACGTAACCAACAAGAAACTGTGTAGCAAATCCTCAAATGCGTCAGGGATTTAAGTTTTATGAACATGGATATCAAATGTTTGTTTAAAAAGTTATTAAACACATAAATGTTTTGGATTTAGTTTACTTAATCGTTATTCTGTATAGATTGTGACGTACCATCTTTCACTCGTTTCGACAAATTAATAGTAACATGTAAAAATAGGATTTTAGTCGATCAACTCATTCAATCTGGAGTAATAAATTATACTTTCACCGATAGATGTCACTTTACCTTAATTACCTATCCAAATTATCACCTAAATTAGGCTTTCCATCAACAGATGGCTCTCACTGGGGAAATATATCAATTTGTTAAATAGATATGTATATTATAAAAATATTAAATGTAAACTATTATTATAATTAGTGCATAAAGACTGTATATAAATTGTATGAAGATAGTAGTAATGATCGAAAAGTCCATAACAGTCGATTTAGTTTTGAAATTTCTCAGCTTTTGTGTTTCCTAGTAGTTTTCTTTTAGAAACCAAGATATTATTCATTTTTCTATCACATGAAGTGAAGATATTGCACTTTTGATGTCTTTGATATCGATAACCTACAAAGATCTTAAATGACAGTCTGTATCGGTCACCCTCAGGAAGATCACCTTACACAACTAAAAAAAACATGATTTTTCAGGTAACAAGTGTTGTACCACATTTATATGCCGTGCAGTGTACTCTAAGACTACCGACTGTCAAACTGTCACTTTAAATCATATCCTCTTTTGTTTTTGTGGGTTAAAATGGTTATAAATATTACTCAAGTCCCTTCAAACTTCCTTTTTGGTCAAGAAATTAAGCTGAAAACCTTACTAACTGATTAATTTAGTTAAAAGAAAGAAGATGTGGTTGCTATTCGGTTTGGTATCGGATCAAAAACCTTGTAAAATTGTTTAAAAATTTCTAATTATTTTCTTCCTATATATATATATAATTCGAGTTGTGTATTGCGAATAAAATGCATTTTATTTTATCTGAAAAGAGAGTTGCATGCATGTCTTTTGTTTTCTGTTTTTGTCCATTTGTTCTGTTTGATGAAATACCAAAGTATTTTATAGAAGATAGATATTTTTTTTTAATTACATGCAATTTTTATATTTCAGCTTTTAAAAATAGTTGGAGATATATATAACACAACTTAATGATGATTAGAATAAGGTATGTTATTTTAACTCACTTAGTTATTGTTGCACTAATTATCAAAATGTTTATAACATTTCGAACTGTTTATGCATTTATTATGTTCATGTAGATATAAGATTTTTAATTTAATTTGTGCGGGAAAGTGATAAAACTGGAAAAAGCTCAATACCACGTGATAAGAACCAATTCGTTTTATAAGTTGATATCGAGAAAGATTCAAGTTGGTGTCGGCGATTTTATTACTTGCGGAAAGTATAAGGGAGAGTGTGGAAAAATTGGCAAATAAATTACAAGTTGCAAGGGGATGAAAAATAAATAACAACAAGAAAATTATTATTAATCGAAGGGGTTGAAAACTTTTAGAGAAAGTAAATATTAAAAGATACGCTCTAGTAAATTGTATTTTTTTACTTGTTCATTTATTGTAAAAACTCTCACTACAGGGATTTATACATTTGTAATATCTGGGGCCATCGTTTCTTTATGTGACTTTAGGTCATAATAAGATCGGGTGAATCAATGTATGGTAAAATCAACTATCCTTATCACCTACATGAAGATTACGGTGGCGATTGCGCGAAAATGTTAACATTAAATTCTTTCCCCTGCCAGAAACCCTCCAAGAACGCCTCTGCACCAGCCCACATAAACATTTTGAATTTATTGTAATGTATTTTACGACACCACGTCGTTTTCTTTTATTGTTATTTTTAGAAGGTTCATGCGTTTGTTCGTGATTCCATATAAAGACGTAATATTTTTGTTTTGTTTGTTTGTAACAATAGATGCTGAACACGTTTGAGATTCACAAGTGTTAGATGCATTCATTTTTCCTACATTCATAAATAAGTTACACAGTTCGTCCAACGGCGCAGAAAATTATTTTGATTATATTTAATGATTTTTCTTTCATTTAGTAAATTTTAAACAATGAATAAATAACAATCTACGAACTTTCACGGCAATCAATGCAAAAAAGACTAGATGCATAGCCAAAAATAAGGACATTTTATTATTGATGATTAACTAGTTAACCTAAGTGTTATGTGCACACCCACGCCCTCTTACAGAGAGAGGCTTAATCCATAGTAGTAGATCGAGTAAAAGGAAGCCTGCCTAATGGACAACCAGTAAAACAATAGTTCGCCAGTCGGCCCAGGGTGGCACTGCCTAATAGAATACACTGAAAGGAGTAGAATGTCTCGAATGACAGACTGAATTAATCGAGAATAAGCGCGCCACGGATATACAAGTAGCAGAGCTAACGTGCTGCAGCTAGTTCAGTACAATTCTGATTGAGTTAGTTAGTTATACATTAGATAAGCAAGAGATCAGATAAGATAACGAACAGTAACAAGTTGTGAATTAAACTAGTGAATCTATAGTAGATTAAAGTTATAATTAGTGTGTTATTATAAGGACTAATTATTGTTATGTAGTCATTAATAAATCAGTGGTTACTGAGAGTTTTATTGCAATTTATTAAATCTACGTTCGGGGTATTTACTGGAGAGTGTAAACACATAACAGTATTTTGTAAAGTGAAAAAAAGAATTTCCGTTCAAAGAGCTCGCAGAAAAAATGTAGAATATTAAATCACGCCGCTCTAGTGCCCAATCAATATTACCACTACGAAAAATTAGTCTGCTGAGAAACCCCACCTACAAAACGTTCATTATTTGTTAAGCACACAATTTTATCGTAAACATACATAATAATGCTCGAAAAATCGATAGAGAAAACAAACGGGCCTTCACAATAAACATTAAACAAAATATTGAAAAATGTACTAATTTACTGATAGTAGATTAAAATTATAATTAGTGTGTTATTATAAGGACTAATTATTGTAATTTAGTCATTAATAAATCAGTGGTTAGTAAGAGTTTTTATTGCAATTTATTGAATCCACGTTCGGGGTATTTACTGGAGAGTGTAAACACGTAACAGTATTTTGTAAAGTGAAAAAAAGAATTTCCGTTCAAAGAGCTCGCAGAAAAAATATAGAACATTAAATCACGCCGCTCTAGTGCCCAATTGATATTACCACTACGAAAAATTAGTCTGCTGAGAAACCCCACCTTCAAAACGTTCATTATTTGTTTAAGCACACAATTTTATCGTTAAACATACATAATAATGCTCGAAAAATCAATCAAGAAAACAAACGGGTCTTCCCAATAAACATTCAAGAAAATATTGAAAAATGTACTAATTTATTTTTCGACCTGGTAAAAACAGGCGTTTTAAAAGTGTGTCTGAACTTTTACGATCTGTAGTTCTCTTTAAGGCGGTGGAGGCGTGTTTGAGGATGAGGATATTTTTCATAAATCAATATCTTTCGCGTCTAAAATTCACTTTCATATAACGTCAAAGCATTGAATGCTACACAAGAATACATTATTCAGTGATCGTTTCGCCAACTATGTCAACATCATCGGGATACGAACAAGACAGGTTTTCAGTTTTAATTGCCTCCTGATAATACTGCCATGGTTAGCGAGACGTATGTCAAGTGTAGTGTTGTAACGTTTTGGCGCTTTATAAAAGTGGTTTTCAGGCATCAAAGACATTGCGTCTCCGCCGCCACGCTTTGGAAACTATCTCGTGTTTGTCCAGTTTATAAGAAAGAAGATAAGAGCGACCTTACTAACTACTCAATTACGATAGTTTGCAACTTTTCTTTTCATTCTGCAGTGTACAGTCATGTGTCAGTGTTGCCTTCCCTGGCAATCAACATGGTTGACAGGCTGTTGTAGATTTTTCATTTTTACGAACCGTGCATAAAATTAAAAATAATCACTCACTGATGTACACAAATATAAATTAATCAAAAGCAAACAAACACTAACCTCAATCTTTAACTGAGTACAAAGTGAGTTTTTGCTCCCAAGTGGGGGTAGAAACTCTCACTTTAGACTCACTTGCAGGAACTAAAGGAAACGTAGGTACCAACAACGCAACAACTGAATCATGACGTCACATGTGAGAATACACTGAGATTTGCCTGCAAAAGGGAAGTACTTGAATTGCTTGGTATACTAAATTGAATATACGGAGCTGCGGGGCGACGGCGGAACTATTTTCTCACTTCTTGTCGCATACTATCTCAGACAAATAAACATCTGAGCATTCTATCGATGCGATTGTTTCAAGTGGGTAAACAAATTTGTCTCGGGGCCAGTTGTCACGCTCACTTTATTACTCTATGCCGTTCCAACTCTCTGCTCTTTGATAAGTAACTCCAATTTTTAAATTCTAAATTATTAGCCTTTACTCGAGTCCGAGTATAAAGAAATGTTACAGTCGATAGATTGTGTGTAATAAAAAACAAGTAAAAGGTGTAGTCTATTGTAATTCCCATTCATCTACGGTGCACACGACTATGGCTATAGAGGCCAATTCGGGAGAGCACATGTCGACCGCAGTCAGGACAAACATAGACCTGGTTAGGTCTTGGATTCGACCTTCTTGCAGCAACACTTCCTTGATAGCTGGCCACAACCCCTCGCCATTCGGTTCTGTCCGCTGCAAGTTGTTCCCATTGCTCGTCTGGAATACCGCAGGATTTTAGATTTTCATGGAGAATGTCTTTGAACCTCTTTCGTTGACCGCCACGCCTTTTTCTACCGCTTAGCAATTCACCATAAAGTGTACATTTAGGAAGGCGGTTATCATGCATACGATGAACGTGACCTGCCCATCTTAGGCGTGCTCTTGAAATAAGCACCTCAATTGGAAGGCTGTTTGCTCTCCTGAGTACTTCCACGTTTGATATGTGATGGAACCAACGGATTTTCATCATACTTCTGAGGTGTCTTTGCTGAAAACGTTCTAATTCTTTCACATGACGACGGTAAGTGACCCAGCTTTCACATCCATATAGCAGTGTTGGAATGACAACTGCTCTGTAGACAGCCATTTTCGTTGACAAAGCAAGGTCGTGGCAATTCTAAATACTGTAATCCCGTAGACCATTCAAGCGCGCCTCTTTGCAAGTGAACCAATGAAATCGTTACAAGTGAAAACAATAGACAAGTCATGTATGATAGATACTCATTTGGCGTAATCGCCAGAATATAATTCATCCAAAGAGTTGGAATAGAATAGAGTAATAAAGTGGACGTGACAACTTGCCCCGAGACAAATTTGTTTATCTACTTGAAACAACCGCATCGATAGTATGCGACAAGAAATAGGAAAATACCGCCGTCGCCCCGCAGCTCCATATATATTCAATTTATGTAGTATACCAAACAATTCAAGTAGCGGCATATACGGATTATATCTAGTCTATTCCAACTCTCTGAATTCATCATCTCTCCTTAATAGTTTTAAAAAAAGACCCAACGACACCTAGGTGGAGTATGTTGTACAATTCACACAATTGATATTTACACCAACGACATATCTTTTCTGAAGACAGACATCTATTTTTAGATTGTCAGATGTTAGCTGTTCTGTAGTTCCTGTTAGGAGGTTTGTCCACTACATACGATTCCGAACTCGGATGACGGACATTTGCGTGTAATGTCGAAAATTCATGACGGAAGATGACGACAGTCGTCCTCGGACCACTAGTAACCATTTTATGGCTGCAGAAACATCATCATGCGTGTTCCTGAACAGGCAACAGTTTTGGATACATGCTCTCCTAAAAGAAAGACACTTAACAGGAGCATTTTATATACTGTATGATAAATTGCGACAGCACGAGCAAATTTTTTCAATTACTTTCGCATGTCCACAAGTATACTTTCGACTTTTTGGTGCATTCCACCAAGAGAAATGGCCACATTAAGGTAGATATACCGGGTGACACAGGAGACATGTAACACCCCGTAGCATGTTTAATACTTAAAAAGATATTATTTTGAAATTTGGTACACTTATACAATGCGTGATTGTCCTTTTTTAAGTATAATTTTTTTCCCCACCACTTCCGGTTTCACCGGTAGTGACATCTGCTCTGTTATTTTAAATGGCACCATGTATATTTTTTTTACTTATTTGATTCGTCTCTAGATTCTCTTTTCAACCATGTATCGGAACACGGCATTTGTTTTTAAAATGACAGTTAATATCAATTTTAGTTTGTTAAGTCTAGGTGGCCCTGATATGAACCTTGGCAGATATTGATGCGTAGTGTACTGTGATACCGAAAGACCTCTGGTATGCGACTTTGTGCCTCATATTTTTTTGGGAATAACCAGTAGCTGAACAGACTAATAAGATCTAACTTATTTAAAAAAAATATCTTTAAACAACCTACTATATCATAAAAGCCAAGACAGGAACCCCATTTTTTATTTCACCTAGTTAAAAACTACTTATTTATCTTTTATTTTTGTCCAATACAATTGCTGTGCCTATCCTATTTTACTGTCTTCATTAAAGTCAGTATCGAATGTTATTGCATAGTAATGAATATTGTACTGCAACAAAAATAGTAAGCAGGCGGTGGAAACAAAAGAAGGTAAAACGAGGCGTCATTTTGACTTGGCAATTAGGAATTGTTTACTTGGCAGCAATTTAAGTATTTTTCATTAAATTATACCTAAGTTATCACGTTTTTAACTCTGTTTTGCCATGTATTCACGAAATGAAAAAGTAGACATGCTACTAATCTATGGCGAATGTAAGAAAAATAGCAGGCGGGCTACTGACTTATATCAAGAAAGATTTCCCGAAAGAATTCATCCACCAAACAATTATTTAGTAAGAACTGAACAGCAATTCAGAAGTGAATCAACCCAGATGTATCGGAAAATAATTTCATTATCGATGAAGAGTCGGAAATCAATATTCAATGTACTTGCAATTGTCGAGGCAGATCCCACGATTTCGATAAGACCAAACCGGTGTAAATCGGGAATCAGCTCGACGCATTTTGAAAAAACACAAATTTAAATCATACAAGTGCCAAATACACCAGCATTTATACGAAAATGATTTTCAAAGAAGATTAAACTATTGCAATTGGTTTCTGAACAGACACAATTTGGAAAATAATTTTCATGAACAAATTTTATTTTCCGACGAGTCCAAGTTCACTAATTTGGGATTATTTAATCGTAACAACACCCGTTATTGGGCACAAGAAAATCCCAGAAATATGAGAGAAAGTGCATATCAGGAGCGATTTAGTTTTAATGTATGGTTAGGAGTAGAATTATTGGGCCAATAATTTTTGATGGTCCATTAAATGAAGAAAGATATTTGGGACTTTTGCAAAACCAGATACAAGATTTTTTTGGAAGAACTGCCACCTAATGTTAACCCAATAATTTTTCAACAGGATGGGGCTCCACCACATAACATCAGAGTTGTAGTGAATGATTTAAATGAAAGGTTTGGAGAAAACTGGATGGGAACAATAAATGGACCCGTTCGATGGCCTGCAAGGTCACCAGACCTTACGCCGCTTGATTTTTTGTATGGGGCCACCTCAAGGAAAACGTTTATAGAACTCCACCAACAAACAAAGAAGACATGGAAATGAGAGTCAGAAGAGCAATCGATGGGATAACTGAATTACAGTTAGATAACGTGCTTAGGGCTACCGTCACAAAAACACGATTGTACAGAGATAATAACGGACAGCATTTTGAGCATCTAAAAATGCTTTTGTATGTTGTACTTCAGTAAATATTTCATTTCAATTTCATTCATTCGTTGTAAAAATGTATTACATAGTGTAATGGTTTTTCATCAATTTTGTTCAAATGTGTTTTACTGATGTTTCTTATTTATTAAAAAAATCGTTTTACCTAGTTTTATTTTGTTTCCACCGCCTGCTTACTAAATACTTTTGTTGAAGTACAATATTCATTACTATGCAATAACATTCGATACTAATTTTAATGAAGAAAGTAAAATAGGATAGGCACAGCAATTGTATTGGACAAAAATAAAAGATAAATAGGTATTTTTTAACTAGGTGAAATTAAAAAAATGGGGTTCCTATCTTGGTTTTTATGATATCGTGGGTTGTTTAAAGATATTTTTTTAAAAATAAGTTAGATCTTATTAGTCTGTTCAGCTACTGGTTATTCCCAAAAAAATATGAGGCACAAAGTCGCATACCAGAGGTCTTTCGATATCATGGCACATTACGCATCAATATCTGCCAAGGTCACCTAGACTTAACAAACTAAAATTGATATTAACTGTCATTTTAAAAATAAATGCCGTGTTCCTATACATGGTTGAAAAGAGAATCTAGAGACGAATCAGATAGGTAAAAAAATATATACAGGGTGCCATTTAAAATAACAGAATAGATGTCACTTTCGGTGAAACCGGAAGTGGTGGGAAAAAAAAAATTATACTTACGAAAGGACAATCACGCATTATATAAGTGTACCAAATTTCAAAACAATATATTTTTAAATAAACATGCTACGGGATGTTACATGTCTCATGTGTCACCCTGTATTTATTTGTTGTGTAAGGTAAAAAAAATTATATATACAAGTTTCATGCGGTATATTTATATTTAAAGTTATATGTTACATATATTGAAATAATTCTCTCAAATTCTGGCTCCAAAAAGAGACAAATTTCTCACCAGGCATTCTTTCTTTATTTTTATAATTATCCATGGTTTTATCTCACAAACATACTTTATACTGTCAACTGCTTCTATTAATGTATATACGTCGTACTTAAATTTTTCCCCCATTTTTAAAATATAAACACAAAAACGGTAATTCTGCATTCCCGCGCGTCAATTAGAGTTGGTCGCGTTCATCATGCAGTAGCGCTAACGTATCATTACGTCATTTGATCACAAGAAGCCAATGAGGACAGTGCAAGAAGCGTAGTTTAAGAGTGATCAGTGAGCGCTACCTGATCGCTCACCGTGATGAACGCAACCACTGCTCGGATCCAATTAAGCGGTGTATCCGAGGTAGCAGAATATTCGGAGTCTGAGATGACGTATCTTTGATGTCAGACGTCGTGTAGACAAACGGCCATTTGATTATACAGGCACGCCTCTACTTCTTTCCGTCATTTCGAATCTCGGAATCGGATGTAGTCAGAGAGTTGTCCAACTCTCTGGATGTAGTGGACAGACTGCCTTTCCTGCAAGAAGCGTAATGTACGTGTACGTTAGTCCCTATAAACTAGAGTCTGGTCACTCGGTCCCCACTCAACCCAAGTGGATGCATAATGGCGGCGATGGTTTCAATGTGTTTACAACTCAGATTTTCTTAGTCTGAGGTTTACAACGCATCGCAAGCAAGTGTCAAAAGCAGATTGCAGGATTGGCGCCGCCATTATCAGTCCACTTTTCATACGGACCAATCAGTGCCTCGCACTCGAATGGCCAAACTCTACTTTGTAGGAACTCTATTCTTGGTTATCTTGTCCTGTTTGAAACGCAGTAAATAACTAACATGTTACCGCGATACTCATTATATTTGTTTTATTTCTCAAGTTTAAAATAGAGGACCATTATTAAGCAAATCAAGTATTATTATATAAGAAAGTAAATAACATGACTAACCCGAAAGGATATCCACTCTCAGTTCATAAAATAAATTTTGCAATCTCACATCTTAAGTCACGCTTTCGCGGATTAGATTAGACACAGTAAACGGTGCCATTCGAGCGAATAAGTCATGACATTGCGGTTATAGGCCACAGCACACAAGAAAAATCAACATGGTTCAAGTCTTCTGTCTAGGTGGCCATGATATGAACCTTGGCAGATATTGAATCTTAGTGTGCCATGATATCGAAAGACCTCTGGTACGCAACTTTGTGCCTCATATTTTTTCGGGTATAATCAGTAGCTGAACAGACTAACTAAATTTTTTTTAACAAATTTCTAAACCCTCGATATCATACAAACCAAGATAAACAAACCCATTTTTTGTTTGCCCTCTACTTAAAAGATACTCATTTATCTTTGTTCAGTACAATTGCTGTACCTATCCTATTTTGCTTTCTTAATTAAAATTAGTATCGAAAATTATTGGAAAACACCCTGTATAATGCATTCGAAAATAGTAACATTCCTGTATTGGCCTTTTAGGTTGTTTTTGTTGGCCTTTATTTCATAAATAACATATAAACTCAATGAAGTTGTAGCATCAAATGATTCTCCATTATTTATATTTTTTTAAAGTTATTTTGAGTACTTATGGCTCACAATCACTTTTTGTCTGCTTGGCACAGCTCTGATTTAGAGATGAATTTGATAAAGTGTATACTAGCCCCAAAATATGCTGTGGCATCTAAAAATATTTATTTTAATGACATTTTCTCCTCTTAGGCACATTGGACAAACCAACAGATGCATTAATAACAGAATATATCAACATCCCCTCGCAGTAAAGAAAAAATACCAAGAATTATATAAAATATCGCGTTGTCATGTTGATTGTTTAATATTTTTCAAAAATTAATTTAACTTAGAATGAGACCTCTTGTTTTACCTAATTAAATTTTTATCTTCCCATTTCTCATAACACTAAAAATTATTCAAATTCTTCTGGCTTCGATATACAGATTCGGCAAAAGTAGTTTTTATATCCTGAAACAAATGAGTGTGAGAAAGGAAACGATAAAAATTAGGAACAGAAAGTCAGATACACTACTCCTAGTACGCTGCTCATTTCGTGAAATATTATTTTTATCGCCTTGTCATGTACCAACGTAGGGTATTGGTATTATCGCGGCAAGTGGTATGTAGAATGCGGTCGCAGTGAGGCGATAGGTTGAGAAAATTTAATTCATGCCCCACTAATATAACAAGCACCTGTCTCTCTTTCAGGTAAGCGATTTTTGTTTTCTTTCTCGCATTCTTTACTTCAGGATATATAAACCTACGAATCTATATTGTTATCATTACTATACAATGCATTAAGAACGATCATGTTTACTCAATCTTCATTTGAAATAAATTGGTCAGTAAAACCACAAGACTTATTTAAAAAACATATAATTAGCTAAAAATACGATTAAAAAATTGGTACATTATTCTTAAAGAGATTTTTATATAAATCTAGGAAAATTTTCTTAAAAGTAAAGTAACTAACACAAATATTTATTTATACAATTAATACGGCCAAATATCACTCAATTTTATCAGTCTCTGTTTTATCTGTCTGAATTTTATTATTCCCACTTGTATCTCCCTCAATGTCTTCTTTCTGATACTTGTCCAGATAAGCCCTTATTATTTTACATTTTATGTAGTGACAGCCGCAATACTCGGGATGTATTACGTCTGTTTCATTCAACATTGCGAATTCAAGTATGTACTCCCGATGGCTGTTCTCACTCCTCCTAAGTACCAACTCATATGCCATAGGATCTCCTTCATCCACTTCATAACTATTGGGGAAAACAATTGTGGTCTGCTTCCAATGTGTGTAGTCTTCATCGGGTGCTGTGGATAATACTACCGGCTCTGTGGATTTACTAGGGAACATGCAGTTAAACCAAATACATATGCCTAAAATTAAAATAGAAAATATATAGATCACTTTTTTCTAAAATAACTATTCTAGGCTACTAAGCAAACATTTCTCTTTCAAAAAGTGATAGTTTTAACACGTTGAGGGACACTCCGTAGACAGTTATTAGTCCGGTTTCAATTTGTCAAATATGGGATCCCGTGTGCAGATTTGTGATACAATATTGTGCAATACGTCAAAATTTTCAGAAAACCTTGTAGAATATGGATATTGATGTCTCTATTTGAATATGTAATGAGTAGCCGAAATAAAACAGATTTCACTTAATTTATTTTTTATTTTAATGCTGTAATTATTGCTATAGTAAATGATGGATGGTTAATGAGACAAATTGCACTGCATTATAACATTAACAAAAATTTGGTGTGTAACATTTTAAGAAAGTGGAGAATAAATGGTACGATTAGTAGAAATCCTGGATCAAAGGACAAAGGATATCCTACTTAACAAGAAACTAACTATTAATATTTCGTTATTGCACCGTTTCTATTTATAACTTCTATAAGTCTGCTTGGCATAGAATTAAATAACCTTATACAATAATCATTAGTAATGTTACGTGTTTACAATCTTCAGTAAACACTCTGTTGGTTCCAATAACTTGCGACAAGAATCTTCAGAAACCACTATTTTATTAATCACTTAAATTACAATAGTAAATGCTTAAAACTCACACAACTAATAATAGCTTTAATCTAATATAAATTCACTACTTTTAAATCACAACTGTACTTTACTTTTAAATCACTTGTCAACTCTTATCTAACCTAAAACTCCCTCTCTGTATACTAGAACTGTACTGTATACTTAACTGAACTGTTCCCCCATCAGCTGGATTCACCTCTTTATATACACACTTGGAATGTCTAGAATCTTATTATAGAACTTTCCAGAATATACTGGAATCCTCTACAGTTTTCTTAGGCACTACCAAATGGCGGTTCGCCAGTTGGCCTACAGATGGCGCCACCCTACTGACCAAGCAGTAATTACATTCTCCTCTCTATTAGAGGGCAGCACATAACAGTAATAATATTTTCTCATGTATTATTTACTATTTCCAGTAATTCTTCGGCATTCCGTGGTCTCACATTTCGTTTTTGGATACTTCTTACGAGTAGTCCCCATACTTCTTCCACAGGGTTAAGATCTGGACTATGATTGGGCCAGTTAAGAACATTGATGTTGTTATCTTGAAACCAGTTAGTTACGGTATGAGCAGTATGAACGGGACAATTGTCTTGTTGAAATATGAACTCATTATTAGGAAATAATTGTGACACAGAAGAGAGCATAATATTGTCTAAAATCCTAATATACGTTTCACTATTAAATCGTTCCTCAACATGCCACAAAACACCAGAACCACGTGCCGATATGCGAACCCACATATTAACGGAAAATCTACCACTTTTATCATTGTTAGATATATATTTCTCTTCAAATCGAGTATTCGGAGGGCGGTAAACACGAATACGACGGCTGTGTGCTGACTGGAAAGTTTTTTCGTCTGTAAAGATTACATTGTTCCAAAAATTTACATCATGCGCTAAAAATTCAAGAGCAAATCCTACCCGAGCTTCTTTATGTTCAACTTTAAGTAAGTATTTCTGTGCTGCTGCATGACAGCGTAGCTCCAATTCTCTTACTCGCCGGCGACCAGTACTACTCGATCCAGGAAAATTCAATTCTTCAGCAGCCTGAATAACTGAGTAAAATGGATTTTCTGCTAAAGCATTTACCAATTGCAAATCTTGTTGTTGAGTTGATATTCTTCGTCACCCTGATCCAGGATTTCTACTAATCGTCCCGTTTATTCTCCACTTTCTTAAAATGTTACACACCGAATTTTTGTCAATATTATAACGCAGTGCAATTCGTCTCATTGACCATCCATCTTCTGCTTTAGCAATAACTCCAGATAAATCCTAAATCGCTTATATGAGGCATATTAGTTTTTTGCACACTTGCGATAAATTATGACAACTAACTGACAATGTCACAAAAATTAAAGTTAGATGTACACAACTAGATTTTACCAAAATACTGTTATAAGACGTCCTATTTTTTTTGCTCACGACCGTACAAAAAGAAACAAAGAAATATTACTCCTGCTGATTTAAATATTTGCATTGAGAACACTCACATGATAAAAAATGGGCTTCTAGTTAACTGTGAAGATAAAGACTCTCTAAGCAACTTAGAAGCAAATTTGCAAGCTAAAGCTGGTCATACTTATTCTGTTAGGGAGAAAAAAATATTCAATCCTTTGCATAAAGTAAACGGCATTGAATGTGATTATGTTGAAGATAAAGCATTTATTACAGCACACACACATAGACCAAAACAAACTGTCATGCAATAGAAATGAAATAAGAATTGTCAGTAACACTAATAAAACACCTGTCAATTTTATTATTGAGGTATCCACAGCTATTCAAAAAACTATTTTCAAGGAATGAACATTGTACATAAATAACTCGTTAATTGTTTATTAAATTTATATAAAATTCTTCCTCTGCAACAATCTGGCTTTCGGAAGCCTCACAGTACCACCACAACAGCACTGCTTAACCTATCACTATTACTTTCAACCATGGACCTGCACGAAATTCAACAAGAGAGCTGCGGCAGTCACGTTATGTACTTTACTTGTTCAATTAATATTTCGCAGTGTCCCAATTGAATAACCAAAGGTTGTATATTTCATTAATAATTGCTATTTAATAATGTAAAAAAAGTCAATAATAAACACAAAATGGACAGATAAATAAAAAATACCTTCAAATTGTCCTTTTTTAGTAGCAACGGCAACAGTCTTAACTGAAATATTCTTAATATCATCAAGTGTAATATCATGTAGATCTAACCAAACCACTACGTTGGGATTGGTCAACAGTTGTTCTGGATCAATGACGTCCATAATTGGTCTTTTAGATACGGTGCCTCTAAGTTCCGTTGAAAATTTCTCCATTGATACCCCATGCACGTTCTTCCAAAAATTAAAATACGACGGAACACTAAAAAATATTACTTAAATTGAAGCATCTCTGGCTGGTACAGAAATTATTCGAATGTATATGTTGGGATTTGACACAATATGGTAACGTTTAGTGGCAAAAAAGGCAGGTTTCATCATATCAGTTCCTAATATTTTTATTACGATGTGCTCTCTGAATAGTAGTCGACCATTGTGAGTCCGAAAATAATAGTTTCAAAATCGCGGCACTTTCGGAAGTCGATACCAACTTGCTTATTTTAAATGGAATTTTCGACTTTTCGAAATTAACATAAGATTCTGAGTCGAGACATGTAGCAGAACCCATACCTAGGAGGAGCAGTTTCGGAGATATTTGGCTCTTTATAGAAAATTTGACAGGTGCAGCGGTTTGCAAGAACCGTTATAACTTTCTTCGTGTAGGACATCCTCATTTGCTCTCTGGCACATAGAAAAACACAAAATGAGCTACTCTCTGCAATAATAATAAATTCCATAATAGTATGCCAAGTGTTTTATTTTTCACTTACATTTTGTCAAATTCAAACCCCAAAAACTTTTTATTTCAAATGGAACACCCTGTATTGTTTTACATCAAATTATGTAAAATTAAATTTCCTTTTTTTTCTAGTATAAGCATTGTGGGGGTTAAAGTTACAACTTTCTTAAATATTGGCGATTTTCTTAAATGTCCAATGTAAAAATTGCCATCAACTTACCCATGATTAAAAATAATCATTAATGTCAGCCATTCTCTTATGTTAAAAAATGCCAGCACATTTAAATTACACCCACGAAGACTTTTAGATTTGTTTATTATTTATGGGGAATGTGATAAAGTAATACCAAGAACATGTAACTCGCTACCCACAAGACCAGAAACCATTTGCCTTACACTGTAAAACGGATATTGGATCATATTAGAATACATATTCGGCTGTCAAATGGCACGTGCCAAATTTTATTATGGCTGTCGATACCGAATTAAATTTGAGGTGGCATGAATCTTACCTAGCACGTACTTTTTGAATTATTTACAGGTTTTTGTTGAAACCTATGATTTATCCAAAAAAACATAGTAGCCTATGCGACAATTGAAACAATATAGACAAAAGAATAACTTGACTTTTGTCAGTTTTTAGTTGTAAGTAACTAAGATTTGCTTCTCTTTCATAAACGAAAATGGCTCTTTATTCCAATGAAGTGATTTTCGATTTATTACTGAAAAACAAGTTTCTTCATGTCGGAAACATTCATACTCATAATTTCAATGCCCATGTTTGCGTATCGACAGATATTTTCTAATTTTAAATACCTTTTAAACAAATAATGTTATACAAATTGCACTATTTTAAGACTGTACCATCAATTATGCCACGCATACGTCACAGAACAAAATAACTTAATACTAAAAGCCTAAGCCAGAAAAAGAGCAAGTCGTAAAAAATTAGACGACAACAAACTGTTAAAAGCGATATCTTTAATAAATTGGGATGAACTGTATGGAGAAAAAAATCCAAACAAAGCAATTGACATATTTTATGAAAATATAAATTACAGTCTAAGAGAAGCAAACAAGATAATTAAAATAAAAAACAAAAACGAAAAACTCAAACTGTGGATGACCCAAGGCATACTAGACGCCATAAGAAAACGTGATAAACTTAAACAAAAACTTCTCAAAAACAAACATAACGTTGAACTAAAAGAAGATTATAGACAATAAGGAATATAGTTATGACATTAATTAAGACAACAAAAAACAATTTCTACAAAGAAAAAAATCCAGTCGGATGGAAATAATTACAGAAAAATTTAGGATTATATTAACGAAGCCACAAATCGAAACAAAAATTACAAAGACAACATAGAACAAATAAATCTAGAAAACAACACACAAACAAGGAAGAAATAGCTACTGCTTTTGATCAATTTTTATTGAGAGGTGAAAACATTTCTGATGAAATTCCAACACACAAAAATTAGAAAAAATCAATATAAACCAAAATCCTTAGTTCTATATTCTTGGAAGATGTAAATTAAACGAAAATACAAAATATTATATACCTCTCCAGGAAAAGATGGAATAACAGTAAAAACTCTAAAACTATTAGCTAATCATATCTGTAAACCTATTGCATATATTATTAATCTTATCTTAAAAAATATGGATATACCTGAAGCTTTCCAAGAAATTATAGTAGTCCCAATATATAAAAACGGCAATGAAAACCACATGACAAATTACCGACTGATATCATTGATAAACAATTTAGCAAAAATTTTTGAAAAATGTTTAAATCACAGGCTTCGCTCATTCTTAGAAAAAATAAAATTATATCAAAAAATCAGTACGGATTTCAAAAAAAATTAAGCACAGAAGAGCCTCTCCAATTAATAACAGACACCATCATAACAAATTTTGAAAAGAGCGAAAAGTTATAGCTATTTTTTTTTTACTTTGAAAATATCCCAGAATGCCTATTTCAATGTTTTCGTCATCAACAATAGGCTTTCTTCTTTGCCTTTTTGCCTTGACAGAGCCATAATTTTTAAAATTTTCCAGTATCCAGTATTTTACAGGGTTTGGTGATGGTTTCCGTTTTTCTGAATATCGAGTAGCAAATGTGCTGCAAATTCTTGATATTACTTTATCACATTCTCCATAAATAATAAACAAATTTTAAAAGTTTTCGTTGGTATAATTTAAATGTGCTGGAATTTTTTGACATAAGATAATGACTGATTGTTTCTAATCATGGCTATTTTGATGAAATGATTACAACAATTCATGAATTTCTAATAAAATCGCAAATATTTCAAAAAGTTGTAACTTTAACCCCCACAATGCTAATATCAGAAAAAAGGGAATTCAATTTTACACAACTTGACGTAAAAAAATACAGGGTGTTCCATTTGACCTAAACAAGTTTTCGCGGTTTGAAGTTGACAAAATGTAACGCGAAAAACGGAACACTTGGTATGATATTATTGAATTTATTTCAGTTATAGAACGTAGTTCTCCTTGTGTTCTTTTTACGTGACAAGAAGCAAATGAGGATCTTTTACACGAAGAAAGTTATAAAGGTTCTTGCAAACCGTTGCACCTGTCAAATTTTCTATAGAACGTCAAATATCTCTGAAACGGCTAGATTTAGGTATAGGATATGCTACATATTTTCGCCTCAGAATTTTATGCTCTTTTCGAAAACCCTAAAATATATAGGGTATTCTATTTGAATAAGCAAGTTGGTATCGACTTCCGGTATAAGCGGAAGTGCCGGCTGCTTGTAGTTAGTTTAGTTGGATTGGCCACACCGACATTAGTAATTATCTAAATTTTCAAAATTTTCTGATGCGTACTTTTCTCTATATCGATCGATTTAGTTCCCGGTAAGACACCCTGTATATAGTTATAATAAAATAAGTATCAATTATATCTCATTTGCAATAATGTAAAATTGCAAATAAATGTTGCAATAACAAATAAATAAATAAATATTAACCTGCAGGGTGCCGAAAACAATGTTGCATTCTCTGGGAATATTAATCCGCCTTCCTTTAAAAACTTGTCTCTCGCATATATTAGAGAATTTATCATTCCTTCGTGTAATAGGTAGAATCCCATCCATTCGGCCACTAGGATGTCTACTTTTTCTGGAATTTCAGCTTGTTCAATTGGTGCATGAATTACCTACAATTAACAGTTAAATTTACCTACTGATAAACTCAATTAAAGCTTAATCTTGAACAGCAAATGAAATAGGGACCGTACATAATATTACAGAAAAATTACTTCGTTCACAGACCAAGAACTAGTGAATTTTTTTCTCGTTTCAATCAGGCCCACATTTTTTTATGGATTGTTAGAATCGGTAGTCAATTAAAGCAAACTTTGTCTTTAACTTTCAATCAAGTGGAATAAAGGTTTTCTATCTTTAGTTAAAGTCTTCTAAACTAACTAATTTTAATTAACTTGATATCTAAAATAATTTTTTTAGGGAGGAGACTCAACAGAAAATTGTGGTTCATAAAATTGCAATTAGCTACAGTTGGCTGATCGATTTTTTTATAATTAAATTTTCTGTCTTTCGAAATATACCAAATATATCGAGAAGTAAATTTAAACAATACAGCTAACTCTATTTTTATCTAGGATCAGTGATGCTCACGGACGAAAAGACGCGTAGAGAACAGTACAACTGTTAGTAGGCATTTGATTTCGAAGAGCAACAAGTTCATAGAAATTTTTTGATGCAACACGTAAATATTACAAGAGTTAAATGTAACTGATAAAAATTCAAATCGGTCATTAATTGCTCTTGAAATTCTTAAATCAAAATGTTTAAAAATATTTTCAAAGTATTTCGTAATCATGGAAAACCTGGCTTGTATTGGGGACTAAAACAATTAGAAACAATGGGTACCTAGTACATTTCCATTGATGTTGGATCTTTGCAAATTTACACAATTTTCTGCAAATTTCCAGTTACTATTAAAACGATAAAACAAGAACAGAAAAATTACCGCATCCCAATTCAATATTATTTGTATCGTGAATATACTTAACATACTTTAATAACATTTTCAAATTTGTTTTCCTTAGCCGTCTCCTCTGCGATTTTATAAATACTACTAGCTTCCACTGCATATACTGTTTTAGCCCCGGCTTGCGCACATATAACTGATAAAATGCCAGTTCCTGCCCCAAGCTCCAACACCACACTGCCATCAAATGATTCTTTATTGCCCATAATTGCATCCCTGTAGGCTTCATTTCTTACTTTATCTTCGAGCATCAGCTTATGTACCTGAAAGGAGAACCAAATGTTAATAGACAAAACAATAACAAATAACTGGAGATAATTGTAATCCGAAATTTCAGTACTTTGAAACAAATTTCTGTAAAATAACTGTACTGCCCTAAGAATAACAGATATTACAGGCAGTGATGAAGGTGATACGTTGGTAAAAACTAGAGCCAACAGTTCACTGTGCAGACCAAAACTCTCTTCTATACGTTCTTTATATTTTTTTGTCGCATTAGTGTTACTATTAATCATTTGGAGGAACCATTGTGTAAGATCTTCAGTCTAATTGTAGGCAAGTGTGTATTTCCAAACTTCTGGAAAATATCAAAAATTTGTCCAGTATTCAAGTCAGATAATATGTTTCATTAACAATTACAGGCCTATAGTGTCAATCTCGAAATTGGTCATTCGGATCGCAAAATGTTTCAAATGAAAGTTGTAGAGAATTCTATTATGAACAATTTCCTTTTTATTTTCATTTCCATTTGATCAATATTGGCAGAAATATGAATTTTTAAACATCTTTATAGCGCGATCTCAGAATACTTGTTTCATGATAAAATCGATAAAAATTAGAAAACGATAGATCGTATGCACAGAATCCCAAGCAACACATGATGGTTCAATAAATATTTATTATATGAAATTATGGTTTAAATTATTGTATATTTAATCAACGTCTATGAACAGCATTTATTTCATAAACGATTTTTCTACATATATTATAAACGTATTTCTCCGAAAATTTTTGGAGTAACGCAGAATATTTAAGAAATAATTAATTGAAAGTTGAGACTACATTTCCGTAAAATGTTTAAATTGTAAACTGGTGAAATTGACACTACTTGAATTTTTTCACCATATTATAGTTTTTAATATACGATTTTTAAATGTACACGATAAATATGTATCTGTGCTACATTTTTTATAAGCATGTCATAAACAATTGCAACTAAGAGTTCGAAGATTATAACGATATCTGGAAATATGAGTAAAATACTTACATTAATCAAAATCTGTTATAGATATAGTCTAGTATACTGTAACTTGGCGTGTGTATGTATGAGTTAATATTTCCGTACAATTTCATTTTCTCTTGTACACAAAGATCCAGAAATATGGTCCACGTAGACAATGTTTCTGGACTATTGCTTTCACTTAACTCATACATACACACGCCAAGTTAAAGTATACTAGACTATAGATGATGATGAAAATATTTGTTCAGTAATATTGCAGTTTATAATATACGGTTTTTAAATGTATATCAATCTGCATAGATTGCGCAGTCGCCAGCAACCGGGTTAGTATTGTTGTCTTTGTTGCAGGATACATAAGCATTTCTCATAAATATATGCATCTCTCTCATTGTCCCAACAGTATAGCTGGTGAGCGACCGCGGATCGTCGTGTTAATTGCTGTTTCGTGTGGTGGTAGTCAACCTTAGTAGTGTGGCCTTGTGATCGAAACAAAGAATATTTACATGTTTGTTTTTGCATATATATTGTTTGATTGAAATTCAACAAGTGTTATATGTTGATGAGCCGCCCTTATCCTTGAGTTATCACATTGTAGTGGGTTAAAGTTACAAGAATGAACCAACTTGTGATTGGTAAGAATTATTGTTTGTGTGTTTTGGTAAAAATAAAATGATGGACACTATTTAATCATTTATTAAATAAGCTCTTAGTTTATAAAACAATATAAAAAAAGGTCTAAAGAACTTATAGCGTATATTCATTAATAAAGATACGAGGATATTAATGTAATTAGACTAGTTAATGCCCTATATAATTTATCTAACGTTTAACAACTGTTTATGACTTTCTAAAACAAGCAAAAGTTTTTATAAAGAATGACTTATTCTCGGCAAGGTATCCCATCCGGAGACACACTGTATATGTTATTTTCATTTTATGTTTCTATTTTAACTCATTATGATATAATTTGCTCTTTTCTATATTATGTGCGACTGATATTTTTGTATACCTATATGAAGCTGATATCTTGTAATATTCTGCTTTTAGTATCCTGTTTATGGACTGTTTTTGTCTGTTGAACTTCAATAAATCTATTATCTTTACGTCCATTTATATACGAGACAACCTGTACCTACAGTATTTCTTATGATCAGGTAATCAAGGTCAAAAAAATTTGAACAGTTTAATATTGCCAAAATCTTGAATGATTTCCTACTTATTAATATTCAAGGTCTTCCATCAGTGCAATATTATACTGTTTTGTTGACTTCCTTAATTTCATAGACTGTATTGATTATATCATCAGTTCATAAAATCAAAGTAAATAAGTGTAATAATAAAAGTGATAAGATAAAAAAAACATATAGATATGTAACTGTGTTTCACTCTTGGTATATTATTTTGAAATTAAAAATGGTTAAGGCGAAGGTGTTCACTTTTGCAAAACGGTTTGAAGGATTTCCCAAAGAAGGTGACTTAAAACTGATAGAACAAGAGCTGCCACCAATTAAAAATGGAGGTAAGCCAGATAAATGTGTTTATGAATAATAATAATTTAGAATTAGAAACTGTTCTGTTAACACTAACGTAAAAACAAGTTTTGTGATCATTAATTATTAACCAAATTGTTGGCTATTTTTAGACAAAGCAGATAAAACATTATCTTCATGTTTTAGTTTATTTACTGTCGTTTAAACAAAGTTTTGTTTGTTTTATACTAGCAAAAGTCAAGAAAATGTCCGGCATTTAAAAAATATGTCTTTAATAATTTGAAAGCATGTTTGCAAAGTAGAAAAATTTGATCTGATAATACAATGTTAATACCTAGATCGCAAATTAGATTAATGACAAGCATTTTTAATGAATGATTTGCATCTTTTGGAGAAATTCGAAAGATCATGCAAGAGATAAACTCATGGATTTGTATATACCGTGTGTCTATTTTACGAGGGCCACATCAAATATCTCGCTTAATATCTATTGTAGAAGAATAAAGTGTTAAAAATAGTTATCTCATTTTTTGTGAGCTATATTTCATTAAAAAAAAATTTTAAATCCATAGCTTACTTTGTGAGATATATGACAAAAACCTGAAAAATAGGAAAGCCATAAACGGTTATAGCTTCCTTATTTGAGGAGATACGAAAAAAAGTTAAAGGGATGAAAGTTGATGGCAAATCAATCAAAAAATTCGAAAAACGCTGTTGGCTTTGACATATGTTCTTGTGCAAAAATGAAAAGAACAAATCTCAAAGTAGGCCATGACACCATTAATTCCGTTTATTTTTTCTCTTTGCACGATATAAAACATGTCACAAAAAAAATTTTAACTGATAGTGCCAATATTATTTTACGAAACCCACAATTCATATCAGTGTAATAATACTCTCTTCAACATAACCAGTCGCCACAGCTGCCAATTTCCATCCTACTTGTCATTGGATTTGTTCTATTGTCATGTCACTATTTGCCATAATGGTAATGGACGTACATCGAAACGCATGTCCCGTGTATTTCTCAGGATCGCCCAATTTAAGATAACATGAAATTTGCAAGGGACATGATCCAAATGTATTAATAATAAATCACTTGATTGGTGCACTTCCCTTTATCATAACGTATAACATATAACAATCTGTTACATAATATATAACATTTCGGGGGCGCAATGATAAATACTGCTTCACCAATTGCACATAACTAATTGCATCACTGTCGGCAACAGTAAAACGTCGAGCCTTCACTGTCTTAGATGGTCAGATAGTAATAAGCAATACACTTCCTTCTTCCTTGATGTCTTGTAAGCGTAAATCGCATAATTCACATCTTCCATAAGAGCCATGGCTACCACCTTCAAAAATAAATACATAATGTGCGGTGCATCTGTGAAAAACTTCCGCAAATCGTCTTCCTTGAATATATACGCCTTCTTGGCTATGTCATTCTTGCCGCAAGCACAAATCGCTCATCTGTACCTGTTACCTTTTGCTCTTCCATCCATTTGATGAACTTGTCGTATTCTTTTTTATAAGCGCCTTCCGATTTTTGCAGTATTAATCTTGATTCTGGGGGCGAGCGTAGGTGCGTCTTTACTATGTACATACTTCGGTATGCGATGTAAATCAACGACAGGCGCAGTTAGTACTTGGATGGTGACCATTCCAACGGAAACCGCGTTCTTGCCTCACACATTTTCCAGCGCCTTGTATATCAGTGTATGCGCGGAAGCTATACAACCTTAGGCGAGGGTTGTATAGGAGATATACCATCCTTCGGAGGGGATGTAAAGCCGTCGGTCCCTTGTCTATTAAATGTTAGGCAAGTAAAAGATCCCTACTCTTCTTAAGGGAAGAGGTTCGGCAAAATTCCTGGTTGGGGGTAGCTCGTCTACAGGCGTCGGTATTAGGCCTCAGTAGCGGAAATAGGCCGACGTTAAATAAATGTATAAAAAAAAAAACCTCGATTCTGCTTTTCTATTTAAGTAATCAATGTTAAAAGTCATTTTAAACCAATATACAACCAGTAACAACTTAGTGACAATAATTAATCCTATATGACAGATTGAAAATTAATTTTTGTTTTTCTCATTTCTATGACAATGAAAGGTATCCTGATATCCATAAAAAAAATAGATGCCCACCTAGTAAATAGTTCTTAAAAATGGCCTGGAAACTTGTATTTTGTTGGCGTATGTGTGGCTCTTAAATACTCTTTAAATTGCATCTAAGCCATTTAATGTTTTCGATACTTATATGGCTAAGGCCAAAACTTTGTTGTTCACTACTGAATTTGTCAAATCAGAAATTAACAGCGCCATCTATTGATAGATGATTTTCCCCTATATTGTATATCAATTTATTGGTTCAAGATTATACACAAAGGCATAAGAAAAGTCTTGTTTGACTGGGCAGACCACCATTCTCATATATTTTGATACGTTGAAACACAATCTAGCATCAGATTTGCTCTAACAGGTTAAATTTTTTTCCTAACCTCAAAAAATACCACCACCACCTAACTTTATATATTCTGAGCTGTTGAATTCTAATCTGACGTTAGATTTGGTCTATCGGATTAAGACTTTAATTAACATCGAAAATTCTTCCAAAAATTTAAGAAATTTGCCTGCCTATAAAGTGTAATCGACTTCCCATTTTTCTTTCTTTTATAGAATTCTTAGCTGAGGCTGTGTATCTCAGCGTGGACCCATACATGAGAATTTATGCAGCAAGTTTGCCACTAGGAGAAGTGTTTATAGGAGTCCAAGTTGCGAAGTAAGTATATCCAATCTGGTAACACCCGATACTGATCCGCATTTCTTTAAAGAATAATTGAAAGTAAGAACCCTAAATTTCCTGTGGGAAAATACGTTTCTGCACATTTCGGTTGGAGGACTCACACGATATCAGATGGATCCCCCGTAAGAGGTCAGGTGCCGGTGTTAGTGCCAGATTTTGGAGACCTGCCTGTGTCCTTGGCACTTGGAATATTAGGAAGACCAGGGTAATGTGTTTATGTTTATCGCACCATTTTTTAACTATAATAAGTGTATATTTAGTTAGAATTGTCATAAAAAAAATTTAATCAAGTTATAAGGTTAAAAGTCTTTTCCTGAGTTAAAACTTGACAAATTTCAGAAATTCAGCGTACTTTGGGTTCCTCGAAATATGCACACCCAAAGCTGGGGAAACAGTAGTCGTAACAGGTGCTGCAGGAGCAGTCGGAAGTCACGTAGGCCAAATTGCTAAAATTAAAGGCTGCAAAGTCGTAGGAATAGCAGGTTCAGATGAAAAAGGTAAATGGTTGGTCGATGAATTAGGATTCGATCATTTTATCAACTATAAAACCGCTGACGTGGACAAAGCTTTAACAGAAGTAGCACCAGAAGGGGTTGACTGTTATTTTGATAATGTACGTAATTACGATTAAAACAAGCCGCTGCTAGACTCAAGTTTATCTCCATCTTTATACTGTCATATATTGATAATAGGTACATTTTCACTGTAGGTTGGGGGAGAAATTAGCAGTATTATTCTGCGCCATATGAACAGCTTTGGACGAATATCTGTATGTGGTAGCATATCCGGATATAACAGCACGGAGGAAACTACAGGTAACTAAGTAAATCATGTATTTATGGAAACACAATGTAAGATTCTGATTGTATAGTCCAAGTAAGGACTTCCCTGCACTCAAAAAACGCAACAAAAACTTTACGACATAATTTTCATCAAACGACCCGACGCACATTAAAAACCTATAAAGGTAAGCGAGTCAATTTGCGAACAGCAATACCGAGAGAGTACCGGTATTTTAATGAGGTCGTAAAGTTCTTGTTGTGTTCTTTAAGTACCGGGAACTGATTACTTCAACTATAACATCAACTAATTCTCTGATTTCTCAATTCGTTTTTCCCAATTTCTCTACCATAAAATATGCAAAGTCTAGGGTGGTCCTGACGACTTCCTCGCTTCTACATTTGTCACATACTATGTTGGAGGTCTGCATGACCAACTTTATTGTCCTTTCAACTGCCGGTTCCTGTGGTAGAAAACTATAGAGGACTCTGGTTCCTCTGTAACTTGCTTTAACTGCTCTTTACATAAATATCTAGTAATATAATATTACTTTGTCAATCTTCAAGCTTATAATACTCTGCAGCACCAAAGTTGAACCGCAGAATAATTATTTTAATTTGACATTGAGATTGTCTAAATATTCTCATCTTTTCTAAATTTAAACTCAAATCATATTGATTGCACTCTTCCGCGTTCATTTGGTAACTCTATTTTTGTTGAGGGATTAACAGTTGACGAACTTTACTTGGCTATGTCGCAACTTAAAAATAAATCTGCCTGTAATGTTCTCGATGGTTTTTGCACTAGAATTTATCTGGAACATGATCCGATTTCCCTTATGTTGCTTTAATATGTCCCTGAAAACAGGAATTTTTCCATCTTATCTTCTGAAAATTGGCGAGGTCACACCAGTCCATAAAAAGGAGATCCTGAACTAATTGAAAACTATAGATCTGTTACTGGACTATTGAGGAAATGCTTGAAAAAATTGTCAACCGGATTGAATCATTTCTAGATAAACACAAACTGCTATCAGTAAACCAACATGGGTTCTGGAAAAAATCACTCAACTTGCACTGCAGCATTCCAACTTGTCGAATTCATCTATAAATTACTAGATGGACACAACTATACATTAAAACATAATATTTTTAGTTGCAAACTGCTCTATAAAATCCTTATTTTACTATAAGGAACGTAACCAGATAGCTACTCTCCGGGCTATGTGCCCCGCCGAGCACTGAATTACAAGCCTGGCGCGTTAAGTAATAATAGTAATAATTGCATATTACCATCAAAACGCTAATGCTTCAATTGCAACATCGATTATTATTATAATTTTTAAGAACTTGAATGCATTTTTACTTTTAGACATGCTCTGAAATTAATGGAAATATCAAATGGAATTAGTCACGTCAAACAAGTAACATGTTTTAACATCATTTCTTCATTTTTTTCAATAATTTTGTCCCTTTTAATGCCTAACAAAGCTTATTTTCTGTTTAGCACCAACGGTTCAGCGCTCATTCGTCTCATTGCAGTTAAAAATGGAGGGATTTCATGTAATCAGATTTTTTGACAGATGGAATGAGGGAATCCAACAAAATTTGAAATGGGTTAAAGAAGGAAAATTGAAATATAAGGAGACCATTACCGAAGGTTTTGAAAATATGTTCACAGCCTTTACCGACATGTTAAAAGGTGGAAATGCTGGAAAGGCCATTGTTAAAGTGTAAATCAAGAGTATATTGTTATTGAGGTGTATGAATAAAGATTTTGCAATGTATTTAACTCTTGTATGTATTAGTTTAATCTAATCGATGGCAGCTTCTTTTCTTTATGAAAATAATCCAGTACTGATTACCTACATACATCACATATACTGGGTGTCAACAGTATCATTAGACAAGCCATAATTTCTAGAGGTTTCAAGGTGTAGGAAACAAAATTGGCATATACCAAAGGCTGCCAATTTGTCATTATTTGACACTTTTCCATCACTTCCGGTTTCCACGAAAATTAACCTAACGGAATTTTAAATGGAACACCCTGTATATTCTTATGATTTTGGAGACGATTTTGAGTAGCAGTTTTTAAAAAAATTATGAGACTACTTGATTTTTTAGGACCATTTTTATTTTTGCATCTAGAGTGTGGTAAATGCACTTAAACCAATTAGAGAATCAATTAAACAGACCAAAACGATTTGTTATTTTGCAACTAAACTCCGTATTTAAGCCTTCCTTTGTAATTGAATAGATTTAATATTATTTCTGCATGTACATTTATTTAAAAAATTAAATTGAGAACAGAAGAAAAATTAAAGTAATGATGTCATTTATATACCTGGGTACCGTTTGTTCCGACGGGATCGCCCTAGTAGAGGTGGCGGGGTGGCAATTTTTATAAAAAGTTCATATACTTGTGAAATAATTTCTGTTGATTTACAACAAAATGAAGCGCTTGAACACTTGTGGATAAAGGTTAAATTAAACAATTTTAGCACGGCCATTGGAGTGGTCTATAGACCACCGCAGTCGAACGTAACACAGTGTATTGATTTTCTTGATAGCATCTTATCAGAATTAATACCATCATACGAACATGTTATTATCTCGGGTGATGTAAATATAAATCTCTTTAATTTGACCAATCCATTGTCACAGTGTATGGACGCACATGGATTTTCGCAAGTAATAAATGAGCCGACTCGTGTTACTGAATTTTCGTCTACGTTAATTGATCCTATTTTCTTAAATGTTGAAAATGTCTGTACCAGCGGTACCATTGATGTAGGAACCAGTGATCATAAAATGGTTTATTGCAATTTTATGATTCCTTACTCGGGTAAGGCTAAACCCAAATTGCACACGTACAGGGACTTTAAACATTTTAACAACGAGCTTTTCAACAATGATTTATTTTCTACCCCTTGGCATAATATTTTATATCTAGACAATATTGAAGATAAAATAAGTTATTTAACCAACAACATAATTGCTTTATTTGATCTACATGCACCTTACCGGACAGCCCGAATGAATAAACCTTTCGCTCCGTGGCTGTCAGACGGCCTTAAATTAATTATGTCGGAGAGGGATAAAGCATATACCAAATATAATTTAAATAAAACTGAAGAAAATTGGCAACACTATAAACAACTAAGAAATTTTGCATTAGCTTCCATTCGTAGAGAAAAAAAGGCGTACTTAAATACTTTGGAGACAAATAATAGTAAAATGTTTTGGAAATCTTTGGGAAATATGAATATTCGAACTAAACGAAACATTGAATTGCCTGAAAGTTTAGCTGATCTCGAGAAAATTAATGACAGTTTTTTGGAGGCATTTAATACAACAAATGCTGATGTAAATACAATATTACGTTATAAAAACAATACTAACAATCCTGAATACAGGTTTGCTTTCTCATTTGTTGAACCGGACATAATTGTAAAAATTATCAAAAATTTTAAATCTAATACATGTGGAAAGGACGGAATTACCCTAGAAATGATAAAGCTTTGTCTTCCAGCCATATCCATTTATATAACACACATAATTAACGTTTGTCTTGAATTTGGTGTCTTTCCGACCTGCTGGAAGGAAAGCTTAATTTCTCCTATACCAAAAATTAATAATCCTACTGAGCTTTCTCACTTGAGGCCTATCAGTCTCTTATCAGTTTTAAGCAGAATACTTGAAAAGGTCGTTTATATTCAGCTCGAAAAATATTTCTCTGAACACAATTTACTTCCAAAGCATCAATCTGGCTTCAGAGCAGGTCATAGCACCACAACTGCCCTTGTTAATATAAGTGACAACCTGGTACATGCAGTCGATCACAAAAAGGCTACGGCCCTGATTCTTTTGGATTATTCAAAGGCTTTTGATTCTGTAAACCACGAGCTGTTATGTGCTAAACTGCACTTCTACGGGCTTGATACTGTACCTCAAGGATTCTTCAAATCGTACCTCACAGACCGATACCAGAGAGTACGTACCAAAATTGGAATATCATCTGCCCAATCTGTAGGAGCAGGAGTGCCACAGGGCTCCGTATTGGGTCCTCTGCTATTCCTCATTTACACTGCGGACATATATGAACACGTAAAGTTCTGCTCCATGCAAAGCTATGCTGATGACACACAACTGCATCTTACCTTTCCTCCTGACTTACGGGAGCTTGCCTTGCATCAAATCAATAGCGACCTTACATCAATTTCTACGTATAGCGCGAACCATAACTTAACTTTAAATGCTTCCAAATGCTCAGTTTTATTATTTTCTCCAAAGTATCAATACTCAAACCTAGCTAATCATATGATAATTAAAATCAACAACACTACTCTTCCTATAGTAACAGAGGCAAAAAATTTAGGAGTTATCCTTGATAATAATCTCACTTTTACACCGCATATAAATAGCTTGCTGAGGAAATCATACGTTTGTCTAAAAATGCTATATGCTAGCAAACAGTTTTTATCTTTTAAAATAAGAAAGAAATTATGTGAAACGCTCGTTCTACCAATATTTTATTATTGCCTAATTATGTATTTTCCATTTTTGGATTCGGTTAATAAGAACAGAATTCAAAAAGTTCAGAACTCATGTTGTCGGTTTATTTTTGGCTTGCGTAAATACGACCACGTCAGGGTTAAAATTAAAGAGCTTCATTGGCTGAAGATCAACAATATCTGGAAACTTCATTTCTTGCTATTTGTACACCGTTTGCTGACTACATCTATACCGAAGTACCTGAGAGACAAACTGGTGCCACGTAACGCATTGCATTCGCGCGATATCAGATACGTTAATAATTTTACAATGCCTCAACACTCAACAACTTTTTTTCAAAAATCTTTCACTTACAACGCTGTTAAACACTACAATAATATGGATACTAACTTGAAACATTTTTCTGTAACTAAACTTCGCAATAGTTTAAGATCTCAACTATTAGTTAACGAATAATATGTGGGTACACATTTTTATTTTCCATCTTTTATCATTAATTTTAGGATTTTAGATTTACACTTCTACTGTTTTAGTTTTCTTCTTTTAACTTCACTTTTATATTTTAAATAAATTGTATTGTTATTATTATTATTATTATTATAGGTATTAGTTATAGCTTAAGTAGACATAGGTTAAGTGTTAGAGTAGCCAATGGCTAAACTTCGCCTATGTAAATTAAAATGTATGATTATGCATTTTCCTGAATAAAGACGATTTATTATTATTATTATTATTATCAAAAATGAAATTATCTGTTATTTTAAAAAAACACCTAGTCACAAGGAACTATTTCTTATTGGATTTTTACTTATTAATTCAATAGCATTTTACATTTTATGGACTTGTCTTTTGTTATCTGAATTAAAATCAAAGATTTACACTGTTTCATTACCTAAAACATTTTATCACCACTTCTTATGAGATCCTCAAGAGGATTTTATTTATGGGATTAAAAAAAGATCATTAAACTGTCATTGAAAAAGTATTTAAACTTGACACAAGTAATAAGTAAAGGCAAGAGCCTATATTATTTTATAGTAAACCTTATATTATTATACCAAAAAATTGTACGTAACTAATAAGCGAAAATCATAATACGTAGAGAGTAGGTAAATTGTAAACTTTACTGACTGAGGATAATATAATGTTACAAAAATATATATACTGATATGGTTCATGTGATGGTAGATTTTTTGCTATTTTTTTCCCATACACAAAAACAATGTTTTTCTACATTCCTTTAAAATAGTGAATAAACATGGCTAAGTAAAAAGTAAAAAAAAAATACCATATACAAATATGCTAGTATGTGTAACTATAATATGTTAATTTCAAGAACTTACGTGAAGATCGTTATAACTATCATAATATTTCTGCAATTTCACGGATTCCACCGTCTCTAACAACTCCAAATTGTCCAAATCCTCCGTCGTTTCCATAATTAATTCAACAAATAAATCCTAATACTCACAGGAACCTAAAAATCTCAACAGTACTAACAGTAGTGACAACAAACAACAAGCAGATAACCCTTAAATTTTCACGTGCCAGAAGCCCAGCTGCCGAGAAGCCAGAAAAATAAAGATGCCGGTTGCACAGATCACCTGCGCCGGTTGACTTTAGGCCATTTATCGTGAGCATGGATTTATAACCAATAATGTGCGCTGAACCATAATTTCTGGTTTTTACATTATGATAGAATAACATATATTTAAAACCTCTTCCAAAGACATTGTCTAAACGCTACCTACAGGTAACTGAACACTACATCAGGTCATATCCTTTTCTTCTTTATGTTTGTTATAATTTGTCTTGGTTGGTAAAGAATAGCTGTCCCATTGACATAAACATCACAGACGTAGAAGTTATGTTTCCAATATGCTGGTTAATTCTATTGTTTTGTCAATTTTTAGAAGATAGACGTGGTAGAAAATCCATAAAAAGAAGAAAAGAATGCTGTTTCATAATATATTCCAGAACCAATTTAGCATCTCTAATCTGTATTCTAAAATCCGGATAGATCTAAAATTTTTCATATTTGGTCGATAACGTTAATCATTCATCCAATGACTAACATTTCTTCACGTTTTGCTTCTTTTGATACTCTGAACAATTTCATTTCAATAATGAAGTAACAGACATATTTCTTTTTCATGTTATTTAGAATTTGAAAACAACAGAACTTCTTTCACTGAAATCTCTACTTTCCAGGTACTGAAACAGTTTTCTTGGTTTCACAAAGTAGTTTAAAAATACGAACAGATGTATGAATGACCTTACTATCTCATATCAAAATATAGTTCGGGACCTGGTTGAGCACAATTCATTGCAAAATATGGCTTGGTAGGTGTATCAAACTGAACTTTATTATAGTAAAAATAGAGTTCAGTGAATGTGATATCACAGATGTACGAAATTTCACTAGTACCATTCTCTTTTCTAAAACTATAAGAATAACAAAGACAGCGATAGTGATCTTAATGCTCTGAGTAAATTTTCGTAAACCCCGAGAAAGAAGATTTACGTATAGTTCGTTCATACGTAAATTTTCTTTGACAGATCGCTTTCTTTTCAAGTTCTTGTCGCTCTAAGTTTTTTAAAACAAGAAATCTGATTGGCTGATGAAAGTTGGAAACTGATAACTGTCAATTATACACCAAACAAACACATTATTAATTGAAACCCTCAAGGCTCCAAGCACTTGAAAAGAAAGTGTCAATGGTGATAGGACAGATTTTTTGGTCGCGTTCATCACGCGGTAGCGTTACACTGAGCGATCACGTATCATTACGTCATTTGATCACAAACCCTTATCGTCGAGTGTCGGTTAACGGCAACCAGTGGTGAACTCTATACTAACTTCACTGACGGCAACGGGTAACATAATCTACAGGCTACAGACAGTTAAGAGTCAGGGTATATCCGGGGAGTAAAATGTCTGGCTACTAATTTGTTAAATAAAGTACTGAATTTAGTAAGTAGGTAATTCAAAAATTTGTCAAATTACTTCAAATATTGTCTGTTTATAGTTTATCGAAAGTTAAGTTTAATTTCATATGCAATAAATGTTGTTGATTTTTCGAAAGCACTATACAGGATGATTCAGTTAAAACTCCCCAGACCAATGACTGGGAAAAGTGGCATTCAATTGCTATGTTAATTGCCAGTTAAGTGATCTATTAATTACAACTCACTTATCTCTTAAAATAGTGTCTAAATAAGTTGCAGTATGTAGCCGTATACCATTTACTGAAACCACATAATATACCACACATGATGGGAACATTTTATAATAAAGTTAAAAATACGTTACACAGAACTTTTAGTTATCATTGGCTGTGTAATTTGCTATCGACGAAATTATTTGTCTCTTGCATTTAGAACCACCATCACTCTCTATTCGAAAAACCAATTCAACATAAACAATACGGTCCTTTTATGATTTTAATTTAGTGCGAGTACTGCGAGTTGGAAATATTTATCCACTTTCTTTCTATTTTTTCCTTCTCCAACTATCTAGAGGCAACTTGTACATGCAAAACATAGTTTCTATATATTAATGTATGTAAAACAGTAATATTTCATTTAAGCAAGGATAACCGATTATGCAATTTGGCACTGACTGCCATGCATACTAGTATCGCATATGTTAACAGCAAGTAATTAGTATGCACAGATTGCTTTACACTTAAAGACTTACTGGAATTTCCCTAGACTGTCTTTGGCTTCCCTGGACTTCCTCAAGACTTTCTCGGACTTCCTCAAGTTTTCTCAGGCTTTCTCGAGACTCCTCTGTGTACACCAAACTTTCATTGGAGTTTATCCCTCATATATGCTAGCAATATACTTTGTGCAAGAAAACATTTTAGGTTTTCAGTTTATCCCATTGTCTCGCAAAATAGTTAAATTATTGTTTAGTATCATGTACTTAGTCATTATCATCAGTCAGTAATAATGTTTGCCCTAGTCGTACGTAAGAGAGATTTGCCAACTTCGGCTGTGATTGGCAAGGCAAAGGCATCAGCTCCTTTAAAGATAGGAAGCTGTTATTATCTTTCTCCAAAAGGTGGTGTGTAGTTCATCAATTGTTCTACCACTTTACTATAATTTTAATACAACACGACTTTATCACTAATTTATTTAGATGTTTATTTATATCTGGATCATATACATTTTAGCAGTGTCATCCCTTATCGACGCATTTTTCTGTATATAAATCTGCAGATCATCCATTTTTATCTATTCTGCTACATCATTACATATAGCTCAGTCAAAATAGGTAAAAGTAAGAAATCATCTGGAAATTTTTTACAGTAGCGTCTTTTTTTATAAAAAGTTGGAGAAACTTGTATCTTTAACATTTAGCAAAAAGAAACGAAAATCTCCATTGTAGCAACATTTTTATATATGGATATGTGTTTTTCTGCAAAATCTTACAAACAAATGCTTATCTTTCAGATGTAGGTTTTAGGGAAAAGCCGTAAAAGAGGAAGTCGTTTAAAATGGAACTTTCTTCGGGGTCATTTAGAATGAAAAATTTTCACTAGAGTGTAAAGACGCATATCTATATATGCCAACATATTAATAAAATAGTTTATAACTTGGGAGGTCCAGGTTTTAAAGAAAAACTATAAAACAGAAAGTTCTTAGAAATTAAATGTTGTACAAAGTGAGATCAGTTTGAATAAGAAATTTACATTCGACTTTCTGCTAGAGCAGAGAAACATATATCTGTATATGCCAATATATTAATATATATATAATATATTACTTAGAAAGTATAGGTTTTAGAGACAAATTAGGATAAAAAAATTTCACTCAAAGGTGGAAAATCCATAAACACATGTACGTCCGTCCAGGTACAGTAAAATTCTTTAGAACTCGGCAGCTGTTTGTGTTAGGGAAAAGTTAGTTATCAAAATATGACAAATGAATATAAATTTCTTTTTTAGATCTTCTGGTTGGCAGGAAATTTCCTCAAAATTCTTAATTTTGTAAAAACTCAGTGAAAACTTTAAAATTCGAAAAATTTTAAATGGTCAAAAAAGCAAATTTTTCTAGTTTTCCGAATTTTCAAACTTTCCTTGTAAGCACTTCCAAAAACTAAGGCTGGTTTCGGATTCTGCTGAAAATTTTTGACCCATCACATTCTCTTGAAAGTTCTTTCAAAGTTTTAAAATTTAGCTTAAATTGCCGAGATTTCTTTTATGGGAATTTAACATGGAAAATAAAAAATTGGCTATAAAAAAATACTCATCGAAAAACTGTTGTTCACCATTGTGTTGTAACGAGCAAAATAACCTCATTTTTTTTTGCATAAGGGAACTCTTTTGTGGATTTACTCATTAAGGAATATTTTTTGTAACTGTAAAAAAGGAGTTTGTACAAAAAAATTTCAAATATTTTTTAAAATTCTATCAATTCAGCATATGCGATGCGCTTTTAAAGAAAAATCGCTCCCAAATTTTTCATTCCCATAATTAACATTTTGGATATCATTCTACTTTTGACAATTCTTCTCAGTTTAAATTTGTCCAAAATTAACATTTGTTGATTTATAACCTATTTTTTATTATTTGGGTAATTTAAGATTTAAGAACGCATTTTTCCGTTCATACTTTGTGAATTTTTTTATATTCATTCGTCATATTTTGAAGGAAATTTTATTCTAACAAACTTTTTTCACAACTTTTCTCTAAAGCAGACAGCTATAGTATCGTTCAAAGATTCCCTGCAAATAAAAATTGCAATAAAAACTTTACGAGCTCATTATTAATGCCGACGAACCAGTCGGTATGATAGTTCAAATGTGGTTTTAGAGGGCATAATATTAAAATATAATATTTTTAGTCGCAAACTCCTCTATAAAGTCCTTATTTTACTATAAGGAATGTAACTAGTCCGCAACCAACAGCTACTCTGGGCTATGTGCCCCGCCGAGCGCTGAATTACAAGTTACAAGCCTGGCGCATTAAGTGATAATTGTATATTACCAACAAAAGGCTAATGCTTCTATTGCAACACTGACACTGGACCGCTAGATGGCGTCTGCTGATTGTTTTGCATGTCGCTATCCTATGGATACCAAGATGTACCAAATAGTCCAAGGATCCTCGTGTCGGTCATCACATGCCTACCTTGCACCAACGAGAGCCAACAGCTCAAAGCTGCAGTTTGCAAGTAGTGTGGACGACTGGCACGAGAGCTCCTTTAAGTAGGATCAGTCTTTCGGCTGGTGTTTGTTGCAATTGAAGCATTATCGTCCTGTTGGTAATATACAATTATTACACTTAACGCGCCAGGCTTGTAATTTGTAATTCAGCACTCAGCAGGGCACATAGCCTGGAGAGTAGCTGATGGTTGCAGTCTGGTTACATTACATTCCTTATAGTAAAATTAAGATTTTATAGAGGAGTTTGCGACTAAAAGTATTATATTTTAACAGTCGGTATGATGTCATCAAACAAGCCGACGTACATTGGAAATCTATAAAGGTAAGTGCTTCAATTTGCTGGCGGAATAGTACAGAGAGTAACGCTATTTTAATGAGGGCGTAAAGTTTTTGTTGCATTTTTTATTTGCTAGGAACCTTTGAACGATACTATACCAAGTTTAAGGAATTTTATTGTACCTGAACGTAAGTACATGTGTCTAAGGATTTTCCGCCTTTGCAGAAAGTCGGGTGAACATTTTTTACCCTGGCTTGTCTGATTTTAATGAAAATTAAATTTTAAATAACTTTTTCTGTTACGGTTTTCTCTAAAACTTGTACCTTTCAAGTTATAAGTTGTTTTTTTTTTTTTTTTTTTACATTTATTTAACGTCGGCCTATTTCCGCTACTGAGGCCTAACACCGACGCCTGTAGATGAGCTACCCCCAACCAGGAATTTTGCCGAACCTCTTCCCTTAAGAAGAGTAGGGATCTTTTACTTGCCTAACATTTAATAGACAAGGGACCGACGGCTTTACATCCCCTCCGAAGGATGGTATATCTCCTATACAACCCTCGCCTAAGGTTGTATAGCTTCCGCGCATACACTGATATACAAGCCGCTGGAAGATGTGTGAGGCGAGAACGCGGTTTCCGTTGGAATGGTCACCAATCCAAGTATTAACCGCGCCTGTCGTTGCTTTACATCGCATACCGAAGTATGTACATAGTAAAGACGCACCTACGCTCGCCCCGTTATAAGTTGTTTTAGTAATATGTTGACACATATACATATAAGCATTTTTTTTGTATAGTAGAAAGGCTATTATAAAAAATTTCCAGATAATTTTTTACTTGTACGTATTTTGACTGAGTTAATATGGGTTTTGCATAATATAAAATAAACATTTCCATTTCCATTTAGGTAGAAAAGTAATAATCATCCACTGATAAAAAATGATAAAAAGAATTTTTAGTTATATATATATATATATATATATATATCAATCAAAATAAATATCTTTCAGCCGTTTAGCAAGCACTTTATTGATTGTGTTGATAACTCTTATATTGGACAATCGGTAAAGTAAAAGCAAAAGTGTATATTTTTCAGAAACAATTCAGAGGAACTCCTAAAGCAGATGACTTTAAAATTGTAGAGGAAGATTTGCGACCAATTGCAAATGGGGGTAAGTGAACGAAAGCCTAAGTTTTTAAAAATGGTAATATAAATGATATCACCGACTATCGATCAATATCTTTAATCTGTGGTTTTTCAAAATTATTTGAAATGCTTCTGTATGACACTAGGTCTACTCAAACATCAAGCACTTACTCTCAGACTGCCAGAATGGTTTTATGAATAAACAATCTACTTCTACGAACTTATGTTGCTTTCTGCCTATATGTATCGAACATATATTAGGTCTTAGATGGCAAGTGTATGTGATCTTTACAGATTTTATCAAAGCATTTGATAAGATTAATTATTCATTGGTCCTTTCAAAAATGCATGGATTAGAAGCCAACATCAATATGTACAGTACAATGGTTTCAAATCTCCTGAGTTCATCTCCACGTCAGGGGTACATCAGGGGTCAAATCTAGGACCTCTATTATTTCAATGATATAACCAACGTAATTAATGTTGAAAAACAACTGTTTGCAGATGATTTATCATTGTACTCTACTATTAATGATGAATCAGACTGTGCCAACTTACAGGAGAATATTGTAAAAATTTGTCAGTGGTGCTCAGAAAACGATCTCAATCTGAATGTCGGTAAATGCAAGTCGATGACATTTACCCATAAGCAAAACTTTTTTGAATACAATTATTCCTTAGTTGAGAATATCCTCATGAGAACAAAAACAATGAAAGATCTGGGGGTAATAGGATCCAAAACTATCTTTTTCTGATCATATTGCAAAAATAACCGCTGCTGTCTCCCGTATAATGGGATTTATTATACGTAATTGTAAAGTATTTGAAAATATCAATGCTCTAAAGCTCTTATATTTTACATTAATAAGAAGTAGATTAGAATATGCCTGGTCATCTATATATAAGAAGTATATTGACAGTTCAGAGCAACTGCAGAGAAAATTCCTTAAATTCCTTTACTTAAAAAGCGAAAATTTATATCCACCAATTGGCTATCCACATTCTGAAGTATTAAAAAAAATTTATTTCCTATGCTTGGAGAATAGAAGATTTCTATTAAGCTGCTGTTTTATTCACAAACTACTTAATTATCATAAATTGCAGTTATCTATTAAATAATTTAAATATTCATGTTCCTACACTAAATAGTCGCAATAGTTTTCCTATACACCTCAAATTAATACGAATCTGATGGTAGCACCCCCCCCCCCCCCCCCCTATACTACAGATTATGTAAATGTTACAATAAAATCCATGAGTTGTGTGATTTAATTTATTATTATTATTATTTATTTAGTGTATTTACTTATAAAGTAATATAGTTCGTTCTAGTTTTACTCTGTAATTGGGTTTTGAATTTGTTGAGTAATAATAAATAAATAAAATAAACCTTTAGTAATGGCATTATAACTCATATACAAGAATTATTATTCACTACAATGTTTTCCAATGATAAACCATGGAAATCTGCATATACCTGATGGATGACGAAATAATATTCCGGATAAATGATGAGATATTTTTTAATTATTTAGTTTTTTAGTATTAAATGGAAATAAAAGTAGATATATTGCTTATTGTGATATTTAAAATAAAATTTTCTATCTAATTGAAGATAGTCCATACGTATTCTTAAAGCAAAAAAGATTTTATGAGAAACGACAGTAAAATATTAGTAATAAATTCTTTATTTTGATTTGTAAACAAATTTGTGTAAATCTGCAATTCCCACATCAGATTCATTGCAATTCTATTTTGTTTTTGTATTTTGAAGAATTCCTTGCCGAGGCTGTCTATTTTGGCTTGGACCCAGCAGTGAGAGCCTACGCATCACATCATAAGTTAGGAGATACATTTCCAGGCTTTCAAGTGGCAAAGTAAGTGGTTCAAACTATTAACATTCATCCCTATCTTTGTTATTTCAGAATAACCGATAGTAAAAATCCAAGGTATCCAATTGGACAACATGTTTTGGGCTCTTTTGGTTGGAGAACTCACACCATTTCAGATGGAAATACAATATATATCAATCCAATGTTATTACCTAACTATGACGGTTTACCTCCATCTCTAGCCCTTGGCATCTTAGGGATACCGGGGTAATTATTTTCTGCTATATTAATTTGCTTTTTTTATTATATTTTTATACATCAACTCTATAATTGTACTCCCAACGTCGCCCTGCTTGCATTTTCCAGGAGGAATTATTCGTGCCATCTTATACTGGTATTAAGGGAATATCCAGATGTTAAATTTAGTCAAAATTGCTAGTCATTTTAGAAGAAAAAATTGTTTAATTCTTCAAATATTCAATATTTAAAAACCATTCTTTTGGACTCGCTTGAATACGTGTAAATTCGAAATATGGAAGAGTAGAAATGTCTTGTTTGTTGGATGTGCTTACATCTTTCTTTCATCTAGTTTGTTGAAACAGAACAAGAAGCAACAACAGTGGCGGCCGGTGCGGGAGGGCTCTGGTTCGCCAAATTTAAAACATGAGATATGGACCACCAGCAGGTATCCTAAGTACTGGCAAAACTCAATAATGATCCCCATTTACAAAGACGACAAAGACCCTTTTTCATGTGGAAGTTATCGACCCATCTCTCTTACGAGCTGTGTAAGTAAAACCATGGAATACATGGTTAACTACAGGCTAGTATGGATTTTAGAGTCGCAGGGATTATTAAGTCTTAACCAAGCTGGTTTTTGTCAATACCACTCGACTACTGACCAACTAGTTTACCTAGACCATCATATACAGACAGCCTTCCATGAACGTAAGCATGCCCTAGCTATATTCTTCGACCTAGAGAAAGCGAACGACACTACTTGGCGTTATGGAGTTCTGCTTCAACTACAAAAATGGGGCATCCGAGGACGCCTGCCTCTCTTCATACAAAGTTTCCTAAACTACAGAGAGTTTCAAGTACGCGTTCGATCATCGCTTTCCCTATCTCGAGTCCTAGAGAACGGTATTCCGCAAGGGTCCGTCCTATCTGTGACACTATTCAGAATTGCAGTAAATGCACTTAGTGCATCAATTCCTCCAGAAGTCCACCAAACATTATATGTAGATGACCTATGTATAATGATCTCCGGGTACAATCTGCAAACAATGAGAGAGACAATGCAACGAGCACTGGACTCTCTCTCAAAAACAGCATTGAAAATGGGTTTCAGATTCTCTACCATGAAGACAAAGTGCATACATTTCTGTAGGCTTCGCCGTCCTCACAAAGCGCCCTATCCTTAAGCTTGATGGAGCGGAGCTACAATATGAACCAACATCGAGATTTCTTGGCCTCCATTTGGACTCTGCCTTACCGCTTAATATCTTGCGTCTTCTGGCTGGCCATAAATTGGGAGCAGACACGACAGTTCTACTTCATCTATATAAATCACTACTATGCTCAAGATTAGAATATGGCGTTGAAATATTTTCTGCTGCTCGTATTTCTCACCTTCATAAAATTGACCGCATATACCACCAGGGCATCCGTATGGTCCTGGGAGCATACAGGACAAGCCCGGTGTTAAGTATGTTCAATCTAGGTGGCGAGCTTCCTCCAAATGAAAGACGGACCCTGCGGTGCCTTAACTACGGATTCCATCTTTCAGCAACTCCTTCAAACCGGCTATGCAAAATGTTCTCCCTAATTCGACCCTCTGCCAATTCCAGGTCACTTCCTGACCGCTTCTTGAAATACGTCCAAGATTTGGAGATATCTATACCTCCTATCTTGCCACGCCTTATCTCTTCCAGTCCTCCGTGGGCATACAGGGTCGACATAAATCTGGACCTATCGGAAACAACAAAGGAAGACACGCCTCCTTAAGCGTATAAGACAGGACTTCAAATAATTTTAAATCAAGTGGAAAATGCACTAGTGTATTATACTGATGGATCTTGTACCGCCGAGGGCGTGGGTTGCGCTGTATATGTTGACGACAGCCTGGAGCTGTGGCCGCTGCCACCCCAGGCGTCTGTATATCCAGTGGAGCTAACTGCCATCCGCAAAGCTATACAGTTGCACATAAGAACTAACAGCCACCGAAATTATATGTACAGACTCACTCAGTGCGGTATATGCTATACAAAACACCTTTTCAGCAGATCCTGGCATAATTGAAATACATGAAAGACTGCTTACTCTATATCAAAGAGGAAATCGATGTATCATCCTATGGATCCCAGGACACATAAATATACCTGGAAACGAGGCAGCCGATTATGGGGCCAAATGTGCAACTGCATTAGATCCACTTATGGATCCAGTTGGGGTCCGGTGGAATGATGTCCGCAACGCCGTACGTTCGGTAGTTCGGGGATACTGGCGCGGAAAATGGATAAACAGCAACGCGAAGCTGTGTGAGAGAAAGTTAGACGTGGAGCCGTGGATCTCTAATCAGCTATCGCGCAGAGAGGAGGTGATGGTCCCTCAACTCCGTATTGGACACACATGTCTGACTCACAGCTATTTGCTTTTGAGCCAGCCAGCACCGTTGTGTCCGCTTTGCGGAATGCGGGTGACGATAGCTCACCTTTTGGGTGAATGCCGGGATGTGGCAGAGTTGTTCATGGAAGCGGGTCTCCCACAGAACTTGGTATCTGTTTTGGGGGAAAATTCGGAGCACCTACGTCCCCTGCTCGATACATTAAAGCGTATTGGGATTTCTGAGCAACTGTAACGTTTACAGATGGTGATGAGTACATATTACATTTGTGTCAATTTGGTGTACGAGCATGTGTTAATTTATTGTATTGACTGATTGTACCGCAAATAGTGAGTTGACGTGAGAGTGCCCACGCAGGATGTCTCACCTTAAAAAAAAAAAAATAACAATAACAATAGACAATAACCTATCTCCCGATAACCTGCTTTATCACTATTTTTTTAAAATAATAAAAAACAAACGGCAGACTCTCCTCACTTGCGACAAAGCAAATAAATATTCAAATATAAATAAATTAAAACTAAATGTACAAAAAACCAAGGCTATGATCTTAAATACATCATATAAACTAAGCTTAAGTAACTCAGACAGACTCCAACTAAAAATAAATAATGAGGAAATTTGATGGGTAAAAGAAATTAAATACTTGGGGGTTATTACTGATAATACTTTAAAATTACTTTGATGATTTCACAATAAGAAATAATTTTATACACCAGCATCATACAAGAACAAGAAATAATTTCCAGAAATAGAACTAGGTATACGAAATCAATGAAATTATTATTTTTTAGAGGTTTGAATGAATTTAATAAATTACCCGTTGATATTACAAATAGTACTAGAGTGAACATGTTTAAGAAAAAAATTGTTACATATTTAAAAATAGAAATGTAAATTGATATTTAAATGTTATTTAACAAAATTTATTTTCAATGCGTATTACTGTAATATCTAACATTGACTGGATTTGTATTCCTTATAACCTATAATTAACCATTTTAATTGTTCTCTGTATGTATATGTGTATAACCACTTAATACGTAGTGTTTATATATTAGGGTTTCTTTCCACTTAATAAACCTTATTATTATTATTAATTTTAGAAACACAGCTTACTTTGGCTTCCTTGAATTATGTACTCCCCGGATTGATGAGACCGTAGTAGTGACGGCAGCAGCCGGAGCGACGGGAAATCATGTGGGTCAAATTGCCAAAATAAGGGCTGTAAAGTGATCGGAATAGCAGGTTCAGATGAAAAGGGAAAATGGCTGGTTGATGAATTAGGATTTGATCATTTTATTAACTAGAAAACTGTTGATGTAGATAAAGCCCTAACAGAAGTAGCTCCTCAGCGCGTGGATTGCTATTTTGACAATGTAAGTAATTATATTTTTTTACCTTTTATTGTAATGGACAGTGGCAGTTTCTTCTTTGGATCAAATAAGAGTAGAATTGATGTGAATGTTTTCTACTACAATATCAGAGTTCTTTAATTTTTCTACTACGTGCTAGATGGCGGTTCGTCAATCGGTCTAGAGATGGCGCCACTCCACCTACCGGCCGTCAACAAAATAATAGGTTTCCCTTCACTTTAACCAGGGACTTAATCACATTTCTCCCCATTAGAGGGCAGTATATAACACTATACTTGGAAAATAAAGAATTTAATAGTCCTCCGAGCATAGTCAACGCATTTGCAGATTTCTTTCATAGCATATATGAAAAGCCTGGGGATCATTTTCAAATTAAGTATCTCGACGCTGTTAATCAACTGAATGCTCTCGTGTCAATTAGATCCTTTACTGAAATGGAAGTTATATCCTCTCTCAAAAAACTAAATCCGAAGTTAACTTGTGGGGACAATTGTGTGCCAAGCTTTTTAATCAAAGATTGTGCCTATGCATTGTCTGCGCCCATAACTTTAATTTTTAATTTCTCATTAAAATCCCATTATTTCCCAGACAGATGGAAAGTATCAAAAATTTGTCCAGTGTTCGAAGCAGGTTCTGTAATTGAAATATATCTAATTATAGGTCCATCATGCTCCTATCTAATGTAGCGAAGGCCTTTGAGATGTGTATTTATAATGGTGTATTGACGAAAGGACTAGTATCAAATCAGCAACATGGTTTTATAAGCAATAGATACACTGTTACCAGTTTAACGTGTTTCACCCAGTATGCTAGAGTGAGTAATGCTATCGACAACCTACTCCAGGTAGATACTATATATACTGACTTCTTGAAGGGCTTCGATAAGTTAGACCATGAAATCTTTCTGAATAAACTGGATCAGTTTGGTTTTAATAATAATAATTATACTTTTTAAATCTTACATATGCAATAGGATGCAATACGTTGAATATAAAGTTCATAAATCTTATCAGTATGTAGCCACCAGTGGAGCACCCCAAGGTAGTAAGTTGGCTCCGTTACTTTTCTCCTTGTATATTAATGATATAGCTAATTGTATTACTAGTGAAAAGTTACTGTTTGCTGATGATCTTAAAACTTTCAGAACTATACAAACTATTGTATAATCTGCAGAACGATTTAAATAATTTGCAAAACTGGTACACTGACAAAACTGATCCCAACGATGTAAATAACTATCATGCTATATCTATAATTTGTAACTTCGCCAAATTATTGGAGATCATATTATACAGGGCTATATATAGTAGTATACGAAATATCTTATCTCCCTGGCGGCATGGTTTCATGGGGAAAAGGTCCACTATAAGCAACTTGGTTAGTTTTACTGAATATACCGTTAAAATATTGGACACTAGAGGTCAAGTTGATGTTATTTACACTGACATTCAGAAAGCGTTTGACCAAATTGATCACTATATCTTGTTAGAAAAACTGGATAGAATCGGTTTTAGCTTAAATCTTTTAATGTTATGAGACTGTTTTAAATCAAATATGTTTATATCAACATCTGGAGTTCCACAAGGGTCCAACCTTGGCCCATTACTATTTCTTATATTTATCAATGATTTACTTAAGTTGTTAGATTGTAATAGACTAATGTTTACTGACGATTTGAAAATTTATTCCTTGATTTGTACTGTAGATGATTACCGACATAGATAAAATTAATCAATGGTGTAACTCAAATAAACTTATTTTAAACATCTCAAAATGTAAAATAGTAACTTTCACTCATAAAAGTGTATGTATTTGTTATAAAACTACACAATTAATAACGATTCGCTTATAAGATGCACAGAGGTTAAGGATCTGGGCATATACTTTGATTTATGACTGTCATTCTGTACACATATTGATCAGATATGTAAGTCTGCGTCGAGAATGCTGGGATTTATCATACGTAACTCTCAGTCTTTTATTACCATAGACTGCCTAAAAACACTATACTTCACTTATGTTAGATCTAAGTTGGAATATTGGCTATTTGTGAAGTGAGGTACCGTCATCGGTTTAAGCGCTGAGACCTCGATCGGCGAAGTTAAGCAGCGTTGGTCGAGTCCGTCACTTGGATGGGTGAACGGCATCTCATTTCACTGTCCTGGTTGAGTGGAAGAGTAGCTGTAGCTAAACTCCGCCAGGACGTAAATATAAATAAGGCATTTAAAAAAAAAAAAAAAAAAAAATGGCTCACTAATCTGGAATCTAATTAATGAGTGTTACATAAATAGAGTTGAATCTATTCAACTTAAATTTGTCAAGTTTCTGGCCTACAGAGTGGATCCGCCTCAAGGTGCAGACCATATTTCTCTGTTGGATAGATTTGACCTATATTATCTCCTAGTACTAGGAGGGTTAATACATCTCTAACTTATATAACTTAATTCATTATCATATTGACTGCCCCAACTTGTTAAGTGAAATTAAATTTAATATACCAAGAATATCTATAAGGCATCCGACTACATTTCAACTAAATCTAAGTTTAACAAATATGATGTTAAAGTCTCCAATTAATACTGTGTGCACAAATTATAATAATTTAAGCAATAACTGTGCTATAAACTTTTCAAGTCTCAAATCTATATTATATTGTGATAATATTAATAGGTGACGATATCCTGTTTTAAATATCCTTATTAACTTGTAATATTGATTTATTCTCTATCGATTTATTCTCTCCTCTCTTTTATCTTTTGTCTTATGTTATATACACTATTTGTTTTACCCTGTAATTGGTTTTACTATTGGGTAATAAATAATAAATAAATAAAAATAAATAAATAAACTCTATTTAAAAATTACTAAATGTAAGTTTATGACTTTTACTACTAAGGAGACTTATGTTCAATATAATTATTTACTTGATGATACACCTCTGGATAGATGCTTCTTGGTTAGGGATCTTGGCATTCAGTTTGGCCCAAGATTAAATTTCTCACATCATGTTAATATGATGACAGTGGCATATTTCGGAACTGCAAAAACTTCGAGATACTTATTTTACATTATATAACTCATATATTCGCTTATCACTAATCTGATATCCAATATATCATAAATATATGGAAGCTCCTCAGAGAATCCTTACGAAACATCTGGCAAGATCGCATGATGGTATCTAGGAATAAAGAGTGCCATATTATTTAATAAATTTTCATTTCTATCTCTTGAAAATCGCAAGTTCTATTACTCTTGCATATTTATTTACAAGCTAGTTCACAATAGCATTGATTGCCCAGACCTTTTATCTCGATTAAACTTCCGAGTTCCATGTTTGCATGGCAGAAATGAACATTGCTTTTACCTACCTATTCCAAGATCTAACATGCTTATCAAATCACCAATTTACGCTTTGTGTCAAAAATTCAATAATCTATGTAATTACATTGATCTATATGATGATTCATTGATAACTTGTAAAAATAAGATTAAAAAGGTTCTCTTCGACACATAAGCTTTTTAAATAGTTGCCTTGTTTTATCTTGTTACGTGTTTACAGTTTTCAGTAAACACTTTGTGGATTCAAATAACTTGCAACAAGAATTTTCACTAACCACTATTTTATTAATCATTAAAATTACACTAGTAAATACTTAAAAATCACACAACTAATAATAACTTAATCTAATATGAATTCACTACTTTTAAAACACTATGTACTTTTCTTCTTAAACTTGTCAACTTTTGTCTAACCTAAAAACTCTCTGTCTGTTTACTTCACTGAACTGAACTCTTCTAACCTACAAACTGTCTCTGTAACCAGAACTGTACTGGATACTAAACTGAACTGTTCCTTATACTTCACTAAACTGTACTGTTCCCCCATCTGCTGGATTCACCTCTTTATATACACCCATAGAAATGTACCAGAACAGTATTCCATAATTTTCTGGAACCCTACAGAGTTTTCTACTATGTGATAGATGTTCGTCAATCCAGACCTTTCAGTGTGAGGTTGGATGAGCACAAGAACTACATTAGAAAGAATGAAATTCAGAAATCAAAGATTTGTGAACATGCTTGGGAAAACGGACATAGAATAAACTGGGACTCGGCAAAAATTTTAACAAAAGAAACAGATACCAAAAAAAGAAAAATTAAAGAATCAGCAATAATCTTATTAAATGAAGATAAGTGCGTATCGAATTGTTCTGTAGATATTTGTACAACCTGGCTACCAATGTTAAAAGAAGAACTTAACAAACTCAACATTATCTAAAAAAATATCATCAGTTCTATGTTCTGTGTAAGTAGTAAGTATCTATGGAAATAACATAAACAGAATCTTAAAGCTGTGTATTTGACATACACAGCAAAATAAGAGTTCTTCAAAAAATAGCTTTGAAAACGGAAAGAGATTACTTTCCGAAACGTCAGCAAAATACATTATTTTTGTGTTTATTCCGATTTATATTATTTGCAAAACATAACCTCTGACTTTTCCTTTGGCGTAAACGTCACGGGCGCAGAGGCTCTTTTTTCCAATAATTCTATTATTTTGTAGATTCGGTGATTTGTTTTGAAGAGGATAATAGTACATGTGGTAGAAAACCCAAATAATAGGAAAGAATATGGCTCATAGATGGCGTCACCCCACCTACTGGCCATGAACACAATACAGGTTTCCCTTCACTTTGGCCAGGGACTTAATCACATATCTCTCCCCGTTAGAGGGCAGCACATAACAATCTTATACTTTGTACTTGTGTGTATTTGTTTATATTTATATTTATAGGTGTTTATTCACTACTATATCTTTGTTTATATGTTGTTAATTTGTCTTGTAATTGGGTTATTCCTATTTAGACAATAAATCAAAATAAATTTATAAATAAATTTTAGGTTGGAGGTGAAATAAGCAGTATTATTATGCGCCACATGAATGATTTTGGTTGAATAGCTGTATGTGGAGCAATATCAGCATACAATGAAGAAACACCACAAGAGATCAAAGGTACAGAAAATGTCTCTATATACCGATTATTGGCTGCCTAAGCTTTGTATAGTTTATCTAGTTTGATAGGTAAACGTCCAGAAATTATTAGAGAGTGAAACTTTTGTTTGTAAGTTGTAGAAATTTCATATACCACCATTTACGATATGAATAACGAATATAAAGTTGTGAAATGCGAATATCCATTTCGTATTCTTCAAATTTCAATTGTAATTATTTTTAGGTAGTGTACTTCAGTTCCTGATTCTCAGTACTCAACTGAAGATGGAAGGATTTTCGATGATGAGATGGATAGATAGATGGAACGAGGGTGTCCAGCAAAATTTAAAATGGATTAAGGAGGGCAAATTAAAATATAGGGAAACAGTTACCGAGGGATTTGAGAATTTAGTTACTGCATTCACGTATTTGTTCAGCGGCGAAAACATCGGGAAAAATATTGTTAAATTGTAATTTTTCATAAATAATAATAATAATGCTTTAGTAACAGATTTGCTATACTATAATATAAAACAAAAGTGTGTTGTGCTAGGTATATTCCCAATGCGTACATACAAACATCACATATAAAAGTAAGTTCAAAAATAAACATTTTAACAAAAAAAAATTACTTTTATATTCGATCAATAAATTATACACCATGGTTAAAATACATAGTGTTATTAATAATTAATACTCGAGTTTTACATATTCACTTATTTCCTTTTTATATGTTTTTATACTTTCTGTGAATTTTAAACTCATAGGCAACAATTATAAAGCACTAACTCTTCATAAAATAAGGAATTTTCTGTTCTAGCCTTTTTTGCTGACCACATATACAGGATGCGCCAAAGTTCTGAATTTGGTTGATTGCGGCTGTATTTGAAATGGTGTAAAGATATTGTCTATAGATTATTTTCTTGGTTTTCAATTCTGAATAACCAGAAAATATGTACAATTATACAGGGTATTCCGTTTTGGCTGGCCGGGCATCAACTTCGTTATTTTAAATGGAACACCCTATATTTTTTTCATTTATCGAATTACCCATCTAATTATATTCATAACTCAATTAAGGTGGCAGGTACTTAAAATGAACCGCTTACGAAATAAAAGAGATTTTTTGACAAAAAGTGAGGTTTCCAGTTTGAGTATCTCTGATTTCATAGATGAGAGTTTTCAAAATTCTGCTTATACTGTTATGTTGGGCATATTAAGGGCTAGTAGAAACGTTATTAACATTAATCTTATACAGAGTGCTGAAAAAATTGAGTTTATTTTTTCGCTAATAAAAAAGGCCGTAATTCAATTTTTTCAAATGGGACGTATTATTTTCAGTTCTATCATCTAACGAAGTGTTAAATTATCTTTCCATTGATATATCATAGTAGGTATTTATCTTTAGGGGTTGCATAGATATTAAGGTTAATTGTCTGGATCAGACTAATTGTGTAGTAGTACAAGCAGTTTTCCATAATGAATTATTAGTCTTCTGAAATGTTGAACTGAATTATTATTTTTTTACTTAGACTTGTTGGACAAAGAATTGAAATTAATACCAGCACGTATGTAATAAAGAATTTACTCATAATAAAAAAACAATTATTTTAACAAATGTTCAAAATGTTCACCATTTCGATCGAGACACATCTGAATCCTCTTCCTAAACGAATGACGCATTTCTTGCAGCATCTGCGGAGTAATGGATGCAAAGGCACGTCTGATCCTACTTTTCATATCATCAACAGTGGTAGGAGTGTCGCGATAAACTATATTCTTTACATAGCCCCATAAAAAACCATACCTGTCAGGTCTGGCGACCTTGCAGGCCATGCTATTGCTGCACCACACCCTATCCACGTATCATTGAAGTTACGATCTAACCATTCTCTGACATTTGCTGCAAAATGAGGCGGAGCTCGATCTTGTTGAAATTACATTTTTTGCCGTATATCAAGAGGAACGTTTTCTAGGAGAACCGGCAATTCATTTTCCAAAAAATTGCGATATATTCTTCCATTTAAAGGTCCATTAAGGAAATGAGGTCCAATAACAATCGGCCCTACTACAGCACCCCATACATTTAATGACCACCTCTGCTGGGAAACTGTTCTTAATAAATGAGGATTCACATCTGAATAATAATGAAAATTGTGTCTATTGACACAACCATTTTTGTGAAATGTAGCCTCATCAGAAAACATCAAACACCTTACGAAATCGGGATAATTATCGAGCATGAAATTAGACCATTCACAAAAATTCACCCTGTTTAAATAATCATCCTCAAGTAATTCTTGATGTAATTGAATTTTGTAAGCATGGAATTTATTTTTCTTACGATCCGCCTTACTATTGTCCCGCTTATGTCTAAATTATCGCTCAATTCTCTAGTACTGGTGGTAGGATGTTCAACAAAGGATATCATAACCCAATATTCATTTTCCTCAGCCATTTTTCTTGCTGGAACTTCAAGAGGTTTGTACTGCACTTCACCAATTTCGATAAATCTGTCTCTAAGACTACTAAATGCAGGTTCTAAAGGATGTCTCTTTCCTACATACTAGCCCAATAAAACGGGAAAATTTGGATGAAATAATTCAGACCGGCTGAAATTTTGGGCACAGTCTTATTTTGTGGTACTTTTTAACATATCAAAAGTCCTCACCCGTAGACGCCGGCGGTGGGGTGGGGGGGAGAAAATAATTTAAAAAAATCGTTTTTTCGCAAAACATTCAGAAAGTATCAATTTTACTGTAAAATGTGTACACATGAAAATTATAGGTAATAAAAATCCGCAGAATTTCGTTTTTTTTTAACTTCGTACGACCTATTGGAGTCGAGATAAATTCTTCGAAATTTTGAAAGTTTTGCGACGAAGCGAAAACACGCGCATTCTTCGCTGAAATCTCTAAAATTTGTCGTTCGGATCGCAAAATGTTCAAATGAAGGTTGTAGAGAATTCGACTATGAACAATTTCCTTTTATTCATTTCCATTCCATCAAGATTGGCAGATATATGAATTTTTAAACATCTTTATAGCACTCTATCAGAACACTTGGTTCATGATAAAATCAATAAAAACTCGAAAACGATAGATCGTACATATATAGTGTATCCAATGAAAGTTAAAGAAAATTAAATTAAAAGATTAAAAGTAGAAGTTTTATTTAAAATAATATTGTCTTAGAAATGTAGGTCTCGTGGGGGCATGGATTAAAAATATATAATACCAAATATATTTGTATCAAATAAAAAGACCAAGTATTCTATATTCTAATACAAAATATAACAAAATAACAAACATGTTCTTCAATTTGCCCATGTCGTGCCTGTAACTACAGCACTTGAATCATCACGTTGGTACCAGTCGCAGTTTTGGAAACTTAGGATTGCTTTCAAAATTTGCGGTCTAGCTTTTAGAAACTGGAACATTTCGCTGCAACTCTCATTGATGTTCGTGTGAACTTGCATCATAGCTTTTAATGTGAATATCTCCATTTATGGTTTTTCTGAATTCCAATAGTTATTAATATTGGAGAAGTCACTTAATCCACGCACTTGTCTCATGAAAACAAAAAATAAACTCCCATAAAATCTCCAAATTTTTTTATTTATTTTGACTTTATCCAGACTCTCGAGTCAGGCCAGCAATCTTCAGTGCGATAGTGCAAATATTTTCCGAATTCCAGTCAGCAATTTTATCTTCTGCAACGTTGGCTTGCATTAGACCAACTTCACTGAACAGTTCATCTTCATTCAATATCAGACCTATGTAGACCTTAGAAGCCTCACATGAACAAAAAAACTTGATTTCATGAAACTTATCTTCTCAAATTCACACGTTCAAAAACATTCAGTTCATTTAAGTTCGAACTCCAGTTTTGCAAAAAGTATATAAAAATTTAAATTTTGAATTTTTTGTATCTCAAGAAAAAGAAGTACATTTAGGTGTACTAAATGAACCTTTTAATGACAGTAGGACACTATCCGAAAAGAAAGTACTGTCTAACTAAAGTAAGTACATTTGGTCACCCTAATTATAACTAAAACCCTGAAGAAATATGTGTCAAATAACCGAAATGTCGGCAAAATAGCGTGTTTCTTTTTTATTGTCCAGTCTCCGACAGGATTAATACAGCACTAGTGGACATATTTTATTGTGATCTGTTGAAAGTAAATGTAAGGTAGAGATCTTAATATTTGGTATTCGGTAGATTTACCCCTATGCCCCCCTCCCCTTAGGATGGCCACTGCACATTTTCAATAATCTTATCCCTTATTATCACAACTTTGTACATACCTATATCTGCAGTTTCAGTTTTATCTGTTCTCTGTTACATCACTTCATGCGGGTTTTGCATTTAATGAAAAATATAAATTTGCATAGATAAATAACTGTTAATCATTCACTGATAAGAAAGTGATAACAAAAGTTATTATATACCAATTAAGCAGAAATCTTCTAGTCATTTAGAAAATATTTTATTAATTGGCTTGTTGACAACTTTTTATTGGGCAATGGGTAAAATTAAGGCAAAAGTTTTTATTTTTCAGAAACGTTTTGAAGGGCTTCCTAAAAAAGATGACTTTAAGCTTGTAGAAGTTGATCTGCCACCTATCAAAAATGGAGGTAAGAAATCGCAATAATTAGAATTATAAGGCACGTTAAACAATTTCTTTTTATATATGGCTAAAAAGTTTGATTGGTTCAATTATCACAACTATTATTATTCACTGTACTAGTTAAGAATTCCAATAGTAAACTGTGAAATCCCTATTTCACAACACCTGGTGGCTGATTTGAAAATCATGGTGCCACTTGTGTGCAGGGATAAGAAAACCAGGTCAAATTTACCTGACTTGCCGGAAATTATCAACCAAATTATTTATTTCTTTTTTGTCTAAAGCATGAGGAGTACCACATTTTCTGATTATGAATACATTTAATCTTGAGTGTCATATTGAAGCTATTAAATCATATTTTAATTATTCTACAACTCTCAACTTCCTCTTGAAGTTGAACAAACAAAGGATGAAAAACCATAAGAGTACAGCTAATAAAAATCTGTGTAACAATAATAGGCATAAAAGTAAAGTCTATTTAATATCACCAGAATGTTTCAATGAATCTTTTGTACATGTAGCACAAACTTGTTAGAGATAAAATAATGTTAATAATTTTAGAAAACCCCTGATTTTAAAATGATAAATCTTTGAAACAACAGATGAGATATGACTCATATAAAACGGAACAACTATGTAATTTATCTCTTCAAGTCTCGTTAATATTTTTAAAGATACATCGAAAATTTGTATAACTAACTTCTAAAATGTCATATGAAATAAGATTCGGTTTTTGTTTGATATTAAAAACTTTCAACTATTTTTGGTAATCATATAGAAAAGTGCATTTTTCTGTTTACTTTTATATAAACTGAAACACCCCAACCCCCCTCAATTAATTACTAACAAGAATCCTTAATCGTGAAGCATCAAGAATACATTTAATCCCACCCAGTAATTATTTATCTCAATTTTATGTTAAGATAAACAAATTGGCCATTTACGTGAACTAGAGTTAGGACCCAAATTACATTGTGTTTGTAGTAACCCTTCATTTTTACCCAAGGTTTTTATGTAAAGTTTAGTATTATGGTTTACTATCCGATACTATTTACCTAAGAAAATAAATCACTCTTTATCGTAAATACCTTGTAAGTTTTAACACACTGTTTATGAATTCAGATACATATACTATTTTATTATTCAAGATTGCACTGTAGATTTAGGGTTGAAGTTTAGCTTCTATTTTAGTTGATTGAAATGAAATCATTTATTTAGTTCACTACTGGTATTACTAAAAAGGTAAAGTTGAAAGAAAAGACAGAAATCGTTTTTATACATATATTCGGATTGTGGTGACAAATCGTCAACAATAAAAATCGAACAGTTGGGCAAATTCGCCTATGAAAAAAGAAATATTCATTGAGACTGATCGTCTATCTAAAAGAAAATCTAATCCTGTTGTGAAAAGCGTCAAACTTGGAGGGAATAAAATAGTACTCTCAAGGTACGTTCAATGCTCCTCGAAGTATGCTCATAAAAACCAATTTATGGTTTCATGGCGGGTACCAAATTTATGATGACAGCTATAACGACTTGGGGTATAAAATAAAGCAAGTATTAAACGAAATTGTTTTATTTCATTTGATTACAGTTTTTCGTTCTGAAGTTTTTTTGAATATATAATATAATGTGTAATAATAAATTTTCTAAGTCCGGAATCAGCAAGCAGTGAGGGACTCAGCATATAGTGAAAGAACGCTACAGCAGCCACTACAATCACATAACTAACTTAGGGAAATGCATTTTATCGTAGAGCACAAAAGCAATACCAACTAGGAGTATTGTTTCTCGAGTTCGTAGGTAAAGTGATTGTAACGGCCATCACAACAAATCTGGTGTCATGCCATAATCCATATAATTGGAATAAAATAACCCATAGTTGTAAAGTCTTAACTCCAGAAGAAATAAACAATCTCCATACAAAAACCCCCCGGGACGTGCCTTACCAGTATTTAAATGGCATTGACTGCAAATAAATAGAGTAAGACACCGTCGCACAAAGGCCCTTGTTGAACGGGATGGCCATAAACTTTTAGAATATTGCTAAATATTTGGGGTCATTGTCCTGTTAACCAAATAATATAATTCATAAGACATTTCATACCAACCGTAGATAAAATTCAACCCCCCCGCTGAGAAAGCGAAACAATATTGTCTGTTAACTGTAGCAAAACAAATGAGACTGTGATCTGAACTAAACTGACTCTAACTCGAAAAGAGAAACAATTTGTCGGTTTACCAAATAAAGCAAAATGCAAATAAATTATGATGCAACTTAAATTAACCTTGAAACAAAAGAACGTTATTCTCAAACCAGTATATAAAACGTAAAATTATGGCCTAAATTACCCTAGCTTTAACTGTTTGTCCCCTAAATAAAGATACCTAATTAACCTAACCTTATAAGTCTTAGAACTTTAGAGATCACCGCGTCCGAACGGCTAGTGGACGTTAGGCTCAGTATGTATAAGTTCACAACTTCTCTCTCGGATTTCTTATATCGTTGCAAGATAAATTTAGAAAGAGTCGTAATAATGATGAAATTTAGTTAACTTATTTGAAAATTGGCAAGGCCGCGGGACGAGCATTTGAGCCTCACCTGGGCAAATTGCAATTTCTCTCTCGGGAGTCACGTCGTCATCTTGAGGAACTTCGTCAGTCTCGCGCCTTGCTAATAAGTAGGTTGCACTTCATGGCTGGGAGTCTGCTGTTATTTCTTCAAAGTACAAGACCTCGACATGGCAATTGTGTCGGTAATAATTAAATCGGATCTAATTCTCTTGTACCCAAATACAAGGCCTCGATACGGAAAGTATTGGTAATAATTAGATCGGATTTAATTCCCTTGTATGTCCTGGGTAGAATCTCTGGTGGCTGGGCTTGGTTTCTCCTGTGTGGTAACTTCCCTGGGCAGGTCAAAGGAAAAGACCTTCTTCCGCGGTTTCCTCATCGCTTTTATATATACGCCTCCCTATGCAAAACCTGGATGACACTAACGTGAGAGTGGCCCATTTGGAGACGCATAGTCGTTTTACTTGAAAATGAAATTCGTTAAATTTTAGTTACGGCTCCAATGACTAATAAGGTTCATTATGGCTCTTAACCCTCTGTGACATCTATTTAGAAATGTAATGAAATGTAATGCACTAGCATAGCCTAAACGTTGCTTTTAGGACTTTTTAAACTTATGTGACTATGTTGTAAGAAAAAAAATTATTATCGATAAATTAGAGTAATTGAATTTTGATAATAAAGTAAGAAAATAATTTGAAAACTGCTGACCCTATATGGGGCACTTCAAAACTGATTTCCGAAAATGAATAATAAGAGAAGTATACCCCTTAAAAAAGGGGTAATAAATTTCAGTTTTTCTGCAATATCTTCCGACCCCCTTAAAATATCAAAATCATATTTTAAACTTAGTCATAGGCCTTCTCGAGTAATTTATATTTAAAGAACAATGCGAATTTGCAACAGTTTATTAATAGATTGTTTTACACACTTTTACAAGCCGCAGCCTTATATAAATTGTTATTTAAAAAAAAAAAAAAAAATTCAGTAAATATTCTAAATCAAAACAATACAATTAATGTGGTTTTCGGCAACTGAGAAAATAAATATCAAATAAAAAAAAATTGAAAAATAATTGGTCTTTGACAGAACCCTCCATTCTTTAGAATACTTTGCAATTTTCTAAGCATGGATCTAAAGTCATATTTATAAATCTCCTTCATCTTTGGAGCATGATGAAGCAATTATTATGTAACAAAAAAAATATTGTGATTGATCAGTAGATTACTTGAATACGTCCGCAATAGCATTTGACATATCATCTTACCACATTGAATCTGTAATCAATAAATAAACTAAGTTTAATGTTCTGGAATTCTGAGAGTTCTAGTTGTCACTCAGTAAGAATTCCGAGGCTATTAAGATATTATCTGTTCTACTAATAACCTGTGGTGGGGCGCTTTATATTAAAATTCTAGGTTAAGAATACATTAGAAAATCCATAATTTCAAACTGAAATTCTTAGATCCATTTCATTGCTTTAAAGTCTCTATTCTATTATTGTTTTTTAAAGAATTCCTTGCGGAGGCGGTCTATTTTAGCCTGGACCCAGGAGTGAGAAGTTACGCATCACAACTGCCGTTAGGGGAGCCATTTTTAGGCTTCCAAGTAGCAAAGTAAGTGGTTCAAACCGTAAGAAGATTTTCAATGCTCATAAGTAATTTTATTTCTTTCAGAATAATCGAGAGTAAAAATCCAAGGTATCCAGTCGGACAGCATGTTTTGGGGTCTTTCGGTTGGAGAACGCACACAGTTTCAGACGGAAATACAATGTATGGAAAAGCAATAGTATTATCTAACTTTGGCGGTTTACCTGTATCTCTAGCCCTTGGCGTTTTGGGGATAACGGGGTAATTATTTTTTGCTATATCAGTTTATGTTTTTTTAAGTTGCATTAAGACTTTAGTTTTATAATTTATTGATGTTAAGTAATTAATCCGACACAACCCGGTCTAACTACCTCTACTCTCTCACAGCCTCTACGTGCATTTTGTAGAAGACATTTATCTCATGCTATTACTATTATAAGGGTTTCTCCAGTGTTGAATTTAATCGAAATTGTTAATAAGTTAACTAATGATCAGAAAGTATATACAAAAATATATACAAAGGCCATTGACCGAAGAACTTCAGCTCATAATTAATAATTAAGTACAATTTAGTATAGTTTAGTAATATATAAAGTAATATATAATTTGAAGTAAAAGATATTAAAATGGGGAAAAAGCACAATCTTCATTGTACAGGTCTCGTAGAAACACCCATATCGTTTTCACAGGGTATTTTACATTTACTTGAATATCTAGCTCTAGTGTTATTAGACCGTGATACCACTGCAAAAAGTTCTTTTTAGCTTTTTCGCTGCCAATGTGCCAGGGGGGGGCGGGAATATGGGTGATAGCTGGGGGCGATCGGGGTGGTCATGTCAATAAATAGAGTTAAAAATTCCAAAAAGTGATCAGAACAATTAAACCTTAGTAAAAGAAAGTGAAACACTAAATCAACTTAGGTACCTAATATGGGAAAGAGATCAACAAAAAAACCCATTTGAGACAGCTATTGCAGAGATAGCATACCAACTGCTTATCTTTTAACGCTCTAGCCCTAAGTAAAGTTTTGACTCAAAAAAAATTAGAGTTGGTTGTGAAAAGGAAGAACTGAGAGCTGTGAAGAATTAATATATGAAGCTTTCGGTATGAGAGAGTGGAGCAAATGGAGGCAGCGAAGTACAAGTGTTGTAAGGACAGACCTGCGCTTGTATCCACTTAAAGGACTTGAATACATATAAATTCACCAACACATAATTACATCACAATGCTTGCCCTATTTCTGAAATATGGAAAAGTGAAATATCCTTACTTAATTTATGTGTATACATCTTTTATTGAATAGTTATTTTTTTAATTTTAGAAACACAGCTTACTTTGGCTTCCTCGAAATATGTACGCCTCGAGTTGGTGAGACGGTGGTAGTGACAGGAGCAGCTGGAGCAACAGGTAACCATGTGGGTCAAATTGCCAAAATTAAGGGCTGCAAGGTAATCGGAATAGCAGGTTCAGATGAAAAGGGGAAATGGTTGATTGATGAATTAGGATTTGATCATTTTATAAACTATAAAACTGCTGATGTAGATAAAGCCCTAACGGAAGTAGCTCCACAAGGTGTAGATTGCTATTTTGACAATGTAAGTAATTATATTTCTTACCTATTATTGCCTCACTTACTTCCTTGCTTGACCATTTTTTTTTTCATTGAGAGTCAACTCTTCATGTGAACTTTAATGCTGAGTGATATGTTATGTATTAATATTATTAATTTTTGTGAACAGGGATTGTTTCATAAATAAATAAATAAATAAATAAAAATAAGATTAACCTGTTAAAATGGACATTTATTTAACAGAAGAGAAAGTAAAAATAATTAAATGGTACTATAGTTAGCATTCAGTGCGTGATATAATAAATTTGTTTAAAATAGACCAGATTTTACAAGCATTAGATTTAACAACACATCCGACGAACTTAAAAAGACAACGCATACAAAATACTTCTTTTCTATACTTGGCATCTAAATTGTATAACCTGTTATCTGCTGAAATTAAGCAATTAAATAATCTCAAGAAATTTAATAAAAACCGTAGATTCTTTATAAATAGTCGCTATGACTCGTTTAAAAAATTTTCTTGGAAGGTGTAAATATAGAAGATTTTTCCTGATTAGATTATAACACTGTACTCTTTCAAGATATTTTTGTAATTACAGCTTCTAGTTGTCAGTCATATTTTAACATAATTATTTTGGATGGGTGACCGTTCCAACGAAGACCGCGTCCTCGCCTCACACATCTTCCAGGGGTTTGTATATCAGCGTATGCGCAGAAGCTATACAACCTTAGTCGAGGGTTGTATAGGGGATATACCATCCTTCAGAGGGGATGTAAAGCCGTCGGTCCCTTGTCTATTAAATGTTAGGCAAGTAAAAGATCCCTACTCTTCTTAAGGGAAGAGGTTGCACAATTCCTGGTTGGGGTAGCTCGTCTACAGGCGTCGGTGTTAGACCTCAGTAGCGGAAATAGGCCGACGTTAAATAAATGTATAAAAAAAACAATTATTTTTTCACTTATCTCTCCTTAAATATGTTGATTTAAAAATCTAGATAATTTATCAAAATTGGAAATCCCAGGCACATTCAAATGTTAGGACATTTAGGTGCCTGTCTTACTTGTTTAAAAATTTGTGATCTAGTTATTTCAATAATTTCATATAATATTGTATCAAATTATGTGTGTTAAACTTATATTTGAATAAATTGAATTGCGAGCGAAAACTGATCCCATTTTGAGACAAATACTTTTGTTTATTTGGCTATTTGCTGACCACCATAATTAATTTCAACAAATTAATATTTTGGGTGGTATTCATAAATTCCTTATTTGACAACCAGTCACCTACAACTTCCGCTCCAAATACATTTACATTACTAACTGCAGCGGATCGCCCAGCTGTCATGCCTATGGCCCACGATCCATTTCATATCAGTCGTGATTCTAACCCATTTTGCACATATACATAAATGTATAGGATTTCGCCTAAATGCCTAATAGCGATTCCCGTACTGTAGGCACACTTCTTTTTGGATTACAAAACATTTTTCGGTGTGGCTCCTTGACATGTATACTGGCTAAAACGAAATCACTCATTTTCAATTATGACTCTTTTAATTATATTGAAAACTAATATCTACAGCATTTCGTCCCTGTTTAAAACAAATTTATAATTATTATAGGTTGGAGGTGAAATAAGCAGTATTGTTTTGCGTCACATGAATGAATTTGGTCGAATATCCGTATGTGGAGCAATATCAGCATATAATGCAGAAACACCCCAAGACGTCAAAGGTAAGGAACATTTCTAAATATTATTAATGGCTGCCTGCACTTGGAGAACAATCGAAATTATTATCAGGTCAATTCTGTATTATATGTATTTTGATCTCCTGGAACATCAAAAGTTATATGCACTTTTAATGTGCTTTAACGAAGTTTCTATTCATTTGCGTAATATATCTAGTAATTGAATATAACAAAAATACTGGCTTATTCACAATGGACTTCTTAAGAAATTAGATCAATATTGAAAGACCAAACACCATTCTTGAAAAAAATTTTAAAATACCAAAAATGGGCAAAAAGTTCAAAATTATATATATTTGAATAAGAGAGAATAATTTCACCAAAGTTGGTGATAATAAGGCTCATGGGTAAATCAAATGCATCCAACCCAGATGCAGTAAGTTAATTGTAACAGACACAAAGGGTAGACGAAATATAATTTTTAATTCTTTACCAAGTATCAGGGAGGCAATGGCATTAACTTCTCTTTCTTTAAGTAGTAGTAAGTTTTTTGACATACTTTAATGATAAAGTTATGAATTATTTTTGTTTCAAGAAAGTACATTTTTTCAATTCTTGCCGGCCTTCGTTTCATTTTCATCTAAGTAAATTGCAGTAGAAATCCTTCGCATACGTTACATGCAACTGAAAAAATTAGCAATAAAATTTCTCCTGTGAAGTTATTAATTTACATCACTCCGACTATATTATGGGTACAATTTGTCTATAGTCGAGGCAAGAATTCAAGCGATGCACGGCACAGATCGATTCTATAAATTAGACAATACTGCTAAGAATCATGAAGCCCCATTAAACTGTACCTATTTCTGAAAAAAGCTTAATAACTGGGTGTCAAGAATTACTCTTATTAACGTAATTAATGATTAAAAATTATGTTATTATTAAAATTTCTTTAACGAGATCACTCGTGACGTGCATCGCTTGAAATCTTACCTCGACTTTAGTTTCATTTATTTGATAGCCAGGAGTTCAAACATTAAAACTGTTTAGGTATTAAGTAAAACTTGTTTGTCAGTTGCAAAAACTTTGCTTCCGTTCACAACTTCCAATCAGATTGTCAAGTAATGGAATCAAACAAAAGGGAAAATGATTAATAGAACCCATTCTCAAAGAAAATTATTTGCTACGGTGTTAAAACTTATGCCACCATTTACCATAAGAATATAATATTGAGAAGTAAGCATATCAGTTTCACATTCTTTAAATTTCAAACCTATTATTTTTAGCTTCTGTGGTTCAATGGCAGTTTGTTGGTTCTCAACTAAAGATGGAAGGATTTACTCTGAGGAGATGGATGGACAGATGGAATGAAGGTGTCCAGCAAAATTTAAAATGGATTAAAGAGGGGAAATTAAAATATAAAGAAACAGTTACTGAGGGATTTGAGAATTTAATTACTGCGTTCTTGTACTTGTTCAGCGGTGATACCATCGGGAAAAATGTTCTTAAAGTGTAATTTTTAATAAAATGTTTTAAATTTTTTTGTTTGTTCTCGTTAGCATTAATATCTTTTCGAGTATCTTTTTCTGTGCAACAATAATAAGTGACTGAAATATATTCAACTCACTGTGGACTCCAAAAGACTTCTAAAACGTAAAGTGAGATTTGGCAATTACACAAAAGTACCATTATTCGTGAAATAATAATCGGTTTGACAATTTACTAATTTCTTGTTCAGTATTGGTACATTTGCCAAATAAATCAGTTATGGGAGGCAGGTAGAAGTTTGCAATAGCTGCCCAAGCAACACATGATGGTTTAATAAACGTTTATTATAAGAAATTATGGTTTAAATTTCGTTATCGTATATTTAATCAATATCTATGAACAGTGTTTATTTCATAGCCGATTTTTGGAGTAACACAGAATATTTGAGAAATAATTAATTGAGAGTTGACAATACACTTCCGTCAAATGTTTAAATTGTAAATTGGTGAAATTGACACTACTTGCATTTATTCAGCCATATTATAGTTTTTAATATACGATTTTTAAATGTATACAATAAATATGTATTTGCGCTACATTTTTTATAGGCATGTCATAAACAATTGCAACTAAAAGTTCGAAGATTTTAACAATATCTGGAAATATGAGTAAAATATTTACATTAATCAAAATTTGTTATAAGTACATTATGAATGAAAATATTTGTTCGGTAATATTGCAGTTTATAATATACGGTTTTTAAACGTATATCAATCTGCATCGATTGCGCAGTCGCCAGCAACTGGGTTAGTATTGTTGCCTTTGTTGCAGAATACATAAGCATTTCTCATAAATATATGCATCTCTCTCATTGTCTCAACAGTATAGCTGGTGAGCAACCGCGGATCGTCGTGTTAATTGCTGTTTCGTGTGGTGGTAGTCAACCTTAGTAGTGTGGCCTTGTGATCGAAACAAAGAATATCTCTACTTGTTTGTTTTTGCGCATATATTGTTTGATTGAAATTTAACAAGTGTTTTGTTGATGAGCCGCCCTTATACTTGAGTTATCATGTTGTAATGCATTACAGTTACAAGAATGAACCAACTTGTGATTGGTAAGAATTGTTGTTTATCTGAGCGATTTCATAGTAACTGCATTTTTTTATCACAGAAGGTGTAAAACTCTGCATGGCTAGCGTTGAAGGCGTGGGTGAGACCAGTGACAATAAAATTAGAGGGACGCTTCAAGATTGGTTGAAGCTTGCCAAAAGCCGCTATAGTTACAATAATAATAATAATAAATAGACTCTATTTTTAGATTTTAGTAAAGAGTAATGAACAATGTTGTGTTTTATTGTTATCGTTGTCAAACATCATAGGTCCCCAAGGGTGAAATAGTAAATGATAAAATAATTTTACGTATTTAGCCAATCCTGCAGAATAGGTAAAGCTTAACATAATATAAAAAAGCTAGTACTAAATAATAAATATTTTTTTAAAATTACTATCTGCACACATATATGCAATTGCATTATTTTTCCTTGAATCAGTAGTTATATATAGGTAGGAGGTTTAAAATATGTACTTTTAAAAAATTGGAGATTATAATATTAACTTTCGAATTTAAAAACGGGGTACCTTTAGTGTTGTAGACCGATCAGTTCTAAATAATTTTGCAAAGGGAAATGTATCGCAAGTGAAAAAAAAACTTTAATTCTAATTTCTCTGTTATAATTAAAGAAAAATTAATATATCTTACAAAATAAGGCACTTATAAGAAATTAATTTGTTTCAATGTCATCTTATTATTGTTATGCAGCAATATATATTAACAATTCTATCATAAGTAGCAAATAATTTCTGATTTAAGACATAATCGATTAGTCTATAATACTGTATAACAGAATTTCCCATTTAAATTTTGAAAATTAAGGTAATTTTGGTAAAAATAAAATATGGAAACTATTTAATCATTTAATAAATAAGCTCTTAGTTTATAAAACAATATGAAAAAAGGTCTAAAAGAACTTATAGCATATATTCATTAACAAAAATACAAGGGTGGATTCCCTTTAAAAAATCTCTCGATATTATTCTATATTTTTATTCTAAATTTTTTGAGAAAAACTAAATTCTTCAGAAAAAGTTCAGATTTTCAAAAGAAAAAAAATTAAATAAAAACAATTATAATTTACGATTACATGTAATTTCCTTTTAACTATATAGTTCACCAGCTTTATGAGCCTTTGAAGCTTTTATAATTTTAATTTGACATATGTTCACCTTACGCGGAGTCAGATATTTATATTCTCTGAATATATTACCTAAATTTTGACATTGTCAAAAAAAGTTTGATAAGCTGAAGCAACACTATAAAAAATAATTTTCTCAAAAAATTTAAAATAAAAAAGTTTGTAAGTATTAGATATTCCATACAGGGATACCCTATGTATGTATGAATTACAGTGGATAATAAAGGTTTATTACATGTATACTAGCAACTGGAGAAAAGATTTTTCATAACCGTGAGAAAAACCTTTACATCATACGTATTATCGACGTATATGGAATACGTTTATTTGAGGTTCCAGATAAAAGTATATATCTCATATATGATGTGACAACAATATAACATTTTCTTAAGATGTATATATTTAGAATATGATGTATATGTTTTTTTAAAACGTCTATATTTAATATATGATAAGACAGATATATGCGTTTGTAGCGCGGACATTCGAACGTTGAATATAGGTTGCGATAAACATTATATATATATATATATATATATATATATATACCAGTCATATAAACGAAATCAAAACCATTTGGTGTTGCTTAGGTGGTAATATAAATACTATGTCAGTTGCTCAAGAAATTCTAACTCTGTCCCCTCTCCTCATCTACCTGAAGAGATAGGCCAGGTGGGCAATAACCGGCTCCATCAGGCAGCTATCAGTATGCTGCAGGCTAGCATCTGGGTATGCGACAGATAATCCAGATTCAACATATTTGTTTCATCAGGGATGCATATTAACTTTTACTAGTATGGCAGTTACTGACGTGCGTTTTTGGTTACACCATGATAAAGTACAATATAAAAATAATTTAAATGACCATAGTGAGTGCCGTAAAAGTACGCTAGAAATTGTGTAGTTGTTTTACCAGCTGGCAGTGTTAACTCATGTGCAGACTAACAAGTTCTGAGATATCAAGCACAAATAGAAACGGTATTGAATGGGATACTGGATCATTGTTTATTTGCAATTTTCTAAATTTACCTTTGTGGTTATTGTACATTTTTATAAATAAATATGTGTGCATATCCCTCAGAAGGATGTAAGTATTCGTAAATCTGAATATATGCATGTATTTCAAAAATGCCTTGTATATTCTTTGTTAGTATCGAGCCCTTACGACCACTTTAAATTGGACACATAATTTTAGCATGCACTTGATTGGTTCTTGGCATCACACACATGAAATAAACTATATAAAAAGTGATTTTCTTTAACTTAAATTAAACTAATTGTGTTATTTACAAGTTTACAACACCATTTTTATTTTTAATAAATGAACCAGAACCATCTAACAAATTTTAAGTAGGTATAATGCATTATATCCTGTTATAATTGATAAAGCAGTAAGTGTTCCTAGTTCGTTTTTTTTTTGGATGTTCATTTTGTACTTGTTTTTTTATATATGAGATATTTGTTTAGTTCAAATGTGCTTTTAGAGGGCGGAATATTAAACATAATATTTTTAGTCGCAAACTCCTCTATAAAATCCTTATTTTACTATAAGGAACGTAACCAGACTGCAACCAACAGCTACTCTCCGGGCTATGTGCCCCGCCGAGCGTTGAATTACAAGTTGCAAGTCTGGCGCGTTAAGTGTAATAATTGCATATTACCATCAAAACTCTAATGCTTCGATTGCAACAAACACCAGCCAAAAGACTGATTCTACTTAAAGGAGCTCTCTTGCCAATCGTCACACACCACTTGCAGACTGCAGTTTCGAGCTGTTGGCTCTCGTCAGTGCAAGGTAGGCATATGACGACCGGCACGAGGATCCTTTGACTACTTGGTACATCCCGGTATTTTTACAATAGCGACATGTAAAATAGTCAGCAGGCGCCATCTAGCGGTCCAGTGTCTGTTGCAATCGAAAAATAAATAGCCTCTAAAAGCACATTTGAACTATGCTAAGCAAATAAGGATTTTATAGAGGAGTTTGCGACTAAAAATATTATGTTTGAGATATTTGTTTGTTTGTATTAAATGGTAATAAATAATTACTGAATTTTAATTATTATAAAGTGAATTTTTACTATTATGGCATAGCTGATTTTTACCATTCAATGATATGAATTGTGGTTTTCGTAAAATATTAAATATTGACACTATCAGTTAAAATTTTTGTGGCATATTTTATATTGTTGGAAAGAGAAAAATAAACGGAATTAATGGTGTCATGGCCTACTTTGAGATTTGTTCTTTTCATTTTTGCACGTCTGTCGAAGCCAACTGCGTTTTTCGAATTTTTTGATATAAACATTATTATTTTTATTATATTTGCCGTCAACTTTCATCCCCTCAACTTTTTTCGTATCTCCTCAAATAAGGAAGCTGTAACCATTTGTGGTTTTCCTATTTTTCAGGTTTTTGTAATATATCTCCAAAGTAGGCTATGGATTTCAAATATCTTTTTCCTGAAATATAGCTCACAAAAAATGGAATAACTGTTTCTAGAACTGTATTCTTCTACAAAAGATATTGAGCAAGATATTTGATGTGGTCCTCATAAAATAAACAGACTGTATATACACCTATTTGACATTTCTATCTGCAAACGGTTTATTTAATATTTGTACACATAATTTGTAAGGTGTTAATTAGATAATAATTTGTTAATATTTAGTAGCAAATATCTTTTTATCTTTTTGCCAGTTTTATATTTAGCACAATAAGAGTGATATCTCGTGACCTGATCCTCTGATAAAAACTGATTATAAACAAGTTATTAGCCGAAAATATTTTTTTATTAGTCATGTTGGCTTCGTTAGTATATCTCTAAAGAATGGTTAAAGCAAAGGTTTATATTCTGCAGAAGCATTTTGAGGGATTTCCTAAAGAAGATGATCTAAAGCTTGTAGAGGAAGAATTGCCACCAATCAAAAATGGAGGTATGTCATTTTAGTTTTAAAAATCAGCCAGACATATGTATTTTTTTTACTTTATAATAAAATATAGCAAGTTTCTCTTTAAAACACAGATGTTTAAAAAAAAAATTCACAAATAGTAGGTTCTTCATTTTCTTATTATTTGATATGTAGCAGGTATTAGATTGTTGATGCGTTGAATATACTCATATGGGTCATTGGTTATTTTACCTATATCTGTCTATGTAAACATGAATGATATGCATTTTTAAACAAGGTCAAAATAAATATAATATGATGTAATCATATCATATGAAAATGATGAAATTATATCATAAGTTGTTGTTATTATACATACTCAGATTAAATTTTTGAAAAAATTACATAACAAAATTATCTATAAAGAGGAAGAAAATTTAATTGAATTGAAAAATTAAGAAAACAAAGGCCCTAGAAATCATTCTTACTAGTCCAAGTAATAATATGGAACTCTGGCAGTTATTGTAATATTATACAGGGTGTTGCATCATGAGAGGGACATAGCTTAATAGGAGGTAGAGAACATCAGTGGTAACCGGAACCTCCCATAGAAATGTCTCATTGGGCCTTCACTACGAAGTTACAGGGCGTTTTATAATTTTTGGCCAAACCTGTTTTTTGTCATAACTTTGACAGGGAATGAAATAACGGATTCATATTTGGTACGGCTAATGTACTAACGAGCCCCAAGAGGTACATGTATAAAAAAAATATATCCAGGTCCGGACTCACTATAATTTATGTTTCTTCTTTGCATCAATAAAACATCACCCTGTATATATTTTTTTGAAATTTCGATACGATATTCGAAAAGAGCAAGAAAAAACAAACAAAATGGCCTATTTCATTTTTTTGTTACACCTTCGTGGTTATTTAAATACGTTGTTAAATGTGCAAGAAAATGGATTACACAACCCTATTAAATGAGAGGCACGTGAAATAAATAGTTTTATAACTAAAATTTGCAAAAATTCTATTGAGCCTAGGTGGTCTGGGTGAATCCTAATTCCGGCACATTTTAAAGGTCCATTTTGGTAAAGAACTGTGGTCCTAATAAGTAATCGGGTATGAAATAACAAAATTTTTAATCAATCACAGTAGGCTTGTTCAAAGAATAAAAGTGACAGATAATTTAAACCATTTAGGCCTAAGCAACCAGTTACTTTGATCAAGAAAATCATCAACATTTTATACTTAATAAAAATTGGAAAAGAGAACAAACTAAAATCTAAATAAATAAAATATTTTCCATTCAATTAACAATAAATAACAAAACAATAACTAAATGTGTTTAAAAATAAAACGTAATTGACACTAAAGTAAATTTTCAAAATGTCCTCCCCCACATTCTGTGCATTTTCTTGCGCGTTTAGAAAGGTCACCAATTGCTCGACGTATCATTTCTGGATTATTCCGCATTTCGTCGCAGGTTGTAACGATGCGCTGGATTAAATGTTGTCTACTTTCAATTTCAATGCTATAAACCTCGTTTTTTAAGTGGCCCCATAAAAAGTAATCACAAGGGTTACAATCAGGAGATCTTGGTGGTCATTCATGTGGACCCCCGCGTCCAATCCATCTATTAGGATACACATTGTTTAAGTGTTCTCTTACTTGAAGGTTAAAATGTGGTGGGGCCCCATCATGCTGAAACAACATGCCTCTTATACCGATATTTTCTAACATATTCGGTAAAATGTTTTGAAGAAAATCAAAGTAAATTTCACCATTCAATCTTTCTTCAAAAAAATGTGGCCCTATCAAATGTCTATTCACAAGTCCGACCCAAACATTTACAGAAAACCTGTGTTGCGAACGGCGTTGGCGTACCGCATGTGGGTTTTCCTGTGCCCATTTATGATTATTTCGTGAATTGTTTACTCCATCCCTTGTAAATTGTGCCTCATCCGTAAATAAGGTTCTGTAAATGACTGGGCGATGGTTAGACAACCAATGACAAAATGCCAGGCGGGGGATATCGTCGCCTTGTTGAAGACGCTGTGCCTGCTGGATATGATATGGATGGTAACGTTCTCTTTTTAGGGTTCTCCATACTCGCCAATGAGGAATACCAGTTGCCAAACTGATTCGTCTAGTGCTCATATTTGGGTTTTCTTGAACTACATTTATAATATTGTTTTGTTCCTGCACACCTTGTAAAACACGCTCCACAACTGCAGAATTAGGAAACTTTCCGTGTTGTCTTGCATACTGGAACACCGTACTAAAGGTTTTATGATTAGGGCATCGACGACCAGGAAAACGCAGCCGATATTCTCTTTCCGCCGACCTACCATTTCCATTACAGAAACCATAGATGAATATTATGTCAGCATATTCCACGTTTGTAAATTTTACTGGCATAGTTAAAATATTTTCACAAGTTTTCACTAACTAAATGCGGATTATTGACACATTAAATTACTAACAAACAATTATTCAACTGTTTAGGAGATTTCTTTTTATTATCTGTCACTTTGAACAAGCCTACTGTGATTGATTAAAAATTTTGTTATTTCATACCCGATTACTTATTAGGACCACAGTTTTTTACCAAAATGGACCTTTAAAACGTGCGGGAATTAGGATTCACCCAGACCACCTAGGCTTAATAGAATTTTTACAAATTTTAGTTATAAAACTATTTATTTCACGTGCCTCTCATTTAATAGGGTTCTGTAATCCATTTTCTTGCATATTTAACAACGTATTTAAATAACCACGAAGGTGTAACAAAAAATGAAATAGGCCATTTTGTTTGTTTTTTCTTGCTCTTTTCGAATATCGCATCGAAATTTCAAAAAAATATATACAGGGTGATGTTTTATTGATGCAAAGAAGAAACATAAATTATAGTGAGTCCGGACTTGGATATATTTTTTTTATACATGTACCTCTTGGGGCTCGTTAGTACATTAGCCGTACCAAATATGAATCCGTTATTTCATTCCCTGTCAAAGTTATGACAAAAAACAGGTTTGGCCAAAAATTATAAAACGCCCTGTAACTTCGTAGTGAAGGCCCAATGAGACATTTCTATGGGAGGTTCCGGTTACCACTGATGTTCTCTACCTCCTATTAAGCTATGTCCCTCTCATGATGCAACACCCTGTATACCACCAAAGTCATCCGATCAAAATTTATATTATATTTTTAACTGTTTGATTTCTAAACTTTGTTCTATTTCAATACATTTGATTTTTGTTCTTTTGCAGAATTTCTTGTCGAGGCCATCTATTTTGATATTTTTCCTGGACTTAGAATATTTCAATCAGGATTAAAAATTGGAGACACATTTGTAGGGAGCCAAGTTGCTAAGTAGGTTTTACAAATAATTAAAAATATTGTTATTTACCAGCTGAAATACATATACTTTTAGAATAATTGAAAGCAAAAATCCGAAGTATCCAGTAGGGCAACACGTTTCCGGCTATTTTGGTTGGAGAACTCATACAATTGCAGATGGAAGCGTATTATTCTTTTCAAAGCCATTGTTAGTGCCCAGTTTTGGAGATCTACCCTTGTCCTTAGCACTTGGTGTTTTAGGTTCCACAGGGTAATTTTTTCTATTAGTATCTTCCACTTCGAAAACTCTTGACAATTATTAATAAACAGTTATTTACAATTAGTTTAAAAAATATTTAGTTGGAATATGTATAGTAGGTACTCATATTTCATCATTTAATTTTAGAATCACAGCTTATTTTGGCTTTCTTGAAATCTGTACCCCTCGGGTTGGTGAAACAGTAGTTGTAACGTCTGCCGGTGGAGCAGTAGGAAGTCATGTGGGCCAAATCGCAAAAATTAATGGATGTAAAGTTGTAGGAGTGACAGGGTCAGATGAAAAAGGGAAATGGCTGGTTGAAGAATTAGGATTCGATCATTTTATTAACTATAAAACTGCCGACTTGGACAAAGCTCTAAAAGAAGCAGCACCAGAAGGGGTTGATTGCTATTTTGATAATGTAAGTAACATGTGTCATTAACATACGTTAGGATTCTTAGAACTCATATTCATCAAATATATTTGTTAAATCTTTGAAACATGGACTCACAAGAGTATTTGGTTGCCTATACATCTACAGGAGAGAAATATAACTGAAATACAAACAACTTCGTTATATTTAATTTGTGTTTGTTGCAGGTTGGTGGTGAAATAAGTAGCATTATTTTGCGGCATATGAATCAGTTTGGGAGAATATCTGTATGTGGAGCTTCATCCACATACAATGAGGTAGAACCAATTAAAGGTAAAGTGACATTGTTCAATGTACTTGCGATATACCTGATATTTTAAAAATTGAATCGTGAAAACTGATTTGCGAACTAATTTTGGATGCTAAGAAAGTTATTTTGAACAAAATTTATTTCTTAACAGCTTTTATACTATTACAGATTCGCAAATAGATATTGTGTGTTTCATTTTTATCTAAGTGATGGTCCGAATTAAACCAAACCAGCTGCTGCCTCAAAGAGATTGTTGATTAGTAATTTTAGTATTAATTTTCAGTTTCTATAATTCAACGGCCATTAATTTCACTTAATTTAAAGATGGAAGGTTTTATATTAACCAGATGGATAGACAGGTGGAATGAAGCCATCCAACAGAATTTGAAATGGATTAAAGAAGGAAAATTAAAATACAAGGAAACGGTCACTGAGGGATTTGAAAATACATTTAAGGCTTTTGTTGATATGTTGAACGGTGGAAACATTGGAAGAGCCATTGTTAAAGTATAATTATTATTATAATAAAATATTTGTTTCTGTAAGTGCCACCATTGTTGATGTTGATTTTTACTTTTGATAATAGAGGGCATTAAATTTTTGTAAATGAAAAGTGGCTATAGATTTTTATTTATCTCGTTTTTTTATAGTGATGAGCATTTCGTCGAGCAATCTGGCGCCATTGGGAGATGATCGAGGGATATATCAGGTTTCTAGTCAGCGTCCACTCTTGTTTATTTTTTCATTAATGATACAGTTGATGCTTTGGATGTTAACATATTATATGCTGATGATGCAAAAAATTTTTGCCACAAAAGGAGTTCCTGACTAAAAAGTTATAGAATAATCTACTGGTAATAAGAAAATGGTGTGATGCAAATAGCCTTCCCCTTAGAAACGTAGTACAATGTCATATAACCAGAGAAGAGATCCCATCATCTATGAATATACTTTAGACAATATTGCGCTGACCCGTCCCGAATTTATTAAAGATCAGTGTCACTTTCGATGACAAACTAACATTTAACAAAAGCATATTGAGCAAACCGTACTGTTTATGAAGAAACTTGGGTTTTGTTCCTAGAAACTCTAATAAAGGTTTTACAGATGCATGTATTTTTATTGCTCTGTAACATTTCTCATACAGTCAAAATTGGACTATGTATTTTTAACTTGAAATTTCAGTTATACACCTACTAACCAGACTTAGTAAAGAAAGTCTTGAATCCCATAGAGATAAACAAGCTCTGTTATTTCTGCTTAAATTAATCACAGTATGTTAAATTATTCCTCATTTTTAGAAAAATTGCAATTCGCTTTACCACCTAGTAATTCTAGGCATGCCAATACATTCCATCTTCACCTCGGACAATTCTAAAATTTTCTCATTTTATATAAAATGCCTACGACCACCTGCGGGACAGATTTTATATTTCTCGTACATATAAAAGCAATAAAAACTTGAAACTGTATACATCTATACAAAAATATTTTATATGTAAATACAGTAAAAAGAAACAAAAACAAAATATACAACCATATATACGCGCTAATTAAAAAAAAATAAGAATTATATTTCAAATAAACAACAAATAAAACTAGTAAAATATATTGTTCCGAACAAAAAAATTAGGAATAATTGTTCAATTTGAGAGCAACTGTTTTGCAAATAAAGGGTTTTCGGTGGCCTCAATCTCAACTGCCTTTGAACCCACTATAACAAGATCTTGCACAAAGAGGTTTATAAAGATGCTGATTAAGAATATCTGACTGAATTTTTTTTTAAAATAGTCAATGTATATTTTCAAAGTATTCACGCCTTTGTAAAAGTAGGCCTATGATGATTCTCAAATTTTGCTACGTCATTAAGTTTTAATTGGGGGCAGTGACCAACTATCTAAATTTAAAAAAGTCACATTACTACTTTCTGAGATATAATCACTGATCACTGTGGATAGTATAATTAACCGCTGATTTTTTAAAGGTATTTTTTAAATAAAAATACAGGGTATGTCCTGATACATGCAATTTTAAACACAGGCCTGTCACGTATGCAGCTTTAGAAATATATACCCTCTACCACTTTGTATGTTTGAGATTAAATTTTATCTGTGACCACAGGCACAAGACATCTGTCTTCAACTACAGTCTAAACACTTCAGTGTAAACATACCTTCGGGACCAATTTCTTGTAATTGAATAACATGCATATTAGCATCCATTTTATCGATTTTTGCTCCTACAAAAATGAAATAAACCATATGACAGGTAATAATTTTTTTAACTCAAATTGAACTGCTTGCATTGTTTACATTATTTTTAATTTTTTAATAAACACACAAGATTTATCTGATGTACTTCAAGCTGGTATAATCCTATATTTATTATAATTAGCTATAGCAGTTTTCTCTTTTTCTTTTCATATATTCGGCTCCATATTATTTCCAACCGTTATAATCCTTTATTTAATAGGTATTTATATGATTTGTAAATTTTTATCATTTGGATAATTATTTAATATCTAGTAGCAAATAGCCTTTTATCTGTTTGTCAGGCATAATTTCTAGTTTTAAATTTAGTCTAATAAGAGTGATATTATAGTTCGTGCTCTGATCCTCTGATAAAGACAGATTACAAATTATTAGTCAAAAATAATTTTTTAATAGTCATCATTGCAATTCATAGTCTACTTCTAAAGAATGGTTAAGGCAAAGGTTTTTATTCTGCAGAGGCATTTTGAGGGATTTCCTAAAGAGCATAACTTAAAGCTTGTGGAGGAAGAATTGCCATCAATAAAAAATGGAAGTAGGTCATTTAAGTTTTAAATGGTAGCCAGACAAATATTTTTTTATTATTTTGATATAAAATGAAGCAAAGCCTCCTTTGAAGATATATATATATATATATAGACTTTTTCATGATTAAAAAATATTGTGGAGCAAACAATAGATTCTTCATTTTCTTATTACATGATGTGTAATGGGTGTTAAAATTGTTGACTTACTCAATACTCATGTGGGGCATTTATTATTTTATCTATCTGTTTATGTATACATGAATGATTTGCATTTTTAGACAAGGTCAAACACTATTTGATATAATCATTTTGAATCATATATCATAAATTATTATTATTATGAAATAGTAACATTTCTGAAAAATTTTAGTAAGTTAAATTGCTATTACTAAAAGAAAAAAAAGGACTATAAATCATTCCAAAAATTACAAAAACGAAAGCCCCAGACGTAATTCTTATATTACTCTATTATTCCTTTTTAACTACTTCATGATTTCTAAATTTTGTTACATCATTTTTGTTCTTTTGCAGAATTTCTTGCAGAGGCTATCTATTTTGATATTTTTCCAGACGTTAGAATCTTTCAATCAGAATCAAAAATTGGAGACACCATTGTAGGGAGTCAAGTTGCTAAGTAGGTTTTATGAATGATCAAAAATATTGTTATTTATCAGCTGACATATCTACTTTTAGAATAATTGAAAGCAAAAATCCGAAGTATCCAGTAGGGCAACACGTTTTTGGCTATTTTGGTTGGAGAACTTATACAATTGCAGATGGAAGCGAATTATTGTTTTCAAAGCCATTATTGGTGCCTAGTTTTGGAGATTTACCCGTGTCCTTGGCACTTGGTGTTTTGGGTTTTACAGGGTAATTTTTTTATCATTTTTTGTCCTGTTAAGGAACTCTCGATAAATATTAGAAAACAGAGTGTCAATAAACATATTTAGTTTGAAGATCTATAGCAGGTTCGCATATTTCATCGTTTAATTTTAGAATCACAGCTTATTTTGGTTTCCTTGAAATATGTACACCTCAGATTGGTGAGACAGTAGTCGTAACGTCTGCCGGTGGAGCAGTAGGAAGCCATGTGGGCCAAATAGCGAAAATAAAAGGATGTAAAGTTGTAGGAGTGACAGGGTCAGATGAAAAAGGGAAATGGCTGGTTGAAGAATTAGGATTCGATCATTTTATTAACTATAAAAATGCTGATTTGGATAAAGCTCTAACAGAAGCAGCACCAGAAGGGATTGATTGCTATTTTGATAATGTAAGTAACTTATATAGTACGGGGATCGCTACTAGGCATATAAAGAAATCCTATACATTTATGTATATATCCAATGCACTGTACACTGGCGCTACTGTGATTACGAAATTTAAGTATTATTTCACTCAAAATAATATTAACCTGTTAAAATGGATATTTAACAGAAGAGAAAGTACACGTAATACTTAATCCTAAAAAGAGTAAATGCATTACTTTTACCACTGGTAGTATCTTGCAAGTAATGGCCAATTTTGAAGTATCAATTAGTTCTGATGTAATTCCTCGTGTCATCTCCATATGGAACCTGGGACTTGTCATGAATAATGACTTAAAATTTACAGATAACATTAGTTATGTCTGCCAAAAAGCTTTACAACTCCTTAAAAAGTCTTTCTTCTTTCAGAAACCTACTAGATCAAAGAACTAAAATAATGTAAACAAAATCGTTAGTTATCCATCCCTCACTTTAATTATGTCGACATAGAATACGTGCCTTGTTTTACTCAGGAAGATAAATATCGTTTTCAGAAAATGCAAAACCACACAGTCAGATTCAAAACAGATATCCCAAGATTTCACCATATAACTCCCTTTCTAAAAGATCTACAAATACTCATTGAGGACCCACGTCTACTTCACTCCGTCATATTTGTTCACAATATTATCTCTCATAAGTTTCCTAAATACCTATTAGCTAAAATGGAAAAAATAAATGAAGTTCATGCAAGAGACTTAAGACAAACTGACACAACTTTTTCAATTCCTCGCCATTCTACCGTTGCATTCTGCAATTCATTTATTTTTTTAGCTCCATATGGCTATAATAACCTACCAGTTGAACTTCGCTGTATTAGTTCTGCTACACTAAAACTTAAACTGAAGTTCCAACTCCTAATTGACAAACTGTCATTTTTAGACACCAATTGTTTTAATTTGTATGTAATGTACTAAAAATGTCCATTTGTGCTGCACTATATTTTAATCTTATTTCTATGTACATTTGTAATAATTGTAATTTTGTTTCTTATTCTTCTGGTATTAGGGTTAAATTTAATATCAGTTTCTGTATCTAATCCTGTTATGCATATATATTGTACAATAAATTAATAAATATATTATTATTATTAATTTGTACTATGGTGGGCATTACCTGCGAGACACTATTTATTGCAGCGTACGAAAATCGACTCACTCCCACTTATTTTGAGAAAGTTGTTTATTTCGGTTATTTGTTGACCACCATAATTAATTTCAACAAATTAATATTTTAAGATGACACGTGGTATTCGTAAATTCCTTATTTGACGACCGGTCACCTACACCTTCCGCCTCAAAAACATTTACATGAGTGCAGAGTGGATCGACCAGCTGCCATGCCTATGCCCCACCATCCATTTCATGTTAGCTCTTGATTCTAACCCATATTACACAATGTGCATATACATAAGTGTATAGGATTTCCTTATACGCCTAGTAGCGATTCCCATGCTGTATATGTCCAGTTAGTGCACCTTAGGCTTCTCCACACATATTCATCTCAGTTTCTGAAAATTTATTGAAACGTTAAAAGATGGACTCACAGAAGCATTATAAGAGGTCATGTTGGTTGCCTATATAAATGTAGAAGAGGAATATAACCGGAAAACAATCAACTTCAAATCGTTATGATTAATTTGTGTTTATTGCAGGTTGGTGGCGAAATAAGCAGCATTATTTTGCGACATATGAATCAGTTTGGGAGAATATCTGTATGTGGAGCCTTATCCACGTACAATGACATAGAACCAATTAAAGGTAAAGTGGCATTTTTCAATGTATGTACGATATACGATATATAGTGTCGTTCAAAGCTTCTGAAACTGATTAGCAAATTAATTTTAGATCCTAAGGGATTTATTTTAAACAAAATCTATTTCTCAGTGGGTCTCATATTGTTACAGGTTCACAAAATAATACTATATTTCATTTTTATCTAAGCAGCGGTCAGACCAAACCTCGTTTTAAAAAAGGTTATTAATTAATGAATTTAGCATTAAATTTCAGTTACTACAATTCAGCGGCCACTAATTTCACTTAACTTAAAGATGGAAGGCTTTATATTAACCAGATGGATAGACAGGTGGAACGAAGCAACCCAACAAAATTTAAAATGGATTAAAGAAGGGAAATTAAAATACAAGGAAACTGTCACTGAGGGATTTGAAAATTTGTTTAAGGTTTTTTGTGATTTGTTGATTGGTGTAAACATTGGAAGGGCTATTGTTAAAGTATAATTATTATAATAAAAACATTTGTTGCTATTCACATGCTTCCATTTATTTATTGATGTTGATCTATTGCTTTTGATAGAAGAGAGAGAGCATTACGTTGAAAAGGGGCTATAGATTTCTATTTATCACGTCTTTATATACTGACGAGCATTTCACTAACTAATGCGGCACCATCGGGAGATAATAAATTCAAAAATAGAGCAATTATACATAAAAAACTAATTTTCAAGAATAGCCTTGAGTATCCTGTACTTATGTTAAATGTTAAAAATTCCAAGCAGATACATCTAGTTTTCTGAGAAAACTTGTATAATCGAATTGAAGATATTTTGGAACATTTACCCTTAAATCAGCACCAGTTGGGGCATTTACAGCATGATATGGTGTCCCGTCCGATAATGTTAGAGTAGTTGTAGAATATTTAAATGGTCGTTTTTAGTGATCAATGGATAGGAACTAATGGACCAGTCATGTGGCCAGTGCGATCACCTGATCTAACGCCATTAGATTTTTATTTTTGAGGCCACACGTGTATACTCAACAGTATCAACTACATTAGAAGATTTGAAAGATTGAGTTAGGAGGGAAATACATTTTATAACATCGATGCAATGAGAAATACTTTGAAAGGAACAGAACGTTGTGTAGATGCTGGTCAACATTTTGCACTATTGTTATAATTGCGGACTGGTGGGGTATCGTATCAAAAGTCTAAAAATATTAAAACAACTTTGCTGATTCAGAAAATCCCTTAAGTTATCCTCTCTGTAGCCTATGATGATTTTCAAATTTTACTATATGTCATTAAGTCCTAATAGTCTGGGATCCGACACCCCTTTTTTAAAGTACTTATTAACGGGCTGAATTTTCATGCGAAATGTTATTATTAAAGGGCTGATTTTTACACTATTGTTTAATTAATATTTTTGAAATCGAATGATCAAATTGTCCTACAAATTTTCAGGCTGGTTTGCCAATCCTACGCCATGAAATCAACATGTTCAGCGGCTGCGTAGAACTTTATCTACCCCTACCGAAAATTTTCGCAAAAGGAAAAATTGTAAAACTCGTCAAAACGACGCCACTCACGAAAATTCGGCATGTTAGTAATCATTTTAAAATAGGGACGTCGGACCCCAGACTATAACTGAAGTATACAGTACCTACTTATTTAATAAATGTGCCAAATTTATCTGGAGAGGAGACTTAAGTTGATATAATAATATAGTGCATATGGCTATCCTATTTGAAATACAACAATAATTGTACCTATGTTTGCCATGTCACATATTCGGCTTCATATTATTTCCAACCGTTACTCTTTTATTTAATATTTACTTTATGAATTGTTGCTAATTAGATAACAATTACTTAATATCTAGTAGGAAATATCTTCTTGCCAGGCGTCATTTCTAGTTTTGTATTTAGCGTAATAAGAGTGATATATTTCGTGATCTGATCCCCTGATAAGAACAGAGATAATAATAAACAAGTTGTTAGCCAAAAATAATCAGTCTACTTCTAAAAGATGGTTAAGGCAAAAGTTTTTATTCTGCAGAAGCATTTTGAGGGGTTTCCTAAAGAGGATGACTTAAAGCTTGTGGAAGAAGAATTGCCATCAATAAAAAATGGAGGTAGGCCATTTATGTTTTAAATATAAGCCAAAGAAATGTTTTTTTAAATTATTTTAATATTAAACATGGCAAATTTCTCTTAAAAAAATATGTAAAAGTTTTTCAAAGCAAAAAAATATATACATACAATACAAGTTTATTATTTTATCTATCTGTCTATGTATACACAAATGATTTGCGTTTCCAGACAAGGTCAAATACAGTATGATGTAATCATTTTGACTATTTTGAGTCATATATCATAAGTGTTTATTATTATAGAAAATTCAGATTAAATTTCGTAAAGAATTGCAAAACACTAAATTGTTATAACTAAAAGAAATAAAATTAATTGGATTATGAATCTTTGCAAAAATTGAAAAAACAAAAATCCGAGAAATAATTCTTATGCTCATCCAAATTTAAAATGAAACCCTCGCGATTATTGTGATGTGTTATATTTTTTTATCCTACTTCATTTCTAAATTTTGCTCCATTTCTTTTTTTGTTTCGTTACAGAATTTCTTGCTGAGGCTGTCTATTTTGACATTTATCCTGGGGCTAGGATCTTTGAATCAGAACTAAAAATTGGTGACACATTTGTAGGAAGTCAGGTTGCGAAGTAGGTTGTATAGATACTTAAAAGTATCGTTAATCACCAACTGATGTACACATACTTTTAGAATAATTGACAGCAAAAATCCGAAATATTCAGTAGGACAACATGTTTTCGGCTATTTTGGTTGGAGGACTCATACAATTTCAGATGGGAGCTTCTCGTTGTTCTCAAAACCTATTTTAGTGCCCAATTTTGGAGATTTGCCTCTGTCCTTATCACTTGGTGTTTTGGGTGTACCAGGGTAATGTTAATTTATCATTTATTTTTCTATTTAAGGAATTCTTGAAAAACTAAATACATTTATTTTGACATTAAAATGGCTACTGACTGTGCTTTTCCGCGTTGCTTATTTAAACTTGCTTAAGAAATAATTAGTTAGATGAAATATTATTCACTTTATTATTTAATTTTAGAAATACAGCATACTTTGGCTTCCTCGAAATCTGTACGCCTCAGGCTGGTGAGACAGTAGTCGTAACATCTGCCGGTGGAGCAGTAGGAAGTCATGTGGGCCAAATAGCTAAAATTAAGGGATGTAAAGTTGTAGGAGCAACAGGGTCAGATGAAAAAGGAAAATGGCTGGTTGAGGAATTAGGATTCGATCATTTTATTAACTATAAAACTACTGATTTGGACAAAGCTCTAACAGAAGCAGCACCAGAAGGGGTCGATTGCTATTTTGACAATGTAAGTAATATGTCTTGTTAGCGTACATTAAGTTTCTTAGAACTCATATTCCTCAAAGTTCTTGAAGATTTATTGAAACTTGAAAACATGGACTCACAAGAGGGGTCATGCTGGTTGCCTATACAACTGCTGGAGAAAATTGAAATGCAATATAAATAGCTTCAAATCATTATATTTAATTTATGTTTATTGTAGGTTGGTGGCGAAATAAGCAGCATTATTCTACGTCATATGAACAAGTTTGGGAGAATATCTGTATGTGGAGCATCATCTACGTACAATGAGATAGAACCAATTAAAGGTAAAGTGACAGAATGTTCAATATGTACCTATCTACCAATGGTATACTTAATATTTTAAAATTCAAATCATTTGGAAACCACTTTGTAAACTAATTTCAGATCATAACAAACTTATTTAGTAGCTTTATACTACGACAGATTTGCAAACAGATATTGTGTTCTATTCTTATCTAAGCGGTGATTGAAATTAAACCAAACCAGACCTCGTTTTAAAGAGGTTGTTAATTAATAATTTTCGTAATAATTCTCAGTTACCATCATTCAACGGCCATTAATTTCACTCAACTTAAGGATGGAAGGTTTTATGGTTACCAGATGGATAGACAGATGGAATGAAGGAACTCAACAAAATTTGAATTAGATTAAAGAAGGAAAATTAAAATATAGAGAAACGGTCACTGAGGGATTTGAAAATACATATAAGGCTTTTATCGATATGTTGAACGGTGTAAACATTGGAAGAGCCATTGTTAAAGTGTAATTGTAATTATTAATAAAATATTTGTTGCTATATATGCCTTTATTATTTTTTAATGAGATATTGTCAAGAGGGCATTATATTTTTGCAGGTACGAATTTCGATTTTGCTCAACAGTATGCGCCGGCAGATGGTATCAAGTTTCATTACACTATCTAATATATCTAACACTTCTTATTGTATAACACTGCTTAAATATTATTTCGTGAAAAGGATATTTTGTATTAGTAGACCCAGATTGTAGAAGGTTAACAAAGATGTCGGTCTGTACCACACATGGTGAGTAGTGGAAAAACCTCGTGCAGTGTAATTTCCGTAGCAACCATCCAATGGTTTACGTTAAAGATTCAACTTAAAAATTTAATATTTACAACTTTGGGGCTTCTGCTTGCCTGTCTTTATGCGTAATAATTTCACATAGGTAATTTCGGGCACTTAGTTATAGACCTTAAAAATATTTGAAGCGCAATGGATTAGAAATTTTTATTCTTACGTTCAGGCTAGTCGGATCCCACATATACATTAGGTACATGGTTAAAGGACGACTTGCTCCCCGAATAACTGAGGAATCACATAGAGGCAAATACATCTTAGTTTCTCGCCAAAATCGACTGTTAAATTTGAAAGATGAATGAAAAATTTCAATGTTCTTGAAAAATCTCCCTCCTAAGACTTTCTTTTGGAATATTTGATGGTCATGTGAAATTTCGTTATAATTTCGAATAGGGAACTATTATTGGCAGAGGTAACGAAAATTTTACCTGTTTGTCGTCGTTTCAAGAAAAAACAACGTGCATCAACTGTTATGGTAGTTGCAAGTAAAATTCTCCAAGTGGATTTTAGTTGTCCTTCCAAAAACATCTTCCCGATGGATATTTCAGATTTTATTGCAATTCCACAAAATTCTGTCGAAGGAGATTTTCACTGGCTTCACATTGATCAATATTTGGTGCATGTACATAGGTCCTTTAACAATGTCTTGGTAATTTAAATTACATCAAATGACGAAGTGGCAACGTGTATGCTAACCGTCTTAACGTGAAAAATACCCTAGGTCCAAAAAGGGAATATCCCCAACTTTGGAAATCTGCATGACGTCATGATATATAATAACCATAACCTAATATCTAAAGCATAAAAGTTTCCAGCTGTCAAATTTTATTTACAACTCGCCAAATAATTAATCAAGCCATTTAAAGATGATGAAGCAAAGGCAAAAGTGAGTAATTTTTTTTATATACTACTAATTTTTATTCAAGTTGATACTTATTTCTAGTAACAAATCGCTCAACTCGTATAGGAGACTTGACAAAGGAAAACACAGTGGAAGTGACAGTGAGGAAGAAACCGAACTGCTTGGAAGGAATAAAACACATAGGAAAGAAATTCCTACGATAGAGAAAGAAATTGAAGATGGGGACACTTTACAATCTCTAGCCATTAGGTACCATTGTACGGTAAGAATTTCATTGGTTTTGGCTCCGGATTGCTAGCAAAAAAAGAGCTATATGAGCTATACACTTCTTAGTAAAGTATAGTACCTTCAAGTTGGTACCTACAGATATCAAGCGATACTACATTGAAAGGCGGTTGGCGGTATATCCCTAATCTATAATCCAAATTTAAGTAGACATTGATTTATTGTGGACAATAGAATTATATATTATATTATGGTGATAATTTAAAAAATACTTTACACTTACCGTGTAATAATAATAAATGCCTTTATTCATTTATATCAAATATCCAAATTGAAATACATTATATCTATAATATTGTTCGTCATAAATGGATTTTTCATGTTCTATCAACCTATTTTGTAGAGTAGAGAAGTCTTGAATTGCTAACAGTACATTAGATTATCGTGTTTTAACAACAACTGATCCATTTTTATACACATTTGACGTAGCTACTGCCAGGGCCCAACCTAGACCACTTTGAGTAGAGGGGTGTCGACAAATGAAATGCCGACTTAGATTGTAAACATTTTTTTGTAAAAAGTAAAAGTTATCTATATATATATATATATATATATATATATATTATGTTTGTTTTAAACTGTAATATAATGTAAATTTATCATAATATGTAAAATAAACTTATAACGTTTCAGGATACAGTAATACATTTAATAAACAAACATAATTAAACAAAAAAATTAATAAATAAGAAATCACACATTCTATTTGACAGAAATACGTCGTTCGATATATTCCCGACATACTGCTGGCATAATCGTATAACTGAAATGCTATATTTTTAGGATCAAGTCTGCTATTGACCAAAACTTCAGTTATCTTTTGTGCCATTCCTAATCCCGTTTTATCTTTGATTTCGGTAGATTCTAGAACGCGTTCTTTAGGGTTTCCATTGTGATCAACTGCTCTAATACATACGGATAATATATTTTTATGGGTAACATCGGGTGTTGTGTCTGCCAACTGTGTAAATATTAGCATTTTTTAATTCTTGGACTATCGGTTACTTCACTTTTGAGATCAAGAGCTCAATGAATTCATTTTGGCATTTGGAGTATGTCACATGATGGGGTCTCAAATGAGTATCATCTATCCACGTTTTCATGGAAAAGCAATGTCTGAAAATGAGATGTTACAATTTGCTTAAAATTACCTTCATTCTTCTTTCCTTGAAAAGCCAAATTTTGTCGAGCTAATGTTCTCGCCACATTTATGACGATAGTAATGATCTCTGATCAGTCTGATCTCTCTTTTGCTGTTCTACTTGAATCATTTTCTTGCGATTAGTTTTGTTCAACAAAACATCAATGTGACTTCTGCTTTCTGTTAAGTAGCAGTAATCTTACAGGAGGGCAGCTTTATGAGCTTTTGAAGAAAAATGAAGAGCAAGTTTTCCCTGATTTTTAGCACCCATACTCTTAATTTTGTGCCATTGTCTGAGTCCTTTCTGGATCCAAGTTACACCTGCAAAATTTCTCTGAAGCCCCGATAGAAAAAGACAACAAATGAAACAAAATACAGCATTGCAATTTAACTAAGGTAGTAAGTAGTTTAAATTTTTCCAATTTAGTTCACAGTATGACCAGTAAAATGCTGTAAAACTGGAGAACACTGTATACATGATCAGAGAGATGGACTATAGATATTACGATTATAGATAATTGTATTAACGATGCCGTATGAGACTATAATAATTCTTCTTTATTTCTCAATTAATTGTACAAAAAAAAGATAATACAAGTAATTGTAGAGAGTGTCAAGTACATGTAAAATATAAACATTACGCAGTATACACATGAATAAAATTATATAAAAACATACATTTACAGATAATTGTATATTACAGATACACTTTTTATCCAGCATACATACTGGTAGGTGTGTATAAAATCATTACACAAAGCGAAAAGACAAAATAAAACAAACTAACAGATTACCCGCTGCTTTCTGTGATTACGAAATTAGTATCGTCAGCATAACATACTATTTGTATATTCTTAATTGGCTTTAAAAAATGAACTAGGTCATTAGCAAAAATAATATAAAGGAGAGGACCCAGGATGGAGCCTTGCTGGACACCCTAGGTTACCTTCCTACATTCACTTTTGACATCATTGAACAACTTGATCTTGATTGCTTAGGAATGAGTTTATAAATTTTAGTGGTGACCCTCTGATTCCATACCTGTATAATTTTTCTAAGAGCAATCGATGGTCTACGTAATCAAATACGCGGGAAAAGTCAATGAGTAAACCAAGTGGGCACATTTTTTTGTCAAGCCCAGTTACATTTTCTATATGAAATTTGCTTAAGGCAGTATCCATATCCATTTTTTACAAAACCATGTTGTTCTGGTGAGATTATTTTATTACCTGTGCAAAAAGTTGCTAGCTGACCATTTAAGGCTCACTTATATATTTGGGAGAAACTTGATAGTAATGTAATAGCCCGGTAATTGTCATACAGTCATTAATTACACTAATCTGAGTAGCCTGTATTGAATTTGCATCTTCATCCAATATTGATCCTGTTAAGTCTGCTTGTGTGAGAGAAGGAACATTTTCACTGTTATTAGGGCTGATATCATTTAAAGCATCGATTTTTACAAACACAAGATTTGTTGAACATACTTTGCCATTCTTATTATATTCGTTATATTTTCACTCATTTCACTTTTACTGGAACGAGTAGAGTTGTTTTTGTACACATTTAATATACTTAGCTTACCAGGTATACACCCATTCAATTTTGTGACAATTTCAGATAATTTGTTATTAAACTTATAAATAAATCTGTTTACGTATTGATTTTTCCTTTGTGGTACAGTAGCGATTGTGATATGTAACTTGCACATAATTTTATCTTATCACATGTTTGTAAATAGTGGGTATTTATTTCTCATATTAAAATTGTTTGACCCCGCTATGATAACAACATTATCATTCGTAGAAAAGTTTTTGGTCAGAAGGTCAATATTTTCAATCACTAGTTGGAATGTTGCTCCAGGTTTTATAACTGACTCCACTTGGAAGTTACATAAATCTGATTGTTTTGTTGGTATTGCATTAATGTTATAACCCAAATCGTCACTTAATATTAAAATTTTATTATCTTTTTTGAGTTCACCTTGTAGAGTCTTTTGTAGAATTCTATTACTATGTTGTATGTCAGAACTATTAGTCGGTTTGGTTAATGGGTGTATCAACAGTCTCCACCTGAGCACCACAATAATTTCTTCTCATCATGTTCAAATATTGCAGCAATTGGTCTGGTCCATGGCAGTGGTTTCCTCCATCTTATCTAGTGTAGATACGTTTTTATAATTCAATGTTGTTTGAATTCCCACAGTTTTTAATGTTTTGTTTTTTGCTTCGATCTTTTTTCTAAGGTCTTCATCATATCTTGTAAGTGGATAATAATATTTTCTTGCTCTTTTATTTGTCTATCCATTTCTTCCTCGCTTTTCATTGCTTCTTGAATAAATTTCTTCTATTTTTAATTTTCTAATGTAATTGTTTTTTAATTCACTGTCAGAGTTTAAATCATTAATTGTTTCTTCGAGGATGCTTTTTTCATCATCTACGTCACTGAGATTACTTACACCATCATCTTTGCAGCATATCATCTTGTTCTCTTTTATAAATGAGATATCATTCTTAAAACGGGGAAGACAACTTTTGTGAAATACATTGTAATATTTTATGCACACATAGTACATAAATTGTCTTGATTTACAGCATTTAAAGTTAATATAACTGGAGCTCCACGAAATCACACCACTACCACCTTCCATTTTAAAAACTTTTTGGCTATTAAAGTTGAAAACAACGTAAACTTTACATTGAACATTCAGATCGTAGTTGAACTGTCATGCAAATTTTTCTTGCTCAAATCTAAAACCCAATGTTTAAAAATCCTGGAAATGGAATTGGTACGGTCTTAAGCAAAAAAAAAATAGGACAAGTATTATAACGGTATTTTGCTAAAATCTAGTTGTGTACATCTAACTTTAATTTTTGTGACATTGTCAGTTAGTTGTCATAATTTATTGCAAGTGTGCAAAAAACTAATATGCCTCATATAAGCGATTTAGTTAAATCTGGAGTTATTGCTAAAGCAGAAGATGGATGGTCAATGAGACAAATTGCTCTGCGTTATAATATTGACAAAAATTCGGTGTGTAACATTTTAAGAAAGTGGTGAATAAACAGTATGATTAGTAGAAATCCTGGATCAGGGCGACGAAGGATATCAACTCAACAACAAGATTTGCAATTGGCAAATGCTTTAGTAGAAAATCCATTTTACTCAGTTATTCAGGTAGCTGAAGAAACGACTTTTCCTGGATCGAGTAGTGCTGGTCGCCAGCGAGTAAGAGAATCGGAGCTACGCTGGCGTGCAGCAGCACAGAAATACTTACTTAAAGCTGAACATAAAGAAGCTCGAGTAGAATTTGTGCTTGAATTTTTAGCGCATAATGTAAATTTTTGGAACAATGTAATCTTTACAGATGAAAAAACTTTCCAGTCAAAACACAGCGGTCGTATTCGTGTTTACCACCCTCCGAATCCTCGATTCGATGAGAAATATATATCTAACAATGACAAAAGTGGTAGATTTTCCGTCAATATGTGAACTTGGATATCGCCCCGTGGTCCTGGTGTTTTGTGGCATATTGAAGAACGATTATTTAATAGTGTAACGTATATTAGGATTTTAGACAATATTATGCTCCCTTCTGTGTCACAATTATTTCCCAATAATGAGTTCATATTTCAACAAGACATTCATACTACTCATACCTTAACTAACTAGTTTCAAGATAACAACATCAATGTTCTTAACTGACCCAGTCATAGTCCAGATCTTAACCCTGTGAAAGAAGTATGGGGACTACTCGTAAGAAATATCCAAAAACAAAATGTGAGACCACGGAATGCCGAAGAATTACTGGAAATAGTAAATAATGCATGGGAAAATATTATTACTAATGATTATTGTATAAGGCCAAACAGACTTACAGAAGTTATAAATAGAAATGGCGCAATAATGAAATATTAATAGTTAGTTTCTTGTTAAGTAGGATATCCTTTGAGTCCTTTGATCCAGGATTTCTACTAATCGTACCGTTTATTGTCCATTTTCTTAAAATGTTACACGCCAAATTTTTGTTAATGTTATAATGCAGTGCAATTTGTCTCATTAACCATCCATTTACTATAGCAATAACTACAGCATTAAAATAAAAAATAAATTAAAAGTGATATCTGTTTTATTTCGGCTACTCATTAATACAAAAAAAAGTTGTCCTATTTTTTTCTGCTCACGATAGAACCAACAGAAGAAAATACAATTTGTGTTCTGCTATATTGCCCGTTCTTGTAATTAATTTATTTTATAGATATCCGACTTGAAGAGACTAAATAACGTAGATAAAGAAAATGAAATATTTGCCAAAAGATCGATTAAAGTGCCTTACCGTCCGTTCACGATGGCACTGGCAGGCGTACACATCAGTGGTACAAGTTCACCTGATGACTCTAGCCAAGCATCTACTAGTAATCTGATAGACATTGACTCAGTCAGTTCAAAATTAAGTGATAATGTACAAAATGGGAAGAACGATGATGTCAACAATATAATTTTCAACAGTCATATTATACAAAAGCCCTGTGATAGGTTAAGTGAGGATAATATCGATGAGAGTTCTGAAAAAGTATGTTTGCTACCTCAACGGGAAAGGGAAAAGGAGTTACTACAGACTGAAAATGTGAGTATATGTGTATGAATTAATAAAAGCTGTAACTAATGATTTGAATAGTAATAAGAAATGTATTGCAATATTTTTAGATCTTGCGAAGGCATTCGACACAGTTTCACATTATAAGCTTCTTAATGTTTTGGAAAAATATGGAGTGAGGGGATCTGTGTTGGATGTTTTCAAGTCTTATTTAGATGAGAGAATACAATATGTACGAATCAGAGATACTCTAAGTGACCCAATTAACATTCAACTGGGGGTTCCACAAGGAACTGTCTTGGGCCCAACACTGTTTATTGTTTATATAAATCATTTAATAAGTCTGGGAATAGATGGTAGGATTGTATCATATGCAGATGACACGGCTTTAATCTTAAATGGAGATACATGGGAACAAGTTAGGGGAAAAGCTAAGGCAGGACTCCATAAGGTTAAAAATTGGCTTGACAATTTCAAACTATCCCTAAATATCAAAAAAACTAATTACGTAGCTTTCTCAATAACTGACGCAAACAGACCAATATTTAAATCAATAAAGGTAGATAATTTACAAGGTGAAATCAAAGAAGTCCCCCATACAAAGTACCTTGGAATTATTATTGACCAAAACCTTAAGTGGAAGGAACATTCTTTATATTTAACAAAAAAAATCAGAAGTTTAGTTCATAAATTCTACCTTCTACAAGAAATACTTAGTCGTCAGCTGCTAATTACTTTGTACAAAACGTTAATTGAATCATTGCTGAGATATGGCATAGTGGTGTGGGGTGGCATGTATGATAGTGCTTTGAAACAATTAAATGTGGTGCAGAATTTTATATTAAAAGTCATATTTAAGAAAAGCAGACTATATCCGACTAGCTTGCTTTATAATGAGGATATCCATGACATCCGTACGTTGTATATACTTAGTGTATGCTCATATGTACATAAAAATCCGGGCATTAAGGTACACATCACACACCAACATGAAACTCGTAACAAAACTGATTTACATATACAGATTCCAATGAATAATAAAAACGTTAATCTTAGGTTCATCAGTTACTTAGCTCCAAAATTCTATAACTTGCTTCCCTTAAATATTAGGCAGATTAAAAACTATAAAAAATTCATAGACAGGTGCAAAAAATTTGTAACCACAAACAATGATGTTTTTACAAATTTAATGTGAGTTATTTCACTTTATTTTACTTTTATTTTGCATATATTATATAAACTGTTTTATTTTCTTAGGTTAGTTTTGTTTTTTGCTGTTATTTTTTTTATTATCGAAATTTTCTCAGTTATCGTATACATACTTAGAGCTTTAGGATGTTGTGACACATACAGATGCTTTGGCATCTAGGTGTCAAATTTCATAGCAATATATATTTAGTAAATAAATTATTTTGTAATAAATAAAAATTTGTAAAATAGAAATAGAAAATAAATGAAATAAATGAAATGAAAAAATGAAAATATGTAAATTCAGAGATTACAGTTTACCCAAATCTAGAAGCGCTTATTCGTGTTTATTAATTTTTTTTTGTCATTTAGAAAAGTTACTTTACAAACTTTCAAAAAAGAATCATACAAAAAAATACATTTTTAGATGTGTTAAAAATAGCTTTAGGCCGAGCGCAAACACAGCCACTTGCGGTCGCCACCGGTGGCCTGTGGCTCAGACCGGCCACTATGAACACTGTGTGTGTGTGCCAAACAATAATAATAATAATAATAATAATAATCTTTATTCATCCTATGAAATTTATACATTTATAGACAAGTCACAGAGTTAAACTACAGTATAAATATAGTAAAATATTAAAATAGTAAAAATACAAAATACAATATAAATAGTAAAAATATTAAAATAGTAAAAATACAAACTTATAGAATAACAAACTACATAAATTTAGAACAAAGGTATAAAATTAATTTTCACTGAGAAAAAATATTTCCATTTTCTATGATGAGTTGAGAAAACTCGTGTATGTTGTAGAGGCAATTTCGAGTTAGTATATTTTTTAATTTATTTTTGAATTTCATCATTGAGAGATTGCGGAAGTGCAGTGGCAAAGAGTTGTATAAACCAATTCCAATGTTATTAGTTCTGTGAAGTCTGTTTTGCATAACAAATGTGTACAAAATGCAGTCCACAGCGTGTGGTGGCCACTGGTGGCGACCGCAAAGTGGTTGTGTTTGCGCTCGCCCTTATAGCTTAGACAGTCTAGACAGAATTACACCAAGACCCAGAAATAATTCAAGCCATAGTTCAAATCACAAACGTTGTCGTTCATGCCATTATCTTTTAATTTCTGAAACAACTCAACTCAAGGTCACACAGAGTGGCGCACATGGGCATATCAACGTTTGCAAAAGAGAAGTAATTTATAATGAAAATATACCATCTCTCTATTATATGAGGGTCACACCAAATATATCGCTGCTTAATGGTAGTGTTTGATAGTAAAATATGCGACCAGTTTTATTTGATAGCTTATAATTCCAATCCAATATCTGGTGATCGAGCTGGCCATAGAATGGGTCCATAGGTGCTTATCCAGCTACCTGGCATAACTTGATTTAAATAATTTGTACATATTACAGTAGTGTGAGGTGGAGCCCCGGCTTGTTGAAAATGTAAATAATTTAATCTTTCTGCCACCATTAATTCATAAAGAAAATCTTGAAATTCGTTTTGCAGGAAATTAAGGCATCTATGAGCGGTTAATTTGCCATCATAAAAGTAAGGTCCAATTACTTTAGTCCCTAAAAGATCCACCCAAACATTCGTAGAAAATCTTTCTTGGAAAGCAGCCTCTCTGCACCAGTGTGTATTTTCTCATGTCCACTTATAATGCATGTTTCTATTTAAAAATCCATTATTAGAAGAATTTAATTCGTCCCACCAAAGAATTTTGCTACATATCAGCGGGTCATTCCTTTATTTATTTAACAACCTTCTACAAAATCTTACTCTCCTCGGCTTATTTCCCTCATTTAATTGTTGAACTTTCTTTATTTTGTAGCATCGAAATCCGTTTTTTTTTTTTTATATATTTTTCTTGCACCATCTTTTTTTGTGCGACAGTTCCTCTGAATTGGTCTAAATTTTGGTTAACATAATTCAATACTTTATTCACTTTTCTTTCATTATCCGCAACTTGCTAAACATAGTCCGATTTGGCTGGGGAGCATCTGGAAATCTATCTCCGTAAACCGTGACTGCCATCTCAGCCTCAAAATTGCACTGACAATAAATACTAATCATATCGAATTTGTTATTATTGGTATACACCATGATTATTGATGTAAAACTTGTCTTAGGACTTGAGCATTGTTCTCTTCATTTTTGCACGAGAGCGTATGTCAAAGCCAACTGTGTTTTTCAAATTTTTTGATACACATTATTCTTATTTGTCTTTGCCGTCAACTTTCATCCCTTTAACTTTTTTCGTATCTCCTCAAATAACAAAGCTATAACCGTTTGTGGTTTTCCTATTTTTCAGGTTTTTGTAATATATTTAATTTCAAATTTCTTTAGAAGGAGTTATTTATTAAATAAAACTTTAACAAAAAGTAGTTACGAATCTTAAGTTTAAATATACGAAGTGAATTGTTTGAGAACAGAAATAAGATGGGCCTGTTTTGCCTGCATTTCGGCAGTCTCTCGTATACCTCTCGAGGGATGGGTAAATGAGCGTAATTTCCAAATTACGGTTGGCTATTGTAGTTGGCCATTACTGCCTCGGCATTTTTGCTTTAAAGGTATAACCTTTGTTAGTTTTACGATTATGGTATTTCCGTGCTTAATTGTGGGAAAGTACGCTACAGATATTAGGTGAGATATTTAGTGTTGCCCTCGTAAAATAGACAGACGGTATATAGACAATAATAACATGCAATACAATGAATTTTAACATCAGCTGCCGCATTTAATATACAATTCATTGATATGAATTGTATGATTAGACTGCTTGCAAATATAAAAGGGGATTTCCGTTACATTGTTCCTGATGCTCTATTCTAACTTACATTATATTTGTTACAGATTGTTTCAGCTCTAAGTTGCAGTGGTGCGGACGCGGACATATCTTGGATAGGTCTTATTGTATGTATTGTGATAGTTATTTTTGCAATACCGTTAATTTATGTCTTTTATATTGCCGAGCATCCAGATAAATACCACCATCATATATCATGATACAGGTTTTCTATTATATTTAAAACTGTTAGGAAGGCCTGAATATTTATGTTAACGTCAGTCATCTCGACAAAAATACATTCATGCATTCCTCAAAACTAGACTTAACAAAACGAAAAGTCTTTTTATCGAAATTTAACATTTAAAATAATGGAATGAGTATTGAGGTTGTGATTCATGAAATGTTAAGAGTGTAAAGAAATATGATAAAAGGGTACTTCTCACTTGATTGGGAATCTTTGTGCAACTTCCTGGCCAAAGTAGTAGAATAAGAAATTGGTTCCGATTGAATGTGTATATTCGTTGTCTGTTATAGACTAGTCTATGTATCAATCTTTAATTTTTTGCAAAAAATGTGAGGATTACGAATATCAAAAGTTGTAGAAAATATTACTACTCTTTATATTATTACTTAATAAGTGATTATTAAGAAAATATGGTAATTCACACATTAAATATCTTTTTATGCGAAAAAATTGACAATCAGCATCTAACTAATGAATAAACAAGCTATGTTGATATGTTTAAGGTCTCTCTTGTTGCCCCAATTACATATATTGTTAATTTAATATTAGAAAGTAGAATATTCCTTGATAAATTAAAAATAGCAAAAATCATTCCATTGCTAAAATCTGGAGATGTAAATGATGCCTCAAATTTCAGACCAATCGCCTTACTTCCTATTCTAGCTAAAGTCATAGAAAAAATAATTGCAATCAGAATAACAAAGTATTTTGTATTAAATAACTACTTCTCTCCAACGCAATATGGATTCAGACAAAATCGAAGTACGTCAAATGCTGTACATGCGCTAGTAAATTTCACATGTGAAGGGTTTGAAGATAATAAACATAGCTTAGCCATTTTCATTGATTTAAGTAAGGCATTTGATTGTGTATCACATGAAGTATTATTATCCAAATTGAGATACTATGGTTTTAGGGGAATTACAATAGAGTTAATACAATCCTATCTTTCAAACAGATGCCAGTAAGTTTTATGACTTACAAATTTTTTATGCATTGGAGTTCGTTCGCAATCTGTTTGTCAATATTTTGCTTATCGGCTGATGATGTTTGTTGTGTGGGTACAACTAATTAAATGTTCTTCAGAAGGAGTTATTTATTAAACAAAACTTAACAAAAAGTGGTTACGAATCTTAAGTTTAAATATACGAAGTGAATTGTTTGAGAACAGAAATAAGACTGACTTGTTTTGCCTGCATTTCGGCGGTCTCTCGTATCCCTCTCGAGGGAAGGGTAAATGAGCGTAATTTCCAAATTAGGCTATTGTAGTTGGCCATTACTGCCTCCAGCCTGTCGGCATTTTTTTGCCTTAAAGGTATAACCTTTGTTAGTTTTATGATTATGGTATATCCGTGCTTAATTGTGGGAAAGTACGCTACATCACCCCCTTGCTAGTGTATAACGATATATGTATGAACAATTGAACAAAATTATATAATGAGTAATTGAAAAAACTGACATGTAAATTATTACTAATTATCGTCTATATAATGTTTGTTAATTTAGCACTTTTGTGTGAATCTTACCACTCTACCTGAACGCGTTGCCATGGTTTTCTCTGACAGTATTACACTATCACTGTTGTCTGGCACTTTCACTGACACTTCCTTTTTGCTTGGCGCCATGGTGGTGTCCTCGTAGTCCTGCGTAGGATATGAGCTGGTTTCAATCTGTGTATAGTTACATTAATTTCTTTTTCTCCCCGTTGTATGTAATAAAGTTTTGCTCCTTACGTTTGAGCACTTTAAAGGGACCGTCGTAGGTAGGTGTCCGAGTCGCGCGTGGCGCGTCGTGTCTAACGAAAACATAGGGTTAAGTCCTTGAAAACAAAAGTTGAACGATTTCCGTGTCGCCGTATGGGTGTAGGTTTTAGGATGCGCATGTGTCTGCGTAGATCTGTGACATAGTCGCACTAGTATTCGTTGCAGTACCAGGGAATCCGGAGATTATTTCGCCAGGTAAGCGTAAATTGTCTCCGTAAACCATTTCTGCTGCGGTGGCATCCATGTCTTCTTTAATCACTATTCGGATGCCTAGGAATACCATCGGGAGACTAGATACCCAGTTATCCTGTTCATGACACTTAATGGCTGCTTTTAATTGTCAGTGTAATCTCTCCACTAAGCCATTGGCGGCCCGGTGATAAGCTGAGGTCCTGAAGTGTGACGTGCCTATTAAGTGGGTGATGTAGTGTACTTTCCCTCAATTAAGCACGGATATACCATAATCATAAAACTAACAAAGGTTATACCTTTGAGGCAAAAAAATGCCGATAGGCTGGAGGCAGTAATGGCCAACTACAATAGCCTACCATAAAACCGTAATTTGGAAATTACGCTCATTTACCCCTCCCTCGAGAGGTATACGAGAGACCGCCGAAATGCAGGCAAAACAAGTCAGTCTTATTTCTGTTGTCAAACTATTCACTTCGTATATTTAAACTTAAGATTCGTAACCACTTTTTGTTAAAGTTTTTTTTTCTTGCACTGTACTTAACACGACTAATACGAGTGCTCCTTCTGATCACGTCGGGGTCACCAATTGTTGTGTGGGTACAATTAATTAAATGTTCTTCAGAAGGAGTTATTTATTAAACAAAACACTCCAGCCTGTCGGCATTTTTTTGCCTTAAAGGTATAACCTTTGTTAGTTTTATGATTATGGTATATCCGTGCCTAGTTGTGGGAAAGTACGCTACAATGTTCTAACTAAACAACTAGTCATGGTAGGATTCTCGGCTTTCCTCCTCGAGCCTTGGTCCCATTTAAACTTCATTAGAAAGGTCTGAACTACAACTTATCTCAATTTCGATCATTTTCACCGTTATCCCAAATCTCATGTATTCGAATTTTCGACCTTTGCCGTCGCTGTAACTCCAAAATAAAAGGTCCTCGAGCCTTGGTCCCATTTGAACTTTTGATCAGGAAAGTCTAAATTACAACATATCTCAATTTCGACCATTTTCACCGGAATCCCAAATATCATGTTTCTATGCGGGGTCGTTTATGTATGTGTATATATGCAAGTAGCATTTGTTATGAGTGTTCACTCCAAGCAAATTAATTGCCAATAAATTTAACGAAATATCAACCGATTGGGAAAAATAGTCTTTTGTAATTATATAAATATATATAGCCTTTATTTAGCATAGCTGCTAATGAAATACATTTATATAGTTAAACATTCACAGTAAATAAGACATTACATATTAAAAGTTCAATTTAACATAACTTGCACACTCTCTCTTAAAACTAGACAAGTTACTACAATTTTTTACCATGACAGGCAACTGATTGTAAAATTGCAAACCCTTTGAAAATAAGTGATTTCTACTATATTCAGTTTGTGTGTTTTCAATGTAGAAGTTATGATTATTTCTAGTATAATAGTTGTGGATGTCCTCAACAAAAACACAATTCTCTAAAAGATGTTTTGGGGCTAAACCCTTAACAATTTTAAAAATCTACACAAAAGAATAAAACTACATTCTGGTAAACTGTCATGAATTGTAAAGTACTTAACATAAAATGTGTATTGGTGTTGCGTAATTACATCCTAAAATTGCTCGCATTGCTTTATTTTGCAGTAGCTGCAGACTCCTAAACGATTCACCATTGAACATCATCATTAGGGAAGGACAATAATTAAAATGAGGTGCAATAATTGTTTCGTAAATTAACACTTTTGACCACTGGCTTAAGTAATAACTAATTCTACATAAAAAATAATTTTTTTTTAGACTTTTATTACAAATGAGGTATGACTACCCAATGTCAAATGTTGATCAATGATTATTCCCAAATATTTAAAACACTGGGTGTTTGTTGCAATCCAAGCATTAGCATTTTGACGGTAATATGCAATTATTACACTTAACACACCAGGCTTGTAACTTGTAATTCAGCGCTCGGCGGGGCACATAGCCCGGAGAGTAGTTGTTGGTTGCAATCTGGTTACGTTCCTTATAGTAAAATAAGGATTTTATAGAGGAGTTTGCGACTGTTTTAACATGAAAATGGTTTTAAATATTTTCTGTGTTCCTAAAACACTTCTTTACAGTCTCGTTCCCCATATGGAAAAGGTCTCTCGGATCGTTCATGAAAAGTGGCTGCTGTTTATTGCACGATGTATACCTACGAATGCGTGTAATGTAACTACTAAAAAAATAGATGCCCACCTAGTAAATAGTCTTTAAAAATAGCCTGGATACTTGTATTTTGTTGGTGCATGTGTGGCTCTTTAATACTCTTTAAAAATTGCATCTAAGCCATAATATATCCATCTAATAAAATTATATGAAAACGGTCTCTTCTTATTTTAAAGTCCTCATATGATTGGTACTACACATGATCATCAAAATATCCGAAATCAACATTTTTACTTTTCAGATACTGTCCGACACTACTATACAAAACTCAGAAATTCTATTTATTAAAAATATGCTAGGCATAATTTCATTCTTGTTCGTCTTTTTAAATATTTTAGGAAGTTAAGTATCGATCACAAAACACAACTTTACTCAGTAAACTATTTTGTTTAATGTTTTAAATTCTTATATGGCTAATGTCAAAACTTTGTTGTTCACTACTCAATTTGTCAATTAATACCATCTATTGATGGGTGGTTTTTATCTGTATATTTAAAAAGTAATATTTATGTTGAGAATGTGTAAATACAAGTAAACATATTTGAAAAAGTACAAAGTTTCGAGATGACTTACGTTAATAATACCTATATGGTATGCCAGTAATTTAGATTTCTTTTTGTGCATTTCAAGCTTGTAGTGCAGGCCGAAGTTGACAATCTGAGGTAGTTTTAACCATAATAAATGCAGCATACCATGGGAAAACTCGATATACTGATGAGGTGACTAAGATTTCATATCTAAATATTAATCAAGTAAAGAGTACGATTATGCTATTGTTTGTTTGTTTGTTTGTTTGATATCTATATAAGTATCTGGCACAGTAACACTAGGAAAATCAACAATATTGTGAACCACCTGCGTATTATAACTATAGGCACGTGGCACACATGAAATCCTTTGTATAGAGCACGCAGTATAGACTAGAGTTGTCTATGTTGGACGTACGTTCTTCAGTTGACGGTCGTTTTTCGTAAATAACTGCTTTCTATATTCATTCGCCGTCGTGGACGTACTGGATCTGGAAAAAGACGAATAAATACCCAACTAATAATAATGTACAAGTTGTGTCTTTGTACCATTACAAAACTTATAGATATGTTTTTTGAGAGACGTATAGAGCAAGTTTCTTTATTGCGGTACGTGTCATACATTGCTACAACAAACTTCTCAAAAATGGGTAGAGCTTCATCCAAGTTTCCTTCGACCGACGGCTGGCTTGAAGCCACCTGTTAAAGCTGGATAGGCTGTCCACATTTGATAGGCCGACTTCTTTGAGAGAATAACCTAAAATTATGTATTATTATTATTTTGTATGTATAGACCTTGTACTAACGACATAACACCAAAGTGTAACTGTTTCTCTTTTTTTAGAGCTTATTATTTAATGCTGTCAACACTACCAAATAAAACCTATTATCAGACCATACATCTAGAAAAATATTGGCAAAATTGAAAAGTATAGTGTGGGTATAGTTGTTATCTATTACTCTATTACTGTACATATCTTTGTGCAGTAATTATAATTTAATGCTTTTGCAGGTTTAAAGAGGGCCTGATATAAATATGAGGTTATGCATACAAAAAATAAATACTATAAACGCTTTTAATTTTTTGCATATCCTATTAGACCGTTAGAAATTTCTTAAAGAATCTCATCTATCAACTGTCACACTGATTGTCGTTAGGAAACACTTCAGTGATGTAATATCGTTGATCCTCTATTGTCATCGATTTTTGCCCTGGTATGCTGTCATTACTTTTACCATTTCTTGATCTGCTATCTATAAGTAAATATTGTGATAGAGCAGCTAGATTTTCATCGATATCAAAGGTTGTTTTTTCAATTCAAGAATATTCACTAATTTGATAGGTGCATTTACATTTCAAATGTCTAAAATTTGTGTATTTATTTTAGAAAGCAATGTATTTTAAAAGTATTAGAAAAATCTGAAAAGTATTATTACTATGTTGTAGCTCTAGTCCCTACGTACTTAGACGATAATGTTTTTGGCAAAAAAATGTATTTTCGTATCATGTTGCTATATTAATAAGTTTTAACCAATAAAATAAGTATATTTTTTATATTAGTTTTATTACCTCTTCCACCCATAAATTCCCTAGTGTACCATTAAAATATAAAACTTTGACGCAGTCTTATTGTATAAATGATATTTCTTGTTATTTCAAAATTTATTTAGACAAAATTTATAATCGAGGCTGAAAAGATTGGATTGTTTAATGCCCTTGTTTACTGACTTGAAAGCATACTAATGACATAAAAAACTGAGCACTTTAAAAATGCCTTGACAGCACAATCAATCCGATATGAGACCGAGTTTTTTATGGGGATCGCTTTTGAGTGTAAACCTGAATTTTCACCCCTGAGAATATCATTATTCGACTTCCATGTTGAAAATGGGCGTGCAATTATTTTTTTTATTTATCGTCATAACTAAAAATTCAGATTATGCATCTAAAGAAATGTGGAAAATTATAAACAAAAGAAATATGACAAAAACAGAAAATTCTATTAAAATTGATCTTAATGCTGCTAATGAATACTTTATAAACATTTTCTATGATCTCATAAAAAAACTGCCCCAAAATAATACAAACCCAAATAACTACATAGAAATGATTAATATGACAGCATATACTTGTTAGATAAATACTGCTAGTTTATAATAATATGTTGTTAAGCCATGGCTCTAGCATACTTATGCGCATGTACTGATCCCTGACATGATTAAATCAGGATGCGTATTTTCGTTGAGTATAAATATAAACAATTTTAGAATGTTTGTTATAGCAACTATTTGTAACTATAAATGAATATTGTATTGGAAAATCCGCATCTTCAGAGGAGCATTACAAGTCCATGAAACTTGCAATTAGCACTAATGAACTTTTAATAATGTGTCACAGTAATCTTGTCACACATCTGCAATTTGATAATACGCATACCATGAAAACAGACCATCAAAAGTTTGGCGCATGAGTAGAAGGTTCGCGGTACGCTGAGTCTTGGTCTAATTTTACTGCAAAGGAGATATAGGAAGCTAGCAGTATTGGTTCTAATAAGTTTAAACTTATGGATAGAAAAATATCGTTCCTTAAAAATTTAATGAACAAAGATTCATCAATTTCATGCAATGTCGTCCCTATGGCTGTGAATGATACAAACAAGAAAACTGACCAGATCCTCAACAAAACCCAATGAAATGAACAACGCTATTGCTGTTAATGTGAATAACGAAATTTAAAAAAATGGAAATGGCAACTACGTAAAATATAATTCATCTAGTAAACAAAAAAATAATGGTAATCAAAATTCTACCTGTTATTGGAACTAAGAAAATTGAAAACACTAAATTAACAGCCCCTAAACTCTACCCAAAAACTAATATTCAAGTCAGAAAATTGGGTAATCAGGTTACGGAAGATGATTTAATGGAATATTTACAATTAACATTTGGTGATACAGAAAATTTTAAGATTGAAAAACTAACAGTAAAATCTGGTGACATGTTAGCTTCAAAGTAGAAACAAGAGCTGATCTCCTAGATGACCTCCTGAATCCCTTAAACTGGCCTGAAGAAATTGAAGTGAAACAGTTCTTTCGGTACGAAGTAAAGCGCAATTTTAACTACACCTCTAGATCGGGAGCCAAGAGCAACCATCAATCATGCCGGTACAGGCAGAGATTCTAACTGTAAGAATAATGAATTGAGATTTTCAAGACTGCATCAAAACATTCAGTGAGTCTCTAACGAAATATTACCTCTAGAAGTGTCCATAAATAACTTAAATATTGACATTCTGATAATTACTGAGCAGTGGAAAAATACTGATGAGTTAAAAACTATCCATTTAGCTAACTTTAATCTAGCTGCAAGTTTCTGTCGTAAAGGTTCCTAAATGTAAAGAGGTTTCTTGTAATAAAATTTCAATTGAAGGCATTATTGAATGTTGCATAATTGAACTTGAAAATTTAAATATGTATATTGCTGCTATCTATAGACCACCGTCCGCTAATATTCAGATGTTTCTTGATTCATTTAATGACTTGTTAGATTTCTTAAATCCCAGTAAAAAGATTCTAATAGCAGGGGATTTCAACTTAAATTTTTTATCAAATGAGAATAATGTAATATTGTTCAAACATATCTTGGATTGTTATGGATTTCAGTTTATAATCAGAGATTCAACGCGAATCACAAGTAATTCTAGTACTTGCATTGATAACATACTACTTAATGATAAATTTGATGACTTTGAAACCGGGGTTGTTGATCTAAAGCTATCTGATCACTTAGCCCAATCATTGATAATTAGTGTAAACAAAATAAAGTCGGTTAGGAAAACTATATATAAAAGATGTTTCAATCAAGAAAATACTAGAAACTTTCTTAGGTTCTTGCATAACGAAAACTGGTATGATCTATATAACTTTATCTCTCTAGGCAGAACATTTGACAACTTTTTTAATACATTTATGTATCATTTTGATATAAGTTTTCCATTAAGGAAATTCTATGTTACTGATAATGGCGACATTAATCATGATCATTGGATAAATGATGAAATAGTGGCTCTTAAACGTCAGATATTAATCTACATTGATTTATCCAAAAGGTATCTTCAATTCATTGGTCTGCGGAATGAAGCCCATCAAACCTATAACAATTAGTTAAAAAATGCAAGAAGACTATACTATGACAGACCAATTAATCAACCAGAAAATAAACAGAAACAGATGTGGCAAGTTATATCTAATTTACAAAATAAAATACATTCAAACCATAACATAGAAATTACCAAAAACAACATCGACAACTGGCATCGATCTGGCAAACAGATTCAATCAATATTTTACTACTGCTCCACTTCCAAGTATTAATAATGATCTAGAGTTTCTAGAATCTAATGCTCCAATGAAAAATAACTCTGTTTCTAACACCACTGGTAGAGTCAAACTCAAATGCTCCAACTCTAGCGGTTTTGATGATATGTATCTAATAATCTTTTTAAACAAATGTAAGGACCTTATTTGCAAACCTTTACCATTCATAATTAATTTGATGTTCCAGGAAGGTATATTTCCATCGAGATTTAAGCTTGTAATTGTTAATCCTTCATACAAGAAAGGTGACTTAAATATTATCACTAACTATAGACCTATTAGCCTTCTATCTAGTTTTTCAAAAGTCTTAGAAATAGTAATAAATGATCAATTAACTATATACCTTTACATGTATAAAATAATCTCGCCAAACAAACATGGCTATACTAAAAATAAAAATACGGATACAGCCATAACTAATTTCGTTTCTGAAATTGTTAGAGCAGTTGATGATAAGATTCCAGCGTTAGGGCTTTTTATAGATTTTATTAAAGCATTCGACCAAGTAGACCACGAATTATTGTTGGCAAAACTTTTTAGGTATGGTATTAGGGGGGGAATAAATCTACAATTGCTCAAATCATATCTTCAGGGACGCACTCAGAAAGCTCGCCTGCCGAATGGCAAGACAAGCTCCAACCTGAATATATTAGCTGGTATCCCTCAGGAATTGATTCTAGACCCTACTCTGTTTCCAATTTCTTGGAAACGATCTAAATTTTTACTTATATAATATAAAATCTATGACAATTATACAATACGCTGATGATAGTAACATATTAATAACGAAAAAGAATATAGACACCCTTATGACACTTGTATGCATAGTTTCTCTGTGGAAAACTAAGTAAGTCCTGTTATTCATTAAGATTTTTGAAAAATTATTGTAGCAGCAACATTCTTAAAACTTTGTATTATTCGCCGTTTCACTCCCACTTGAGAAATGGTATTGTAAACTGGGGGAATAGTATACAAAATCAACATGTTTTTATTTTGCAGAAAGTTGCAATAAGAATTTTAGCAAATCTAGGTTACCGGCGTGAATCTTGAAGAGAGGCTTTTCGCTAACTTTGTATACTAACAGTTATTGGTATCTACATCTATGAAGTCTGCTGTTTTGTTTTCAAAAACAGAGCTATATATACTCAAAATATAACTCCCCATGACCATTATACTCGTCATAAATTTCAGCTTCAACCTGATTCTCACTCTACCTCATTATATCAAAGAAGCATTCTACAACGGCTGTAGATTATTTAACTTTTTACCTCTGGAAATTAAGGAATCTGCAAATCAGTATATTTTCAAAAGATTGCTCAAAAAATACTTAATAGACAGAAACTGTTACACACTGAATGAATTTTTCTCCACGTTAATGTTTTTTATATTGTATTTTCTCCACATAATGTTTTTTATATTGTATTTACTTATCTATGTACTTGTTGTTCATATTATTACTGTTTGTGAAATGTATTTTAAATTTTTTGTGACGTATTTGTTCAAATATGTTGTACAATCGTTCTGATGTATAGTATGTGATGAAATAAATAATCTATCTATAGTTAAATTTTTGCGACCTGGCAGCTTACACTAATGTCTTTAAGCGCCTTGAAGCATGACGTCATTTTCTAGCGTACTCCTTAAAGCCGCGCAATACCGCTGCAAGTGCCTTTAAGCGTGACGTCATGACTTATTCGCTCGAATGGCATCGCTTATCGCGTTTAATGCGCAAAACTATAGCTTATATATCTATATATATGCGACAGATGCTACTTTCTCTTTCACAACAGTATCTTACTTAGAGGTTAGTGACATAATATGCCCTTTAAAGAACACAGACAGCAAGGACTTTATGGTTTCAATATCTATCTTATAAAGTATATTAAAGATCTTATTGTCATCCCTCTAACGAAATTAATAAATCATGCCATCACGGAAGGAACCAATATTTCCTAGCAGCCTCAAAAAAGCACTCGTACTTCGTATTCATAAGAAGGGAAACCCTGATGATATATCGAATTTTAGACCTACATCTTACTAACTATTTTTTCAAAGATATTCGAGAAAGCCCCTTAATCCAGAATTACCACCTATTTTGAAATGATCTGTTTGTGACATCACAATATGGCTTGAAATCCAAAAAAGTACTACCGTTGCTATATTGGATTTTACTGAGAAGGTTACTGAATGTTTTGAAAGAGGGAAATACCTGGTAACCACCCTTTATGGCCTAAGCAAAGCCTTTGACTGTGTTTAACATGATCTACTGATTAAGAAGCTTAGAGTACAATTTTGATCTCAATAGTATTAAAATGATAAAATTCTATTTATAGAAGGGAGAACTCAAAAAGTTCAATTTGGCAATGATATAGCTCAAGAAATGGATATAAACATAGGCGTGCCACAGGGGTCAGTGTTGGGTCCTTTACTCTTCTTAATATATGTCAATGGTTTATCTAGTAATAATGTACCATTGACTGATTTTATATTTTTTGCAGACGACACCACAATATCTAATACTGGCAATGCGATGAGTGAGCAGGTCATTGATGTGGGTTGTGTTGTCCAGTCAGAGGCTGAGCAATGGTTTTCTCATAATAGGCTTAGTTTAAACCTATCCAAAACACAAACTATGGTATTATTTATAAGAAATATAAAATTTTATCATCCTGAGAAGGATGGAGGAAATTTCTGGGTGTGGCTATTGACCCCCCCACTCTTAGTTGGAACTATCACACTGACTCGGTGGCAAACAAACTGGCCAGTAATATTTATCTATTAAGATTACTAGGCGACTGTGTCTCTAGACCTACACTCGGGACAGTTTATTATGCTCTGTGCCACTCGACAATGTCATGGCATCGAATTTTTAGATTACAGCATAAAGCTGTTAGAATTCTAAGTGGAATCGGTGCAGGCATGACTGTAAGTACTCCTTCATCGTTAATAAAATTATAACATATCATGTTCATCACATGTATCATATATATATATGTTGTTTTTTAGTTTTTTTTTTTATACATTTATTTAACGTCGGCCTATTTCCGCTACTGAGGCCTAACACCGACGCCTGTAGACGAGCTACCCCCAACCAGGAATTTTGCCGAACCTCTTTCCCTTAAGAAGAGTAGGGATCTTTTACTTGCCTAACATTTAATAGACAAGGGACCGACGGATTTACATCCCCTCCGAAGGATGGTATATTTCCTATACAACCCTCGCCTAAGGTTGTATAGCTTCCGCGCATACACTGATATACAAGCCGCTGGAGGATGTGTGAGGCGAGAACGCGGTTTCCGTTTTTAGGTTTTCGTGGGTGTTAAGTGAAATGTTATTGTACTTCCGGGTGCTCTCCCGCGTCGATGGTCGACTCCTCCAGGAGTCACGGTTGTCTGAATGACAGAATCTCATCTGTCACCTTCAAGTTCTCATTGAAAGCTGCCTAGTGCTGCTCCTCGTTGCACGAACTGAACTAAGTACGAAGTGGTTTGCTTTAATGATAAAATGCAATATGTGTTTCACACTAACCAATAATGCAAAGTCACATCTTATTCTTGTTGATCAATATTTGATCCTTTTTTTACTGTATACTTTGACTTGTGTAAGTACCTTGTACAATATCACCAATAAATCTATCTATCTATTTTAAAGAGCATTCTGGTATATAATTCAATACTCTACAACTTCTATTAATAACTGTTTGGTGTAACGTAAATAGTTAAAAAAGTTATGATCACGAAAAATTAAAAATTAGAATGTGAAAAACTGCTATCTTCAATTCTACGAAAAAGTTGTTATCTTTTTGAAATTTCTTACAATTCACAATGAATATAGGTAATTGCAATACATCGCGACCACAGATGGCTGCAGTCTTCTATAATCACAACAGATGATTTATCCAAGTTGTGAGACAGATTTTTTAGGCATTGTTCTGTTGATGCAGAGTAGGTGTAGGTATTGCATGGTTGCACTGCTTCTCTTGTGAAATCAATTATTCTAATTTGTTGCTACAAGCTACCACGGCACACGAAAGATCCTCACAGCAAATTAATCAAAATTCATACTTGTTTATTTGAGATTAAGTACATTCAATTTGGTAACCGTAAAACCACTAGAAGTGGCACTTTATTTGAAGAGGTTTGATGCGATTATTTAAAAATTGAAATGATTAATTAGATTTTCTCTAAAAATAAAAATCATTCAGAAATACATCTTGCAATCACTTTAAATTAAAAAGTGCTAAGGTTAGTGAATTATATCTTTTTATAAATTTAAATTTTTTAAAAGTTAATTTGATGAATGAGCATTGGTGATATATTATTACATGATAGGTATGTGTTTGAGATAGAATTGAAACATTAGTTTATACTGAGTGCAATACCGAAATTATGATTGTCAGATTTTTACACATAGATATTTTTGTTTACTTCAATATATGACTAACGCAATGATAAATTAGATGTCCATGATATCATAAACTTTCCAAAAACCATTTACGCAATAACAGAAATTGTTTACATGAGCTTCAGAAGAATTATACACTAGTAAAATACTTGTAGACCTGTAACTGACCTACCTACAAGCATTATATGAGGCGCAAAAACTAATCATTGGTGAATTATGAATATGGATATAATTTTTTTGTTTTTCGTACCCATGCTTGAAATATAAATATGAATTTACGATGCACATATGCAAAATTAATGTCGTATACATTCATCGCTTTTTCGTTACATGAATAGTTCATAAAAAGTTCATTGAGAAAAACATATATATGATGTGTACAGAAGGAACATTAAGAAGATAAAATTATCATCACAGGAAGAGAGGAAAAGGAAGAATTTGTAAATGTGGAAAAGCAATTGTAGAACAGAATGATAAAAACTTGAAGGATGAATTAAAAGTTATTAATACTCTAAAAAAGAAAAATCGGTCTGGGACATTCTTAATGCTCTAGTTAATAAAAACTATTATCAAGAGGGTTAAAACATATAGCTTAGAATTTAATTTTATTTCTACCTCACAGAAAATATTTAACAACTTTCAGTAACTAATTTACATTTACAGTATATTAAATTATATATATGTAGAATACATTAGAAGAAATTAAACTAATCGATATTGCATATGAATTATAGTATCCCCCAATAGGAATTGAGAATACAAAAGCATGTCATTTAGTTTGCTGCTAATTTCAAGTTAGTTTACATTTTGCTCTGTCAGCACAGTAGAGAATAGACCAGTAGTTTCACTCCTCGGCGGTCCTTTTGATGTTTGTTGTACTCGATTTTATTTTTCTTATTTCACTGCGCACCCACTATTTCCATCCCACGCGCATTTGCATGTACACTATTGGAGTAAACAATAAACATCGACTCAATAACATCACTGCTGTCCACTGCGCATCAGATAATTTAAACCCAGGAGCGTGCTTGCGCGCTGAAAATCTTGTCCCACTGTTCCGGCCGAGTGGGAATACTGGTCTATTCTCTACTGTGCTGTCAGTTCTCTAAGAAGTTTATAACCTCTTACTGCTTACTGTTAACAGGTATATGTGAATATGTAAAAATTTTTCCAACATTCTGTTTAAATATCGCTGGTAAATTATTTCTGTCGCCATCTTTAAAGAGGGGCAAGAACAGATCAATGAGAACTTATTAGATTTTCCTATCGCCTCTTCTGAAAGTAGGATAATAATAATACAGTTATTTCCATAGACTTTTACAAGCATTAGAATATAGTCAAATTGGTCAAGTTACACAAGACAATATACATGTATAAATTTGTCAATAAAATAATAAATTAAATGCAGAATAATGTAAAAGAACAAACAAAGCATGACTAACACACAAGAAGCTTCAATATATTAACTTTCCATAGGGAAAACGAAAACAAGCTCAAGGAAATATTTCCTCTGTTGTCAGCTGGCATTGGTAAAAACAGTCCCTAAATACTCATCAACTGAGTAAAACGAGTGTTTGAGTAAAAGTGATTTTACGTCTCTTTTAAAAAGATTAATGACATTTATTTTCTTGATATGCATAGTTAATTTATTGAATAATTTTACAGACATTAATTTGGGACCTTTTACAACGATGGATAGGGTGTGAACTGGTATGTTGAGATTATAATTCTGTCGTAGATTTTTATTTATATCATTTCTGCTATTAAATTGCCCCAAGTTTTCTTTTATATACAATACACAGTTGAGAATATATAGATATGTAGCAGTTAGAATCCCCAGTTCTCTGAAAAGAAGTCTGCAAGAATGACGAAGAGATTTAAAGGATATAGTACGTACAATTTTCTTTTGAAGCGTGAACACTTCGTTAAATCGAGAGCAATTACCCCAGCAGATTATACAATAATTTAGACAAGACTGTTTATGAGCAAAATAGTACAATTTTAAAATATGGATATTAACAGAAAATCGAAGCTGCCATACGCCAAAGCATTGGGTAGATAACTTATTATCAATAAAGTCTACGTGCGTTCCCCAATTTAAAAGAGGATCCATAAAACTACCAAGGAATTTAACGCTATTGTTTTGTTTTACAGAATAGTTATCAATTACCCCAACATGCTGTAATCTGGTTTCTTGGTGGTAAAAAATAAAAAATCCGTGTTTATATTATTCAGTGCAAGACCATTACTCTAACAGTAAGTTTGCATCGAACTAATAGTGTCACTAGCTTTATGGCTGAGCTCGTTTATGTTATTTGAATTAACCGCAGCGGTGGAATCATCGGCAAAAAGCGTTATAAAGACATCTTCTATATGTAGCGCGTTATTGTCAATAAATAAAATGAACAATAAGGGTCCCAGAATACACCCTTGAGGAACGCCCATGGTAACCTTGAGAGAATCAGACACCGGTTTTACCAGCATCTCTTAAGACAACAAATTGAGTTCTATCCCTCAAATAGGACTCAATCCAAGTTAAGGCTGGACCACGAATTCTATAATTTTCGAGTTTATCCAGTAGTAAACTGTGGTCGACCGTATCAAAAGCACGTGTCAGATCAAAAAATAAACAAGCCGATTTTGTTTTGTTTTCAAAGTTGTTTAAAATATAGTTGTAAAGAGCTAGAACAGCATCTTGTGTTGATAAACCTTTCTGAAAACCGAATTGATATGATGATAATAAATTTTTATTAGTAATAAAATTGTTTAATCTGACATAACAGGATTTTTCAGATGTTTTTGAAAAGTTCGATAGGAGAGCAATACCTGTATAGTTTGAAATTAAGGTTTTATCATTTTTCTTGAGAATTGCTAATATTAAAGATGTTTTTAGAATAGCTGGAAAAGTCCCCTCAATAAAGAATAGATTTACGAGGTACGTCGGAGGCGAGCGTAGGTGCGTCTTTACTATGTACACACTTCGGTATGCGATGTAAAGCAACGTCAGGCGCAGTTAGTAGTTGGATGGGTGACCGTTCCAACGAAGACCGCGTTCTCGCCTCACACATCTTCCAGCGGCTTGTATATCACTGCATGCGCGGAAGCTATACAACCTTAGGCGAGGGTTGTATAGGGGATTTACCATCCTTCGGAGAGGATGTAAAGCCGTCGGTCCCTTGTCTATTAAATGTTAGGCAAGTAAAAGATCCCTACTCTTCTTAAGGGAAGAGGTTCGGTAAAAATTCCTGGTTGGGAGTAGCTCGTCTACAGGCGTCGGTGTTAGGCCTCAGGCTTGAACTGAACGGGAACAGACAAATTGCAAACCTGTTTGTTATCATTCAAAATAGAAGGAATATTTTCCGTTAATGTTTTTATGGATTTTATGGAATTGATAAAAAAGTTATTGAATTAATCTGCAGCACTTTGCAAGTTGTTTATGTCATTGCCATCCGGGGCAACAAGGTTTTTAGGAAGTTCATTTTTATCATTACTATTCTTGATGATTGACCAGGCTGTTTTTGATTTGTTAGTCGAATTAAGAAATTTAACTTCATAATAATTTTTTTAGCCTGTTCAATTTTAACACGATGATTTTTTAAAAATATCTTATAGCTAACATAAACTTTGTTATCTTCTGATAATTTGTAGGTTTTGTGCAAGTCTCTTTGGAATACTCCTTCATTTATAATTTCGTTTGTGATCCACGGTTTATTGTTTTATTTTTTTTTTAATTTTACATAATTCTAACGGAAAAGCCCTATCCATTAGTTCCAGGAAGGTATTATAAAAGTTAGTGAAACTATTCTCACAACTTTGCTCTTTAGCCATAAAATTCAAATTTTTTTGGGATAATAAATATTTGAAATTATCTAAATTGTCTGCGTTATTAAAAATCGTTTGAGTTTTTCCCCTTTCTTCTTCATTTGTGTTACGGTTGCAACAGAACAAATAAAATTAACTAGGTACACAGTTTATAACAAATATTTTATAGAATTAATGTAAGTAGAATTAATGTAATTTTTTGTATGAAAATCGGCACCGGAATAGTATGACAAAAAGGAAATCGTTTCATAAATTTTAATAACTTTTACTGCTGAGATCTTAATTGTAAATCAAGATTATACTATTAAAAAACTCTATAATAAAGTAAAATATAAATAACCCTAACCTACCTAATAAGTAGCTCCCACTTTTTTTTTAACTGCAAATGTGAATGTGAAATCAAACAAGAGCCACAGAACCACCAAACACCACAGAAATTAGACAACCCCCAATTCCTTCCTTGTTCGGAAGGGGGTTGCACATTGAAAAAACGCGGACATAAAACCATTTCCTCCGACAGTGCTGGAGCCAGGATTCGAACCCGGTGGTGCGATGTTCGTGTGATTAATCGCGATTTCCACCTCGCGCCTTAACCCACTCGGTTATCGACCAGACTAATTGAAGTTATAGCTACAATTACATTGATATTCGCCCACATAATTTAAATTTTCACATTTTTCTATTTGACAAAATTAAAGGTTTATTAAACCTTATATAAATACATATATTTTAACATACCTTGTGTATATAAGATTGGCATCGGAAGTTCAAATATTTCTTTCAACCGAGAAATTCAATAAAATGTATAGTAACGTTTTAGCATCGGATTTTATGGTATTTATGAACAAGGTAATAAGGTTCACATTCCAATGTTAGAAAGAATTTTATAAAGATAATTATAAAATGGAAAATTGTGTTGAATAAAAGAGAATATAATATATTTTTTTGGAACTGATATCTATATTTATTGAGTTATAGTTTGCCAATTAGAGAACTTTATAGATTTGCAATGGGTTGCATAATAACTATTTTTATTCCTGACTTCTCCATGTACACGTATGTACCTACATATACTTATTCATTAGGCTTAACAAAACGATAAAATCAGAATTGATTGATCATCAATCATTGTTTGTAACTAGATAGAGTTTGTATTGAACTTTATTGAATTTCATTTTTAATCATCAGAATTATGGAATTCCGTTGAAAAAAAATGTAAATAAATAGATATGTCGGAAAGTTATTTATTTTCGGCGATTCTTCACTTAATCCTAATCCTAGTAACAGTAGGTATATCGTAAAAAAATGAGACGTACAACTGAGCTATAGCAAAAGAATCAAGGTTTATATTAAAAAAGAATATAGAATACAATAAGAACTAGTAAAAATTATATATTCTCAACCGGTTTATTGGAGTATTTTTACATTCAATGAGATATTCTCGTAGCTCTTTGAAAATAAATTGAATTTCTAAGTATAATTGTCATATTTGTAATTTTAATCATCTTCCGATTATACTACTTTGATTGGCGAAATGCTCATTAGTAACAGTGCAGTATTTTTGTTTTGTACAATTTTGTCAGGGTTGTAATACTGCATGTACATTTTTAAAGTGCCCAGTGGCTCAACGCTTACGTGTTAAGCTTGCTAAACCGACGAATCAAACTTACGACAGACAATAAGATAACCTTGTACAAGGTTATCTTAAGACCGATTATGACATATGCCTGCGCGTCCTGGAACCTCATCTCGGACGCGCAGTGCAATAGACTTCAGATACTCCAGAACAAATTACTCAGACTACTTATGAATGCGGACAGGTACACTGCGGTTGCTGTATTACACGAAAATGCCAAAATTATGTTAATCAGAGACTTCACCAATGAAACGGCGCAAAAGTTTTTTGCAACCAGAACACAGCAATCGAAAATGACAAAGGACATTACAGATAGACGACGGCACAACGACCCACATTACGCACATAAACTGTTACATCAAAACTTACCTATTTACAGAGAGCGACGGTGACGATAAATTACCACACAAAACAGTTTAGATGACTCTCCCGCCCCCTCCTTCCCCTTCCCTTCCTTGTCCACCACCCCCTTCACCTCCTGCACACAGTGCAACATATAGCCCATGCCGACAGTCAAATCTTAAAACATATAAATTTTACACAGAATAAAAATCATTTCGTTTTATATATTTGACATTTTAAATAGGTTTTTCTCTTTCATTTTCCTATAAAAATAACTCTGAACAAACATTAATAAGTATAATAGTCTATTGAGGATCGTCTGCATAACAAGCTTGCTGGATAACAAAAGAAAACGCGCTTTTAAATTATCAGGAGAGCAGCAATATTAGTGGATTAAGGTAGAATCGGATATCTTGAATTGGCATTCCAACAGCCGGCCGGCTCGTTTCGTATTTATTTCAAATATTTGTAACGGGTCGGTGTCTTTCATTCAAATGTAAACCAAGAATGATATAAATGAAATATCCTTTTAAACTCAGTTACTCAAAAAAAGAATAAAGCTATTTTAATTGCAAAAAATTGTAATTGTTAAGCTTGCAACCAAGGAGTTCCGGGTTCGAATTTGTATGTGTCCTGGTTGAGTGGTGGAATAGCTAATATGTTTTCTTAAAAAAAATTTTAAATGTTTTTTCTTAACCACCTCTCAAGTGACCGAAGTATCCCCCTGGAAGATCTCAAGGATCTTGTGCTAGGTAAAGAGAGACGAGGCCCTACAGTTTAATGTGGACTCCGAACCACTCTTGCGGCAATTTTTTTAATGAAAAATTGTTTCGCCTTGCGGGAATCGAACCCACTTCGCTAGGCAACTCAGTTTGCTAGCCAGACGCTTTAACACACTGAGCTACCGTGCAAAACTCCGCCAGGACATTAATCTAAATAAAGCGTTAAAATAAAGATAAAATAAAAATAAAAAAGTAGGTTTTTGAACTTGAATGTTTACCGCTAGTTTTCAATAACAATATTGTTCTTACTTTATTAAACACCAGCTTGTTACCAAAATGTTAATGTAATCGGACTTTTATCCCAAGGTGTTGTACACCGGGTGTCAACGCAATTGTTAGACGTCCACAGTATATAGAGTATTCAAGATATAAGTTTTAAACTTAGCAGGTGTGATATATAACAAAAATGACCAAGTTTTCATTATTTGACACTATTCCCGGAAATGACTCCATATTTGAAGTTTTAAATAGAACACCCTGTGTTTTTACATTTTTGGATTCCGTAGACGATTTTAAGTATGATTGCAAAGTTTTAAAAACATTTCCGACACAACTTGATTTTTACGGCTATTTTTAATTTTGCATCTAGAGTGCAGTGAATATACACTCAAATCAATCAAATGGACCAAAACGATAAAAGAAAAGTATAAACGTGATATTTTTTTAATTGGTTTAGTACCTACGACCAACAAAAATTTCCGAAATCATTATTTTGAAATTAAGTCAACTTTTTCAAAAGGCAATAACTTTAGACACCCAGTAGTTGAATGCTAATTTCCACGACAAATTCATTGACAACTTCAAATCTAAAATTGGTTTGATATTAACCCAGTTCATTGATGGACAATAATTAAAATATCAAAAAATACGCTTATCAAGTATGTCGTGGAAATTGAATAAAACTATATTCAAAACATTCATTTTCGGTGTGCGATGTAAAGCAACGACAGGCGCAGTTAGTACTTGGATGGGTGATCATTCCAACGGAAACCGCGTCCTCGCCTCACACATCTTCCAGCGGCTTGTATATCAGTGTATGCGCGGAAGCTATACAATCTTAGGCGATGGTTGTATAGGAGATATACCATCCTTCAGAGGGAATGTAAAGCCGCCGGTCCCTTGTCTATTAAATGTTAGGCAAGTAAAAGATCCCTACTCTTCTTAAGAGAAGAGGTTCGGCAAAATTCCTGGTTGGGGGTAGCTCGTCTACAGGCGTCGGTGTTAGGCCTCAGTAGCGGAAATAGGCCGACGTTAAATAAATGTATAAAAAAAAACATTCATTTTGTAAACAAGACAACGCTGCAAATAACAAGTGTTTTGTTCGAAATGATTTATTTTAACAATAAAAAATATACTAAAAGATTAATTCAAAGTGAATCCCTCCTTCTCGTTCTGTCTCGGTTAATGAAGTTTCGCAAACAGTTTCGCGACATAGTAGGAGTTATACTTACAAAAACCTCTCGGATGCGATTTTATAAAATTTCAAGTATTTGAGGGGGTCTATAGGAAACTCATTCTTACACATAACCCTACACAAAAAGATCTAAAATGCTTAGAACTGGTAAGCGGTCTATTTGTTGCAATTACTCGCCCATTATACCGATGGAGCCCCACCTTGTTGAAAACACTTTTGTTCTGAAACTGCAAGTGGTAAGTCCATCAACATTTCTTCAATATCATTTCGTAAAAATTCTAAATATATCTCGCATGTCAAAGGCCCTTGAAAGAAAATAGGTCCAATAATTCTTGTTCCAATCATTCCAGCCCACACATTATCTCCAAATCTTTCCTTAAAATTACCTTGCCTCATTAAATTGGGATTGGGAGAAGTTTAATTGAAATATTCTCGAACGACACATGAAGAATTCAGAAAAAGATTTTTCTTCATTGAAATACAAATGTAAAAAAGTTAGTTTGCTTAAAACCGATTTCATATTTTCTAATTTTTAGAATACCGTGTTCATTTGTCTTACGTTTGGTAACTGTTTATGACTTTCTAAGGCAAGCGAAACTTGATGATGAAGAACGATTTTTTCTCGGCCAATTAAAAATAAGGAAGTTTACAAGAGTGGGGTACCACATCGGTGGACACACTGTAGAAGTAAATAAATAAATCGTGTCTTTCTTTTTTTATAACCGCGAAGATTTGTACTTCTGTATTGGGATTCTTTCTGAAAACTCAATCATAACATAAAAAATTAGAAAAAAATTATAATAGAATGACTGGCGCATTCGCCAGAATATAAATATAGGTCGTAAAAAACAATTTCAATCAAATACACTATAAGTATTATATTAATATAGTGTGTACCATACAATGTGATTTTACAGGGCATTATTAGTAGAGATATTTTGTATGTAAACCAGGCGGGTCTTGGTTCAGATTGTAAAAAACTGCAGATAATAAGTGGTGGAGTGGAAACAGTGAGAGATAAGATAATCCCTGATTGTTATTTTAAAGGAAGTTAAATTTAACTCTTTTATATCATTGAGTACATAATTATAATAACATCACAAGCAGTATATCCCCGTTGTAAGTCTCTAGAAGAACCTTGTGCGGAAAAGATAATATGATATGTAACGAACTGGTTAATGCAGTGAGCCAGCATCCAGCTGCTTTAATTAGACTTACACTTCTAGTACTACAACTATCAAAATTACTTTTACTAATTACGTTTTTATGTACTTCTAAAATTTGATAATAAATGGAGAATAATGCGATAGCCATATTGCCTAATTTTTTTTAATGGAGATTGACAGTGGATTTTCAATTCTGTATCAGTTATGATTCGAATTTCTCATCAAATAAATTTGAATAAAGTGTGCTGTATAACCTCAAAGAAGATACGATATGTGATGTAAGACTAAAAAGTGAGTAATAAGATGATAGGAAAATATCGAACCTAATAACCTTTTTAAATCGCCTTAAAGTAAAATTTATACCTACTAATTTACTGCGCAGTGTCTCACGTAACCTCCAGGAGCTTTCTTACTTTATCAATTCCATTAATCAAACTAGATGATGGGGTGGAAGAGAAGTTGGGCCACTGGGTCTTTGCCTTATTAAGATTTAAACAATTTGCTGCGAGCCAATTTTCTGTCATTGTCTCTATATTATTTGAGAGCTGAATAATATTGCATTGTTATCAAAGCAATTTAACTCTGAATCATGCGTAAATGACGCACAGGACTTAGGATGGAAAGAAAATATCAATATAGGTAATAGAAAGTGAGGGCCTTAGGTCGGATCCTTGAGGCGCACCGTGGTAGAGTAACATTAGATTTGATATTTGATCTTTAAAAAGTACGCTTTCAGTTCTATATTCAATCAGCTCACTGCTTAACACTTACATATTTGATCAAGGCGTCCTGGGCTTTTCATGTGTTCCTGGGTGAAATTTAAAATAAATCTATTCACTTTTTTATTTTAAATAAACAAATGACAATAAATTTATAAAGCAAATTATTCATTACCTGTTAAAAGAGTTATTGCGTTCACACTCTGTTTTAGATTTTAGTTATTTTCAATTACCACCAGCAAGTTCTATTGTTTCTGTTATTTATTTATCACAATCGACGTTATCTTAACTTGTAAGTAATTCTAGAAACTGCGTGATTTATAATTCACGTCAAATAAACAATATACGCTTTCACGAAAAAATAGAAAAACCAAAATATATATTGTGTAATCAGGTTTGAAGTCGGGGTGATTAAAACTCAAGTTGATATTAGTTTACTGATAAATTACATTGGTTATTATTTTTTAATACATTCAATTGCTGCAATTCCTCTTGTTCTAATGGCAAGCTTCTTCTCAACTGGTACTCAAAAAATGACATCTTACAAAGACTAATATGAAAAAAAGTTATACTGTTATATACTGTTATAATTTTGATCACGGCAGTATATTAATAAAGTTAAATTAAAGAAAAGGCTATCACTGCGAAAAGTCAATAATAATCTTAAAAGAATATAGAAAAACCCTCATACTGTACATCGATGAAAACATTATGTAATATTACATAAGAATATTCTCACTAGAGGATGAATATGAAAGTACATCTTCATCTCAAAAAGTCTGTGCATGAACAAGATATCCACTATTGTGGGCGATGATTCTAGAATGATCGAGTACATTCGACGCGGGTATATATGCACTGGAGACAGTTCTATATTAGACAAGCATGTGATAAGATGAAATAAGAAACAAGTTGTGAATTGTGGTAGGGAGACTATAGTAGAATAAACTTGTAATTAGTATGTACTAATGTGAATAAGATTAGTTGTTATTGTAATTAAGTGGTTAATAAAGTAATGATTTCTGAAAGTTCTTGTTGCAATTTATTGAATCTACATACAGAGTGTTTACTGGAGATGGTAAACACGCCAACAATTGGTGTCATAAGCGGTATTGCAACAGGATTTCTGAAGAATTCGAGAAAGTTCTACAATGGAAACCACTGCAGATATTGAAGTGTTTTGAATTGGAAAGTGCTATAGACATTAAACAAGTCTTATTTGTGACATTCTGAGAAAATTTCCAGAACCTTCTATTTGGAAACTAGTGCAGTTAGCTAAATTATGTCAACTGGAAACTGATGTAGACACTAAATAAGACCTATTTGTGACATTTCGAAAAAAACTTCTAGAATATTCTATTCCGGAATTTGTGGAAGTATTTCAAATTTTGAAAAGATCTATTAGTGTTGTTTTGAGAACTTTGTAATGGAAACAAGAAGCATAGCTGCCGAAAAGCAACTGCAAGACATGTTCGCGGAATTCAGAAAAATGATGCTAGACCAGAAACGATGACAAGGAGAAAAAGAAGAATAAGAGAAACGACGTCAAGAAGAGAAAGAAGAACAAGGTAGACGTAAAGAAGAAAAAGAAAGAAAACGTCAAGAAGAAAAGGAAGAATTGAGAAAAATTATATATCCTGTTAGCCACTAATGAAATGAAGGAGAAAGTAGATAAAGTTGAACGAAAAGTTAGTAACGTGGAAGGAGAAGTTAGTGACATTAAGGGAAAAGTTACCGACGTCGAAGGGAAAGCGAATACAGTCGAAGAAGAAGTAAGTAAAGTCACAGGGAAGGTAAATATGGTCGAAGAGGAAGTAGACTTAAACGGCAATTGAGGGAAAGAGATGCCCAGCCAGTAGATTATCAGGCCTTTGATTACAACCTCCTTCCTTTGACGGAGAACTTCATGGGCGATATATAAAAGACAGTTAGAGGCAGCTGCATGCGCGAACAACTGGAGTGATGAGGACAAGGCTATGGCATTAGTTCTAGCATTGTGAGGGCAAGTTTTAGAATTATTGCAGACGACCCCAGTGGCGCAGCAAAAAAAAGGATTTTAAAGTTTTAGAAGCTGCATTCGACTTAACATATGGAGACCAACACTTTGCTCAACTATTTCGGACTCAGCTGAAATCACGTATGTAAAAGGCTGGGGAGAGCTTACGAAAATTTGAGGCTGCAGGCTTTCACATTTGCCTTACCAAGGCAGTTTCAGGAGCAATTGGCAGATGACTTGTTTATTGATGGCGTAAAAGATGAGGAAATCAGGCGGATGGCGGATCCTTAGACTGTCTCGGCATAAGACAAGTAGCGAAGCATTGATCCATGCACTTGAGGTAGAGGCCGCCTATACGGATTCCCCAGAGCACAGAGTACGAGCTGTCTCTGTGGAAGAAGCCAAATCAGAACAAACGGATTTAGCCACCAAGCTCAAGGATTTACATAAGATGTTTACTCAATTAATGATCAAGACAAGTTTCCCAGGAAAACAGGAAAATCGACAAGGAAGTGTAAAGCCTAGCAGAGGTATCCGATGTTACCGTTGTAACAAACCAGGGCATATGATGCGAGATTGTCGACAATGAAACCTTGGGGAAGTAAACGGTGCAAGGAAAGAGGAAGTCAGCTCCGGCAAGACGAAAGTGATGGCTATGCTAAAGAACACATAGAAAATGGTCGCACAAGTACTGAACGAATTGAGTTCCCGACCAGCCGAAACAGGAACCTAAGCAGCAACAAAGCAGTGACAGGCTTACAAAAGGAATCCGGTGTTATAATTGTGGCAAATTGAATCATATCAAGATCAAGGTACTGTCGTCAGAGGCACCCTAAGGAAGTGAATGCCAAGGATGTGAAGAAACAGCAGGATGTAGCAGAAGTGAAGGCGGTTAAGATTGAGGTTCCGAAGGACTGGACTGGAAGTTATAAAAAGGAACAACTGAATAATGACGAGATTGTACCACTACTGAAGGCAAAAGAAAAAGGAATCCGCCCGGAATGGAAGGACGTTTCTAGCAAAAGTGTTTGGGGCGCAATGGGATTCCCTAAGGCTAGAAGATGGACTATTATGGAGAGCATGAGAGAACCCGGAGGGGAAGGAAGTTACCATGCGGTTGCTGATACCCAGGTGTCGAGTACCTAAAGTACTTCGGGAAGTGCACGAAGGAATATCCAGAGGGCATTTTGGCAAAAATAAGACCTTGGCTAGAGTACGGGAACGATTCTACTGAATAAATAGTCGTCAGGATGTAGAGGCTTGGTGTCGCAGTCGCAAGGTTTGTGCGGATGAGGCTGCCAAGGGGTTTACCTACAGGGAGTGGTGACCGAATGAAGACTCGAGATGATCGTAACGTCAGTTCTTCAGGATCCAAGGTGGGGGGGACTTGGTTTGGCTGTACAACCCACAGCGGAGTGAAGAAGTATTCTCGAAGTTTCGCTCACCTTGGGAAGGGCCGTATTCTGTCATCACCCAATTAATGACGTTTTTTATAGAATTTAACGAAGTAAGAAGTTCAAGATGAAAGTTGTGCACCTGAACAGATTGGCGAAATATGTTGGAGACTCTGAATTGCCTGACCGGGACGTTCAGGCTTAAGGAAGGGACAGTGTTGCATGCCTACACCACTGCCTTAGGGAACATGCGAGAAAGTGCCGGAGGCGACGCGATGATTCTAGAATGATCAAGGACATTCGACGCGGGTATATATAGAATGGATTCAACCGCACTGGGGTCAGTTTTATATTAGACAAGCAAATAAGATGAAATAAGAAACATTAACAATTTGTGAATTATAGTAGAGAGACTATAGTAGGATAAACTTGTAATTAGTGTGTACTAATGTGAATAAGGATTAGTTGTTATTGTAATTAAGTGATTAATAAAGTAGCGGTTTCTGAAAGTTCTTGTTGCAATTTATCGAACCTACATACAGGGTGTTTACTGGAGACGGTAAACACGCAACAGTAAATTTATAATAAATTAAAATAATAATTCGTGGGTGACGTGAAACTACTTTGGAGTAAGACTTTCTTATAAGCTACGAATTAATATCCCTGCCAAGAATAAAATATAGAGACACATTCAAAGTAATTCAAAATATATAATTTTCTATGAGCATCAGGAGGGTCTATGTGAATGGTGATAAAAAATGTATGAGTTTCTATAACATTCTATTGCACAATAACTTCCCATCATATTGGGGAGGAATATCTCTTGGAATTTGTATAGTTATTGATAGATAGATAGATAGATGGATACATTACATGGTTGAACATTTTCAGCAAGTCGGAAGATCAGCTGGCAAGCAGCTGCATTACAAAAGAAAATAATTTTGTTTTGAGGTAAATATAAAACGTATAAAAATAGAAGCAATGACAAGAACATAATATATACTGTATATAACGTTTACACATTGCCAAATAAGAAAATATAAAAGTATAATGTATAAAAAGTACGAGCATTCTACAAGTATGAGCATTAGACACTCAAAAGTGGGGTGACCTAATATGGCGTCCTTAGAAATTCTCCAATCGAGTAAAAACATAACCGTAAGAATGAAACGTTTTACTTATTTTTGAAGGACCTAGAGTTTAGACTTTAGATGCGTGGTGGGAATTACCTCATAAAACAACTGCGTAGGAAAGTCTGGAATGGAAAACATAGAAGTATTTTTTAATATGTCGAACTCAGAAACGCTTTTTAGTTTCCTAAAAGGGAAGATGACGCTGGAAAGCTTTTTATTCGGACTATCAGTGTAGTTTACCCAACTAAGGTTATGATCTAGATAAATACCTAGGAGTTTAACGTACTCGCCCTTGGATACATTTTTATTTGAGGATATTGTCAGCTCTGAGTTTTCTCTTGATTAAGTGTTAGTTCGTTAGAGATGAACCAATTTTTTGCCTGTAGTTCATTGTGAGATAATAATTCTAGCAAATTGTCAATGTTATGGTCGGAACACAAGAAAGTAGTGTCATCAGCGAACAGAGTCGACTTGCTGGGCAATATAAATTGAGAAAAGTCATTCATATAAACTAAAAGTAACAGTGGCCCCAGGACAAGGACTTGGGGTACACCGAAGAATCCTCACGTTTCATTGGCTATGGCAACACACTGCTGACGGTTAAGCAGGTATGATTTGAAGAGCGAGAGAGGTAACACTCTAATCCCGATATGAATGTATGTGGAATCGTCTATATTTCAAAAACCGATATCGATCTTATTAATCTCATAGAACCTCATAGCTTTATTTTTATCTGTCTCTAAGAGCACGTTTTGGCAGGGATGAGAATTTGCGTGTTAAACAATTTATTTGTTTACTACGCTATTTTATGTAGGTACCTAATTGTAATGTAATTTTATTAAGTCATAACAATTAATAATAAATTATTGTATGACAGGGTTGTCGGCATTGTCTTATCTCTGTTATCTCTACATTTTTAAATAGAAACATAAAACGAAATAATATATTTATTAACTAAAATAATTGCCTAATCATTAACTTTAATGTTTTCTTAACTATACTGAATTTTGATAGATGAACATTGTACTTATCTCATAATCAGCATTTCGTAGAAAACGAAATGAGCTAATATATATAATGCCTTCATCAGACAACTGTTTGACAGTTTGACCTTGATTCGGGACATTTGGTCACCATGGTTGATAGATCGTTAAAATTGATCCACCTGCTTTCATGATTTGAAATTTTCGACACTCTGCCCTTAGAGAAGTTATAATGTTTGGTGCTATGAGAGTGGGATATAAAAATGTGCTTACTAAAATTCCCAATTTCGTTCGTTACTGCGCATGACGCCATTGTGTGGCAGAGTTGGCTGGCAATACGTAGGGATATTAAGCTGAATATTAATTTTTCAACTGCACTCTGTAACTTTTCGGTTACATAATAAGTTTACTAAAAAATTTAATACAATATTGCAACATTAACAATGTTGTTTTGAGTTGTTTGTGTGTTTTTCTCTCTGAGAAAATGGTAACAAATCTCAAATCGCAAATTGAAAATATATATTTATGAAACATAATATACATATACAGGCTGTTCATTTTATCAGGGCCCTCGACAATATCTCACTTAATATCGGTCGTACAAAAAAAAATTATTTTTACGAAAATTGTGCCAATTTATATAGCCTACAAAATGGTTTAAAAACATTTGAAATCCATGGCCTACTTTAAGAGTTATGGCAGAAAATATCGAAAATGCGGAAAGCGTCTAGGCCAAATATCTCGAGAAAAATTCTAAGGTGAAAATTTTTTGCAAAACAGTGTTTTTTTTTTACATTTATTTAACGTCGGCCTATTTCCGCTACTGAGGCCTAACACCGACGCCTGTAGACGAGCTACCCCCAACCAGGAATTTTGCCGAACCTCTTCCCTTAACAAGAGTAGGGATCTTTTACTTGCCTAACATTTAATAGACAAGGGACCGACGGCTTTACATTCCCTCCGAAGGATGGTATATCCCCTATACAACCCTCGCCTAAGGTTGTATAGCTTCCGCGCATACACTGATATACAAGCCGCTGGAAGATGTGTGAGGCGAGGACGCGGTCTTCGTTGGAACGGTCACCCATTCCAAGTACTAACCGCGCCTTACGTTGCTTTACATCGCATATCGAAGTATGAAAGACGCACCCACGCTCGCTCCAAACAGAGTGTTTCAACGAGGTTTTATTTAATTTTTTTCAAAACAGCTATATTTTGAGGTTTACTCTTCAGGCTGTTAAAATAATTATTTTGAAACGGGCGGAAAATGGCGCCATTAAATAGAGTATTTTCCTCCCTTTTCAATGATATATCATATGCCATATTTATTCATTGGTACTACGTTAGTGATTATAAAAACATTTTTTTTAAAACCAATAATTTTTTTTTTTTTTTTTAACAAGCATTATACTTGCCGTGGAGAAGTATGATTAAATAAAACGATAAAATAATTCAATAAGTTGTTCAAATCTTTGCTATAATAAAACATTAACACAATAAATTATGTTAATGTTTTATTATAGCAAAGATTTGAATTATTTTATCGTTTTATTTAATCATACTTCTCCACGGCAAGTATAATGCTTGTTAAAAAAAATTATTGGTTTTAAAAAAATGTTTTTATAATTGCTAACGTAGTACCAATGAACAAATATGGCATGTGGTATATCATTGAAAAGGGAGGAAAATGCTCTATTTAATGGCGCCATTTCCCGCCCGTTTCAAAATATTTTTTTTAAGAGTAAATCTCAAAATACAGAGGTTTTGAAAAAAATTAGATAAAACCTTGCCGAAACACTCTTTTTTGCAAAAAATTTTCGCCTTAGAATTTTTCTCGTATCTCTTCAAATAACGGAGATATTTGGCCTAGACGTTTTCCGCATTTTCGATATTTTCCGCCATAACTCTTAAAGTAGGCCATGGATTTCAAATGTCTTTAAACCATTTTGTAGGTTATATAAATCGGCATAATTTTCGTAAAAATAATTTAAGACAATCGCTCTAACTGGAATATGGCTGAAAGAAGATGTGTTAAGTACTGAACTATTTCCTGAGCAATATAATGTATACAGGAGTGACTTCACTTAACAAAACAAACAACAAGTTATTAGCCTTCAAAAGTGAAATAAGGTCAGAAAAAATTGCATTACCAATTATATTTAATGATTTTCTAAGCATGGATGTCTTGTGCTGTAAATGTTACTTTAACTTAACTATAGTATATATTTTTGTAATGTATATCCCATCAAACAGTAAGTACAGATAATTTTGAAGCATTTTTTGATTATCTCACATTGACTTTATATTGGGTAAAAATATACTTGTCTTTGAAGACTATGTACCGCAGTCTAGCCGATAGCCGCGTTGATTAAAGCGCGAGATGGCAATTTCAATGTGTAACCCCCTTCCGCACAAGACTCGGGCTTCTGGTATTGGGGGTTGTCTAATTTCTGTGATATTTATTATTATTATGTAGACAATGATACTAATGATAGTAAAGTTACAATAATTCATAATTTTCTTATATTCCTTGACGTATAACAACATAATAATATAATCAATAACAGAGGTCCCCTACTAGATCTTGTCTTTTCTAATCTAGTTTGCGAGATTGTATACGATAATGCACTGCTTGTGACATATTTAGTAAGTTCTTTAGTTCAGCATTTGTAAAACCACACGATAATATAAACTTTAACAACAATAGAAACAAGAAATTTTTTGAGAACATTAATATAACGCACATAACATTAACAGAAATTGAAGAAGCTATAAAAAAAATTAAAAACCAAAATTACATCATGTCCGAACTTAATAGCATCTTTCGTGATCAAATACTGTGCATATGTGCTACCAATTCTGTTGTATATAATATTTAATTTATCGTTAAAACCATCAATATTTCTGAAAGACTGGAAAATAGCAAAGGCCTATCCAATTTTTAAAGCGGGAGATCCAGCTAATGTAAACAATTACAGACAAATTTCTATTCTGAGTAACTTCGTGAAGGTTTTTGAGATGATCTTGTTTGTATAACTACATCTATTTGTCTACCAAAACAATTATATCACCATATCAGTATGGTTTTATGGCTAACAGATCGATCACAGATTTAGTTTCTTTCACTCAAAATGTATCAAATATCATCGATGATCAAGGGCAGCTTGATGCGTTGTACACAGACTTCTCTAAGGCTTTCGATAGAATTGACTATAAAATATTACTAAATAAATTAGAGAACCTTGGTTTTAATAACCAGCTGTTAATGTTCTTTGGATCATATCTGCAGAATAAATATCAGTTTGTATTCTCCAATGGTCTCGACTCATCGACATCTGGAGTGCCGCGGAGTAGTAATCTTGGACTTGCTATTTCTATTATTTATTAATGACTTATGCGAAACTCTTAAATGTTTCAAACTGATATATGCAGATGATCTGAAACTCTTTAAAAATATAAAATCTGGAGATGACTGCAGAGAACTTCATAAGGAACTTGACAAAATCAGTCAGTGGTGTTTGCTTAATAAGCTATATCTGAAAGTCGGCAATGAAAAGTTCTACCATATACGAAAAAGAAGAACAGATTTCAGTACGACTATTCTATAAAGGGAACAATACTTGAGCGAAATACATTGATTAAATACTTGGGTATTTACTTCGATCTTGAGCTGAGTTTTGGAGAACATATAACAATTTAAGTGTAATGAAGCAATTAGACTGCTTGGTTTCATTTTGAGAAATTGAAAATGATTTACCAATCTGGAGGTTTTAAAATTATAGCACTATTCATATGTAAGGTCCAAACTTGAATATGGAGCAATAATTTGGAACCCACATTACCTAAATCACGAAAGCGATATAGAACAAATACGGAGAAAATTTTTAAAGTTTATAACATTCAAATCAACAGGACAGTATCCAGAAAGAGGTGTAAATAACAGCAATTTATTAAGCACATTTAATTTCCAAAGCCTTGAATTTGGAAGAACTTGCTACTTACAAAATTATGCATAACAAAATTGACTCGCCGGAAATGTTAAATATTCTCGTATTCTCGTTCCAAGGTTGCATTCTCGTCAAAATAATATATTTGACTGTGAATGAGCTAATACAAATGTAATGTTAAAATCACCCATATACTATGTGTGTAATTACTATGATAAAATATATGAATTGTGCGATTTAAATGTGCTCCCAAAAGGAATTGACAAAATGTGCAAGACAGGTTTTTAACATATAATTTATTCCTATGGTTAAGAATTATATAATTCACGAACACCCTAGGCGAATCGTGTGGCATACAAATTTCACAGTATCTGCCGGCATTTCATGAAATGCCGATGCCCTAAATCATGGCAGATCATGATAATCTTCTCATTACACGAAAATACTAATATTTTAAGGCACTTCATGAAAAGCCTAATCAAATGATATAAATGAGGAGTTTTACACTATCTGCCGGGATTTCAAGAACTGACTAGCTTTTCCCGAAAAGCCATATTGCACTATGTGCCTACATAGGCTTGCAATAAACCCGAAAACTGTTCCAAAATTTGACATAATAGCGGCAATAGAAAAAACGGCTCAAAATTTACCAACAGTTGGTGGTAATGAATATCGCATACGGGCAAAAATTGCTTTAGAGAAGCAATACAAAATTAAAGATAATTTAACTCCAGAAGAAAAGTTATCGATAAATTCTTTAAAACGCGATGAAAGTATAAAAATATTGCCAGCAGACAAAGGTAATGCCACAGTCATTATAGACAAAGATATATATAACACAAAAATCATGACTCTTGTAAATGAGGGAGCCTACTCAAAACTAAACAAAGATCCAACAAAATCAATAGAGAGCAAAATTTACAGAACTTTGTTTAAATACAAACATGAATTTAATGATTTTGAACGAAGGAAACTTACACCACATCATAGTAAGCCCCCTCATTTTTATGGCTTACCAAAGACACATAAACAAAATATTCCTTTAAGACCAATTGTTAGTTCTATTAATTCACCATGTCATAATTTGGCAAAATTTTTACTTAAAATTATTGATCCATTATCTGGAAATACCGATTCATATATTAAAAATAGTAAACATTTCATAGAAAAAATTTATGAAACCGATATTCATGAATCACACCTGATGGTTAGTTTTGATGTAGTTAGCCTCTTTACCAATGTTCCGGTAGATGAAACATTAAAAATAGTTAAAGACAGGTTGCTAAATGATAATAATTTGGAAACTAGAACTAAATTAAGTGTAAATAGCATAATGGAACTCTTAACACTGTGTATAAAAACAACCTATTTTCAATTGGACAATGAGTTCTATCAGCAGGATTTTGGTATGGCTATGGGGTCTGCATTATCACCAATTTTAAGCAACATATTTATGGAGAACTTTGAGAACACACATGTTCAAAATTGTATAAACAAACCGGTTGTCTGGTGGAGATATGTTGACGACATCTTTGCAATTTGGCCTCATGGTGTTGATTTACTAGATAGTTTTTTAGAAAATATAAATAGTAAGGAACCGTCTATTAAATTCACATTAGAAGTAGAAAGTAGGAATGAACTACCATTTTTAGATGTTTTAATTAGAAGGATAAATAATACAATTGAAACAAGCCTTTATAGAAAACCAACACATACTAATAGATATCTAAATTTTAACTCAAATCAGTCAATAAATGTTAAAAAGGGTGTTGTAAAATGTTTATACGATAGGGCCAAAATAATTTCATCTAATAATGAAATATTAAATAACGAGAAAAAATTTATCAAAGAGGTTCTAGTACAAAATCAATATCCTGAAGCCTTTGTTGATAGAGTTTTCATAAATGTTGAAAATAGGGACAATCAGGTACGACAAAAACCTGAACGTCATTATACAGCAATAATTCCTTATGTATACGGACTATCGGAAAAGCTACGCCGTATAGGTGACAAATTTGATGTTAGGACGATATTTCAAACGGGGAACACTTTAAGATCTATTTTAACAAAAACAAAACCGATAAACAGGGAGCAGAATTCAAAAAACTGTATTTACAATATCCCGTGCGAATGTGATAAATGTTATGTGGGTGAGTCATCCAGACCTTTCAGTGTGAGGTTGGATGAGCACAAGAATTACATTAGAAAGAATGAAATTCAGAAATCAAAGATTTGTGAACATGCTTGGGAAAACGGACATAGAATAAACTGGGACTCGGCAAAAATTTTAACAAAAGAAACAGATACCAAAAAAAGAGAAATTAAAGAATCAGCAATAATCTTATTAAATGAAGATAAGTGCGTATCGAATTGTTCTGTAGGTATTTGTACAACCTGGCTACCAATGTTAAAAGAAGAACTTAACAAACTCAACATTATCTAAAAAAAAAAAAATATATCATCAGTTCTATGTTCTGTGTAAGTAGTAAGTATCTATGGAAATAACATAAACAGAATCTTAAAGCTGTGTATTTGACATACACAGCAAAATAAGAGTTCTTCAAAAAATAGCTTTGAAAATGGAAAGAGATTACTTTCCGAAACGTCAGCAAAATACATTATTTTTGTGTTTATTCCGATTTATATTATTTGCAAAACATAACCTCTGACTTTTCCTTTGGCGTAAACGTCACGGGCGCAGAGGTTTTTTTCCAATAATTCTATTATTTTGTAGATTCGGTGATTTGTTTTGAAGAGGATAATAGTACATGTGGTAGAAAACCCAAATAATAGGAAAGAATAAAAGTCTAGGCACTTCATGAATGGCGGCATGACGTCATTTCATGAAATGCCGATGGCATAAATCAGGGTAAATCCTGTTAAACTTCTCATTACACCAAAATACTAACATTTTAAGGCACTTCATGAAAAGCCTAGTCACATGATGTAACATGAGGTGTTTCAAATTATCTGCCGGCGCTTCATGAACTGCCTAGGCTTTTCCCGAAAAGCCGTATTTCACCATGTGACTACGACATATATAAACACACAATTAATGTGTAAATGTAGATGTGCTCTTTTTTGCTATCTATATACTTACTTATGAGTCTTATGTTATGTTGTGCATAATTTTTGCCCTGAATTGGGTTGTACCTGTGGGACAAATAAAGTGTTATCGTCAGTTTGGCATTTGGTCAATTTTTGAAAGGTTTTGGTCTCGGACGCTAATTAATATACGCTATTTTGTAAAATAGTGTACCAATCATGTATTTAGTTTCCTGTATGATCGTCATGTAGTCGGGTATATAACTTATTAGGGCAATAATTATATTTATAATATGTTATCGCAATATTTTAATGTTTGGTTTCGAACGTATGTCATAATAGTTGTTATTCATGTGTGGGAGAGTTTTAATAAAGTTGTACACTTGGAAAACAACCATGAGGGGTTGCTGTTGTGAAACACGGCGTACAATAGAATAGTGTTTCTAGAATTATGTGTGCGTGGGTTACAGAATGTTGTTATTGAGAAAAGGAGAATTATTATCGTCCTTTATTGTTGATATCATATTTAGTAATTCGTTTCCCTTGATTGCATGGGGCTTTAAGATTGAGGTTTGTAGAGTGGATTGAACTATCTGAATGTTAAGAAAGTTCAGGATATTTTTACTTGCGTGACAAATTTTTCTAAGTGGGAAAATTAAACTTAAAGAATTTTAGTTTTTGGAGCTGCATTGAAGATGGGTAGTTACCACGTGTTCATTTAGTATGAGGTTGTCAATATAATTTCGGGGATAGTGAAGAAATTGACTGACGGAATTAGTCATAAAATTACATAAGTGAGATTTTTGATGGAAGAACTGTTTGGAATTAGATTCGTGAAATAGTTACTATTTGTCAGAATTTGGGTGATGTACGTTTTGGATAATAATTCTATGTATATTTTATGAGAAAGTAATTTTCTTTCATTTTAAGAACTTGGTAAGGGAATGAAAGAATATAAATGTTCCTGTTACATGATTATAGTGTCGAAATTATAACATAGGGATGTTTACGATTGATTTTGTAATCTTGTGTAGGACAGTGTAAGCTGTGTGAATTTGTCAATTTGTTTCTCCCTTAATTGTTTTGAAGCAAATAGTCATGTATCTATATTGACACTAAGGAATTATCCATGTGCCAAATTTGATCATAATCGTTACAACAGTCTTAGAGAAAAAAATATTTAATCTAGATGCCTACCTGCAGTTTTTCAAATGTGCGTTTCTGTATATAAATGGTTTAAGTCAAACATAACAGACTCGTTTCAAATCATTTACAATCTGATATGACGACAGTCAACTATATTAAAACCTGGGTTTATTTCTTTTGAATATTACAGTATCTAATAGATTATTCTAATTTAGGATTTGACGTAACTATAATTTATTGTACCGATTATATTTCAAAATCTAGAGAGATTATATTTTGATTAATCAACAATACAAGCAATTTCTTATTTTTATAATATGACATCATATGGCAGCATATTTTCTGAAATGCACAACGAATTCTTAAGCCTCTAATTTTAGAAAAACGAAATAAAAATGGAGTTAACTGAATAGATAAGGTGTAAAAAAAATATTTTCTTCCACAGTTTATTGAAATTTTTATATGCAGACCGTATTATTTCAAATTTCGCTAAAATTCGGTCCGGTCAGTTGGGCTTTTGATCTGCTTTCTATATTTTATTTAATAATTGCAGGTGAATATTTTTCGAAAACGTAAAAACCCTCACAGTAGGACAACAACTCAACCAAACTTTCAAACATCGAAGAATACAGTGTAGTACCGCACTTTTGTAAACTTTCTTATTTTTGAAAGCTATTCAAAATAGATAAAAAACACAAGAAAACGTTACGGAAACTTTTCCTCTACGAGCGAACTAATGTCTTTAGGAAAATAAATAGTTTATTAAAGACATGTTTTTTTACATCGTAAAATACATTATATACAAATTTTATGGAGAATACTACACCATCGATAAATAAATTATGCCCTGAAAAGAGAATTTTACTGAAAATTACACCTTGGAACAAAAACGTGAAAAAGGCACAGAAGGAAAGAGACGAGGCTTGTATGTATGTGTATATATATATATATATATATATGGTATTCCAAAAATAAAAATCCATAGGAGTGATGTCTGGTGATCTAGGTGGCCACGCGATTAAAGGACTATTTCTTCCAATCCAAAGCATAGGGAAGTTTTTATTCACCCAATTTTTAACATTATTACTGCATTATGAATGGAAGCCCCATCTAGTTGGAAATAGAGGTTTTGTTGTACGGCTAAAGGTAAATTTTGAACGGCATCTTGAAATTCATGTGTTAAAAAATGTAGGAATCTCACATTATTTAAAGTGTTATCAAAGGAAAATGGTCCAATCAAGGTCTCATTTAAAATTCCATACCAGACATTTATTTTTTCGGAGTATTGCCGTTTGCAATTTATAACCCAGTGTGGGTTTACCGTTGACCAATACCTTGAGTTTTGCGCTAAGATCACTATAATTTTTTTCAAAGAATTGGTGTCACAAACCCTGTGCCCAGAAGCAATATTTCAATCTCCTCTCTGCGTCTCCTTCTTCCATAGTGTATAAAAACTTGGGTTTATATGGTTTTAAATTATGACGTTTAAGGCACCTCTAAATTTTATTTCTGTCTACATTCAAGTTTAGAGATAAATCTCTGACACTAACACGTGGTTCAGCATTAACGGCATCTAATATTACTTGATCCAATGGACGATCGGCAACGTTGTATTCTTTGGCTCTAAGTTTGGATACATCTCCAGTTCTATTAAATATTCTATTAATTGAACCAACCGTGGTGTAGTGAATCTGTGGGCGTTCTGATTGTCTCAAATTGAAGATACTGGCTGCATCTCGATAAGACTGCACACAATTCTTATTATTTCAATTTTATCAGCAATATTTCAATTTTATTATCAATACTTAATTGTTGTATAGCCATGTTTAAGTTTAATTTGACATTAGATACAATTGTCAAATCCAGTCCAAAGCACTCCAAGTTAACAAAGATATTGGTATGCCGAGTTCTAAGTATTTTAAAATATAGCTACCTCTTCTCAAATATTCATTTCATTATAGTTTTTTGGATAAAAAAATGTGACCTAGTGCTTAATTAGTGTCATTATTACACGACTATCAAGTCATGTAAATATTCGACAATAAATAACTCGAATAGTAGGGTGATTATTATTGAGATCTTAGATATGATTTTTTTTGTAAAGTGATGAATATTTTTTAACGAAATTTGGTATATTCCTTTCAAGTGAGCTATCACACGCACCCTCATACCATTTAAAAATTTTAAATGGGTAACTGTTACTCCAAGGGGAGTTGAAGGAGAAGTATAAAATTATGCTAAAAAAACGCCATTTTAAAATTAAAAATTAACTCATAAATTAAACATAATATTTTTAGTCGCAAACTCCTCTATAAATCCTTATTTTACTATAAGGAACGTAACCAGACTGCAACCAACAGCTACTCTCCGGGCTATGTGCCCCGCCGAGCGCTGAATTACAAGTCACAAGTCTGGCGCGTTAAGTGTAATAATTGCATATTACCATCAAAACGCTAATGCTTCGATTGCAACAAACACCAGCCGAAAGACTGATCCTACTTAAAGGAGCTCCCTTGCCAGTCGTCACACACCACTTGCAGACTGCAGTTTCGAGCTGTTGGCTCTCGTCAGTGCAAGGTAGGTATGCAACGACCGACATGAGAATCCTTTGACTATAGTACATCCCGGTATTTTTACAATAGCGACATGTAAAACAGCCAGCAGGCGCCATCCAGCGGTCCAGTGTCTGTTGCAATCGAAAAATAAATAGCCTGACTTGGCTTAGCATAGTTCAAATGTGCTTTTAGAGGGCGGAATATTAAACATAATATTTTTAGTCGCAAACTCCTCTATAAATCCTTATTTTACTATAAGGAACGTAACCAGACTGCAACCAACAGCTACTCTCCGGGCTATGTGCCCCGCCGAGCGCTGAATTACAAGTCACAAGTCTGGCGCGTTAAGTGTAATAATTGCATATTACCATCAAAACGCTAATGCTTCGATTGCAACAAACACCAGCCGAAAGACTGATCCTACTTAAAGGAGCTCCCTTGCCAGTCGTCACACACCACTTGCAGACTGCAGTTTCGAGCTGTTGGCTCTCGTCAGTGCAAGGTAGGTATGCAACGACCGACATGAGAATCCTTTGACTATAGTACATCCCGGTATTTTTACAATAGCGACATGTAAAACAGCCAGCAGGCGCCATCCAGCGGTCCAGTGTCTGTTGCAATCGAAAAATAAATAGCCTGACTTGGCTTAGCATAGATCAAATGTGCTTTTAGAGGGCGGAATATTAAACATAATATTTTTAGTCGCAAACTCCTCTATAAATCCTTATTTTACTATACTAAATCCTTATTTTACTATAAGCATTAGCGTTTTGATGGTAATATGCAATTATTACACTTAACGCGCCAGACTTGTGACTTGTAATTCAGCGCTCGGCGGGGCACATAGCCCGGAGAGTAGCTGTTGGTTGCAGTCTGGTTACGTTCCTTATAGTAAAATAAGGATTTATAGAGGAGTTTGCGACTAAAAATATTGTGTTTAATATTCCGCCCTCTAAAAGCACATTTGATCTAACTCATAAATTGTTAATTACCTAGATAATGAATTTATCCGTTACTTATGGACCTCACTGTATATACCAAGAAACAACTTTTTTTAAAATCATTTATTTAACGTCACGTCGGCCTATTTCCGCTACCAAGGCCAATCACCGACGCCAGGGGATAAGCTCATCAGTGTAGGCACTGAGACCCCTAGCCTGGAAATTTTGCCGGACCCCCACAGTTTGCCGTGGGGTAGGGATGTTTAACTCTAAATAAATCAGATTGTGACATTATTGAGATCCAACCTGTTTTTATTAAAACTACAGTCAATGTTTTTAGTAAAATTTCAAATAATCTACATTCAGATAATACTAGTGAAAATGTTGATCAAAATAATTTTTTATACCCCAGACTGTCATAAATAGATATGCCAATTTAGGTGATAATAACACAGGAGCGTGTAAAGAAAATATACAGCCTCTTTTAAACAAAATAGATGAAGTTGATTGGTTTGGTAAAATAGAAAACACTGTTATGGACAATAGAAATCTCAATAATTTAAGAATTTGTCACTTAAATGTCAGAAGTTTGCGTAATAAATTGGAGGAGTTTGAAGTCTTATTGGAAAGTCTAGACTATCCGGAAATTATATGTTTATCCGAAATTAACTATTGTGAAAGTGAAATCCTCACACTGAATCTGCTAAATTATAAGTTGACCGATTTTTTCTGCAGGAGTAATTATAGATTAGGAGGCGTTGCAATATTTATCAATAATCAATTAAATTTTAAGATTAAGACATGTAGTGTGAATAAGAGTGAAAAATTATTCGAGTATGCCTTAATTGAATTATTGCTAGAAGGCTGTTACATTACCGTTGGCTGTTTTTATAGGTCACCCTCCACCAAAGCCACGGATGCCGAATACTTCATATCGAATATAGATGTTTTACTAAACTCGATTTACAAAAGTACTTCTCCCACATTTATTTGTGGGGACTTTAATTTTAATTTTGATGATAATGTGCAGAATACTTAAGCAAAAAAATTATGTAGCACCTTGGGTTGTTATGGGTTATGGGGAATACAAGGCGATTCCAAAACGATCATAGATAACATTTTCTCTAACGTTAATATTCAATGTTTAGATTCACACGGACTTACCTGACCATTTTATGCAATCAATTTCGTACTGTTGTAAGTTAAATGATAATGAAGGTCAATGTACCTACCGCTTAAAGCGTTTCTTTAACAATGCTGAACATCTAAATTACTATAAATATTCACTTTCCCAAGAAAAGTGGTATTTTAATGAAAATGACGGATGTGAATACAATTTTAACAAATTTTATAAGACCTTTTTGAGACTAATGGATGTTGCTTTCCCGTTAGAATGTTATAAAATCAAAAAAAGGCAGAGGCGCAGGGCTCCTTGGATAAACAATTATATTATAAATGAAGGAATCTTTTTAAGGGATCTTCATAAAAGTTACAAATTTTCAGGTGATAATGAGGTATTACTTAGGTATAAAATTATGAAAAAAAATCATCGTGATAAAATAGAACAAGCTAAAACAAATTATAATGAGATTATATACATCAACTCGAGTAACAAATCAAAGGTAGCTTGGCAAATAATTAATCAAAAAAGTGAAAATAATCAATTACCCAAGCATTTTGTTGATCAGAATGGCAATAATGTTGACAATTTATCCAGTGCAGCAGATGCCTTCAATAATTTTTTATAAATTCCGTAAAAATCATGACTGATAACATGTCTCCTTCGAACGATGACAAACAATTATTTAATAATAGGTCAATTTTTTTGCGTCCATTCAATGCAAAGGAAGTCCTAGATATAATTAAGTCAGTTTCAACTAAAAATTCATCTGGAGAGGATGAAATCCCGTGTTCGCTTCTAATAAAAGTAGCCGAATTTATAGCTGAACCATTGACTTCTCTTGTCAACTTTTCTTTTACAGAAGGTGTATTTCCAGCTAGCTTAAAAAACGCGTTAGTCCTGCCTATTCATAAAAAAAATGACAAGTCAATCATATCAAATTATAGAGGTATTGCACTTTTATCAGCTTTTTCTAAAATTCTTTAAAAATCTTACTTTATTAGACTGAATGAATTTATAATCAAACAAAATTTATTGTCTGCTCGTTAATTTGGATTTCGGAAAGGCCTGGCAACCAAAGACGCTGTGTTATCACTTTATAGTTATATTTTAGATAATTTTGAGAACAGGTCAAAGACAGCGTGTTTATTCTTCGATCTAACACGAGCTTTCGACACAGTCGATCATAATTTACTGGAAAATAAACTTTTTAATTATGGAATTCGCGGCCCAGCCTTAAGTTGGATCAAATCTTATTTAAGCGGGAGAATCCAATCTGTTGTAATAAAAGATGTCGGTAAAACCTAAAAATCCAGCCCTTTAAATGTGTCGACAGGTGTTCCTCAGGGGAGTATTCTGGGACCGCTTCTATTTCTTATTTTTATAAATAATATTACACAACACATGACAGATGTCTTTATAACGTTGTTTGCTGATGATTCCACGGTGGCAGTTGATTCCAGCAGTATTAGTGAGCTTAGCATTAAAGCTAGTCAGACTGTAAGGACTATGCAAAATTACTGTGCAACCTCTGGTCTATTCCTTAATAATTCAAAAACTGACCTTCTAGTCTTTTCAACTATGAAACTTGATTACAGCCTGTTAGTTAAAATAGATCAAAACAGCATAAAACTAAATAATACTGTTAAGTTCCTAGGAGTTTATATGGATCCTTTACTGAAATGGGGAGCTCATATTGATTTTGTAGCTGGTAGTTTTGTTATCTGGCAACTACGCCGTTCTGTAACCCTCCATATATTGAAGATGTACTACTTTGCTCATATTCAGTCCTATCTGAACTATTGCAATATATGCTGGGGTAACTGCTCACGGTCCAGCGAAATATTCATGTAAAATTATTTTTATTGAATTAGGACTTTTAACTGTACCATGCCTTTATATATTAAACTGCGTTTTATACATAAAGGAACATTTTGATCAATTCAATGGGCGAATCTCTCCTAATGGTATTAATTTAAGACCAAATTATAATTTAAATATAACAGGTCATACCTTATCCAGCGTAGCAAAAGGTCCCAAACTAATGGCAATAAAATTATTTAACAAATTACCAATTCACATTAAAATAATTAATGTTATTCCATTGTTTAAAAATTTCATTTTGCTTAAAAATGATTTTTACTCAGTGGAAGAGTACTTAAGTACTAACCTAAATATCCAATGCCGGGGACACATCCTAATTTATTATATTTTAATCAGGTTTTCTTTTTCTGTATATATTTTTTAAAATGTGTTTATATGACTTTTTAACTTTATGTCTTGTTTGTGCATAGTGTTATGTATTTTGTTCTTTACTTTTAAATGTTTTCTATATATACCTCTCAAATTGTATTGTGTATACCTAATTATATATACTGTGACCCGGTTTTGAACCCGGGTCGTTTGCGTGGGTGGGCGCGCCACTGTCCATCACACCACCAAGCCGACGAAACAACTTTTAAATAACGGCTACGAGTTATTTGTAAGTCGAACTTTTAAAACGTAGTTTTTAAAATTCATATATTTTTGTCTATTTAACATTTGGTATACCCAGTATTTCATGTGTATGTTAAGGTTGTGTATTTTATATTCCTTTTCTTACGCCTATTATCAAGAGCATTTATACACATTGTGCTGTAATTGGAGTTATCCTGTTTTGCAAATAAGGGTTATTATTATTATGAGGATATATTCAGAATTTAGAATGTTGATATAAATGTAGAACAGTTGGGTAACTTTTTATTAGTTTCTTATTTGTTAATAATGATTCTTTATACTTAGTAAGTACTTTCAATGGGATGTTCAGATGGTAGAGCATCGATGAAAATTAGAAAAACTAGGTAATTTCTTATCAGTATGAAGTATCTTCTTGGAAAATTTCTAAATAGGTAATATATTTCTTTAATATGAATCTATCAAGTAAGGAAATGTGAACAAAATTACACCAAATAGTTAACAAAAACAATTTTCTTAAATAAAATATTTAAAGGCAAAGCACAATAGAAAAAGTAGCCAGAACTAAATTGGTTTTCTGATTTTCATACTTTTAAGCTATGTATAAACAATAACAATAGGTTGATAACATAACACTGAAAATATAAATACAAATATTTATATAAAATATGTATTTCAAGGTATGCCATCGCCATTGAACTGGAAAATCCTATCTGAAATTTTTCTCGAACCGAGGGATTACCTTTTATCACTATAATAAAGCAATTAAAACCTAATAAAACGCTATACAGTGTCAAAAAAATGTCTACGCTTGATAAACCGCTGAAGAATTTAGAAGTTGTAAATAATTTTCCCGCATAAGGAGATTTTAAATTAATTAGATATATCATTAATATTTGTCACATAAGCGAGTGAAAGATAGTAATTTTTTGACTACTCAGTACTCAAATTTTTTCAGATCTCTCTTGCTACCGTATACAACGTCACATATTATCAAGAAATATATAGTTAAAGCTTGTGGATTATGATATCGATAAAAAATATATCCACAATTAAAGATACGGTAAATCTATATAAAGAAGAACATAATATTAATTGTAATTAATAGTAGGTATTATTTTTAGGCAGTGTAGATATATCATTTTCATCCTGAATATATGACCTGCTTGCTACAAATGATTTTTAGTGCGCTTATATTAACCTTGGCTTTGGCCAGCATCAACGCAAAACGTAAGCAACATTCTTATTTTTAATTTTTTGGTCACGTAATTCGAGTATACTAACATCATGACGAAATGAGTCTAAAGATATATTCTCTCTTATTTGAGGTGTTGCATAAACTTCTTAGAAGCGAACAAAATAATGGGAAACTTGTTTAAATTCAATTATTACTTATTCTAGCTGCCACAAGGGCCGATGCATGTACAACAGGGCTTCCGTATCCACATCCAACTGCATGTGACAAATTCTTGGTGTGTGCACCAGACGGAATTCATGAAAGAGACTGTGCTCCTGGGACACTTTTTAATCCAGCAATATATGTCTGCGACTGGCCAGCAAATGTTAAATGTACTATTACAAGTCCTGCACCATCAACTACTCCACCAACAACAGCTGCAACACCTGCACCAACAGCTGCTCCTACGACCGCTACCCCAACCACTACTGAAGAACCAATAATACCTACTGATGCACCCGAAGAGCCAACCGAGGAACCTACGGAGGCACCTACTACTGAAACTTCAGTAGAAACAACTGAAGAACCGTCTTCAACTACTGAAGATTCATCAGACGTTTCGGAAGTAACCACCGAAGCTCCAGAAGAGGCTACTGAACCTCCAGACGTGTCATCTGAGGGACCGACGGAAGCTCCAGAAGAAACAACAGAAGTAACATCTGAATTAACTACGGAGGCTCCAGAAGAATCAACTACGCTGACATCTGAATCCCCAGAGGTATCATCTGAAGGATCAACCGAGGCTCCTGAAGAAACAACCGAAGTGACATCTGAATTACCGACAGAGGCTCCCGAAGAATCAACAACATTGTCATCTCAATCTCCAGAGGTATCATCTGAAGGATCAACTGAGGCCCCTGAAGAGGCAACCGAAGTGACATCTGAATTACCGACAGAGGCTCCTGAAGAAACAACCGAAGTGACATCTGAATTACCGACAGAAGCTTCCGAAGAATCAACAACAGTGTCATCTCAATCTCCAGAAGTATCATCTGAAGGATCAACTGAGGCCCCTGAAGAGACAACCGAAGTGACATCTGAATTACCGACAGAGGCTCCTGAAGAAACAACCGAAGTGACATCTGAATTACCGACGGAAGTTCCAGAAGAAACAACTGAAGTGACACCTGAATTACCGACGGAGGCTCCAGAAGAATCAACTACAGTATCATCTCAATCTCCAGAGGTATCATCTGAAGGATCGACCGAAGCTCCTGAAGAAACAACCGAAGTGACATCTGAATTACCGGCGTCTTCTGATGCAGATGAACCCACTGAGGTAAATGTTCCTAAATAAATTAGTATTAATATTTCATTATCTCACAAAACAAATCTAACGACTCTGACAACTAAATTAGTACAAGAATAAATCATTTTGATATTTAGCTGCAAACGAGTATGTTTTTTAAATAAAGTCTAAATTAGACAATACAGTTGCATTTTATCGTTGACCTGAAAATAATGGCAGTAGTATTAGCTAAACTGCATGTTTTCGGAAATATCAGATAAAACACAACGAGAAAATCACGAATATACGAGATTTACTATGTCCAAATGAAATACCGTGATATACTGCTGAATAAAATGTACTTATTATTATCCATCCTATAAAATGCTCATGTACTTAAAAATATATGCTACTTCAGAATGATTTATTATTATCGGATTATAATAATTCATCTGATTTATAACTGAATTAATTAAATTACATATAAAACAGTCGATTATTTTTATTACACCATCAATTTGATCATCACCATTTCTAATCTGATTACTGTAACCAACCTTTGAACTCTGGATAAACTTAAAATTTTTATTGTTTGTATCATTTGTTATCAATCGTGGAGGTTTTCCCATATGTTTTTTAAACTTCTGAAGAATTTTCACTTGAGTAATTAGCAATAGATAAAATTAAAGATTCAGGCTATGGTTGTTTTTAAAAGCAATTTAGAAGAATGATGCGAAATACTTAAACTATATTGCTATCATTATTTTATAGGAGCCGACCACAGAGGTATCAGAAGAAGACATCGAACCTCCCACAGCTCTTCCACCAATAACTTCTGCCCCAAATGTAACAATACCTAATGTTACTATCCCTCCAACTAATAGCACTAATACTACCATCACAACAGAGGCACCAGAAGAAGACACCGAACCTCCGACAACTCTTCCCCCTATAACTACTGCCCCGAATATCACAGCCCCAAATGTAACAATACCTAATGTTACTATCCCCACGACTGCTGCCCCAAATATCACAAGTCCAAATGTAACGACGCCTAATACTACCATCCCTACAACTATTACTCCTAATACTACTATCCCCACTACCACCACGCCAAATACTACAACTCCAACGACCACCTCACCAACGACTACTACTCCAACGACCACCACACCAACGACCACTACCCCAACGACTACTACTCCAACGACTACCACCCCAACGACCACCACCCCGACGACTACTACTCCCACTACTACAACAGAAGCACCAACTCCAGAATACCTCTGTGCAGCAAATTCGACAGAATTCTTCCTTACTGCCTATCCAGGTGACTGCACCAAGTTTATAACATGCAACTTCGGGACAGCACTTGTAATGAATTGCCGAAGTAATCAGTTCTTTAATTCAGATGTGGGGTCATGTGTGGCCGACTCATCAGTTTGTTAATGTTGATACTATTTTGTAATAAAATAGTTTTCTCTTAATATATTGTAATTTATTTTAAAAGCGCTTATTGAATTATCTCTAGTTTAAAAGTACAATTTAACAAAGATATACCAAAGGAATATTTTTATATTTTATTTATTTACTGCTTTCTATGTACCTATTTTACGAATAAATTTTTTTATTTAAATTTGTGGAATTTATTCTGTTTTCTTTATTAATTTTGTTTAACGTATAGTGGATATTAATTGTTTTTATCAATTCATGGGATAATAAAACTGAAAACAATTTTTGTGTATCATAAGAAAAGAGTTTCATAGAAAATGCTGAAAACTTGACATATTTATTGTTTACTGGGTAGGTACAATGCCAACACAAAAAACAAAAGGACGTACTACCAATAATATTCTATACAAATAAAATATAACCATTTACATATTAAAGTTAATACTGAATTTAATTATTTTATTGAGTTATAGAAACGAAAAACTAATGTTTTATATTAATTTAATTTCCTTCGTACTTTAACATGTCGTACAGTTCTTGTAAATCTTGATTTGGATGATGTTCGAAGTCCATGTACATTTTGGGTTGTAGGTTCCTTACCAGGATGCTGGGATGGGATCGTTTTCCATACCTGCGAAAAACAATAATAAGACGTTGAGTTCTTTAGCTTTGTTATCAGCCGAAAAGATTTTTCGATACACAAATGGCGCACCACTTTACAAAATTACGAGTAGTCAAAATTTTAAAAAGCAATGCTTTGATACTTGTACTGTCGTGAGCGGAAAAAAATAGGACAACTTTTTTTTCTAATGTAAATCTATCTCTATTTGAATATGTAATGAGTAGCCGAAATAAAACAGATATCACTTTTAAATTATTCTTTATTTTAATGCTGTAGTTATTGCTATAGTAAATGATGGATGGTTAATGAGACAAATTGCACTGCGTTATAACATTAACAAAAATTTGGTGTGTAACATTTTAAGAAAGTGGAGAATAAACGGTACGATTAGTGGAAATCCTGGATTAAAGGACAAAGGATATCCTACTTAACAAGAAATTAACTATTAATATTTCGTTATTGCACCATTGCTATTTATAACTTCTATAAGTCTGTTTGGCATAGAATTAAGTAACCTTATACAATAATCATTAGTAATAATATTTTCCCATGCATTATTTACTATTTTCAGTAGTTCTTCGGCATTCCGTGGTCACATTTCGTTTTTGGATACTTCTTACGAGTAGTCCCCATACTTCTTCCACAGGGTTAAGATCTGGACTATGACTGGGCAAGTTAAGAATATTGCTGTTGTTATCTTGAAACTATTTAGTTACGATATGAGTAGTATGAATGGAACAATTGTCTTGTTGAAATATGAACTCATTATTGGGAAATAATTGTGACACAGAAGGGAGCATAATATTGTCCAAAATCCTAATATACGTTTCGCTATTAAATCGTTCCTCAATATGCCACAAAACAACAGGATCACGTGCCGATATCCAAGCCTACATATTGACGGGAAATCTAACACTTTTATCATTGTTAGATATGTATTTCTCATCGAATCGAGTATTCGGAGGATGGTAAACACGAATACGACCACCGCTGTGTGTTGACTGGAAAGTTTTTTCGTCTGTAAAGGTTACATTGTTCCAAAAATTTACTTCATGCGCTAAAAATTCAAGCGCAAATCCTACTCGAGCTTTTTTTTGTTCAGCTTTAAGTAAGTGTTTCTGTGCTGCTCCATGACAGCGTAGCTCCGATTCTCTTACTCTCCGGCGACCAGTACTACTCGATCCAGGAAAATTCGTTTCTTCAGTAGCCTGAATAACTGAGTAAAAAGGATTTTCTACTAAAGCATTTACCAATTGCAAATCTTATTGTTGAGTTGATATCCTTCGTCGCCCTGATCTAGGATTTCTACTAATCATACCGTTTATTACACATCGAATTTTTGTCAATATTATAACGCAGTGCAATTTGTCTCATTGACCATCCATCGTCTGCTTTAGCAATAACTCCAGATTTAACTAAATCGCTTATATGAGGCATATTAGTTTTTTTCACACTTGCAATAAATTATGACAACTAACTGACAATGTCACAAAAATTAAAGTTAGATGTACACAACTAGATTTTAGCAAAATACCGTTATAAGACTTGTCCTATTTTTTTTTGCTCACGACCGTAAAATTTGTACTTTTAGTAGCACATAATTTAATATAAATTAATTGCAGATGAGAGAAAATTGATCTCAATTTTGAAAAATTTTGACATTATTATTGTTTCTGCCAATTGTTAATACATCTTGGATACGTCTGCCAATACATTTTTTGGGTTTTACTTTACATCAAACTTATCTTTCAAACGGCAGATGGGAGAAAACTGTTCAACATCTAAGCATTTTGATACAACTTTAAAAATTGTTAAAGATTATTTACAACAACCAAGATTTTCTGCCATCCATTTATTGATGTCATAAATCGAAAATATACATTTAATTTGGCAGACGAGAGGTCATTGGTCCAAATGTCCGATTTTGGCGACATTTTGAAATTAATAATATAATACTTTATAGCAATCTAGGGTTTCAGCCGCTTAGCTTCCGTCTACTTGCAATACGTGGCAGACGGGATAATATTGATCCAAATCTGAAGATAATCGTTTCAAAAAAACTGTCGTTAAGCGCCGCGCCGGTCTAATCTAACTGTCTGTCGGTTTTGATACGTCTGTCAATAGGCACCATCACATATGCATCAAATGGAGATTTTGTCATTTCTGTTTTTAAGTTCTAACGTAACATACTTTACCTTTGATCGCCCGCTAAAGACTTGACGCAATTTATATATTCTGCCAGAACCTCTGTGTTTTTGAAGGCCCTCGGTCTGTTACAAGCTTCTACTAATTTCTTTTGTGGCAAGGCCAGGCATATCACAGCTAAACTTACTAAAAGCAGCAGGATTTTATTAGTCATGTTTTCTTCTTTCTTCTGTTTTCTTTCTGGAAAAAATCAAACAGCATATTACAATAATGAAAAATTTTTAATTTCTTAGTAGGTAATAATTAAATTAATACTGATAGTGGTCGTAAAGGGGATATCAACAAATCAATTTCAAATCAATATAGTATATTGTTCTACATGGAGTAAAAGTGAAATTCTTTTTGTCGAGGATGTACAGGCAGGGACAGCTGAGATACAGAAAATCACTTTAGTCCCCATAGAAAAATAGATAGATAGATAGATAGATAATACGTTTATTTTAGCCCTTGGCTATACAATCAAAAATACATAGTATAATCTCTGTTTTACATTAGAAACTGCATATAAACGAAACAAAATAAAATCATTTAAAATGAAAATGAAAGAAGAAATATATATGTCGTAGTCTCATGGTGAAATACGTCAATTCATGAAAAGCCTAGGCAGCACATGAACTGCCGGCATATTATGTAAATTCTTAATGTTACACAATCTGCCTAGGCATTTCATGAAACGCTGTGCTCGTCTCGGCACTTGATGTGTCAAGTCGTTCTACACGATCTGCCGTAAATTAGATATCGACTGTTCGTGAAGTGACCTCCGTTGCCCGGCAGATTGTGTTCTATGTCGTAGTCATATGGTGAAATACGGCTTTTCGGAAAAAGCCTAGGCGGTTCATGAAATGCCGGCAGATAGTGTGAAATCTGTATGCTACACGATTTGCCTAGGCTGTTCATGAAGAACCTGATTTATTTAGTCAGGTAATGTTATGATTCATGCTTTACATAATCTGCCGTGATTTAGGCCATCGGCATTTCATGAAATGACGTGATTTAGTCATATCGTGAATGAGCCTAGCGATGAAGCCGGCAGATCATGTAAAGCACGAATCATAACATTAACTGACTAACCAGGCTCTCAGCCTAGGCGAATAGTGTAACATACAGATTACGCACTATTTGCCGGCATTTCATGAAATACCGATGCCCTAAATCACGACAGATCATGTTAAACTTCTCATTACACGAAAATACTAACATTTTAAGGTACTTCATGAAAAGCCTAGTCAGATGATATAACATGAGGTGTTTTACACTATCTGCTGGCATTTCAAGAACTGCTTAGGCTTTTCGGGAAAAGCCTAGGCAGTTCATGAAATGACAGCATCACGTCATTTCATGAAATGCCGATTGTCTAAATCACGGCAGATCCTGTTAAACTTCTCATTACACGAAAATACTAAAATTTTAAGGCACTTCATGAAAAGCCTAGTCATATGATATAACATGAGGTGTTTCGCACAATCTGCCGGCATTTCATGAACTGCCTAGGCTTTTCCTGAAAAGCCGTATTTCACCATGTGACTACGGCATATATAATTCACATTATGGTATCTTTTAGTAGTCTTTTGAAAGTATTTAGATCAGTTCTTCGTAAGTCCGTATTCAATCGGTTATATTCAGCAACTCCTTTATAAAAAAATTAAGCTATGCATTGATGCACTATTGGCCCATTTAACTACAAAATTCCCCTTTCCTCGGGTGTTATAGTGGTGTACTTCTCGTAATTTTGTTAAAATATTTTTTATGCAATCTGGAACTAGGGGTCATTGTCAATTTTATGTATCAAAAATTAAAACGTTGTACTTTTAAAAGTTCTCTATTTTCGTCCAACTAAGATATTTTAACATGTCATCTATCCTAGTGTATATACTGCATTTTAATATAACTCGCATCGCTCTGTTTTGTAACCTTTGTAATCATTCTAGATCGGTCTGATTAGCCATATACAGGATTGTGCTACACTAGTTAAAATGAGGTAGTATTATAGCATTATAAACAGTTTTTATTGCATTTATTGACAGAACAGGTGCCAAGTGACGCGTTTGAGAACGCCGATCCATTTTTTGAAATTATTTTACATGTAAAATCCACATGACACATGATTTACATTGCAATCAACAATAATTCCTAGATATTTGATTTCCGAGACCAATGACAGACAGATTTACTTCTTAAAGCTTAAATGATAAATTTGTATCTTTGAATCTTTTGAGATTGTGCTGATTACTTAAGAGCATAATTTTTGTTTTTATGATATTCAGTTTTAATTTATTTGTTTTCAACCAATTAGAAACAAGTTCTAAATCGTGATTTATTTTCCTTACCAACTCTATAGGATCATATTCATCAATGTAGACAATAGTGTCATCAGCAAAAAAGTAAGTGGTATTTGCAATTTTTAAAAATCCTTGACATATATATATATATATTAATATATATTACAAATAATAAAGGGTCATGTATGCTTCCTTGAGGCACTCCCATGTGTATAGACAGCTCACTTGATAACACATTTTCACATTTCACCCTTTGCCTCCTGTTTTTTAAATAACATTCAAACCACTTCCATACTACACCATCAGTTCCATACTTGCTTAGCTTATCCAATAACATCTCTCTATCAATTGCCTCGAATGCTCTTTTCAAATCTAAGAATATTACTCCTGGTATTCTTCCTTTATCCTTAGCTTTCTTCCACGCATTAACAACATATTGTAACGCACTTTCACAACTAAAACCTTCTCTAAAACCAGACTGATATTCACTAAGTATTTTTTTCTGTTATAAAATCTAAAAATTGAAGATACACTCCTTTCTCTAATATTTTTTCAAAAGCTGGTAACATATTTATAGGTTTTCAGCTTTAATGGTTTTAGGTATTTTTCTTACAGGAATTATCGTCGATACTTTTAAAGAATTTGGCACAATACCACGCTCTAACGAGTCATTAACTATATGAATCAATTGATCCGATAGAATATCAAAATTATCCTTATAGAAAGCCATATCAATTTTATCCGAACTACTCTTGTTCGCTAGATCAAATACGATTGTTTTTAATTCAGTTTTTGTCAACAACTTAAAATTTTGCATTTTTTACTCCTCCTAACTCGACAAGTTCTGACTGATAGTTACTATGAGGTATACTATGTACTATGTCGTTAATACTAAATATGTAGAATTCATTAAATTTTTCAGGCAACAGTTTTGGGTTTTTAATCGTTTAATTTTCGAATTGAATTTCTTTAAAATGTTCGTCGTGTTTATTAGATACTAAAGATTTCAGAGACTGCCACATTTTCTTTGGGTCGTTCTTGGATTTATCAATTTTTTCCTCATAATACTTACATTTTTCTTGCCTGATTATCGTGACAACATTGTATCTGCTAGTTTTATAGTTTAACCAATCATTTTAATTATTACTTATTTTAAATTTTTTTCATTTCCTGTCTCTATCCTTAAGAGCCTCTAATACCCTAGCATTGAACCACCCCTTATATGTATTTCGAATTATGACCTCTTTTTTGGGACAAATGTCATCTAAAACTTTCAAAAGACTACCATACAAAAAATCATATTTTTTTATCTATATCAGGTTCTGTTTAATTTCCATTAGTTTTCTTTTTTTCTATTATTAGTTTAAATTTTATTGTTTATTTGTTTGTTTGTAAGTGCACTTTTAAATTATACGCGTTTATTTTCATTATTTGTCCGCGCATGTGAGACTCTAGGTTTTCTCTAACCTTTTTTGCAAAGAAACAAAAAAAGAATATACAGGGTGATTTTTTTGGGCGTCTATTAGAAGTATATCGAGAAAGAAAAATGATATCGATCTGAAAATTTGGCTATAGGCCTAACTGGGTAGGATCTATTTAACGAAAATATCGTGGCATTTCTGGTTATACCGGAAGTTGACCCCAACTTTGTTATTTTAAATGGAATGCCCCCATTTTCAATTTTTTTTTAAATTCTGCAGTTAATTTAAAGAACATTTCGTTAAAGGTTCCCTATAGCTAAAATTAATATTTCCGGAGATATTAATGTTTTTATTGTCTGAAAGTTATTTGTGGCATTCTACGAATATTCTTTCCTATTATTTGGGTTTTCTACCACATGTACTATTATCCTCTTCAAAACAAATCACCGGATCTACAAAATAATAGAATTATTGGAAAAAAGAGCCTCTGCGCCCGTGACGTTTACGCCAAAGGAAAAGTCAGAGGTTATGTTTTGCAAATAATATAAATCGGAATAAACACAAAAATAATGTATTTTGCTGACGTTTCGGAAAGTAATCTCTTTCCGTTTTCAAAGCTATTTTTTGAAGAACTCTTATTTTTGCTGTGTATGTCAAATACACAACTTTAAGATTCTGTTTATGTTATTTCCATAGATACTTACTACTTACACAGAACATAGAACTGATGATATTTTTTTAGATAATGTTGAGTTTGTTAAGTTCTTCTTTTAACATTGGTAGCCAGGTTGTACAAATATCTACAGAACAATTCGATACGCACTTATCTTCATTTAATAAGATTATTGCTGATTCTTTAATTTTTCTTTTTTTGGTATCTGTTTCTTTTGTTAAAATTTTTGCCGAGTCCCAGTTTATTCTATGTCTGTTTTCCCAAGCATGTTCACAAATCTTTGATTTCTGAATTTCATTCTTTCTAATGTAGTTCTTGTGCTCATCCAACCTCACACTGAAAGGTCTGGATATTTACAATATCCCGTGCGAATGTGATAAATGTTATGTGGGTGAGTCATCCAGACCTTTCAGTGTGAGGTTGGATGAGCACAAGAACTACATTAGAAAGAATGAAATTCAGAAATCAGATGATTTGTGAACATGCTTGGGAAAACGGACATAGAATAAACTGGGACTCGGCAAAAATTTTAACAAAAGAAACAGATACCAAAAAAAGAAAAATTAAAGAATCAGCAATAATCTTATTAAATGAAGATAAGTGCGTATCGAATTGTTCTGTAGATATTTGTACAACCTGGCTACCAATGTTAAAAGAAGAACTTAACAAACTCAACATTATCTAAAAAAATATCATCAGTTCTATGTTCTGTGTAAGTAGTAAGTATCTATGGAAATAACATAAACAGAATCTTAAAGCTGTGTATTTGACATACACAGCAAAAATAAGAGTTCTTCAAAAAATAGCTTTGAAAACGGAAAGAGATTACTTTCCGAAACGTCAGCAAAATACATTATTTTTGTGTTTATTCCGATTTATATTATTTGCAAAACATAACCTCTGACTTTTCCTTTGGCGTAAACGTCACGGGCGCAGAGGCTCTTTTTTCCAATAATTCTATTATTTTGTAGATCCGGTGATTTGTTTTGAAGAGGATAATAGTACATGTGGTAGAAAACCCAAATAATAGGAAAGAATATTAATGTTTTTTCTAAAATTCTGATAGAAAAGTTGTATAACATTAAAATTAATATCTCTGACAATAATTAATAACGTTGATTTTTCTAGAGAGTAAGACAAGGTATTGGAGTTACTCATCATGCAAGAAAATTATCGAAATATCCACTAAAAGGTTTCTAAAATTATTGACATATGTCGACCACACAAAAACAGCAAAAACTCATTTTTTTTTTAAATGGCACCATACCTAACTAAATGCACCATTCGATGGAGAGAAAAAATGCGCATCTAACCATGTATCATGTTCCTATACCCAAAATATATGGTTCTTTAGATATTTGCGATTTTCGATGTTATTAATGAAAATTGAAGAGTATATCGAAGAGTGTTGTCTTCTAAAGAGTAGAAAATACAAAAAATGTGACAGATAGGTAATTTATGTTATTGTCTTTCATTACACTACGTGTTTGTGTTATACTTATTTACTGTGGGGAAAATGGCAAACAATTACTCACACTCGGACATTTTGAATTTATTTAACATTCTTGGACAGTGTGACAAAATAATTAGCAGAACATGCAGACAATTTAATGAAACGTATCCTGATTTACCATTGAATCCACAAATTTAGTTTTAATGTGTTTTGTTTGTTAATGGGCAATAAATTGTGTTACCACATTTATGACGAACATTTGAATGGACCAAGATATTTAGAAATTTTAAGAACTTTTTAGACAATTTACCTGTTAGTCAATACTTTTCATGCTGGTACCAACTCGATGAGCTCCAAGTCATTGTTCCAGACCAGTTAGTAACGAATTGGATCAAATGTTCGATGATAGCTGGATAAGGCGTTTGGGTCCATGGATTTGGTCTGCCAGGTCTCCTGACTTGACACCAATAGATTTTTACCTGTGGGGCCGTATAAAGAGTGAGGTTTATCGAATCCCGGTAACTAACCGAGAGGAACTGTTGGATAAAGTTCAAAGAGCATTTGAAGGTTTGGACCCAAATGAAATTCGGAGTGCTACTACACACTCAGTAAATAATAGGATTCTAAAATGTTTACAGGTTAATGGGCAACATATTGAACAGTATAATTAATGTTTCGTTATAAATTTTTTATTGTTAATAAATTATACATTTTTCATTTCAATGAGAAAATTTGAAAACCGCAAATATCTAAAGAACCATACATTTTGGGTATAGGAATATGATACATGGTTAGATGCGCATTTTTTCTCTCTATCGAATGGTGAATGGTGCATTTAGTTAGCTATGATGCAATTTAAAAGAATGAGTTTTTGCTGTTTTTGTGTGGTCGACATATTATTATGTCAATAATTTTAGAAGCTTTTTACTGGATATTTCGATAATTTTCTTACATGATGAGTAACTCCAATACCTTATCTTACCCTCATAGAAAAATCAACATGTTATCAATTATTGTTACTGAGATATTAATTTTGATGTTATACAACTTTTCTGTCAAAATTTTATGAAAAAAATTAATATCTCCGGAAATATTAATTTTAGCTATAAGAAATGTTTTTTAAATTAACTGCAGAATCTAAAAAAAAATTGAAAATGGGAGCATTCCATTTAAAATAACAAAGTTGGGGTTAAATTCTGGTATAATCGGAAATGCCACCATTTTGAAAATATTTTCGTTAAATAGATCCTACCCAGTTAAGCCTGTAACCAAATTTTCAGATCGATATCATTTTTCTTTCTCGATATACTTCTAATAGACGCCCAAAATAATTATCCTGTATATAGCTCTGCATGTATGTCCAGTGTTAATGATATTCACCATTTTCGCTCCGCAATTATTGTTATTTAAACTTAAGCTTTTTTAAAACTATATGTTTAGCCAAATTATTATCGCTGTTGTCTATTGTTCGTATGTCGTTGTTGGTCTGGAGATAATCCAGTTGAAGTACATAAAAGAGGGCCCTCACGAAGCCATCCCAAAGACCTGAAGCAAGTCAAGTCCACTTCAAGATTCAAGATTGGTAAGAGAATTTCTCGACTTATCGCCTTGTATATAATTTCTTATTTTGTTATGCGATTTCAATACAGGTTCCCTATAATTAACTTGTATATTATATATTTAATTTAATCTTTAATAAATTATCATTATGTTGTTTACCTTTAAAAATACATTTCTTTGGTGCACTATTGTCTAAAATATCAATTTCTATAATACAGTGATCAGATATAACTGGAATGTCTAAGACTTTAGCGACAAGATCAGAATTATTTGTAAATACTAAATCTATTAGCGCAGCGCCTTCTTCAAAAATGTGAGTAGGGGTTTGTACAATTTGTTTTAAGCCATAGTCATTACACCATCTCTTAATCCTCCGTGTATATGTATACTCATCAGACAGCCAATGCACATTAAAATCTCCCAGCGTACCTTCAATGCTCAAAATATTTTGTTCTATCCAATTTTCCAAAAAATTACAAAACACTGAGTGCGACTCACTTGGGGAATGGTAAATCCCACCTATGTTATAATATTCATGATTGATTTTACCCTTAATTACTATGAACCATACATTTTTATCAATGTAATGAGAAAAGATAAATTTAAATTCAATATCATAACGGATATAAAAACAACTCCCCCCCAGTAAACCTGCTTTCAGAATTTAATCTTGCCACTTTATAATTATTTATCATAATTTCATAATCTTCTATATCTGATGTGACGCGCGAGATTCTGTGAAACAAACTACTGCAGGGTTATTTACTGTTACAAAATATTTAATTTCATCCATATGAGCAATTAAGCTCTGAATATTAACAACAATTATACTGGTCATCATATTTACTTTTTTTGGAGTATATATACTCTCTCTTAGTTAATTGCTATTCACAAACGTTTTCTATTTTATGTTTTTCCAGCATGAACTTTTGCTGATAGACGGGACATGATCAAAGACTGAGTAGTTTACATTATGGCTCTAATTCATATTTGCATTAGCTTGTAAGTTTATACATTTATATTCTAACTTACTACATTCTTCACTTTAAAGTTCGTTTTCGTCACACCTTACACATATTTGTCATATTTACATTCTTCGGCTTTGTGGTTAAAAGCACCACGTCTGTAGCATCTAAAGATTCTGACGTACTCGAAGACTCTATAGTATGGTATCCATCCAATTCTCAAACTTGCATTATCCATAATCGTTTTAAATGTATCAGGATCACATTCCATAATGGTGTTTTCATTTTCTTTGCTATCACCACTTTTAACTTCTCTTTTTCAATTTGCAAATGCGAATTCTGCTTTATTATACAATTAATTAGCTGCTTGCTATCCATATTTTCTTCAAAATCTAGGACTTTCACGCATGGATTTTTTTGTTCCGGAATATTATTGATAATTTTTTCCTAGTTCCTTTTCTGCCGTATTCTTGATTTTTACCATTTCCTCCCTAGTTTTACACTTGATAAGTACACCTCCGTCTTTAACATGTTTTACCTGGGTTCTTCAGTTATCTTGCTGTCTTGTTTATTTTATGGCTTAATAAGAAGTGCTTGCCCGATGCTACTTTTGCGTAACTAAGTTCATTGTTTTCCTCGTGTTTAGTTTTCCCATCCATACCAATAATACCATAGAACATGCTATTTTTTCTTCAAACATCGAATATGAATTAAATAAATATTACTATTTTTTTCTTCAAATACTTTTAGTGCCGCTCGTGCCTAGCCGTTTCAGAGATATTTGACATTGTATAGAAAATTTGACAGATGCAACGGTTTGCAAGAACCGTTATAACTTTCTTCGTGTAAAAGATCCTCACTTGCTTCTTGTCACATAAAAAGAAGCAGAAGAGAACATTTAATACCGTTTAAATTTTCCTGATAAAATTGTAATGCCACCACTCTATCGTTTCTTATGGCACAGTAAACATGGAACTGCCAACTTTCCTGAAAGTTTCGCTCTCTGAACATATGAGGATTTGAGTCACTCCAATAATGCGAATTGTGTCTATTAAAAAGTTAATTTTTAGTAAATATTGCTTCATCTGTACATATAATATTTTCCAAATAAGAATCCTGACCCTCAGAACTTATTAGAATAAACTCACAAAAATTCTGTCTTCTTAGGAAATCTGTTTCTTTTAATTCTTGAACCATATGGAATGTAAACGGGTGAAACTTATGTTTTAATAAGATTCTGTGTATTGAATCCTTGCATAGTCCGGATTCCAGAGCAACTTGCCTTAATTTTCCTTTCCTTGGAAATGCATGAAAATATCCCAGAATGACTATTTCAATGTGTTCGTCATCAACAATAGGCTTTCTTCTTTGAATTTTTGCCTTGACAGAGCCATAATTTTTAAAATTTCCCAGTATGCATTTTACAGTGTTTGGTGACGGTTTCCGTTTTTCTGGATATCGAGTAGCAAATGTGTTGCAAGTTCTTGATATTATTTTATCACATTCTCCATAAATAATAAACAAATTTAAAAAGTCTTCGTGGGTGTAATTTAAACGTGCTGGCATTTTTTGACATAAGATAATGACTGATTGTTTCTAATCGTGGCTATTTTGATGAAATGATTTCAACAATTCATGAATTTCTAATAAAATCGCAAATATTTAGAAAAGTTTTAACTTTAACCCCCACAATGCTAATATCAGAAAAAAGAGAATTCAATTTTACACAACTGGACGTAAAAAAATAAAGGGTGTTCCATTTGACCTAAACAAGTTTTCGCAGTTTGAATTTGACAAAATGTAACGCGAGAAACGATATTATTGAATATTTCAGTTGTATAACGTAGTTGTCCTTGTGTTCTTTCTATGTGACAAGAGGCAAATGAGGATCTTTTACACGAAGAAAGTTATAACGGTTCTTGCAAACCGTTGCACCTGTCAAATTTTCTATAAAATGTCAAATATCTTTGAAACGGGTAGGTTTAGGTATAAGATATGCTACATATTTTCGACTCAGAATTTTATGCTCTTTTCGAAAACCCTAAAATACATAGGGTGTTCCATTTGAAATAAGCAAGTTGGTATCGACTTCCGATATAAGCGGAAGTGCCAGCTACTTGTAATTATTTTAGTTAGATTAGCCACACCGACATTAGTAATTATCTAAATTTTAAAAATTTTCTGGTGCGTACTTTTCACTATATCGATCGATTCAGTTTCCGGTGAGACACCCTGTATATTAAATTCACATTTGGTTATTTCATGAAATAAACTGATTATCAAATAACGGTATCGATGTAAACACCGCAATATTTGATGTATTAGTTGGAGTATTGGTTAGTTTTAATAGCGGTTTTTACTTGAAATAAACAAGTCCTAATAATTATAATTAAAACTATAATTATGGTTATTTTGCAACGTCAAAAGCTGTAATTTAAAAGGAACTTTTTTTGAACAACTTTAATTATTCGGATCCCATTGCCTCATTAGTTGTTTGGATAGTTACCAAAATATCGAAACTGTCGATTTAATCACACATTATAACTGGGTAAATGAATTTTATAATCATTGTACGCAAATGCATTTTATAATACGGCGAATGCAAGTATCGAATAAACGAAAAAATAATATGTAAAAAATTGGAACACATCTAATATAGATTCTTTTGACCAAAACAGAATTAAAAAAGTTCAAAACTCTCGTATTCGTTTGATATACGGTATAAGAAAATTTGACCACGTTTTAAATAAATCGAGCGAATGAACTGGTTAACTAGCGTAGCGGAGCGTAGGTGCATCACCTTGGTATATTGCTTCGAACAGCCTTACTTCACTTCGACCTAAAAGATCTTTTATGATTTACCCTACATCTAGTGATTATCCAGGATTCCCAGACTTTTTAAAAGCTTGTGATTTTCCTGGGAGCTAATTTCCCTATGTCTTCAGGAGTTAATTCCGCCTTTTCTAGGAATTTTAGCCTAGTGCGGACTAACACCTTGCATTCACAAAGTATGTGTTCCGCAGTTTCAATTGCAGTATCGCAATATCTGCATTTATTATCTACCGCCTTGTCCATATTCTTGAGATGGTATCTCAAGGGGCAATGGCCAGTTAGAAGGCCTGTGATTAGCCTTAATTCGGACTTTTCCAGTTCGAGAAGCCTTGTGGCATTCTTTGTCGAATAAGTTATAAACTTTTTCGCTTGTCTTTGGCCTGGAGTATTCCTCCAGTAGGACTTTTTCTGATCCTTTTCCCTTTCTTGGATCTCCTCCGCTATATGTCCCTTGGCTAGGCCACAAAACGGTTCGGGTCCAATGAACGGTGCTTCAACTCCTTTTTTTGCAAGGCTATCAGCAAGTTCATTTCCTTGTACTCCCTCATGCCCTGGCACCCACGTCAAGGTAACCTTGTTGTTATTAGCCAGTTGCTTTAGGGATTGTCTACATTCCCAGGCAATTTTAGATTCAAAGGTGGACCTTAGAGCCTTTAGTGCTGCCTGGCTCTCTGATAGTATATAGATCTTTGCCCTTCGGATGCCTTTATTTAGGCATACCTGGGCAAACAGATCTATGGCATAAATTTCTGCCTGAAAGATGGTTGGGGTGTTACCGAGGGCTTTGGATAGCCTATAATTCGGCCCTGCTACTCCCACCCCTTGAGCCATATTGGATCTATCTGTATACCAGATAAGTGACCCCTGCTCCAATCGCAGTGACTCCATCTTGCTCGTTTGGCAGTCAAAGTCTTGTTTGACTGGCATTGAGTCAGTGGTTTTGTTCTTGGACTTCAAATGGATTACCTCCATAATCCTTAAGTGACCAACCAGATCGCCTGGTTTGAATTTATATGCCTGGTGCAGTCGTAAGGCACTGAGTGCCGCCTCCTTCCTTACATGTAAGTACAACGGAAGTAAGTCAAGCATAGCCTCCATAGCTGCTGTGGGACACGAGTGCATTGCACATGTAGTCCCTAAACAGGCAAGTCCTCGGTTTTTGGCCACTATACGCATGATGCGTAGGTTACCATAGGTCTGACAACCGAAAAATAAGACTAATGTGTTATTTTCGGTCTTAGACCCCAAGTCTTACCAAACAACCTACGGGCACGTCCATATTGCTGCTGTTGTTTTAGTAAGAGTCCGTTCCAGATGTGAGTTCTAGGTAATAAGTTTTTGATCCAGGATTATTCCTAGATACTCGACTTTACTGGAAAGATTTATTATCGTTCCATTCAGTACAGGAGTTCTAAGATTGAGTCTTCTCCTTTTAGTGAACGGGACAATAGTTGTTTTGCTCGGATTGACATTGAGCCCCTCTGACGAGCACCATTTTGATATTATATTTAAGGCAATTTGCATGAGGTTGGAAATCATGACCTCATTTTTGCCTCTCACAGTGACGACCAGGTCATCTGCATATCCCTGGACGTTAAAGCCTGAATTACTCATTTTATGTAGGAGATCATCGACCACCATTGACCACAGCAAGGGTGATAGGACTCCACCTTGTGGACAACCCCTGACTGTAGTCACCGTAGCCGACTCATCCCCCACACTTGTGGGGGGATCTTGGTAACTTTGTAGTGAATATAATTCATAAGATCTCTTCAGTGACCATAAGAAACAAACTAGTAACTCGAATTAATATACATCCTGTAAATATAAGACATAAAAATAAGCTTACTATGCCTCATCACCGGACTGTCTTGTTTAAAAGGTCTTTTACATATAATTCAGTCAAGCCCGATGATTTAACTCCTAATCACATTTCTTATAGGTAATGGCCTCCGGTGAAACTAGCTGGAATCGATATATGTTATTCCTCTTGAGCTCCTGATCAAAAGTTCTCATGGCTACAAGGTCGGAAAATGCACAGTTTTCCAGTTATGGGGGGGGGGAGTCGATTTTTCGGGATTTTTTCACTAATAATATGGAGCCATGGTACTTTCAATGCGGCTTCGCCAGTGTTCTATGCGGGTTTTTCGGGTCGCTGATATAAAATCAGATGTCAAAAGTATCATTTGACAGTTGACAGCTGTTAGTGGCACTGTCAACTCGCCTTATTTTCCGGAAAAGATTTATCGGAATATATACAAGGGGTTTCAAATCCGATGGCGAAGGTGGCATTTGACAGTTGACAGCTGTCAGTAGCAGTGTTAGCTGTATTATCCGGAAAAGATTTATCACTAACTACGAACTTAATTTTAATTTTATTACTGTATCAAGTACAGGGTTGTTCATAAATTCTGTTTGTGTATTTGTAACGTTTTTATGGTTTCTTAGGGCCTCCTTAATTTCTAAAATTTCAAGCATGTCTAGGATTTTTCCTTTGTTTGCATTATGCAAAAGTTTAACACTACTACCGTTAAAACGTGATTTTGCTCAATGCAATGTTCGGCGAAACCAGTTGATTTTTTATTACACAAAATAGACTGTTTGTGTTCTCTTAATCTCACATCTATGCTACGGCCACTCTGACCTATATATATGGCATCACAGTCGTCACACTTTATTTCATATACCCCCGATTTTTTAATATCTTCTGTCTTTTCTTTATTATTAAGGTCACTTGTGATAATACAGAGTGGCCCATTAGTGCGAGGAAGTTGAATATCTGGCCTATTATAAGAGATATGAAAGAATGTTTTAAAGAAAAGCTATGACATACATTGTTACCTATCTTAAACACTTTGAAAAGCACAGGGTGTTTCTAAAAAGTGGTACAAGATCGATTTTTTTAAATGACACCTTATGTATTTCTACACCTTTGATTTCAGCGTAAAGCTCTACGCTCGATACTAATTTTTAATTTGAAAACGTTGCGGCGTTGCCAAGATATTACGAAAATTATGAAAATTTACTGAAAAACAGCGCATCACAAATAACAAAAAAATTTTGTTGTTAATAACAGTTAACATAAGTCATTTTGTAAGTGCAAAGATAAAGGTCAGATAAAATGTCTGAGAGGAGCGAACATTTATTTTCATGTACAGAAGATTTTATACAGCGGCATTAACTTGTCAGCCTTCAAACATCTAGGATTTCATTTTTTCAAATGGAACAACTACTAAGTATATCCATTCAAATTAGTTATCATGATATTAGTCTCCAAAATTGGTAGTTTTTGAGGTATTCTAAATTTAATTGATAACTTTAAATTATTGCGTTTTTTCATAAGTAAGCTATGACTTTAACATTTCAAATTCCCGATGTAAACAAATGAAGACAGACTTTATGACTGATGTTAGTAATGTAATGATATTACAGTAACACTAACAGTTACTGTCGCATAATTTCGTACTTGAGGAATTTTAGTGTAATACAGTATTTAAAATAATGAATTTTTCTACGGTAGAATCGGTAGACATGGTTTTTGTACTAGGAGCAAGTGATAAAAATTGTTTACTTACGACATAAATTTATAGACAAAGATACCCAGATAGAAGGCAGCTCAGGAAAGAAGCTTTTGAAAATTTACTACAGCGACTTACCCGAACGGGGAATGAAAAAACAGAAAGAATCAAGACCACATTAACCGAAGAAAATGAAATGGCTGTTCTGTCAAAAATTACAGAAGATCCTCATATCTCGAATAGAGAAATATCAAAACAGACTGACATAAGCTGGACCGTCGTGCAGAGAATTCTGAAGAAAAACAAATTCCATCCGTACCATATACAACTAATGCGAGTTATTAGACGAGGATTTTGAAAAACGGGCAACATTTTGTGAATGGGCTCACAAACAATTTTTTCGAGATAAGGATTCATTAATAATATATTATTTGACAACATTTTATAAAAATGGGTTTGTCAATAGACATAATTTTCATTATTATGCAAACGAAAATCCACATTGTATGCGAGGTACCAGTCAGACAATAAGGTGGTCATTAAAGGTATGGGGCGGCATTATGTCATTGGGCCTTATTTCTTTGGAGGAAGAGTTAGCGGCTTGATTTACCTAAATTTTCTGGAATATCAGTTGCCGCAGTTAATAAATCATTTACCCATTCCCTGGTAGAGAATGTAGTATTTGCACGACGGAGCACCAGTCCACCTCACGCTATCTATCCAATGAATATCGTGGAAGATAGATAGTTAGAGCAGGACCTTTGAAATGACCGCCTCACTCAACGGTCTTGACAAAATGGGCTACGTCAACGATCAAGTATATAAAACACCTCCAACTACAAATGAGGATATGAAAGTTCGATTTAGGGAAGTATTCCAAAACATTAACATCAATAAGTATATTAAATAATGTTAGTCGAACTTTTGAAAACCATATGTATTATTGTTCGCAGTCGGAATTTATAGGAAAGTATATTTATAGGTCGTCGGCATAAAGCAAATAGTGAACATTCAAGTCATCAACAATGTCATTGATAAACAGTACAATGAGCAATGGTCCAAGTACCGAGCCCTGCGGTACTCCAGATGATTGGCTGCAATGATCAGACCGATAACCACGATACTGAACATATTGAGACCGATAGGACAAATAAGATATAAATAAAATTAGTAACGAGGTACTGATTCCAAAGCTTTCTAATTTAGTCAATAAAATGCCATGGTCTAGTCTGTCGAATGCTTTAGAGAAGTCGGTATAAATTACATCAACCTGACCCTTACGATCTATAACTTCAGAAATAAATTTGGTGATACATACAAGGTTTGTAACAGTTAACCGACCGTCCATAAAGCCATGTTGTTCTTTACTTGTTGTACTCTTAGTATGGAAAAATATGTAATCATGCAAAAAAAATTCAAGTATTTTAGAAAAATTGCATAAAATTGCGATGGGACGATGATTCTCTATTTCATTTTTACTACCTTTTTTAAAGAGTGGACAAATTTTGGATTGTTTCCACTTATCAGGGAATGTTTCTGTGCTTAAGATTAAATTAAATATAATACAGAGAGGTTTGTAAGAAACTTTACCGTAATCTCTTCTAATAAACCCGGGTATTTCATTAGGTCCTATAGTCATGTTTGCATTGAGTTTTTTAATTGAGATTAGGATTTCGCTCTCAGTGAATATTCGAATATGCATAACATTGTTATTATGTACACTGTCACCAGGCAAATATTCAGTAGAATTAATATACGCATTAGAGAAAAAATCAGCAAAAGAGTTAACTATATCTTGGGAGTTTCCAAGAGCGACATTGTTGTAGTTCATAGTACTAGGAATAGATGTGGTATTATTTTTTGAATTAATAAAACCCCAGAACTTATTTGAATTAGATTTTATGGCATTCTTGGCATCCCGTATGTATGCAGCATAACCATCTTTTATAGTCATTTTTAGTAAAGCTCTTAATTCATTCAATATTATTAGATCATCCTGATTTTTAGTCCTTCTGTATATATTACTTGCCCTGCTTGTTTGTGTGATGGTGTTCTTTAGGGAATATATTTTGTCATAAATTTCAAACACAACTTCGTTTACTGTCAAATTAGAAATAAAACTCCAGTCAACTAGACTGACTCATTGTAGAGTGCAGGGTAATTAGCTTTTTTAAAATTAAACGACTCATGACTAAATAGAGGAAACTTATTAGTCATAAGAGTTTGTACACACACATTGATACAAAGAGCAGGATGATGAGAATCTTCCGCTAACAAAACTGAGGTTGATTTTTGACATTACAAGACATATTACTTAAAATGAGATCTAACGGTCTGTTCTTAACGTTAAGTACATTATTTTGTTGTTTTAGATTAAAAAAGTTCATAAAATGCAGCAGAGAATTGTATTTTCGGCTGGGAGTTTTGAGAAGTATTCAGGGAAGTTAAAGTCGCCAATAATAAAAATGTCGGATCCATACAAGTCGTACAGTGATTCAATATTATCAAATAAACACTCATAATCCTCACCGGTAACGTCTGGGGGAATATATGTTTTAATTCTTTCGTCCAGTATAATCGATACTCTTGAGATTATTAAAACCAGGACATAGGGACAAATGTGTAAATAAGCATTGTATTTAATTTTAAGTGCGAATAATACTCCACCTCCTCGCATTTTTATACCCAAACAGTTCAGCATTTGATAATCCCGCTTGAGCCCATGTCTCGGTGAGAGCAATACAATCCCACTGGTCAACGAGTGAATTAGTAAATAACTTAAATAACTCATTAGTTTTTGTCCCTAGTCCACCAACATTCTGACAATAGAACGACATAAAATAAGAGTTCTTAGCCATTGCTTTTTCAGTGTTTATAAATGTTTTTGTGGATAGCGCATGTTCGGAACTTAAAGGAGCTGATTGCTAATGAATACCTAAAATATTATTCCTGAACTTTGTAAGATTTTGTTTGGAGGACAAAGCAATTTTTATCCCATGCTGCATGATTAGTATTAATTACTGAGTTTTTATTACCCCTATTGAAGGTTAGGCAGTTGATGAAACGAAGATCTTGTGATTTACACTATGAGATGAGAACAACGTGGACAGATCACATGCTGGAGGGCACATTTATTTGACAGATAGTGAAAACAATTACATTTAAAATAGCGTCTCATTTCAATAGCATCAAGAACATGACAATAGTCATAGTCAACGAATAATTTACCCTGCTCTAATATATTACCATATGTCGTCTTATCTACTTGAAGGATAGCCAGGAATATTTTGCTGTTTTTTTTTAAATGTGAGACAGATATAACCTTACACTCACTGTTAGACAAGAATAACATTTTTATTCTGTGACGTTAGAATTATGGATAGTTTCAGAATCTAATTTTCTGTGATTCCGACTACACGCACACGCATATTTATCAGAGAATCTTTCAGCAGCTAATTCTTTGAATTTTTGTGAGTCAGTGATATCACAAGAAACAACTAGGCCTCCATCTTTAGCAGTTCGAACCTTACTTAGGCTTATACTGGAGCTTACCGGATTGATGTTCTGAAGCATGTCAGCTTTAGTAGTAGAATAGAATATGATTGTAGTAGAATATGATTAAGCGGTAGCTATTACGCTTAACTTAGCTAGACTTCGCCACAGCTTGACAGAATAATAAACAGAATGTTTTTGTTTTTGTAATTGTACTTACCGTTATTTCTTATGAATAAAGATGATTATTATTATTTTTGTTAAAAAGTCACTAAAATTAAAGACATGAAATTGCTATGAAAACTGATAATCATTAATGAAAGTCGTAGCGGTAAGCATATTCACCATTATAAAATTTGTTGAAATTATGAGTGATTTTATTTCTATTTTTTTAATTCTATACTTGCCCAACAGGAATGCATTTACAAGCGAGAATCCAGTGTTTCTTAACTTTGTACCGTCGTGTACACATAACTAAATTAAGCGGCGTTTAAATCTAATAACTGTTTCTCTGTCAAACGAACGAAAGCTCTAGAAACAAAAGTTAAAAATCTATTTAATTTAGAACCACTCCCGCTGATTAAAAGAAATGGATACTGCACCGTTGTATGACAATAGCCGAGCTCCTGCTGGATTCTAATTACTACTTACTTTTGTTATAAATCAAAATTAAAATTTAACCTCCTTAAATGCTGCAGAATTTGCTGCTCGGTAACTTCTATCATTTAGCTAAAGACTTCATTGTCGCTTGAATATCATCTAACGAGAATTTATGACCTGATCTCAATGGTGTGTGGGACTTAACGGGAAATTAGTAATAATTAATATTATTCAGATTTATCTAGCGCCTTGGTGGGATATACGTTGAGGCGATTCGTGGATTTTTTTATCACGAAGCTTTTGTGTCATTGATTTGTTATAAGACATTGTTAATAGACAAGGTTACGTAACAGGTATTTTTTCCATATTTGTTTCTTTGATACTGCGGCATTTTTATGCAATTTTAATTTTTTAAATTATACAGAGTGTTTTTTAATGACATGCTAATATTCCTCACGTCATTTTATGAAAAAAAGCTCCTGTGAACATATGTCCGCAACCGCCTAAATTTTTTGATGCAGGATGTTGATTTTTTTTAAATCGTAATTTTTAATATCTCACAGAAAGTACTTTAGATATTATTTTCAATCAATGGTATGTGTTAATAGGATAAAGAACCTCATATTTTAGCTAGAAAAGTTATTTTATCTCCCCACCAGTGGCGTCCCTGCAAATATTTTCTATTCTTCTATTTTTTACAAAAAAAGTGGTACGCTACTGACATTTTTCCATGTGAATATTTTTTCTGCTTAGCCTGATCAATTCTACATGAAAATTCTCTCTTGCATTTTTCTTATGAGATGCATAGTTCTTGATTAAAATAATTAAATTCAAATTGCCGCATTTAGCAGTATTGATTAATAATTTTTGAACAAATAAATCTAGTTATCGTGGAATACAACACCCAATCAATCCCCCAATCAAAGAAGCTAAAGGCATGTGAGGAAGGGGGTTACATATTGAAAAATGCGGATATACAACCATATCCTCCGACAGTACCGGAGCCGGGGCTCGAACCTGGTAGCGCGATACCCGCTCGATAATTCGCGATTGCCACCTCGAGCCTTATCCAACGCGGCTACCCGCTAGACAAATAGAATAAATGATGTTTTTACAAACATCATTTTAAAAACAATATTTGATGACATAAAGTAAGTTGTTGGTGGTCATCCTGGTATACCTCTGATATAATCAACAATATCAAGTTAAAAAGTTATTACCGTAAAAAACACACCCAAACGAAACTAGATAAGTATCTGGAGCAATTTAAAAGATTAAGGTCGATAATTAAACCTAAAATCCAGGTAGTGTATAAATTATACCTTGAAAGTGTAGAAAATAGCATAAAAAATTATTCCAAATATTTTGGACTTACATTCATTCACAGAAACAACAAACTAGAATACCAGGTAAAGCAATTAACAGTGATGTAGTTTTTGAAGCTCCTTATTCCATTGTTGATGAATTTAGTGATTATTTTAGTAGTGTTTACTCATCCTCAACTGGCCCAAAAATGATCTTAATTAATAATAATAATAATAATAATCTATTCACCATATGTAATGATACAATAGTATATATTATGGTAAGTCAAGGTATGAATACAATAAAAATAGCAAAAAGTAATGAATAAATAGATAAAAGAAGTAAATATAACAAACAGCTTAACAAATCAAAGACAAACAACATTTACTATAAACAGATAAATAAACAAATAGATAAAAATTTAAAAAAAACAAATATATAAAAATGAGAAAAAGTAGTCTTTGCACACACACACACATATATACACATATATACATATATACACATATATACATATATATATATATATATATATATATATACACATATATATATATATATACATATATATGCATAAATACATATGTTTTAACTGCTTAGCCATACTTAATATCAGATAATTTACTGAACAGGACTTACTGAATTCTGCCAATAAGTTGAAAAATAAAATGACATCAGGTCATGACCAAATCCCTAGTTTTTTAGTGAAGGATTGTAGATATGCTTTTATAACTCCTCTATTATTTACCTTTAACCTTATTCTTAAAACATCTGTGTTCCCTGATACGTGAAAAATCGCGATCCTACGAAAATGACCAATTATAGGCCCATTTCTATACTTTGTAACTTTGTAAAGCTTTTGGAGATATCACTCTATGGTTATATTTACAATCCGGTAAAAAATTTAATCTCACCACACCAACATGTATTTATGGAGATCCGCTCTATCGTAACAAATTTAGAAGTATTCTCCCAATACGTAGCTCCCGTACTTGGTAATCGTGGACAGATTGACGTTTTATATACCGACTTTGCCAAAGCTTTTGACCGCATCGATCACGGAATAATTTTAATTAAGCTGAATGACTTTGGATTTGATGAATCTCTTATAGCACTTGCCCACTCCCACTAACCAACAGAATTCAGTACGTTTCTTAACAACAGCTTCGATTCTAAGCGATTCTTTGCTACCTCTGGAGTATTACAAGGATATAATCTTAATTCCTTACTGTTTCTGCTTTTTATTAACGATTTGATGCAGGTTATCGATTGTGAAAAAGTGCTATTTGCTGATGATCTCAAAATTTACCATGCTATAGAAAACGTTGAAGATTGTATATTTATTCAAAATCAGCTGAAAAAATTTGGTCTGGTGCGAAGAAAAAATTTCCAATTAAACATTCAAAAAATGCAAAAGCCTAACCTTTACATTAAAAAAACAGAATTTACGTATCAATTAAAGTCCACAGACTTGAGTCAATGAGAATCCATAAAAGATCTAGGTATAGTGTTTGACTCAAAAATGCCATTCAATGAACATATTAAACCTACTACAACCTTAGAATGTTACGCTTTATAATTCGAACTGTCGTAATTTTCAGACCTTGCTGCATTAAAAGCACTTTATTTTTCTTATGTGAGATCAAAATTAGAGTGCGTTTCCTTTGGTGTCCTTTATATAATACACAAGAATTGGCTGTTGAAATTGTTCTCAAGTTCTTACAATACAAAATCTCAAGGGCCTACCCTATTAGAGGTTACCCTCAACATCCGTTGTTAAATTCTTTCAATATTCAATCGTTTCATCTAAGACTATTATTTGAAGTGAGCTTTATCTATAAGCTAATACATAATAAAACTGATTGCATTAGTCTTGCCAATCAAATAACATATCGGTTCTGCGACTTCACTCAAAAGTATCGACTAATTTTCACTTACTTGTGGCTAGAACTAATACTTTGCTATGATCATCTATATATACTATATCCAACAGTGTGAACGGCGCGGCGTTCCACATATTTGTACGAACCAAATGCGTCCCAAATCTGAACAACTGCATACCGTATTGACACCTTTGGTTTGTAAACAGGCGAACCATAGCGAAACACGCACGAGGTTCCTGCTCCGTCGAACCACACGCCGCGTAACTGCCCTTAACAGTAGCAATAATGTAGCTTTGTCCCTTACGATAAATTGTTCACACGTTTCAATGGGTACAGTGTTGGAACAAGTATACGATGTAGGATATAAGCTTTTAGCTTTCTTTTCACGAAAACTTAATAACGCTCAAAAACGATATTTTATTTTTGATAAAGAACTTACGTCTTTATATTCAGCCATTAAACATTTTAGATACCTTTTGGAGGGAAGATTGTTTATTTGTTTTACGGATCACAAACCTTTGACAACAGCTTTATTTTTCACGGTGCGGTGGAAAGAAGTCCCAGACAAATACATTATGTGGGATTTATAGCGCAATTTCACATTCAACATGTTACAGGTAAAAATAATATCATTGCTGATACGCTTTCACGTATATATGCATCTTCACTGGAGTAATGTAGTCCTAGTAATGCTCAAACTGACCAATAATTCTTTACAAATATTGGGTGGTTCTCAGACATTAAAAGTATGAATTTTTCTAATGAGTGCCATACGAAAACGCTCCCACCGCCAGGACTACGGGCCATACAATTTGAAGGAGGTTTTCAGACATGCATTGAAACATTTAGTATCTGTTGGTCTATACCTGAAACCAGAACATATGTTAATATAACATTAGTGCCACATTTCTTCCGACCATTTAATAAACCCCATGTAATTCATTTAAGTCTATAATATCATTATATTTATTAATTTATTTATGAGGAATATGCAATTTAAGGTTGAAGATAATGATACCAAAAATGTAATGATTGGAAATTCAGAAAAAGGGGAAGATAAAACCTCAAACGCAATACTGTATAACTTTTATCATTACTAACAAGTATAAGAAGTCAGAATGTGGTTTATTATGAAAAATTAATAACACCGGATTCCTTTGCATCAGTACCTCCAAGGGAAATCAGCAGTTCTAGTTCATAGAATCATCTATATATCCTGTTGGTATTGCTTGTTCTAGTTCCTATAGGATTTCTGATCTACAGGTATAAGAAATTACCATTATATTTTAGTATTCAAGATACAATTGATTGACTAGGTAATAAATAAATTCATATCTGGATAGCCGCGTGGGTTAAGGCGCGAGGTGGCAATCGCGATTAATCACATGGACATCGCACCACCGGGTTCGAATTCTGGCTCCGGCACTGGTACTGTCGGAGGAAATGGTTGTATGTCTGCATTTTTTCAATGTGTAACCTCCTTCCGTACAAGCCCCTGGCTTCTGGAATTAGGTTAGTTCTTCTTTTTTTGCATAATCTCTGGTTTCTGTTTTTTTGTCTTCCCACGCCTGTTACAATTTTATTATATATATCTATATATATAATTTGTGATATTTGTTCTTAATCCTGTATTTTCCCATCCAATAATTGGCCTTGGCTGTTGGATCGCGATGTAAATAAATAAATAAGTAAATAGATAAATAAAACAAATGTTGCATACATTTCTATAATAAGTGATTTTTTTATTGGTAAATAAGATCATTAAAATTACCAACACAGATTGTGAACAAACAAAAACCAAGAGGAAGAACTTATATGCACTTTTCCAGAAAATGGTTGTCATTCAAGATATGGAAGAAAAAGTAATAGATTTGACTGCTTTTCAGTGAATCTTGTAACCAGTTTAAGTTACCCAAATGAAGTTTTGGTTAAAACGGAGTCTGTGAGACATTTCAGTCATACAAATCATTAGCAAATTTATATACAATTACGAAGTACATAAGCGATTACTTAATCAATTTTTATAATTTTCTACACAGGGACAATTATAAATAATTCTGACAATGTTGATATTTTGATTTAATTCAATTACACTTATGGACAATCTAGTTGACAGGTCCAAGCTTGAAAAATGTTTAATTAATTCTATTCTTGTAAATGTTAGATAAAAATAATCCTTTCAGATTACAATGATAATATATCGCGATGGATCTGAGGGAGATAGGAGGTGAATAGTTTTATTTATTTATAAATCTTCAAATTAGCTTGTTCATATGTAATATGATAAAATGGCATTGATTTTTTTAATGTTACACTTTATATAACTATTGACAGCATTGATAATAATAATAATAAATTGACTTTATTTTTTCTCCCATAAATAACAGAAAATTACATTACAAAACAATAATTTGAGGTGAATTTTAAGAAGATTTTTAAAAATAACAAAGATGGATTTATACTGGACTTTGACTGCCCATAACATGTGAAGTTTAGCTTATGGCTATTCTTACACTTAACTAGCATACAAGTCATATACATATTGGTTATAAATTATTTTAAATGCATACAATTAAGATAAACCAAAGAAGCATATACATATATGTGAATACGGAGTATATTGCTATAATATCTCGCCTGAAAGACACACGATATAATTTCTAAATTTAATTTTCAATGTCGAAATCATTAAAAAACAAAATTATAGAAACACAAATAAGCAATAAAACAAATTCAAATCATACTGAACAATGTATTGCGAGAGCAATATTCAATACAACTAAAAGATAAAATTTAAAATATTTTAAAATTCAATAATTTGGAGGTGATTAAGTTCAAAATAAAATTTGTTAATAAAAAATGAAATTAATTATCAAAATTTGTGATTTAAAGTATTCTCAATTAATTCCAAAGATAAAATGTTGAACAAGAAATTTATATAAAGATTATTGCAACATTATAAGTCAGCGTAGCTCAATATAACTTCCAGCCACACAGTATAACTTGTTTGCGATGTTCAGCTGTTATCTCCAAAGCTCCTTCACCTTTCAAATTGTATATCGGTTCCACCAGGAATCGTTTTCTGGAGCTTAAAGCAGCCTTCTGCGAGGGCACGTACAAAACCAGATTGTAACAAATTAACATGGATTTGTACCAGACAGATCCACTGAAACTAATTTTCTGAAAAATTGGATGATCCCATGCAAGATGGCTTTATTCAAGGCAAATCGACTGTTGCAAATCTACTTTGCTACTCAAACTTTATCACAAATGCACTGGAAAACGAAACCGACTTCAAAAAAGCCTTTGATCGTGTTGATCACTGGAAAATGAGCTTTTGATGACTAGTCACTAGATATGGAGTTCTGGAAACTGGATAGCTTATGCGGTCTACGAACGGATCCAACATAAGTTTACCATTTGACATATGGGTTATTGTCTGAAAGTTATTTGTGGCATTCTGTTGTGTAATTGTTCTGTAGATATTTGTACAACCTGGCTACCAATGTTAAAAGAAGAACTTAACAAACTCAACATTATCTAAAAGAAAATATCATCAGTTCTATGTTCTGTGTAAGTAGTAAGTATCTATGGAAATAACATAAACAGAATCTTAAAGCTATGTATTTGACATACACAGCAAAATAAGAGTTCTTCCAGAAAATAGCTTTGAAAACGGAAAGAGATTACTGTTCGAAACGTCACCAAAATACATTATTTCTGTGTTTATTCCGATTTATATTATTTGCAAAACATAACCTTTGACTTTTTCTTTGGCGTAAACGTCTCGGGCGCAGAGGCTTTTTTTTCCCAATAATTGTAATATTTTGTACATTTGGTGATTTGTTTTGAAGAGGATAATAATACATGTGGTAGAAAACCCAAATAATAGGAAAGAATATGATATATGGGTTATCAAAATTATAGGAAAGCACATAATGGATTAGGCTTTTAAGTCGGGAAGTTCTGCTGCAATTGAACTTCAGGTCAAACATACTCGACATAATATTCATAACGAAGAACTACCCGAGCCCAGCAAGCCAGAGGCTGCTTGCGAATCTATCCACAGGTAATTGCTCTCTAAAATGTTGAGTATAGCGGGAATTGTTTTGTTATTTAAGAAGGATCTGCGTAAAATATCTCTATCTAATTCTAGTCAAGCAAAAAAATAGTCCAGTAAACATTGCACCTAATTCCCCCCATCTGTTTGTTTGACAAGAGTACTTAATAGATTAAAAATCAATTAAACTATCTACTAGCTGGCGATAATTCGCTAAATAACAGAGTGATGATTACCACCTCATTATTTTACTGTTTCACATTATCCTTATCTTTATATGTGTGTTACTGATGGAGTATTAACTTTTTATTGTACGATTTTACCTGGTTTTCCATATCGAGTCGATAAAACTGAGCGTAAAATATGTACCCAATAATTAAATATCACATTAGCAACTACTCTTTTATCTATGTTATTATTAATGTAAAAATATTAATTACGAAATCTGACTGATACGATTGCCATTTGCGGGTGCGGAAGATAAAATTGTTTTTACGAATTGCATAGTTAACATCAGCTTACATATTTACATGAGGGGAGGGTGGAAAATATTAGAAAAAATACATGAAAATAATAATTCGTAGTTAATCGCATCAAATAACTTTGAAAAATCAAGTAAGATAAAAGCTGTAACCAAGTGCATACAATTGCTGATAAACAATTATTTCTAAGACTTTTGAGAGCAAGATAGCATACTTATAGATTTCAGTTCAGAGAAGCTTTTGGGAATCAGATTTTTTGGAAGAGGACGCACTACCGTCTCCCTCAAAGAAGTAGGAAAATACCCTTCCTGAAGACAATAATTAATTATATGTGTTGTTGGTAAAATGAGTGTTAGCAGACACAACTTGGGAATATTCAATGATATGTTGTCATTTCCCGGCGAGGCATTTGGATAATCGAAGAAATTATATTTAAAACTTATGGATCGAAGATGAAAATTCAGATTGTGGTTATTAGTTTGAGTAGGATAATAATTCGGTGTTAATTCTAAATTGTCTGAAGAGGACAGAATGCAATCGTTGATTGAATTTGCATCAGATAAGTGATGAAGAATTTCAGTACTTTTATTAAAAACTTTAAGGGTGCGCTAGACATTTTTAAAATCTATATTTTTACTGTTATTTGTTAAAACAAAACATAAAGATACGCTTATCTTTTCTCTTAGAATTATTGCAGGAATCAAATTTCTTATTACTTTACAATTATTATAGTGTCCAAGATATTTAAGTCCTTTCATATTTTCGTAAAGTTGTGTTTTAACAAAAATCGAAAATGGTTACAAATAGCCATACAAAAATATTTTTGTTTTTCATTTCTGCATCACAAAAATCCAATTTCCTATCTTTATTTTCCGAAGATCATCCACGTTGTTTAATTTTACAAAATGATTGCTTTCTATACAGTGTGGTGACATGCTCGTGTCACATGTATTGTTCATAATGAAGTTTCTATGCTGTTCTAGACACTTTTTCAAATTTCGACTTGTTTGACCAATGTTTAGAGCATCCTAGCCATTTCATATAAATACACCTGTTTTATCTAACTTTTCAGTTTAATCCTTATTATTAATTAGTTTATCGAGTTTATAACTTGTTTAGTTATAACTACGAAATTTATTTCGATTTTAACGTTTGGAACTACAAAGACAATCTTTCAGTTCCTTCAGTATGTCTCTCCGTCTGTCCATTTCTTTGGCTGTCTGTTAGAAAACTTTGTGCTCTTTTAGTAACAAGACACAGGGTTGTCATCCTAGAAAAACAATTCAGACACCGCCGGCCGGAGGATCATCATTGAATTGACATTATCGAAAGTGTGATATATTTCTAGCAAAAAATATATGTGTGGCTTAACAAATAAATGAATTAAACGGTGACAGAAGAAGATAATGTTTGAAATGTGTGAATACTTTTACCGATTTGTTTTAGTTAATTATTTTGACGACATGATGTTTATCTTGTGTTTCAAACTATAGGACTATGTGCTTCATTTTTTTAAATATAATTTTTGTTTTAACGTATTACTTTAGGTTGTCTTCATATAACTTTTTTTTTATACATTTATTTAACGTCGGCCTGTTTCCGCTACTGAGGCCTAACACCGACGCCTGTAGACGAGCTACCCCCAACCAAGAATTTTGCCGAACCTCTTCCCTTAAGAAGAGTAGGGATCTTTTACTTGCCTAACATTTAATAGACAAGGGACCGACGGCTTTACATTCCCTCTGAACGATGGTATATCACCTACACAATCCTCGCCTAAGGTTGGTTAGCTTCCACGCATACACTGATATACAAGCCTCTGGAAGATGTGTGAGGCGAGGACGCGGTTTTCATTAGAACGGTCACCCATCCAACTACTAACCGCGTCTTACGTTGGTTTACATAGCATATCGAAGTATGTACATAGTAAAGACGCACCCACGCTCGCCCCCCTCATATAACTTGTATGTTGACGAGGGCAACAATAAGAAATTAACTTTTAGGATTTTTCGTTATACATAAAAAGTGCGGAAGATTTTCATTTGCTTAATATTCGTAATAACATTTTTGTAACTATAAATAATCATATTAACCTACGACAACACCATCCGTTTTAATAACATGCAAAATTAGTATAAGCATGGTGTTACCAAAACCATAACGATAACCAAAGTCCGACAAATGAAAATAAAATATACTGCATTGTATACAAAACACTCATGTTTTATATCCATTTCTGGATTGTAATCAGTTTGGAAACTGATAAAAAATGTTTACTAATATTTAACGACATATTGATTGATTGTGGATTTATGGAAAATAATGAAAATTTACTACGTTACTCACGCCAAGAGTCAGAGAAAATGCATTTTCAACTCACGTGAATGTTAAGTAAGTACATATATACTAGATTTAAAAAGCAATCCGAAGACAATCCGAAGAAAATACATTTTACAGATATGATTAGGGTTATCATCCATCCAGTATTTCACGAGACAGTTCCATATTTAAATAAAATGTCCTACGTCCCGGAACTCAACAAGAGAATGATAAGATATTTTAATTTGTCTTGATCCCAAAATCTATTTTGAATATTTCAATCTACAGTGTGTTTCACTTTTTACCACTTCACCCCAATATCTCGGCCATTTGTTGATCGATTTATGTCAAATTTGGTATACAACTTGTGTTTCAGATTGTGATTAAAAAGTTATTTAAAAATTTATTTTTTTCGAAATTAAATACGCCTACTATGATGAAAATAAATTTTACAGAATCTTGTTCGGCATGACCTAAAATAATAATAATAATAATAATAAAATACTTTATTTGCTGAATACACATTCATGTACAGTACATATTGTTTTAGCATTGTCAATAAAATACACATAACATGCAATGCCAAATACACATATAGCAAGTACAGGCAGTTATAAATTATTTAAAATGTTAGGTAGGACTCATAAACATATGAAACATGAAACAGTTATAGATTTTGAAAAGAAGCATTGTAAAACTCATCGAGGCAGTATGGGAAGATTTTCATTAAAATATACTTAACCGTCGTATTAAATTGAGTTGTTTTTAAGTTTCTTATTGTAATAGGTAGGCAGTTGTATAGTTTCGAGGCAGTATAAATATAACTTTTATGGGTGGTATGTAGTCTATGTTGTGGCAATATAATATTTTTTCGATTTCTAGTGTAGTAGTTATGTAATTCAGTATACATATTAAAATAAGATTGATTTTCTTTTACGTAAATTAAGCAGTGATTTCCAGTCCAGTTAAAAATATTATGTTTAATATTCCGCCCTCTAAAAGCACATTTGAACTATGCTAAGCCAAGTCAGGCTATTTATTTTTCGATTGCAACGGACACTGGACCGCTAGATGGCGCCTGCTGGCTGTTTTACATGTTGCTATTGTAAAAATACCGGAATGTACTATAGTCAAAGGATTCTCATGTCGGTCGTCGCATACCTACCTTGCACTGACGAGAGCCAACAGCTCGAAACTGCAGTCTGCAAGTGGTGTGTGACGACTGGCAAGGGAGATCCTTTAAGTAGGATCAGTCTTTCGGCTGGTGTTTGTTGCAATCGAAGCATTAGCGTTTTGATGGTAATATGCAATTATTACACTTAACACGCCAGGCTTGTAACTTGTAATTCAGCGCTCGGCGGGGCACATATCCCGGAGAGTAGCTGTTGGTTGCAGTCTGGTTAGGTTCCTCATAGTAAAATAAGGATTTATAGAGGAGTTTGCGACTAAAAATATTATGTTTTCGATGGATATTGCCCCTTGAGAAAACATTTATTTATGATGATTGTAAGTGGTTCAGTGATTCCTTCTCTGATTAATTTTAGCAGTTTATTACTAATTCCATATATATCTTTCGCTGAGCTATTTGAAAAATTTCTGATAATATTTCAGGGCATTGAATATATTGATGAGTTATTTCTACTGGAATCATAGTAGGTGCAGACAAGTTTTTTGATTCATTATTTGCAATGTTTGTAACAAAGGCGTTGAAGTCATCAGCACTAAATGTATGGTTAATCTGCTTATGAGTTTCATTTTTAGATTCATTGATAATAGACCAAATTGTTCTTGATTTATTTGTCGAGTGCAATATTTTTTTCGAAACATATTTACTTTTGCACTGTTTGATTCTGGATCTGTATTCTTTTTTAAATCTTTTTACATAGTTACATAGTTCAGTGTCGTGTTGATTTTGCATCGATATTTGGCAAAAAAATTTAAATTATCTCGCAGTGTTTTTCATTTCTGATTATTTTTATTATTGTTTTGAACCGTTTTAGATTTAATGGAAATGATTCATTGATAATTTGTAGGGTGGTTTCCAAGAAATAGTCGAAAGCATTATCTAAATCATATATTATGTTTAATATATCCCAGTTAATTTGCTTTAGTGTATTAATGCAGTATTCTGCTCGAGTTTGGGAGTAAGGTCGAAATTTTACAATACTTGTTTTCTTAAGATTAGTAGATCCACATTTATGTTTTGTTATATTTATAATGCCAAAATGATCAGATATATTGAGATCGTTGTAGTTGTGTGTATCAAATTTCATTAAAAAATATTCATTCCTTTACAAAAATCATATCTAAAATTTCAATAATAATCATCCTCCTTATTTATTGTCGGATATTTACATAATTTCGTAGTCGTGTAATAATGACGCTAATTAAGCATTAAGACACATTTTTTCTTTAAAGAAAATATCAAATAACTAAACTTTTATTTTTGTAAAGTCATTGTAACTTAATATAAAAACAAGACTTAAAATTATTACTTAAACAAAAATATAATTTTAAAAAGTAAATATTAAATCTTTCTCTACTAGCCCTCCATCAATTCTGATACATTTTTCACTTCTCTTCTTATTATTTTTAACAACTTTTCTTAATTCTTCATCTGTTACTTCATTACATGTTTTCTAATTCTGTCACATAGTTCCGCTCTATTTCGTGGCCTATTTTTATGGACTTTATTAACCTCTCCACAATAAAATTGTGAGAGGTTACTAAAATTGGTTCAAAAACGAAAATTGAGATAACATCAAATCTTTATGTTTTGAGGTCCTAGGAACCCAAAAAAGTGGTTTTTGAAAAATGTCTGTGTGTGTGTATGTGTGTATGTATGTGTGTATGTGTGTTAGCACGATAGCGCCGAAACTACTGAACGGATTTGAATGAAACTTTGCGTGTGCGTTTCTTTAGTGTCCCAGAAGATCTGAAAAGGTTTTGGTTGAGATCGGATTACGTTTAGTGCCATTTTGACGCAACAAGTTGTTTATTTTATATTTACTTTCAATTTGCAATGGAACCATTGAAAAGCAGTTAAAATTCTGATTTCAACGATATATCACACTTCCACCCTTTCGATTTGGTTTCCGTGAAAAAAATTAAAAACAAAGCAAATATGGCATAGATCGCATTTCGCATGACATGATCGATGCGCGTAGCGGTTACATCGTGAAACTCGTCACATCACGTGTCAATTCACGTAGAGGGGATTACGTTTAGTGCCGTTTTTAAATATATATACAGACAAATCGAAGAATTAAACTACAAATATTCCTCTAAAATCTAGTAAAATTACTGAAATGCTAATGTTTGATTTAACAAAGACAGCCGCGAGCGATCGGATTGCAATGAGCAAATTTTGATGATTGTCATTGTCATCGTTTGTCATCCGATAACGTTGGTGTCATGTCATGTTAATAAGATTTCGGCACATTTGTAACTTTTAGTGGATTGTCACAAACTTTAAAGGTAGATGTAACAATATCAATATCATATGCTTTCTGTACCTTCGTTGGTGAATTTATTGTAGATTATCACTTTACCAATTTTCAGTTTGTCGCTTTACAAATCTGTAGTATTTAGGATAACTAGACTTTCTTAGTCGTTCAAGTGATGTTAAAGTTGTTAATATCCTAATAGTGTATTATTCAACGAGCGATAATGTAGGTAATAACTCGCATAGATGATTGTAAATTCATTAAGTTGAGGGTTTTTTTTAGTGCCCCAGAAGATCTGAAAAGGTTTTGGATGAGATTGGATTACGTTTAGCGCCGTTTTGTCACACAATTTAATGCTCTTTTCGGTTTCAAAGATCCACCGAGTGGGGAGGTTCCAGCCGCTTCCAGAAGCTGCCGATTTAATTTTTATGGTACCCTAAAAATAAAAATCCATAGGGTTGACGTCTGGTGATCTAGGTGACCACGCAATTAAAGGATTACTTCTTCCAATCCAATGCATAGGGAAGTTATTATTCAGCCAATTTTTAACTATTACTGAATTATGAATGGAAGCCCCATCTAGTTGGAACTATAGGTATATTGAAAAAATTTATGTAACTTAAAAAAACCCTGTGCCCAGAAGCAATATTCCAATCTCCTCTCTGCGTATCCTTCTTCCATAGTGTGTAAAAACTTGGGCTTATATGGTTTTAAATTATGACGTTTAAGTCACCTTCAAGTTTTATTTCTGTCTACATTCAAGTTTAGAGATAAATCTCTGACACTAACACTTGGTTCAGCATTAACAGCATCTAATATTGCTTAATCCAATGGACCATCCGCAACGTTGTATTTTTTGTCTCTAAGTTTGAATACATTTCCAGTTCTATTAAATATTCTATTAATTGAACCACCTGTGGTATAGTGAATCTGTGGGTGTTCTGGATATCTCAGATGGAAGATATTGGGTGCATACCATTGGATCTGTTATTGAACACCAATATGAAACAAGAGCTAGGACAAACAACACATGTACACTACCGTTACATACCAAAACTGTCACACAAATATGCATTAATACAATGTTTTTTTGAAAATGTTTTTTTTTAAATGTTTTCTTAATGGAATCAAACTTCTTAATAAACGTCCATCTCGCATTAAAAAAAAGAGGAAAAAACGGTTTCGAATAGAATCAAAAGAATATCTGATTGACAATTACACTACAGTCCTGTCCATCCTAGCATAACTTAATACAAACGCCACATATTATTTATTTACAGTGGCTAATATCTCTACAAAACTAGATTATAAAGGTTAATGTATTATGTAAGTTAATAATATACAATAGTAGTAATGTACATTAAAACTCACAACTCTTTTTATATATCCATCGTTTCCCATCGCATAATTATTACCTCTGTCTGTAAATTATTGCATTTGCACCACTTCTATGCCCACTTTGTTAATTATCAACTTATTATCCTTCAATCAAAATTATATACAATTCTTATTAGTTTAATTTTATCAGCAATACTTAATTGTTGCGCAGCCATGTTTAAGTTTAATTTGACATTCGATACAAAAATCAAATCCATTCCAAAGCACTCCATGTTAAGAAAAGATATTGGTATGCTGAGTTTTAAGTATTTTAAAAAATAGCTACCAATTTTCAAATATTCATTTCATAATAGTGCGTTGGATAAATAATGTGTCATGATGGTTAATTATGGTCATTATTACACGACTACTAAGTTATGTAAATATCCGACAATAAATAACTCGAATAGTATGGTGATTATTATTGAAATCTTAGATATGATGTTCTTATATAAAAGTTCTCTTATTTTATTAGCTAGACAAATAATATATTTAATTTTCAGGTCCTGTACTTAGATGCTGTATAGAAGATATCGGTATTATTAGCCCAAATTACTATGGAATCACAGATGTGTAAATCAAATAGTGAATTAATATATATGATAAATAATGTAGAACTAAAGCCGTCCCCTGTGGTCCACCATGACTCAACTATCTCCTGACAACTTCTAACGGAATTTATCTCTGCATTGAACTGTTCCTGTTAGATATTATTTTAAGAGTTTGAAACTGTTCTTCCTGATACCTAAATGACTGAGTGATGATAATAGCTTAGCATGGCATACCGTCTCCAGGGCTTTGGTAAGATTCATAAATACGGCTAAGCTCTTATTTCTACTATCTAAGGCATCATATATCTTGCTTACAAGGGAGCAATAGCATCTTGGGTACTTTACCTTTTCTAAAACCAAATTGAGAGCTGGATATTAGATTGTATTTATCCAGGTAGCTCACGATTGTAGACTTAATAATCTTTTCACAGGCTTTGGCAATGTTATTAGCCTATAGTTTGTTATCTTTTCTTTGGAGTCATTTTTGAAAATAGGTTCAGTGATGGCTAATTCAAAAGTGGAAAGACAGTCTTCATCGGACGTTGATTTATATATTATGTGAACTAATGGTTCTACGATGAATTCGGAGATTTCTTTTTATGGTTTTTACTGTAATTCCATCTATTCCCATTATCATTTAATTTTTTTATTACATTTTTTATTTTCGATGCATTAGTGTGATAGAGAAATTTTGAACATGTGTGGTTTCAGGTTATATATTCAGACTAGGTGTCATTCCTAGCAAGTGATTTTTCAATCCCACTGAAAAAAATCGTTAATAGTTTTGTTAGTCTTACAAAATTCATTTGGGGTTGGAATTCTGAAAATCTGGGTAGACTACCCATGGACCTAAACAGCGATTAAAGAATAAAAAACGCGTCTGGGAATGAATACAATTTCATTAATTTCTGATGTAGATATCGAACAGAAAATCAAATAAAATTATTATTATTATTATATCAGTGCCTTAAGCGTCAAACGCATTCGTGAGACGCTGATTAGAAATTCCATCTTAAGAACATTGAAATATATCGGGTACATAAATAGAAACATGCAGAAGAAAGCAAGGATATACATTGAAACAAAATGTCTAAAAAAAACCTCCATTTCTACGAGAATTTTATATTTAAAAAATGGTCACGTACGTCAGTTTTGGCAATGAAACAGTTCTCAGGCTAATTAATAATTCCGCCTTATTCGTTAACGAACGAAAGCTATGCTGTGACTTTAAAAACTTATTCTTTGTTATTTTAATAAATCGTAACAAAAGATATACTTCATCAATTTGCATTTGACGGAAGCTTTACACAATTCCCTACTATTTTATTCATAAACGAACAAATTAAATTAAACCATAAGAAAACTTTTCTATTAACAATTCAAAGTTTTGCAAAATATGACGTCTCTCTATAAGGTGAGGGAGTTATTTATGTGCCGCGGGAGCAATAATAATTCTAGCTCATAGTCGTACTATTTTGTTCTTCTTTATTCATATAACAGTAACAGGAACCCAGATTTTGGCCAGTTGGGATTTAAAAATGAAGTAGATTCTATAATACAATCAATAAAATATCAATGAAAATTATGCAACCTAAATAAACTTGAATATATTGATTTTAATTGTTTTTAAGTAAACACTTCTTTTACATGTATTAAAGTATTTGTTTAAAATTCTCTACAAATATTTCGGATTTTTAGGCCTTTATCAAGAGTACAAAGTGTATACTAAAGTAACAGAAGTGGTTATTCGAAATATATACCTAAAAACATTTATGACTAATATCTTTATGACTTAAACTTTAGTTATAGGAATTTTTCGGGTAGACCTAACGTAATAAACACCACAGAAATTAGACAACCCCCAATTCCAGAAGCCAGGGTTTGTGCGGAAGGGAGTTACACATTGAAAAAACGCGGACATACAACCATTTCCTCCGACAGTGCCAGTGCCGGAGCCAGGATTCGAACCCGGTGGTGCGATGTCCGTGTGATTAATCGCGATTGCCACCTCGCGCCTTAACCCACTCGGCTATCGACCGGACTGCTTCATACAGAAGGAAAAGGTCAACGTCCAGATCGTCTTGAACAATTAGAAATTAAAAAATCCCTTAAAAACAATCCTTTTACCACGATTGGCTAGCAAAATTTCTTAAATACTCCTATACTAAATAAAATGTTAACAATTATTCGTTGATTTACATTATTATGTTAGGCCTACCCGAAAAATTCGCATAACTAAAGTTTAAGACACAAAGATATTAGTCATAAATATTTTTAGGTATATATTTAGAATAATCACTTATGTCAAGTGTACTCTTGATAAAGGCCTAAAAAGCCCAAACATTTGTTGAGAATTTTAAACATAGTAATTTGATACATCTGAAAGCAGTGCTTACTTAAAAACAATTATTATCAAGTTGTTTCACAAGGAACCAACCACATATTCAGTTCAGTATATTGATTTTTACAATAAACACGTCAAAATTAAATAATAGGGATACACACTTTCTTATAAGTATACTTAGGTTTAACCCCAAACCATCACCAATAGAGCCACCCCTACAATCTTTTTAAATGGAGCACCCCGTATTTTTTGAGGCCATTAGTGTCCCCTTGAAGAGTCTACTACAAAGAGGCACTAGGCAAAGTTACACAGTAGGTCTCAGTAAAAACAGACTAACAATAGATGAAAGCAGGTACACAATAAATGACCTAAAAAATCTCGAATCAAATTCTGAAATAGAGTCTGTCATGCAAGGCTAATTAAACACTCACACATACTGAAGTCAATATATCCACAAATATAACCGTTATTATATTATACAGGGTTGGGCAAATATGTGGAAACGCCTGATTTCTAGATAACTACTTAAATACCCTTAACAAAAGTTTTTGTACTATTTTTATTCTATTCAGTGACATACTTTGATTTCCACAGCTACCCTATTTTCGAGATATGACGTCATCGATAGTTTTTAATAACCCTGTATATTTACATATTCAGATAGACACTTTTTCATTAATTATAATGATATCGGGTTTGGTGGGTGTACGACTTGTGGTTTTCTAAATATTAAATAAAGTAATAAAATAAGAGCTGACTGTTTACATCTTAATAATTATCAAAGCTATTTGATAAAAGATAGCTACGTTTACTTGAAAGCCACCATCTGATGTGCAATTGTGCGAATGCCGTTTATTTTCCCTCATTACTCTGCTACATTTAGTGAAATTTGGGCAAAAATATAAAGGTGTCATATTCTCATATTTGGCGGAGGCGCCAGGGTAAATTTAGGTTACCATTATTTATAATAATGATAATGATAAAGCTAATATGAACTTATAGAGGGATTCCAGGGTGTATCGGGGGTTTTCGACACCGCAGAATCTAAATATGACAAGATCACAGTAAAAAAAATCATGAGTGTGATTAGTATCAAACGTTTAAATGCCACAAAATGAGAGTATTTTTTCACTTCCGACGTGAGCGCTTTTCAGTTAGTAAACCTAGGACAAGCATTACGTTACTAAATGTTTGTAGATCTGAGTACAAACTAATAGACTGCATAGAGTGCCAGGGATGCCGAATGCATTTTGTTTTGCGAAACAGATTCCAGTCCGTGGGAAATAAGAGTTGGTTCCGGTTATCACAATAAATTGTTATCTTTACTATAATTTACTTTAAAGTTCAATGCTTCACACTAAAGCAGTATAGCTATTAAAGTACTTAAAATTATATCACCGCTGCCCAAGGAATCACTACTTCCACATCCAGATGTTGTATCCAAGTCTTAGTCACACTAAATCCCAATGTAATATTTTATTCCCTTTAATAATAGAGTGGGGGGTGGTAGAGGGGGTGGCTAATGTAAAAAAAAAATTAGAGGCTATTGGTTCTCGTACACACACTAAATCCCAATTTAATTTTTTACTGCCTTTAATAATAGGGTGGAGGTGACAATGAGGGTGGTAGAGGGGGTGGCCAACGCTAAAAAAAATTTTTTTAGACGTTTCGTTCTTAAATACACACTAAATCGCATTTTAATTTTTTTAACCCCCTTTAATAACAGGATGAGGGTGGCAATGGGGGTGGTAGAGGGGGTAGCTAACGCCAAAAATTTTTTATTAGATGTTTCGTCCTTATATACACACTAAATCACATTTTAATTTTTTTTTATCCCCTTTAATAATAGGGTGAGAGTGGCAAGGGGGTGGTAGAGATGGTAGCTAACGCCAAAAAATTTTTTTTAGATGTTTCGTTCTTGTATACACACTAAATCACTTTTTAATTTTTTTTACCCCCTTTAATAACAGGGTGGGGGTGACAATGGGGTTGGTAGAGGGGGTAGATAACGCTAAAAAAACTTTTTTAGACGTTTCGTTTTTGTATATACAAAATCACATTTTAGTTTTTTTACTTCCTTTCATAATAGTGTAGGGGTGGTATTGGGGGTGATAGTGGGGGGGAACCTTTCAACGGAATTAGATCAAAATACAATATAGTTCAAATGTGCTTTTAGAGGGCGGACAACCAACAGCTACTCTCCGGGCTATGTGCCCCGCCGAGCGTTGAATTACAAGTTACAAGTCTGGCGCGTTAAGTGTAATAATTGCATATTACCATCAAAACGCTAATGCTTTCTTTTCGAAAACCCTAAAATATATAAGGTGTTCCATTTGAAATAAGCAAGTTGGTATCGACTTCCGGTATAAGCGGAAGTGCCAGCTGCTTGTAATGATTTCAGTTGGATTGGCCACACTGACATTAGTAATTATCTAAATTTTCAAAATTCTCTGATGCGTACTTTTCTCTATATCGATCGATTCAGTTCCCGGTGAGACACCCTGTATAATAAATGAAATAAAGCATGGGAGTAAAAAATAGTTTAGTGGTATATTAGGAGTGAAATTGACAAAAGTGGCTTTTACCCCCAATAAGACAGTTATTTTTTCTTCAAACATCGATTAGCTATCAAAAATAAAGATAAAAAATTTAGTTGTGCGTTGTCATTAGCAACGGAAGTAAAAGTCCGCTCGAGTGAAAGAAAAAGTACTTTTACTTCAGCTGCTAATAGCAACGCACAGCCATCTGAAATGTCAAACTTTAATATCATGAAATGAGTAAGAAACGTCATGATTTTCTGACGTTTGAAGAACAGTAGAATTTTGTCAACCTGAAAAAGAAAAGTTGTTTTATCACTTTTTCCTTTAATTTCGGTATATTGGGCAATTGGGCATGCTCCTTGAAATCAACTGCTGAACAACATTTTGTCTTTTTAAGTCTGTGAAAATGAATAGTTGCATCATATTACCGAAGAGAATTTAAACATCTCAAATCTGTTATTCCCGGAAAAATAACGTAGGAATCTAAGTTGTGCGTGTGCGACCCACGTGTCATATAAAAGAAAGTATAAAGTAATTAATTTTTCATGTTTCTAATAATATGTGAAAGAAACTCTTCAAATTTACTTTAACAAAAGGTGGTATACATTAATATCGCTATGCAACTAAACTAGTAGAGATTCCTCAACATAAACCTTATTTCTTTTTTATTAAATATATATTTATTTTGAGTTCAAGATATAATTAGAAATTTTAATAGCAAGTTCTAACGTTTTCATTAATTCGAGCACTTTCCCTCAAATACAATTAGCGTACTTTCAATCTTATTTATGATGTAGATGTTAGGAGAAATTATAATTTTATATATTTTCGTGAATATTTCAATATACCCAGTGGTCCACAGAAAACAGTACAGTAATGTTTGGTGTCTATTTAAATGAAACGAATAAAATTGCCCGAATCTGTCCAATCCCAAGCTTGGGTGAACTCCATAACGAGAATTTAAAATTGCACCTCGTCCTTTAAAGCCATATTAAAATCTACCTAACCGAATTTGATATTATTTTATTTCACACTAGGTATAGCTTTTCCAATGATAGTTTGAAATGTTATAAATTCGGCGTCTCTGACAGGGATGTCCGTTGCTATGCCTCTCTACATTGGTATCGACATAATTTATCCCCTCGTATATGAGATGTAGTCGAGCATATGTACAATTGCGCCGATGCGGGCGGTCGGTAAAGAATTCAAGCTGATGTTCGGAATGAATGGTTCTAAAACAATAAAGTGCTGTGCGAAACTGTTTTCTTGGAACCGGGCTGTGCCGTACGTTTATTTAACCTTGCGCGGTGATTTTCTCCTATTAAAAATGTAATGAAGCTAATTTTGTTTTCAGTTTAACTTTGTGTCTGAAATAATATATTTTTATTTTGATCAAACAGGGGACGATTAAATTCAGTTCTTTTTAGTAATAATAAAATTTTAATTTCAAACCGATTGCAAATAGTTTAAACCGCTAGAGCCAATTGTTTAAATTAATAATTTGATTTAGAATTATAACTATTAATACTGGGGGCTATTAAATTCCTTCTTTTTCCGGAATAATTTAAGTAATTGATTTGCAATCATCGGTTATAAACATTTTGCTACGCCGTCGAGTGATGACTGCCTGGTTTACATATGCTCGCGCAATGTACGTCCGACAGGATCAATTCTAGCATAGCACGGGAATATCCTGCATAAATTCATATTTATTTTGTGGTTATTTTGAAATTTTGTGGAAAATTTCCGGTATTTTCTGTAAATAATTTTAATTAGTCTTTGTTATATATTAATAAATTGTGCTTTCAGCAACTTGTAGTAAATTTCAATTAACCGATCGTGTCCAGTAAACCCGAGAAGATATTTTACAGTGAATAATACCCTTAGAGGATGCTGCCTTTAAGTGGGACACTTCAGAGGTATTACGTCGAAATTTTGATACTGTTAATTATGATTTGATTTTAAATTTTGCAAATAAACTATTTTTCCGTGAAATTTTCAGTCGGGGATGCTGTCTTTAAGTGGGACACTCCACCTGAGTCGAACTGTCATAAATTAATACCATACACGATCGTCAAAGTAAGCAAAGACAAATTAATATCTATTAAAATAACACTTGATACTGGGGCTATTAAATTCATTCTTTTTCCGGAATAATATATGTAACTGATTTGCGATTGATCCCAGTCATTTAAATTATCTAGAAATTATTGTTTATATAAAAAGCTACCGGTTATAAACATTTTGCTACGCCGTCGATTGATGACTGCCTGGCTCACATATGCTCGCGCAATGTACGTCCGACAGGATCAATTCTAGTATAGCACGGGAATATCCTGCATAAATTCATATTTATTTTGTGGTTATTTTGGAATTTTGTGGAAAATTTCCGGTATTTTCTGTAAATAATTTTAATTAGTCTTTCTTATATTTTAATAAATTGTGCTTTCAGCAACTTGTAGTAAATTTCAATTAACCGATCGTGTCCAGTAAACCCGAGAAGATATTTTACCGTGAATAATACCCTTAGAGGATGCTGCCTTTAAGTGGGACACTCCACTTGAGTCGAACTGTAATAAATGAATATCATACACGATCGTAAAAATAAGTAAAGACAAATTAATATCTAGTAAAATAACACATTTTCTGTGCCATTGTAGTAATACCGTGTTATTTTCCGCGAAACTCTCAGTCGGGGATACTGCCTTTAAGTGGGACACTCCACCTGAGACGTACCGTTATTCTCAATAATTAAATATTCCATCACCGGGTTCACCACGTCAACTTCGAAAAATTAGCTGTTCCATAATATAAAAGGGTCACTTTATTTTTGTTAGAAATTTCAAAATTTTAATAATAATTTGTCTGCCAGTAAGTTAGTCCAAATTACATTACTGTTGCACGTGTCAAACCACCGGCTTTGCTTTGCTTGTCATACATGTCACTTGCTTATATTTTGCAAATTTTTTATGCCTTCTTAAATATGCATATTTAGTTTTATTTTTCAGAGGAATACATCGGCTCTATTACAATTGCAACACCGATTTTACAGATAGTATCAAAGAATTTGCATTAGAAATATAATATATACATACTCGACCGATAATGGAAAAATTGTTACAAAACAAAAATTTTCAATCTTACACTGGGGATACGCTTTCGAACTACATGTTTATTTGTATGCGTACAAAGCGCAACCGAAACTTTCGCTAAATTATCAGGGGATCGTACATCCAAGTAGGTAGAAACGTGAATCCATTCGGGTGACAGGTCTTAGGGTATATAAATTTAAGGGGATGTACAACGGACCCATATAAATACGATAGCGCAAAGCCAAAATGAAAATATCAACATTGAAAATTATTAAAAAATTTGTACTTGTACGCCACTGCTATTTATTTGGTCGACTATACTTTAATTAAATGGTATAAAAAGTGATAGGGATACAAATGGGCATCGTGCAATATGCGCCACGCTGTTGATTGCAGTCGTCCAAGTAAATGGTGTTTATAACACCATAACTTTAATAATTCTTGGCGGCCATTCTATTAGACTTTTATTATATATTTTTTATGGTATCGACTTCAATTTTAAGGATGCGTATCACCTTAAACTTTTACCAATAACTTCTGAATCACCCTGTATATTTATCGTTATAGGGCCACTTATTTCTTTATGATACTTAAAAAATGTCGATTTTGGCCATAAAAATGGTCTATAGAAACCATAGTGCGTTGGTTTTTGCTGGACGGAGACATTTTCTATAATATCAAGTTTTTCTAGTTTCCTACATAACATAACAAGTCAATGAAACTTTAACGTTCTGTAGAAAATATCATTGACTAAGTAACTAAAGCTTGCTGTTAGTTTATATAAAAGTATATAGGTATTATTATAATTCTTTATACAAATGAACATACAATATACATATACCTACCTATCATTTCACCACTTTCAGTCATAATTTTTTAATTAATACGTCTGCCAAATAGTGTAACGTATAATAAACGAGTTTTAATGTATTGTAGGCCATTTATTGCCTTGAAAAGTAAGTTACGCGCTCCTGTTTTTTGTATCGTTTTAAACTGAGTTTGGATAAACTTCTTCAAATATTTTTATAATATATAATAATTACATCTAGGAATAGTGAAAACATTGCCATGTACACAATATGCTACATTTATCTGATTTTTAAAGTTAATAGTAGTAAAGCATCTTCCATTAAAAGCCTTATATATTGTACTCTTTAATACAATAACGAAGAAAAAAAAACACAGCGAGGCAAGAACATCGTGATAGTACGAAAATAAACAATACGCGTTGATGCAACCTACAATGTGCCTTGATATATTTGTATTTCCGTAAATCGTAGATAACAAGCTCTGATTTATAATTTGAGATTATTATATCTTTCTCAACCGGTAGAGAGAACCAGATTTCTTATAAAACTTTTAAGATGAATTATATCTAAACTTATAAAATTATTTTATTTTATCTTTAGATTAAATTGAATCACTTATTATATAGGGTGGGGTAATAGTGCGTAGGACCTCGATATCTCAAGTTCTACGATAGCTAGAAATTTTTAAAAAAATTACAAATAAACCAGATAAAAAAGTCTTTAACTGGAAATTATTTTCGAACACACAGGGCGAGCCAAAACGAAATTACAGGACCAAGTGCCTTTTTTTAAAATGGAATGCTATGTATGTCAGTACATTTTTTGAGCCTCTTTCTAGGCTCTATTCATTCCTGTATTAGCATTGAATATCTCCCAACCACTCGGATGTAATGGATTTTTTTTGTTGAAATAATGTAATCTGCAGATGGATATTAAAAAAATCACCACAGTCACAATTATGAGTTTTAAGAAAAGTTTTAAATTAAATTTCCTCAATTTTTTCAAATGGAACACCCTGTATATTTTTCGACGATGTGATGTAGAAATGAAAAACAAACATTTTTTGTAAGTACTTCCCTAGGGCTAATTGCAACTAATTTCGTTTTATTGAGCACGTATCCCCATAAAAAGAAATCCATTTTTGTAAGATCTGGGGATCTAGCAGGCCATTTAGTGGGTCCACTTCTTCCAATCCATTGATTAGGGTAGGTATTATTTATGTGGTCTCTAACTGCATTTAAATAATGTGGTGGAGCACCATCTTGCTGAAACCACATTCTATTTCGAATTCTTCCAGGGAGATTGACCAATAATTGTGACAGATAGTTTTCCAAAAAATGAAGATAAATAGCTCCATTCAATGTACCATCAAAGAAATGTGGCCCTATTACATGTTCTCCAATAATTCCTCCACAAACATTTATAGACCATCTGTGTTGATTATCTACTTGAATTAAAAAATGAGGCATAAGCATAATAATGGAAATTGTGCCTATCAACAAATCCATTTTTATGAAAAGTTGCCTCATCACTGAATAAAACAGTATTGAAGAAGTTGACATCATGTTGCATTTCACTTCTGGCCCAATTACAAAATTGTAGGCGCTTCTGAAAATCGTCATCAGATAATTAATTCCTGGTGCATTTGAATATGATATGCGTGCAACTTATTTGTTTTTAAGATTCGACCCACATACCGTCTACTTATTCCTACTAATAAGCTCACTTCTCTTTGACTAACATGGGGATTCTCAACCGTTGCCAGCACCACAGAAAACTCACAGAATCTTTCTTTCAGGATAACGTTAGTGATAAATTCTATTGGCAAGTAAATAACTTAAATACAATACAAATTGTCACGACCGATAAGTGTGATAAATGCTCCTTTGTACACGACAATGTATGCCAAACTGAGGTTTTATTGCTTGTCGAATAACGAAAACAGCAAAAAAATGTACATTACAAAAAAACATTACAGTAAAGGACCGGATAAATACTATTTACTCATTTCAATGGATTGGAAGGAATGGTCCAACTAAATGGCCTCATTTCAAAATTGCATAAAGACGTGTGTCAATCAAAATGGGCAACACGTCGAACAACTATCATAAATTTTTCTAATGAATATACTTACAGACTTTTTTATCTAGTTTATGTGTAATTTTTTTAAAAATTTCTAGCTATCGTAGAATTCGAGATATTGAGGTCCGACGCGCTATTGCCCCACACTTATAATAGTTTAAAACAAGTATTTTTGCTCAAATTTTAAAGTTCATCCTATAAGAAACGCACCTTATATTGTGTTCTCACTTGAAGTGACGTTTTTGGTGTATAGATAATGTTTCTTTGTGTATTACATCATTTGTGGGCATACCCTCTATTATCAGGAAATAGACTTGCACTGTAAAGGGGGTGGATAAGAAACACAGTCCGCTTAATTAAAGAAAACATGGAAACAAATAAGAAAACGTAAAACAACTGTAATGTTTTGTTCGAGGTATCTAGATTTTACCAAATGAACTAACATTTGTCTTTATGCTGGCTTCGTTAGTGAATATTCTTTGAGAGTTATTAAGGGCTCTTTTGTTATGTTAATTTAACTAATTACCTCGATTTCATGGTTTAAATTATTTTTGTAGACCATGCTGATTGTCCAAAACAACTTATTTAGTTCTACTGCTATGAAATTATTCGTCAAAGCTTAAATATTTCTTTAACCGCTGAGTAATATAAAATGTGAATTGCAACTTACGCTATTGAGGATTTATTTGAATAAATAGCAATCAGCAATACTGTACTGTACATAACTTTGTGAATTGGTATACGAATTTCTATATTTCGTTTGTTAAATGTGATAGTAACTGTGAATTTATTTTACTAAAGTAATCACCAAACACATTTATTATTATAAAAATATAAAATATAGGAATTATAATATTCCAATCTATCTGCAAGTGCCTTATATAAATAAGGACTCAACAAATTAAACCAAAACAGCTATTCCCCCTCACGAGCGCTGAATTGTATGGTAAAATTTGCGTATTTTGTCTAAGCACAGTTAGCACTAAAATACAATGAACTCCAGTATTGAAGGTATCACTTACACTGCACTGATGAGACCCAAAAATAGGTCGAAGCCGGTCTGCTCCTTCATCTCAGGATGCTGAGATGAAGAAGGAAGCGCATCTTCCTCGTAGCATTCGAGCATTCCAAGTCATTGTGTTTTGTAATTCTTATAATTCCTATATTTTATATTTTTATAAAATTTCCTTCTGCTATAAAATTGCCTATTCAGTGATGATTATCAATTTTATTTTTGATTTGGATTGTTTCAAGACTACTGAGAGATGGCGCTAGTTGCGCTTTACTGCGGTGGAATTTAACAGTGTCTATGAGATGCGAACTCCAATATTGAAGGTGTCACTCGCACTGCACTGATAAGACCCAAAAATAGGTCGAAACTGGTCTGCTCCTTCATCTCAGGATGCTGAGGTGAAGGAGGCCTCGCATCTTCCTCGTAGCATTCGAGCATTCCAAGTCATTGTATTTTAGTGCTAACTGTGTTTAGACAAAATACGCAATTTTACCATATAATTCAGCACTCGTAAAGGGGAATAGCTGTTTTGGTTTAATTTGTTGAGTCCTTATTTATATAAGGCACTTGCAGATAGGTTGGAATATTATAAATCCTAATTTCCTTCTGCTACGAAATTGATTATTCAGTGATTTATTATTATTTATTTATTACTGCAACATTTTTTGCGATTCTACATTTTTACAGGTATATACCGTATGGTGGAAATGTATGTAATAAATTCATTATTTCATGAGCATATTGTTTAAAAATTGGTCCGCGACAACTCGGACAAACTTTCTCATTATCCCCAAAGCCTTCCCTCTGGATTCTCTAAAAGCAATTCGTCATGCCATCTTATACTGGTACTAAGGAATTATTCATGTGTTAAATTTGTTTAAAATCGTTGGAGCCGTTTTAGAGAAAGAAATTGTTTAACTCCTTGCAATTTATTGGCAGTACACCAAACTTCTAAACTATCAAGATTAGATTGCAAGGCAACACAATTCTCAGTACAGTTAATGTCAGTAAACAGTTTCAAGTCATCAGCAAAGAAGAGTTTGTGGCACATAAGAATATCACTGAAATCATTGATGAAAATGAGAAATAGTAACGGTCCAAGATTATACCCTCGCGGTACTCCAGATGATGATATATATGAGACATATTGCTTACTTTGACTTAAGTAAGAAAGTAGAAATGTTTGCGATGAAACAGTAAAACCAAAGTTGCCTAGTTTATTTAACACAACACAATGGACAATCTTGTCAAACGCTTTTGCGAAATCAGTGTATATCACATCCACCCGCCCTTGAATATCTAGGATTTCACACATAAATTGAGTTAATGTTGTTAAATTGGTTATAGCTAATCTATTATTTAAAAAACAATGCTGTAATCGTAATATTTGATTCCGTACGGAGAAGTACATACGGTTATATAAAACGATTTCTAACAATTTCGCAAAGTTTGACAAAATCGGCCTGCAATTGCTAATTAAGGTTTTATAACCGTTTTTAAATATTGCGCAAAGTCTAGCAGTTTGCCATACAAAAGTTTCACATTTTACAGCTAAGTTAAATAAAAAGAAGGGCGGAACAACCAATACGCCTGTACAATCTATTACAATAAATGAACGTATATTATTTGGCCCAGAAGTATGTTTGTTTTTAAGCTTATTGTCCGCAACGAGTATTTGTTGCTCCGTAATTGATTCAAAATGAATGTTGTGGATACTAAAAGTACTTTCAACTGGAGTAAACTCTTCATCAGACATAGCAAAAACATTAACAAAGAAATTATCAAATGCGTTAACAACATTCTATAATAACTATATATCTTCAAAATTCACAGGAGAAGAAAGGTTACTTTAAATCGGTTAGATAATTTAAAAAATGTATAGACTTAGACTTTCAGCTGGATTTAATGAGTGTGGAATGGGATTCAAATATAACAGATGTTAATGTAATGGCAAGCAACTTAACTGAATGTATACTGAAAACTCTAGATCAACATGCCCCTGTGGTTAATATATGGATGAAACCAAATGTAGAGCCAAAAGGTTGGTGGTGTAAGGAATTAAAAAGCACATTATTGGAAAGAGATAGATTGTACAGAAGAGCAACTATTACAAAAGAGAGGGAAGATTGGGAAATTTTTAAAATGAAAAGAAATGAAGGAGTAAGTTTATTAAGAAAATGTAAAATGGAATATTACAAGAGCAAAATAGATGACTGCAAAGGAGATTCCTGCGAAATGTGGAAAACCCTAAAAGAGTTAGTAAGAGGAAAGCCAGAAACATTGAAAGAAGAAATAAAGTTTAACAATAAGATAATTACAGAAACAGATGAAATATGTGACGAGTTTAATACATTTTTCATTAAATCAATAGAAGATATTAGAGGAAATGTACCTAGAAATGGCACAAATAACAGTCAGTTAGGTAGCGTGCAAATGGTAGATAGTACTTGGGAATCTTTTGAATTGTGTAACCTGCCCAAACTTAGAGATGCTATAAATAACATGCCCAATAAAAAAAATAGCACTGATGGTATTACTGTAAAAATATTAAGGCTTGCGTTTGAAATAATATGAAACAGATTCCTTGATGTAATCAATATGTCGTTTCAAAAAGATATAGTACCAGAAAAATGGAAAAATTCTACTGTGGTTCCTATCGAAAAAAGGGAAAACACTATCTTGTGCAACGAATTCCGTCCAATAAATATGCTGCCTCCATACGAAAAACTTTTGGAAATTATTGTAAAATATCAATTAATCAATTTCATAGAGAACAACAATATTTTGACGAAGCATCAAGCCGGATTTAGGAAGTGTAACTCTTGTGAAACGACATTACAGTCGGTACTTGTGAACTGGAAAAGTGCAATCAGCGAGAAGAAATATATTGGGGTGGTATTTTTGGATTTCAGACGTGCATTCGAGACAAAGACAGATAAGTGTTGCTAAAGAAGATAGAAAAGTTAGGTTTAAAAGGAATACTGTTATGGTGGTTTCAATCCTATTTGTCCAATAGGAGACAATCCGTTAAATTTGATAATAGTACATCAAGCTTAAGAGAAATTCAAGATGGTGTACCTCATGGCTCTGCACTGGGGCCCATATTATTTATTTTATATATTAACGATATAGTTAGCATAGCACAAAAATGCCAAATTCAACTATTTGCAGATGATACGCTCCATTATTGTGTAGGCGATGATATTAATATTATAGAACATACCTTAAATGAAGAATTAGTAGGTATTTATAAGTGGTTAGGTGAAAATAGTTTAAGTTTGAATTTAGAAAAAACCAAATGTATGTTGTTAAAGTCCAAATATCGTGATAACCAAACATTAAGTATTGCAATTGATGTTCATAAAATTGAAAATGTTACACAATTTAAATACCTGGATATTATCATCGACAATAATTCTAAGTTTTTCTAATCATTGTGAATATATATGTAAAAAGGTATCAAAAAAAGTTTCGTTCCTTTCTAGAATTGGAAAATTTTTAAGTACACGGACAAAATTATTGATCTATAAAACTATAATTGCTCCACATTTTGTTTATTGTCCGACAATTATGTTTATGTTCAGTAAGAAGGAGTATTACAGCCTTCAAGTGATTCAAAATCCAGCTTTAAGATGTATATTAAATTGTGATAGGTATACTCGTGTTAGTTATATGTTGGATAATTTAAAAGTCTTATCTGTGCAACAAACTGTAATGTTAAATGTTTTTATTTTTATTTACAAACTTTTGAATAATATGCTTCCCAAACATATGTTGGAATTCTGTTCATTTGTGTTAGATATTCATGACTACAACACTAGGTCTCAGGGCAACTTCTATATCCAAAGAACAAACACTCTCTATGAAGAAAATCAGTTATTATAAAGGGACTAAAGATGTATAATGAAGTACCCAACGATATAAGAAATAGTGTAAATGTTAATATTTTTAAGCATAAAAGTGTAGTGTACGTTAAAGAAAAATGGTCTCTGTGATAACTTAATAGTCTATGTTTTTACTTATATATGTCATTGTATATGTAACTCGTGTATACATTTTAAGTTATGTTAAGTAATTTTTCTATATAGTCTTAAATCATTAACTGATGCATTTGCTTTAGCTAAGCTAATAAATTATATTGAATTGAATTGAATTGAATATCCAGAAGCTAATTAAAAAATATATTTTCGTGTGACATTTTACCAGGTATTAATATAATTTTCATAATCAACTCATGTTTCTTCTTTAAACTCTCGCAAGTATGAATTAATGCCTGTTTTTTATACTTTTTAAATAATTTTCCCTCTTTCATAATGTTTTTTATGATTTAAGAGTTGTACCAATAAGGATACTTATGTTTAAAAGATTTATACAAAGGTACATGAACATCAAAAATCGCGTAAAGCCTGGAGTAAAACTCATGCAAATACTTATGTAGATTTCATCCAAATTCCACAAAAATGACCAATCCATTTGTAATATCGATTACGATTGGATGTGGAGATAAAATTTTAGTGTTAATTGTCAAACTTAGCAAATACACTCAAATTCAGGAAAATCACTGTGAAAAACCAACAAATTACGGCATCAGAAAAGTGGCAAATGTATTCTATTCGCCGCATTGCCTCTTAAAATCCCATTCGTAGACAAAATAATGAGGACTCTGGATATACAATTATAAAACTTTGGATAACAAAAACTAAGAAAAATTTGTGTCAGTCAAATATCTTAGCGTGTGAGGTGAATCAAATATGTTATGTTGGTCAAATCTAAGGGCGTTTGATCCCACCTCAAACTCCCACAGAAAATAAATAAAATATTATTGAAGAAAATAAGTAAGTGGGAAAATAAATAATGTATTAAGCTTATTTTCAATCGATCGATCAATCTATACGTACCAAGTTAATCCTAATATCCCAAATAATACATTATTTATTATTAAGTTAATATATTATAATTGATATAATCCTGTACTTATCGAGTATTGATCCTAATAAAATAGTGTCATCCTGAACACCTAAATCGTAATATTCTAATATATATGGTGAAAAAATTAATAAACACACTAAAAATTTCATATATTGTTTTAACATCTGAAATTTGAATTTTCGCGCAGTGAAAGTACCCAATGAAAGTACTTGAAGTCCAACTACCAAGTACCTGACAAAACTTGCTGCTCCAATTCCCAAGTACTATTGCCTGAAACAAAATAATTCAAATACCAAATACTTGTCAAAAGTACTTCAAGTAAATCGCAAGGGTTAGGACATTCTAAGGTATAAACAAGCTATATCTATAAGGATTTTTTAAAAATTAGTATTTTATTTAATATTTATGTTTTAATATAGAGTGGATGTATTAAACCGATAAAAAACTTTTTTACTGTTGCATATTTATCTAGGGAAACAAGTTGGGCGTCAGAGACATTTAAGTATTGAAGAATTGCTAATTCTATTGATTTTATCACTGGCTTTTATATATGTGGCATTTGTACCTGGTATACTCTCTTCAAATTTCAAGAATTATTCTTCATCTTCAGTTGCCGTTTCCTGTCGGTCATTGTTCTTTTCTACATCAAAATTCATATGCTTTTCAGCCACATCAGCTACTAACACTAACATCTGCAAAATCTTTAAAATTGTGGTAGCGAGAATGAAGTAATACTGGCTTCCATAGCTTCTGTGGTTGATAAATCAAAAAACTCATTAAATCTTTTTAAAAACCACTTTTGCAAGCATCCAAAATCAGTTTCGCGACACTGATTTTTCCCTTTTCAATAATACTTCAAGTACTATAATAATTATAAATATTCAAAAGAATAGTTACAATACGCACTTGGCTTATTGTTTCATTAGTTTTGTTCAGATTTCTCTGACATATGTTTCGGCCTTGCGACCATTATCAAAGAGTCTTAAAAACAATAAACCAAGTGCGTATTGTAACTATTCTTTTGAATATTTATAATTATTATATTGAATATGTTTCATCAAGAACCTACCGCAAATTCCATCCAATTAAATTCAAGTACTATATTTCAAGTACTTTTAAATGAAGTATTACAGCTCTGGCAGTGATGACTTGAATGTACAAAATTGGTATAAAGTTATTATTATTATTATCTTTAGGAAAACAGTTTAGTGGCACAATTTCCTCAATGTATAGAAATATCTCAATTTACGATATGTTTAAAAATATCCCACACCTAAAATATATGCAGGCAAATATGAAAACCATGTTTACATATGAAAAATCAATAATTTCATCACTAATTATAGTTGAATTTTTGTTATCATCGTAATTAGCAATGTGTCGGAGCTAATTTAAATAATAGTGTATAAAACGACAAGGTATAACATTATCTCCCTATCAGACGGCGTGTAGGTTCTCTCATGTAATTATTTAATTAGCAAATAACGTGAACGACTATATGGATTATATATTTCACGCATAATAAATACGAATGTTTCATTATATTTATTTTTCTGAATTATGTACGGTCCCCTAGTGAATATTAATTATTGACTCGTCATCCGCTCACACGTTCTCAGTGAAATTTACATTAACCCTTTTAAAATACATAAGTTCTACATAAATGTACGTGTAGGGTCAGTGGGCATGTGTATAAGTTGTTTTAGTACATTTTAATTTCACAGAGTATACATTTTAGTTAAGTTTGAGGCTTTTATGGTGTTTTTTAGCCTTCTTGTAGTATTTGCTTGGATATTCTAGAACTCGGAGTGTATAAAATTATTAGTTTTTGATTGAGGTCATAATATTAAATAACTTATAACTTTCTGCTAGGAAATAGATCTATATATGGCTTTTATTCATACATCTGGACAGCAATAACTGTACAGGATTATTCAGTGTATTTTGACCCCCTTTATTTCATTCTTTTAGATCCTTTTTCTCCGATTTTAAATATATAAAGGTTGATAGGTCTAGCTGTAATATTTTTTGACATATCGGAGACCAAGAAATTTGCATATAGGTAGGTGTTTCATGATTTCTAGGGTGTATTTTAGTTCTAGGAGGTGACAGGCTCGTCAGTCATATATTTATCTCGCCCAGGAGTCAGGGCATTATGTTAGACACGCTAAAATAGACTACGTATAGTCGAGTACATATATACTGGACACTCAAAAAACGCAACAAAAACTTAACGGCCTCATTATTATCGCCGTTGGACCATGTGTCATGAAACAAGCCGACACACATTAAAAACCTATAAAGGTAAGCGAGTCAATTTGCGAACGAAATAGTACAGAACCGAACTTAAAATTCGTAGGTATTAGAAATGTACATATTAATAATATAGACGGGGGCAGGCGTAGATGCGTCTTTACTATGTACATACTTCGATATGCGCTGTAAAGCAACGTTAGGCGCGGTTAGTACTTAGATGGGTAACCGTTTCAAGTGTTATAGTATCCCCATTTACGGGAGCCAGAAAAATTACAAACGTCTCAAAATTTGTTAAAAAATAAATTCTTCCACTTTACCTCAAACTATAGTAAAAAAGTCCTTAGACGCTTAAATTCATAAAATACTACAATCTTACGAAGAATCTGGAAAAATTCACATAACACCGATAATTCACAAATAGTCCGAATTTATCAAAAACACCGTTCAAACATTCATATTAGTTATTTTACAGCAAAAAAGTTACAAATTACAGCCCTAAAAATACAGCCCCCTCGATATTCCGATTCTCATCATAACCACTTTCCACACCTCAAGCCACAATGTTATATTTCACTTCTATCAAATTTTATAAAACATTTTTCTTTCAATTTGAACTTCCCATTCAAGTTTCCATTCATACTTCAACACCCATCATTCACTTGTCTGATGTGCCAGCTAATCAATGATCCCCGTAAAAATATTTTAATTCAATCAAACAAACTTCTTATAAATTATTCTTCTTTTCAATTTAACCGTTCATTCATTTCCGCATCCAAAATATCAACATACAATCAATCTCCATTCAAATGCTCCAAATAAAGTACCGGTACTTTCGTTCCCATAGATATCAAAACTCGCTTCCGAAACATAAGCTACGTATCAAATTAATTAGAATACAGGACATTCATTCACCATGAACGCATCGGCACAATTTCAGATCATATTCAACTCTTTGTGCATAGACCTTCGGGACGACTTTACGGGGTCATTCCAGTTGATAAGCCCTAAATTCAAATTGGTTCGAATCTCATTCACATATCAAAAAAATTCTCTTTTTGAGGCCGATACGGTGATATAATTTTCATATCCGGATTTTTCATTTTTAAGTTCTCTGATGAAATATTGTGAAATGTCGTACAATATTGCGCAATCGAAGCCCGCACGGAATAGACGGGGACATATCCAGACCTTTCCAGCCCTCTGCTCGTCGGGTCCCGGACAAAACATATAAAAGAACCGAGCGCGATGAGCTCGGCAAGTAAAGTTCGACACGTGCGCCGCGATACGAGCCACTACAGCTTTCTTCCTTGGCCATAACCAAGTAAAAAAGAGTTTTCAATCAAATATTATATTCTGCCCTCGCACATCAAACCCAAAGTGAATTTTTCAAATCTTTATAAAACAAACGTGTTAATACATTTTATTTTAAATGGAATTTCAGTGTTGAAAGTATTTATTTTAGCCAGTGTAAATTAAATATTTTAAGTTAAACCGTTTAGTTATACTAAATAAATGTATTTCTTGTTCGTTTTAAACCTAGTGTTTTACTTCAAGAAAAGCATATACAGGGTGAAGTTTTGAATCCTGCCATAGACAGTAAAATTAATTAAAGTGATTAATAAACTATTGCAAGTGAAGTAACCTACTCCAGGACTTATACAGGGAGTAGCAATTGACCATATCCAACGTTTTACATGTGACTCCCCACCCTTTACAAATTCAAAAATTAAGTGCATGAAAGGTCTCTATCGAGTTCTAAGGCTCAAAGCTCTGCCGATTTTTTTTGATTTTACCAAACGAGGCAGTTTTTCCGTGTTCACAAGGAAGACCGCGTCCTCGCCTCATTCTTTCAGCGGCTTGTATACCAGTGTATGCGCGGAAGCTATACAATTTTAGGCGAGGATTGTATAGGGAATATACCATCCTTCGGAGGGGATGTAAAGGCGTCGGTCCCCTGTCTATTAAATGTTAGGCAAGTAAAAGGTCTTTATTCTTCTTAAGAGAATAGGTTCGGCAAAATTCCTGGTTGGGGGTAGCTCGTATACAGGCATCGGTGATAGACCTCTGTAGCGGAAATAGACCGACGTTAAATAAATGTTAAAAAAGACATAGACCGTAACGCGCTGTTAAAATATTGAACGACTTAGTTGCTGATGTAAACATATCACGTTCGTTCCTGTGCGCAATTGCTTTTACAACTAGTTTGAGAGTATTTTAGTGACCTCGTAAAGTGTAGTATAAAGTTCTAAATCAATTGAAATGATTTTATTTTGAGTGGAGAAGTTGAAATCAACTTGTTGGCGTACGTACAATTTTCCCCTCCTGCTTCAATTCGAAACAGAAGGCAACATTGGCAAGGAAAGTGCTAGAAAATTTTAAAGATACATAAATACTGTCCGTATAAGTATAACCTACATTAGCACTTATAAGAAAATGATTCAAATCGAGTTTTAGTGTTTTGAAATTACGTACAAGTTGACAATAGCTTTTTTTCAAAATTTTGTTGGGTCGGTTAAGTTGGCCTCCTTCACTTCCTTCTCGAACTATTTTTGGCTAAAAAATTGCGAGGGTTATGCACTCCTTTAAAAAATAATTAAGTAAAAATAATTAAGTAAGTTAAGATGCCCTAACCCCATCTGTACTATTATTAACTATTGAATAAAGGGGGGGTGGCAGATTGAATCTTTTTTAGCCACTTTGTGAAAAAAATATTAAAAAATAGTATCAAATTGGAAAGAACAGCAAGCACCCTTTCGCGCCCTCAGTGAAAAAGTTAGTGCATTTGGGAAGCCGTACAACGGGAGTGGGTAGATGCTGTAGGAGGTATAAATCTTCATGTCCTTAAAAAAATATTCCTTGTTACTGTTTTGTAGAGGAGTTATTGCAGTTATAAAAGCTGGGGGTGGCTCGATCTACATGATAAAAACTCCTATTCACAAGAGCGGAAACACTAGCTTTATAAACAATTATAGACTCATAACGGTTCTACCATGGCCGTTAAAAATATTTGAAAGGGTAATATATAACGGAATGTACTTGCATGTTAGCCCAGTCATAATCAACCAACAGCCCGGCGTTGTACATAGCAAATCAACAGTTACCAATTTGTGTACATTTAGTGACTCAGTTGCCAACGAGATTAAACATGAATCACAACTTGATGTCACTTATATAGACTTGGCGAAGGCATTTGATAGGATCAATCACCAAGTACTTATCCTAAACTTAGAATCATTTTCATTTAGCAGAAACACTTTGGACTTTCTTCACTCATACCTAACAGGAAGGACACAGTTTGTAAAGTTTAATAGTGATAAATCATATAACTTTAATCCCACATCAGGAGTCCCACAAGGGTCCATTCTGGAACCTTTGCTTGTTGTTTTATTTGTTAATGACATAAACCTTTATATTAAACACTCTAAATTTTTATTGTATGCAGATGATTTAAAATTGTTCCTTGGGGTAGATACTTTGGAAGATTGTAATCTATTACAGAATGACCTAGATGCTCATGTTGTCTACTGCAGCAAAAGTGACCTTACTCTCAATGAATCCAAATGTAAAACAGTCAGTTTCACAAGAAAAAAAATCCTATTATAAATGACTACACGATCAATAACACGACGTTAGATCGTGTCTGTGAGATAAAAGATCTAGGTGTCAAGTTACTAGTAACTTTAGCTTCAACAGTCATGTATTACAATTAATATTCGAGGGTTACAGAAAGCTTAGTTTTATTACTAGATCTAGTAAAGAGTTTAACTATGGTACCTGTATATTATTATTCAATTCATATGTCCGCTCTAAACTAGAGTATGGGGCTATAATATGGAATCCAAAAACTATTTTATATTCTGATATGCTAGAAAAAATCCAAGAAAGACTACTGAGAACACTATTATTTAGAAAACATAATTCATGGCCATTGTTGTGAAATAGATTAACAAAAATTTCAAGAAATTACCAACGATGAAATGTTACTCGGTGTACCTTAAATAGGACTGAACGTTGCGTTATGGAGAACAGGCGTCAGTCTGAATATATAATTGGATGGTAAGATATGAATGAGGAAGGGATTTTACAGGATGTTCAACGTTCCTTAAAAAAAAGACTTAGATTGTGCATAAGGGAAGACAATTTTTCTAATTGATAATTAGCTATTGTGTACGTTTAATTATATTTCTAAACATTCTTTATGTGTAAGAGAATTTATTAATAAAATGTTGTAAATGCATGTTGTTTTTCAAACATAAATTACTCGAGAACGGCTTGGTTGATCGAAATGTTAGTTTTTTATCATAATTTTTAGAAACATGAAATAAATTAAAAACTTATGAGAAAAGTACTAACAGTCACCCCCTAAAACTACCCCTAAAGCAGAAGAGAGGGTTCGATTGATTCCATGTAAACTAGTATCCGGATGGCCTATAATCACCAAGTTTAAAATGTGAATTTGATACTTTAAATTAGTCGGAAGATATTGCAGAAAAACTGAAATTTATTACCCTCCTTTTAAGGGATATGTCACTTATCCGTTTTCGGAAATAAGTTTATGTAAAAGACTAATATTACCGTTGGATGTTTTTTTTTGTCATATTTAAAAAAATATATTTAATAAAACACGAGCACTTTTCATCAATATTCAATGATACAGCATTTTTGTATCGCACAAAAAGTCTAGAGACGGCCCTGTGTGTAGGTAGTAGTAAACAATGTAAACAATTTTATTATTATTTATATAAATCCAAAACTGCACTTTATATTTTTGCGGCCATTTAAATTGCTGTAAAATTATAATTTTTATTAAAATTTCCAACGATAAATTTTTCATTTAATGAACGATACATGACGCTCATTCAATTATAATCAAGCGATGTGCACTTTAGATGTGCAGAAATAAATACTGAAAAATATTTTGTGAATTACCTCTGAATACGCTGCGATAATTCATAATACATTGACACAAAGATAATTGAAACTGCAAATCATTATTTTTTGTTATTGTGCTGAAACGATCTTCAAAAGCCAAACAAATATTTTATATTAAAATGCAATAAGTGAACTACTTGTCTCGATTTTGCAAACTGGTTTTTAATTAAATAAAAATATACTGGTGGCTCTTATTCCAATAGTGTGATAATTAAAATGTTTAAAATTTATACAAACAATAAAGGACGGCAGCTCTGGCTTCTAGCTTTTCTCTGGGTGCACCAGGCGATGGGGGCTCGAATCCTATTAGCTGCAAAATAATTTTTAAATATAAATTATCCCTAAAAGTGATTCCAAATCCACTATGATTGGTAAATCATCGCCCCTTTTACCTCGACAAATCCTGTTCTAATCATTGAGGTTACCTGGAAGGGATTTTAGTACAGGAAGTAAAGCCAAAAATTTGGCGTTATAAAAATACATGGTTGGTCAAACATATTAATTGCAACTTATTACTGTTATAATAAATGGAGTGAGGTATAAAAATAAGTAGCTTCAATAATCTGCAAACAAAAATCTTCCTTATAGAATATTAGTTTTTATATTTAATACGTTTGTAATACAGAATTGGCGGTTTGACAGTTGGTAGCTGCTTTCAATATGAACAAAAACTACCAAAGTAAATAAGAAAAATGTTATAAAATCACGAATACTCATGTAAATATATGGTTCTATAGAAGTCTTCCTTGAATAAGCAATTTTACAGCAGAAGGAAATTTTATAAAAATAGGAATTATATCATTCCAACCTAAGTGCCTTATATATGATAAGGACTAAACAAATTAAACCAAAACAGCTATTCTCCCAGCTACATGCCGACGAAGAGCGCAAATTTCACCATTTAGTTCAGCGTTCGTAATTAGCTAGCGCCATAACTGTGTCCGAGCTCTTAACTACTGAAGGTGGAGGAGGAGGCAGGTTAACGACATCCTTTGCATTTTTAAATAAGCGAATCGTCAAATACTGATTATCATGTAGATCGAACCACCCCCAGCTTTTATAACCGCAATAACTCCTCTACAGAACTGTAACAAGAAATATTTTTTTGAGGACATGAAGATTTTTAGCTCCTGTACCATCTACCCACTCCAGTTGTACGGCTTCCGAAATTCACTAACTTTTTGACTGAGGGCGCGAAAGGGTCCTTGATACTATTTTTAATTTTTTTTTCACAAAGTGACTAAAAAATCTTCTATCTCCCCCATTATTCCCCCCATTAGTCCTTATATATAAGGCATTTGCAGATAGGTTGGAATATTAAGTCTTCCTTGTTCGTAACCGCAAGTTTCCATTGAGTAGGATAAAGGACATATAAACACAAGGTTTAAGGAAGACATCAGTCGCAGAAAAGGAAAACCTGATTAAATCTGCTGTTGCTGAACATTAAAAGTAAACCGATTACTGGATAAAATGCGACAAAACCAAAAGATTAATATACACAAGAAACTACTCGAAAAACAATAAACAAAATTGCAAATATCACCCTTGATTGAACTGTTACTTTCTCCTTTGATAGCGGACCAGACAATTCACATTTCGTGTTTTCAACTACTAATTTGACTTTGACAAAAAAATTTTATGTTCTGTTTGTTAATGATTCTACACTTCTTACTCTTATACCTCCTGTATAGATGGAATGATATAAATATAAAAAAACTGAGTAATTTCTTATCAATGTATTAGTTTCTCTTAAATAATTCCTAAATTGATTAACCTCACCACAATAAAATTGTGAGAGGTTGCAAAAATTGGTTCAAAAACAAAAATTGAGATAACATCAAATCTTTACGTTTTGAGGTCCTAGGAACCCAAAAAAGTTGTTTTTGAAAAATGTCTGTGTGTGTGTATGTGTGTTAGCACGATAGTGCCGAAACTGCTGAACGGATTTGAATGAAACGTTGCATGTGCGTTTCTTTAGTGCTCCAGAAGATCTGAAGATCTGGTTGAGATCGAATTACGTTTAGTGCCGTTTTGGCGGAACAAGTTGTTTACTTTGTAATTACTTACAATGTTCAGTCGAATCATTGAAAAGCAATTAAAATTCCAATTTCAACGATATATCACACTTTCACCCTTTCGATTTGATTTCCGTGAAAAAAATTAAAACCAAGCAAATGTGAAGCATAGATCGCATTTCGCGTGACATGATCGATGCGCGTAGCCGTTACGCCGTGAAACTGGTCACGTCACGTGTATTCTTATTCAACAACGCATTTAATTTCAAATATTTTGATTTGGAGAACGGATTTTGATAAAAGTTTGCATGAGGATTTCATCAATGTTCTAGAAGATGTGAAAAGGTTTTGGTTGAGATCGGATGGGAAATTACTGAAATACAAGCTAACTAATGTTTATTTAACAAAGAGTCATGAGCGATCGGTTTGCAATTAGCAAATTTTGTCGATTGTCGTTTGCTCACCGCGCTATGTTTTAGTAGTTTGTCATCCGATACGTTGGTGTCATGTCACATATAAGATTTCGGCATATTTGCAACTTTTAGTGACTGTGTACAAGTGGATTGTCACAAACTTTAAAGGTAGGTGTAACAATAGCAATATCATATGCTTTTTTATAGATTATCACTTTACCAATTTTCAGTTTGTTACTTTACGAATCTGTAATGTTTATGGTACCTAACTAGACTTTCTTAGTTGTTCAAGTGACGTTAAACTTGTTAATGTAGTAATAGTATATTATTCAACCAGTGACAATGTAGCAAATTGAATACTATACTTTATCTACGATTATAAGAATTAATATTAAATTGCAAGTATACAGAAACATTATTTACAAAATAATATCAACAGTTAAACGTCAAAACTAATCAAACATGTCAAATCACCGTGCTTTCCTCAATAATAATAATGGACCTTTCCTTTTCACCGTATCGAAAAGGTGATTGGCTGTATCTAGTGAATTATAATATGTAAACTCTCGTTTAAAATCCACGCTATTTGTTTATGGATACTATTACTTGTTCAAAACCAGTTGATTATTGAATATATTATAATCTTATATGAGTAAATAAAGAGATATAATAGTTTCAAATAGATTATAGCCATATTAGGAACTAAATCAGTTATTAACTGCTGGATATGTGTTATAGTTGGAAATTTAATTACATATAACTTAAAATTTTAAATTTTATTTTTTCTATTTTTGTTTTTTTCTAAAAAAATCAAACAGAAAATTATACATTTCAAGTATTATTTTCTCGAGTATTGCAAATTACTTTTTGGGAAATTTATTTACGCTACTTTGCAGCTAAAATCTGTTCTTATTTTTAGTTTATTTAGTTCACGCACTGAAGAAGTTTAATGGAAATTTATTTCAGTAATTAGGAAAATTATCTTAACATAGTATCTTGATATCTTTTGATCATTCTTGGATCAATGTAAATGTTTTGGTTACATTCTGCTTGTAATTTTGTTATTTTTTTATTATTTTTTCTCGTAATATTTGTTTTGTTGTCCGGTTAGCAACACAAAGTTTACATATTTTCTCTTTCTTTTGTTGTAAAAGATATTTGACTGATAACATTTATTTTCCTATGCACGAGACCACGAAGAGGGTTCAACTCAGAAAGATCTCTGTTATATAAGATCTGACAGCAATACAACTTCTATCCGCAATAAGCACCTTGTCTAGAGGAGTAGAGGTCATCAATATCGTCTATAATTGGAGAATATCCAGGACAGCCATTAGCTAATGTGCCACCATGTTGTCCGGAAAACCACTTTGGAGATTATACCTACCACCTCAACTACCAGCATAAGAAAAGGTATATGTTCGTCTGTCTGTCTTTAAATTGTCTTCGAACTCAACAGGTCTTAGTACATTTCATTTGACCTTAAATTTTCATTAGAGCTAAATTGCATTCACTCATTCAACTAATTAAAATAGTAGTAATTTTGTTTTTTATAAAAAATGTGCTTTTGTCAAACTTTTATTTTTAATATAGGTACATACTTCAAACTGCTGTGATATTTGTTCCACATTTGATTGTGATAATATATTGTTTGCCTTGAGACAGTCTAGTTTTATTTCTCTGCTTGTGACTCTGAAATTTCAGAGTTTAAACCACCAATCATACCCAAATTACTTTAATCTTGATTTGTTGAATTTAGCAGTTTAAATTCGCAGCTAATATTTATATTGGTTGCGTGGCGTCCAATGCTATCTTATAGCGTTATTTTTGTGTTAACTGCTAGAACCAATTAAATTAAAAGATTTCAATTTGTTTGTCAAATTGCTCACTGAAAGTGTCCTGTTAGCAAATAATAAGTCATAAACCAATTTGTTTTAGTTTGTTAACTTTCAAACTCTATACTTACTCACACCCACCGTATAAACCTGAACAGCCAACAGGCACGACGGCGCCGAAACTACTGAAAGGATTTGGATAAAAATTTTTAGCGCTCCAGAAGATCTGAAAAGGTTTTGGTTGAGATCGGATTACGTTTAGTGCCATTTTGGCACACAATCTAATGTTCTTTTTGGCTTCAAAGTTCCACCGGGTGGGGAGGTTCCAGCCGCTTCCAGTAGCTGCCGATTTTTTTCTAATATTATGTGATAGTTTTTTAATTATCATATACATACATTAACCAATACTGAGAGTGTACAGAGAAATGCGCGGATTTATTACTGGTTCAATATGTTCAGTTTCTCCATTGAGCTAACGTTTCTACATTATTAATAGAATTTTAGAGTTTAGAGTTAAACAGGGTATACATCAAATATTATAAAGGAATTTGTTGTTACCAAAACATGATCGCATGATTATCGAGGTATGCATGAATAAATGAACATATGTGTATTTGCGAGAGTTCAGCACAATATACGTGAGAATCGTATCTTCATGCCTGGCACGCAATTCGTTGTTCATTACATGTTAAAAACTTCTCATTGAAGATCTAGCTAATTAATGAAATTTATATTAGCCATACACCACTTACTTTTATGACATGAATAGTTCTGTTCATTATTGAGTGGAAACCGCCGAGCATGCCTGGTTTGAAGTTGGGTTCGAGGTGATTTCTTCGAGCCAAGCATGCTTGAGCGTGTATGATTGGTTTAAGCAAAATGAAATATTTAATAGTAAACAAAATATAGTGAAAAATATAACAATAATAATAATAATATGACTTTATTTTAATTAATTAAAATACAATATAATACAGAATTATTTAGAAGGTGGCGAGATCTAGTATAGCTAGTCACCTAACCACCCGGCAAGAAAATAAGAATTAAGACCATTTTCAAAGAAAATAGTATAATAGCAGACATTGTGCACATGTGTTGTTTTAAACGGGAAAAACACAAAAAAGAAACACATTGAATTAAGTATAGAAATTAAATATAGAAACACGATCTATAGAAGCAATAGGAAGTAAGGATGTAATGCAAATAATATACAGCTATTAAACAAATATAATTACGATACATTATAATTATTTACAAAATTCTTTTAAACGTTTTTTAAACAACATAACAGTCGAGCTTGTTTTTATAACAAGTGGTAAAGAATTAAAAGCCTTTACTGCATTATAACTAAAAGTACGGAGAAATAGGGCAGTGCTGTGCCTGGAAACATTGTATAAATTGCTATGACGAGTACCTCTTAGACGTATGTCAGATCCTTTAACAAGTTTGTTATAAAGATATACCGGTTGGTGAAACTTATCAATTTTATGTACTAACATACATAAATGCCCAAAAAAACCCCTGCTCCAGTTTAAACCATCCAGCTTCCTGATAATACGCAGAAACATGATCAAATTTTTTTAGTCCATAGCAATATCTAATACAACTATTCTGCAGTTTCTGAAGACTCTGTTTATCCTTATATAGCAAAGCAGGCCAGTAAACAACATCACAGTATGCAAGCACAGACAAGTGTCACAGAGTTTTAGCTTTATATGCACAGAGAGAAAATCCTTAAATAAGTAGAGGGTACGCAGTTTCGCAAAGCTTTTCTGTAAGATCTTAGATACGTGACATTCAAAGCGCAGGTTATTATCAAAAAATACTCCTAAGTTTTTACAAGATTCAGAAAAATTTAAGTTTGTTATAACAAAACTGTCACTATTCATAATTTCAGATTTATTTTTACAAAAAATAAGCATTTGGGTTTTACCCTCATTTAATTTGAGTCCATGAAATTTTGAAATTTTGAAAATTTGATCCAAATCTTTGTTGATAAATTTTTTACTCAGGTCAATATTATCGAACTTAAATGAATGGTAAATCTGCATATCATCTGCATATTGGTGACTAGAAGAATATTTTAAATGATTACTAAAAATCTGCAGTGTACACAATAAACAACAAGGGGCCCAATACACTTCCTTGCGGTACACCTTTACTCAAAATTTCAAAATCCGAGGTTTCATTGCCTATTTGTAGCCGATTAGCTAAGTAATTGCTGATAAAATCTAATGAAAGGGGGCTCAGTCCGAAATACTTAAGTTTAGCACATAGAATTCTATGACCAAGGGTATCATGCCTTACTATAATCAAACAAAATAAGGCAAGTATTTTTTCTCTCATCACAAGCCCTCATTATGTCATCGCTAACCTGCAGTAATGCTGTAGTGGTGCTATGTTGAGCTCGGAACCCTGACTTTGTACTTGGTGTAACATTATTAATGGTGAAGTGTGAGATTAACTGTTCATATACGATTTTTTCTAAAACTTTGGACAAAATTGGTAATATGCTTATTGGCCTGAAGTGGGAAAATTCATTTGAATTCTTGATTTTGGCAATAGGAATAACATTAACTTGTTGCCAGTTTGATGGGAAAGTTTTAGTCAATAAACATGTATTTATTATAAAAGTAATATGAGCCGTAAGAAAAGGAATGAGAAGAGATATCATTTTCATATCAATACCATCAATCCCTTTAGCATTTGATCTGATCTGTGAGATAATTTTTTCAACTTTCTCTTCATTAACTGCAGAAAAGTCAAACTGACTAGTAATGTTAAGAAGTGAGTTATCATTATAATAATTAAAAAAATCATTATTGTTGTAATCAATGTTAATAGATGGAATACTGTTCAAGAAATAACTATTAAAGTCATTCGGATTGCCTACATTTTCAGGATGGCTGACAGGAGCAGAATTAATGTTTAGCCATTTCAATGTACGCCAGAATCCTTTAGGATCGATTTTAAATTGATGATTCAAATAAGTTTTTTTTTCATTTCTGACTGACATTGTTACAAGATTTCTAAGCTGCTTATACTCCTCCCAAGCAGCCACGGTTTTAACTTTTTTATATTTAGATAATGCTTTGTCTTTAAGGCGCATAATAAACTTGATAGTATCAGTAATCCAAGGAGCAGGGGGGGCTTCGAAAATCGGATTGTTCTATAAGGCGCATGCTTATCAAAAAGGCTACTTTCACTTACCATGTTATTAAAATAATATACCATATCGTCCACAGTATTTAATGTATATAAGATATTCCAATCAAAATTACAAAGATCAGTTAGGAAGTTATCATAGTTAAAAATTTTATAATCACGATATGTTCTATATTTTATTGTTGCAGCAGGTTTTTCAAGATTTATAGTGCATTTCACAAGACAATATATTGATTATTTACATTTTTCATACTTTGATTCAGGGTAACGCTAGCACAGGTGGGCGATAATGAGAGTGAAGTAAAATTAAAACAAGTTTAGTATACTTATTTTTTATATCCTCTAAGCTCTAGTTGCATAAAAATAATATAGCTAATTAATATTAGTCATAATAATTTATTTTGTATACAATCTTTATACTACAGTAAAGGGAAACGAGATGAAATGATATTTTCTGTGATTTAAGTGGTAATAAATAATAACGCCTAAAAAATCGCTAACAGTTAGCGATGGAATCACAAGTGTCTTGGAATATATCACAAAACTCACTTGTCATTATGAGAGATGTGTTGTAGTTTCTAACATCAGTGTAGCGTACTTTCCCACAATTAAGCACGGAAATACCATAATCATAAAACTAACAAGAGGTAAAAATGCGACAGGCTGGATATAGTAATGGCCAACTACAATAGCCAACCGTAATTTAAAAATTACGCTCATTTACCCATCCCTCAAGGGGTATACGAGAGACAGCCGAAATGCAGGAAAAAGAGGTCAATCATTCACTTTGTATATATAAACTTAAGATTCATAACCACTTTTTGTTAAAGTTTTGTTTAATAAATAACTCCTTCTGAAGAACATTTAATTAGATGTACCCACACAACAGTCAGCAAGAAAGCAACATGACAAGTAAGCAACAAATTATTAATAAAATGAACAGCAAATCATACAGACTGTTCTTTTTGAAAAAAATCTGAGCACATTAACACATCACAAAAATGTAAAGTATTTGATATCTAGTGGATGAACCTGGATTAAATCCCGAGCAAGAAAATCTATTTCAGGAGATTACTAGCATTCTTCGTGAAGTTGTGCCTTGTTTTGACCACAAATCCAGTATCCAAAAGAATAAATTGGTGGCACAGTATTATTTGTATTTTATGAAACACATATAGTGAAAAAACTAAAGGCTCTGTGCTTTATTTGCCACTGAGGAAAGAAGATGTACAAATGGAATTTTTAAAGCATTTGGAATTAGCTAATAGCCCGGGAGGCAGGAGTATTTTTACCAAGTCATCGCATGCAGGCCTATTTTAACAGACATAGCAGATACCATGTAGCTAATAACCGAAACGATTGTCAGTTGCTCCAGCAGGGGTGGAGGCGCTTGTGGGGGGGTGTAGAACTTGTCAAAAAAATGATTTTTAAATTTTTTTAGGAGAGCTGATTTAAAAGAAATAAATTATTGATGTCAGGTAGTGCCCAAAAAAATAGCCAGCTGCATCGTGGAGGGGGGATTGCACGTCAGCTGGTCCTATGAACTTGCAAAACAAACAAAGTAAAATCATTTCAAGCCGAATGAATTTTTTTTACATGATTTCTGACACATAGGAATATAAAAATAATAACCAGCTACATATATAGTGGGGAAAAGACCATCAGCTGGAGCATTAATGTATGGTTGGACTCATAAATTCATAAGACGCGACGCACTGTATTTTTAATGGTCCAACTGACGACCTTTGCCCCAATATCAACTGATTAAAATTTTCGAATTTTGTTTAATATATAAATAGTAAGGAACCGTCTATTAAATTCACATTAGAATAGAAAGTAGGAATGAACTACCGTTTTTAAATGTTTTAATTAAAAGGGTAAATAAAACAATTGAAACAAGCGTTTATAGAAAACCAACACATACTATTAGATATCTAAATTTTAACTCAAATCAGTCAATAAATGTTAAAAGGGGTGTTGTAAAATGTTTATACGATAGAGCCAAAATAATTTCATCTAATATTGAAATATTAAATAACAAGAAAAAATTTATCAAAGACAAAATCAATATCGATAAACCGGGAGCAGAATTCAAAAAACTGTATTTACAATATCCCGTGCGAATGTGATAAATGTTATGTGGGTGAATCATCCAGACCTTTCAATGTGAGGTTGGAAGAGCACAAGAATTACATTAGAAAGAATGAAATTCAGAAATCAAAGATTTGTGAACATGCTTGGGAAAACGAACATAGAATAAACTGGGCCCCGGTAAACATTTTAACAAAAGAGGCAGATAATAAAAAAAGAAAAATTAAAGAATCAGCAATAATATTATTAAATGAAGATAAATGCGTATCTAATTGTTCTGTAGATATTTGTACAACCTGGCTACCAATGTTAAAAGAAGAACTTAACAAACTCAACATTATCTAAAACAAAATATCATCAGTTCTGTGTTCTGTGTAAGTAGTATCTATGGAAATAATATAAACAGAATCTTAACGCTGTGTATTTGACATACACAGCAAAATAAGAGTTCTTCCAAAAAAAACCTTTGAAAACGAAAAGAGACTACTTTCCGAAATGTCAGCAAAATACATTATTTCTGTGTTTATTATGATTTATATTATTTGCAAAACATAACCTCTATTCCTTTGACGTAAACGTCACGGGCCCAGAGGCTTTTTTCCAATAATTATATTATTTTGTAGATTCGGTGATTTGTTTTTGAAAAGGACAATATATGTAATAGAAAACCCAAATACAAGGAAAGAATATTCGTAGAATGCCACAAATAACTGTCAGACAATATGTACTTCAAATGTGACGAAAATTGCCTGTTTACTAAAAATTAAAAATCAACCGCATTCAATCGTCAGTTTCTTGTCGCTACTTATTGAAAATCATACACGAAAAGTGTTTTCTCTAGAAAATTTTGTAAGCTTTCATTTAGGTTTTATGAAATTTTGTCGTAAAGTCAAAAGAAACGATGATATATACAAAAAAAGGAATTAAAAAATAATATTGGTTCAATTTTTCTGAACAAAAAGAGTTTTCAAGAACCTTTTTTTAAAGAAAATATACCTTGCGAACGACTTATGCTATTGCATTATTTTCATATGTATATAAACTAATAAAAATAGGTCAAAACCAATTTTTAAAAAATTGTTATGCATAGTTCATGCAGGAAAATCTTAATTTATAATAAAAAAGAAATTTTTGCTCCTAGCTTTAAACAGCTGTAACTCATGAACCATCCATCGTATGAGGGTCCCTTGGAACTCATTTTACAGATAATTTAATTACCTTCAAAAAACCTTTAGTGTCATTATTGCCTAAAACCAATTTAAAAAATATCTAAATACACTTGAAAATGACAATTTTTTATGTTTTTTCCTTTTATCTTCATTCACTCGTTATCAAAACGATTTTGTACATACACCAACATATTCAAAATTTGATTCTCTTTAACTTTCATTACTACACTATATGCGTACGATCTATCGTTTTAGAATTATTATCGATTTTATCATGAAACAAGTGTTCTGAGAGCGCGCTATAAAGATGTTTAAACATTCATATTTTTGCCAATATTGATCGAATGGAAATGAAAAATAAAAGGGAATTATTCATAATAGAATTCTCTACAACTTGCGTTTGAAACATTTTGCGATCCCAATGACGCGCGCTTTTCCTTTCCGTGGCAAGACTGTCAAAATATTTAAAAAAACTATCTCGGCTCCAATAGGTCATACGAAGTTAAAACAAATGAAATTGTGTGGAGTATAAACCGTTCCCAAAATTTCAGCCTGCTCTGAATTATTTCATCCAAATTTTCTCATTTTATTGGGCTAATAGGTAGGTAAGATTTCAAAAAAATTTGATGTTTGTCCGATTGGCAAATAATGATTGGTATAAAATTTTTAATGGAATTTATCTCTTTTGTCTTGGCTGGGATATTAACACTTTGTTCAACATTTTATTGTAAGGTATCTATTTCTTTTTTGCTTGTCGACAGGATCTGATGATTCGCTGTCATCATAAAAATAAGGTGGTGATGTGCAGCTCCCTGATGGTCAGCCGAGATAAGATCTAGCTAAACACCTTCTCTGTTAAATGATCCTTATGATAAAAGAAATGCGTCAAAATAGGATCACCCAGTGCTTAAGTACATGAAACTAAATATTTCTGAAAATCTTTATATAAGTGAAAACATGTTTCACGATATTTTTAATATATTCTTATAGTTTTTTAATGCTATAGAAATATTTTAAATATTTGAAATAAACCAGTTTACACAAATCTGCATCACTCCATGTGAAGGTATTCTATATGCAGGCAACGGTCTGCATACAAACACACACAGATACAGATAATTTTTAATTATATATTTGCGTTCAGCGAATTAACAAACGAATTTCTATATAAAAATGTATTAAAACTTTTTGTTTAGTGGTAATATACTGGTTTGATTAAATCGAAAAGGTATTATAATTCGAGGTAAAGTTTAAATTCATTAGATTTCAAACATTGTGAAGGTATTAAAACTCATTTTATTCGATATTAAATTTTCCTTCAACGAACATATCGGTTCGATTAAGTACAACATCTAGTTGAAAATGTTTTATAATTACAAACCGTTAGAACTTTTCTCAGAATAGTGTATTAAAAATTCCTTATTTTCAGTACAGCTGAAATAGCCAGGGTAAAATGAAATATTCGAGAACAGTTTTTTTCAGATTCTTACTTTAAGCGGTATTTGAGGTGCCTATATGCAGCCAAAAAGTTAGAGCAATTATCTTCGTTGGCTCATCCATAAAATTAAAAAAAAAACACAAGTTTGGCTTCTAACAATTTAAGATATAACAAATTTAACAAGTGAAAAATTGGGGTGGACAATCAGTATTATGATTTACTAGATTGTACAATGATGAAAGAGCGAAATTACATTAAACATATCTAATAAGAGTTTATTTTCAGTGCCTTGCTGCAGATAAAAACCATTGGTTTAAAAAACATGAACTTTACAAATTTTCTTCGGACAGTTTCAATCAATAAAATCATATTTTGGTAAACAGGAGATCATACCAGAACGGAATATTCTACCTTGGATCAAATGTATATAAAATATAAAATTTTTAAACCTTCAACACTCGAGAAAAGCTCCAATTTTTGACAAAGAACCCGAGTACCTTAGAAGCTGATTTTGTTGTCTGGTTCTAGATCTCTAAATTCAAAACAACATTCGAGTGGAAAATTGTTTATGATATAATCAAATTGTATAGAATTCTGCTTATTAGATCATGATTTTGTATTTCGAGCTGTTTAATTTAAGAAAACTGTTGAAACACCACATAAAAATGTTGCTTATTTCTGCTGTAAGGAAAAACAGTCACTAAGACTATTTATATGCATAAAAATTTTGAAATCATCCGCAAAAAGTAGATACAGCTAATTACTGATTTTTATGTCATTTATGAAAATCAAAAAAAGGAGGGACCTCCAAGTTGAAACCCTGAGGAACACCCAACATTGCTATATAATTTAGAGATCTGTAACCTATGTAAAAAGTAAAGTTAAAGTATCCAAAAGTCCAAAAGCTCTTAACCTGGCTAATGACAAATAATGGCCCTGATCAAAAACGTTTTGAATATCCGTGTATATGACATCCACATGTTATCATACATGAATTGGTTAATACAAGCAATATTTGTTTTACTGTACTGCAAATATGGGCATAAAAATATATTTCCAATGCTTTCCCAGAATTGCACAAAGTGGCAATGGGTTTGTAATTGATTATAGAGGATGGATCACCAGTTTTTAAAACTTGACATATTTTGGTAATGATATCCGGAAACTTGGACGCAGTGAGTGAGGGTCATGTGAAAAATAGTATGCAATACGAATTACCATTTTATTTTCCAATGTTTTCATTGCTTCAGAAATCACATTCTATGTGATACAGTTGATATTTATCAATTCTGATGAGTATAGTATATTGTCTGAAAGTTATTTGTAGCATTCTACGAATATTCTTTCCTATTATTTGGGTTTTCTACCACATGTATTATTATCCTCTTCAAAAACAAATCACCGAATCTACAAAATAATAGAATTATTGGAAAAAAGCCTCTGCGCCCGTGACGTTTACGTCAAAGGAACAGTCAGAAGTTATGTTTTGCAAATAATGTAAATCGGAATAAACATAGAAATAATGTATTTTGCTGACGTCTCAGAAAGTAGTCGCTTTCCGTTTTCAAAAAAAGAAAAATTAAAGAATTAGCAATAATCTTATTAAATGAAGATAAGTGCATATCGAATTGTTCTGTAGATATTTGTACAACCTGGCTACCAATGTTAAAAGAAGAACTTAACAAACTCAACAAAATCTAAAAGAAAATGTCATCAGTTCTGTGTTCTGTGTAAGTAGTAAGTATCTATGGGAATAACATAAACAGAATCTTAAAGCTATGTATTTGACATAAACAGCAAAATAAGAGTTCTTCCAAAAAAAGCTTTGAAAACGGAAAGAGACTACTTTCCGAAACGTCAGCAAAATACATTATTTCTGTGTTTATTCTGATTTATATTATTTGCAAAACATAACCTCTCACTGTTCCTTTGACGTAAACCTCACGGGCGCAGAGGCTTTTTTCCAATAATTCTATTATTTTGTAGATTCGGTGATTTGTTTTTGAAGAGGAGGTAGAAAACCCAAATAATAGGAAAGAATACGAGTATAGTATGTTGTCATTTGCATGACTTGGCTTCGAGGTAGAATATAAACTGGAGAAAAAGTTTGCAAAATCATCAACTACCATTTGCGATGTAGCCAACCTTTCATTGTTATAAGTGACCAGATCCTAGGATTCGATATTTATCTTTTGTACTGAGCAAAAGATTAAAATTAAATTTATCGAGCACGGTTACATTCTCGACGGCTGAAACATAATCTTAATAAGCAGAATCAATTTGCTGTTTTATAGTAGCCCTGAGACTTTTGAGTTGATTTAGGTAATACTTTGTTTTATATTTTTTTAAATTTTTGTCTACCAGTTCTTTACACAGAATATTATGTTTAATTTCAACATTACGCCATGGCGGGAAATATTAAATTTTGGTACGCGAATATACAAGTAGATATGCTGTTGATTTTTGGGAATACCAAAAAAAATGCAGGAGCAGCTCTTGACTTATACGCCGAAGGATATCCAGAGAGAAAAATTTGATACATATTTTTTCATTTTAATTTTTTTTTAACAATTTCTAACTTTTAACTTATCATATTTATTTTGGGACAACAAAGGCATGGTGGTATGATCAGAAATAGATCAACAGCATGTACAAATAACAGTAGATGACTTTTCTATTGGTATTAAATATTAGATGTTGAATGTATGAAAGTTTTACTATAATTTTTTCGACAATATTATTGACTTCTCGTTGAGAAGATTGTCTTTACATAATCTTTTCATCGATATACTGTGTGAGAGTTTCACTATATTTTTTTGAGACTTTTGTTGAATTCTCGTAAGGGGTAAATTATTATACAATATTTCCATTGATTTAGCTATATTCATGTAATGGTTGATCAGAATTAGATCAAGAATATACAGGACTATTCACGGAAAGCGGGTATTAGACACTTCTCGAGATCTGTCAAGTTTAGAAACTTGAAAATTCGTATTTTTGAGTATGGCGAATTTAACGGAAATATTTTCTACTTTGTGTCGCTTCCGTTTATATCGAAAGTTTCACCAAACTTTTTTATTTCAAATGGAATACTCTGAATAATATTGCATTGCATTTTAGCTTGGGTTTGTGTATCATAATGCACCCTTAAATTAGGTTTAAGGGTGCATTATGATATATTATCACAGAAAATATTAATTTTCCGTGATAATTAATATTTTTTTAAAATATTGACTGTTTCTATCCTTCGGAAAAAAATCGATACCTTCTATCATGTTTCAGATCAAGCAATTTTCTTTTCAAGCTCACACAAGTACCCCACGGTTTAACTAAAAGTGTCCTTATGTTTTCACAATGTTATACAGAGTGTTCTATTTTCACAGTTGAACATTATTTTACAATATCAAAAAATGGTTTTTTTAATGGAACCCCTGTATATTTTTACAGAATCCAATAGATTATTGCATTCTGAATCGATTGATATTACCTTCCCTATACCTATCTCTCCTGGTTTTCTCATCACAGAGGAATATTTGTAAAATGTACATACATCAAAACTGTTTGTTACTAAGCAATAAAAGTTACAACTTGGTTCCTTTCTTATCATAAAGGAGTATAATCATGTGGATAGTTAATAATTATTTTGTTAGTTATCAAGAAAATAACATCAATAAACGTCAAAAACAAAAGACCATTTTATTGTTAAGTTTATAAAAATTATTTTGCAACAAAAAATTTACAACGATGAACTAACACATTTATTAAACATTTAATGCAGCAACTGTTCAAAAATTCCTTCCATTTTGATCCAAATAAGTCAATATTCTGCGATTTACGGCACTTACCGTGGTTCGACGAATTTCGTGGGATCTAATTTCTGGAATACAGCTTGTACTTCAGATCTTCTTTGGAAGTAGCCGGGGTGGCATAAATAATATTTTTGATTTTACCCCAAAGGTAAAAGTCTAAGGGGGTTAAATCAGGGGACCTTGCTGGCCATCTCCAAGGTCCTCGGTACCCAAACCACTAATTCGTCATACACTTCCCATGTATTATGTGGGCCGCAACCACCCATTTGATAGTACATAGAATTATAAATATTTAGGGGCAAACTATCAATAAACGTGTGAGCTAATGCTTTCAAGATTTCCATGTATTTATTTCTATTTAAATTATCCTCGTAGGTATGATACTTAAATGTGTTATCTACTAATAAGTAGAAAACTAAATTTGGTCTGAAAATTCGATTCCCTTGCCACATGAGGATTTTGTTGTGCCCAGTGGTGCAATTTTCTTCTGTTAAAAAATCCTTCTTTGGGACATTTAGCATCGTCAGTCCAAATAATGCTTAAAAAAAAAAGGATTTTCTTGAAACCGCTTGACCACCTGCTCACAGAAATCTGTTATATTTTTTGAAATCTTCTTGCTTCAATAATTGTACTTTTTGATACATAAAGTTATGCATCTTGTGTTTCTTTAGAATTCGTTGAATAGATGAATACGAAAATCTTAAATCCCAACTAGCGCCAGGAATAGATCCCTGCGGATTTGCATAAAAGTAAGCCAGAACGTTAATCTCACTTTCTTCATTATCTATAACTGACTTCGGTATTGTATTTACGGCTTTAACTTTGCCAAATTTTAGAAGACTTGACCTGATTCTTCGGAATTTATTGTTTGTCATTGGTGGTAATTGTCGGCATTTCTCATTGAATTCTCTGCACGTTCTACTAATTATTTTGTTATTATTTCCATAAATAGACAACAAATCAGCATTTGAATAAAAGTTTGCCATTTTCCTCTAATAAACATTTTTACACGCTTTATATTAACTTCACCTGTAAGTATATTTGTTTTTGTTTGTTTGTATGTATGTATGTAACTTTTTCAATATTTGAACGTGATTCTCACCCACTTCAAAACGTCGGGTTAACCTGAAACTTTGCACACTTATGAAGGACCGACGACAATACAATAAGTTGACAACTTTGTCCTAATGTCCTCACCAGGATCATCACGATAAAAACCGCTGCCCAAGGAATCTCTACTTCCACATCCAGATTTTGTATCCAAGTCTTATACACACTAAATTCCAAAGTAATATTTTATTCCCTTTAATAATAGAGGCCCTTGGTTCTCGTACACACACTAAATCCCAATTTAATTTTTTACTCCCTTTAATAATAGGGTGAGGGTGGCAATGGGGATGGCAGAGGGGGTAGCTAATGCCAAAAAATTTTTTTAGACGTTTCGTTCTTGTATACACACTAAATCACATTTTAGTTTCTTTTACCCCTTTTAATAATAGGGCGAGGGTGGCAATGGGGGTGGTAGAGGGGGTAGTTAACGCCAAACATTTTTTTGAGACGTTTCGTTTTTGTATATACACTAAATCACATTTTAATTTTTTTACTCCTTTTCATAATAATGTAGGGGTGGTATTGGAGGTGATAGTGAGAGAGGAGTGGCTGATGCCAAGAAAATTTTTGAGACCTTAACTTTTCGTACATGCCCTAAATTGCAATCTTATGGACTCTTACTTACTTGTTTTGCTTATTTACCCTTATTTACCCCATTTACTCCCGAAGTCAATATCACAAACTATTCCAGAGCAAACTTGCGCACAAAAAAATGTACAGACAGATAGACAGACAGGAAAAATTTTTCGCTCAAATTTAAAATCTCGACGTTTCATGACATTTTAAGCCTAATTCAACAAAAAATATATTTTTTTACGTTACTATACTTCCACTGGACGTGGAAGTAATAAAATTTAAATAAAAAGGACTAATCTATTGTCGATATTTTGCCGGAGGCGCCGCAGTTAATAATATAACGTATTTGCCCTTGTATAAGCCCTTGTTAAACTCTAGTTCTAACTTTAATACATACATTATGATGTAATATTATTTATATACTACTAGCGGATACTCAACGGTTTCGAAAAGCAGGATGAATGGCAAAAGGGTGACTAAAAAAAATTATAGTTTAAGAAAACTAAAAACACGCTTTAATAGCTTTATTGTAAATAAAAATATAGTAAAAAGCATTCCAAGCTTTTTACAATAGAATATTTAAAATATGTAAATATTATTTTTTACTTTTTAGTTCGGTATGCTATTAAAGCGTGTTTTTCAGTTATTTTAAACTATAATTTTTACATTTGCTGCCTACTAGGTGACATTTTGAACCAGTGCTGTTGTTGCATGTATATTTTACAAACATTCGTCTATGATGAGAAAACCAAGAGAGATAGGTATAGGAAAGGGTATTTTTAATCGATGCAGAATTCAATAATCTAATAGATTCTGTAAACATATACAGGGGTTCCAGATAAAAAAAAAATGACTTTCTGACAATTGAACTAAAATAATGTTCAACTGTGAAAATAAAACACCCTGCATAAAATTGTGAAAACATAAGGATACCTTCAGTTAGACCGTGATGTACTTGTATAAGCTTGAAAAGAATTTTTTTTAATCTGGAACATGATAAAATATATCGATTTTTTTCCGAAGGATAGAAACTGTCAAAATTTTTCAAAGTATTAATTATCTCGGAAGATAGTAGGTTTAAAGATATATTATGGTACACAAACCCAAGCTAAAGTTTTATAATTAATCCAAATATGCAATAATATTCAGGGTGTTGCATTTAAAATATCAAAGTTTGGTGATAGTTCCGGTATAAGCGGAAGTGATATAAAGTTGAAAATATTTTCGTCAAATTCGCCGTACCCAAAAAAACTTCTTTATACGAATTTTCAGATTTCTAAACTGGACAGATCCCGACAAACGTCTAATACCCGCTTTCGAAACTGAAAAACACAAACTTTTCAGGTAATTTCTAATTAGTTTGTGTTTATTAATAATGATTCTTTAAATGTTTTTCTTTTATATGACATTGAAAAACATCGATATAAATATAAAAGACTAGATAATTTCGTATCAGCGTCAGCGTATATAGAAGTTTATGCTTGAATAATTCTTAAATAATGTATTTCTATAATAGTCAGTTTGTGAGATCGGTAATTGATCCATTCATCCAATATGGCTGATCCAAACTGAGAAAAATCCAATGAAACTTAAATAGGTACCACATGATATTGAATGAATTCCACGCAACTTGTATTGTTATACACAGTGATAAAACAATCTGCGTTTTAGTAATTAATTTTATATCGCTTCGTAATGTCTCTGACGATGATGCAGTAAATCGACGAAACGTTACAAAAAGTACTATTAGATTCGTCAAAAAACCAAATAAATCAATCGAAATAAACTGGTTATGTGAGCTCCTTTGTGTTAAAGCAGTTGGTTACTTGGTGGTGTAAAATATAATTCGTTTGAATAAATCAAAAATCGTAGTCGTTCAGACTAAAATTTGAAACACGACCAAATTTTCAAAGGCAAAAAATCATCATACGTAAATTTCGATATTGCAACCCTTACCTTTTTGAAAAGAAGAGAAGAAATTAAGTTTCCAATAGCACTGACACTCGCACTGGAAGTTGTGGTATCGTTGAAATCACCGTCGGTGCGGAACAAGTTCTGTTCAACAGGTACGCAGATATAAATGAACTTCGTCGTCGGCGTCACGGCGCTATATAATCTGTCAACTGTGAGTAGGTGCATTTAGATCTTGCGTATATCAGGTGGTGTTTTTGGGGTTTGCTATTTAGCGTTAATGATCATTGATATAAAATCTGGAAAAAATGTATAATGAATATAAATTAACAACGTCATAAGGCGTAAAATAAATTTAAAGCATAGTTTCATGTTGGCCTTTAAAGACGCAAATTGATAAATATGAGTTGAATATGGTTTTTAACAGTTCTTAAAAATCTTTGAATGAATTCATTAGGGTTTGAATAATTATATCATACAGGGTGTTTTGTGAGTATAGAATTATGAGACGATTATAGAATAACCTATATGTATACCTAATGCTCTTCGTTTCTGATATACAGCATGTTTCCTATTTTTTGCCATTTAGGTGATATGTTACACTACACTCTGTTTGGGAAAGACGAAGGGTAATAAATGACCATTATATATGCAAGAACTCGCTTAGACGATCTGATTAATTCGTTTAATTTACATTCTATATTTAATGAACCTAGGAATTTTTAATAGTTCGGTCACAGCTGTAGATTCTTTTTCAGTGGCTTTGGGTCGTAAACCATGCAGTCAATAACAATTTAAGTATGCAATAAAAAAACAAGAAACAAAGAAAAATTTTTTTTTTGTACCTAAAACTAAACCTAACTCAAACCAACAGAGATATTAGTTAAAAACGACAGGAATAGACGGCTGTAGATTATATTCTGACAAATTTCAATATCCGTGTTAAAAATATAATCTTTACAGGAATCTCTGGCCATTCTGCTCAAAAAATAACATATGAAATAAACAATACTCCGATAAATAACTATATCAAATTTCGCAATATCAGATTCGCAATAGAATTAACGCTGCATCTAGAGCACTCTGGGGACTTAGAGAGAGAGAGTATTTGACAACCACGACCTTGCTTTGTCAACGAAAATGGCTGTCTACAGAGCAGTTGTCATTCCAACACTGCTATATGGATGTGAAAGCTGGGTCACTTACCGTCGTCATGTGAAAGAATTAGAACGTTTTCAGCCAAAGACACCTCAGAAGTATGATGAAAATCCGTTGGTTCCATCACATATCAAACGTGGAAGTACTCAGGAGAGCAAACAGCCTTCCAATTGAGGTGCTTATTTCAAGAGCACGCCTAAGATGGGCAGGTCACGTTCATCGTATGCATGATAACCGCCTTCCTAAAAGTACACTTTATGGTGAATTGCTAAGCGGTAGAAGAAGGCGTGGCGGTCAGCGAAACAGGTTCAAAGACGCTCTCCATGAAAATCTAAAATCCTGCGGTATTGCAGACGAGCAATGGGAACAACTTGCAGCGGACAGAACCGAATGGCGAGGGGTTGTGGCCAGCTATCAAGGAAATGTTGCTGCAAGAAGGCCGAATCCAAGACCTAACCAGGTCTATGTTTGTCCTGACTGCGGTCGACATGTGCTCTACCGAATTGGCCTCTATAGCCATAGTCGTGTGCACCGTAGGTGAATGGGAATTACAATAGACTACACCTTTTACTTGTTTTTTATTGTACACAATTTATCGACTGTAACATTTTTATACTCGGACTCGACTAACGGCTAATAATAATAATAAATAATAAAATAATATCAAATTTAGGTCTTTTTCAATGAAAGACAAAGAATTTCATGAAATATTTAAGCGACGAAAAATGGCTCAATGTTTTTTCTGACCAAAAGGTTGGTATGAAATTTGTTGTCTTCTCTGACACTTTATCTTATTATTATTTATTTATCTTTTAAAATAGTAAGGAAAAATGTAAATGTTTGAGAAGCCTTGGTTAACGATTGTCATTAAGAAATTATCTCTTCGTTTAAAGGAATTACATAACCTAAGCAAAGTTGGTATTATCGATGAATAATACTTTAAAAAATATAAAACTATATATCGATAGTATTACCCGATCTGAAAAGCCTATTTATCTCGGGGCTGTTACAGAATCTGAAGTCCTGGACACTATTAATAAGTTAAAAAATTCCACTCCACTGGGCATGACAACTTCTCAATTAAAATGCACACAAGATTGTAACACCTCTATGTCACATAATAAATCAATGTTTTATTGAAGGTAGTTTCTCAAATTTGCTGAAAAATTCAGAAGTTATATGTTTGTTCAAAAAAGGCGATACAAAGAGATTAAGTAATTATCGTCCTATATCCCTTCTCTATTTTTTCAAAAATTTTTGAAAAATTATGAAGCAGAATTTTTAAATTTTTCGAGGCAAATAAAATCATCTCGCAGAATCAACATAGTTTCAAGAACAACTATTCTACTATCTCTGCACTAGTAAGAATTTTAGATTATATATATAAAAGAGTGTTGACATGGTCAACAAAGTTATGGGCATTTTTATCGACTTATCCAAAGCATTTGACTGCGTCAACCATGACACTCTTTTAAAAAAGATTGAGTGCTATGGTTTACGTGGTCAGAGTAATAAACTATTAAAATCCTACCTCTCAAATAGATCTCAATTTGTCGAATATTTCGGCGTAAATTCAAACAAACTAGATATCGATACTAGAGCGCCACAAGGTAGTGTCTTGGGGTCGTTACTCTTCCCACTGTATATTAATGATATGGAACAATCTATATACAGTTTTTACTGTGCATTTGCAGATGACATAACATTGATTGTAAGCGATATAACTATAGAGAACACTACATCAAAACTCAAAAAAACCTTGGAAAAATTAGTATTTATCTTAGAGGCTCCGGACTGACTATGAATCAAGACAAAACCTTCTCAGTTCAGTTTCATCCAATTGGATCCAATTAGTATTTGGTCCTGTGATAAAACTTAAAGGTAAATCTATTAAATATGTGGTTGATTTCAAGCTACTAGGAATCCATATTGATTTGTCATTAAATTGGAAAAAACATGTAGATCTTATTTGCAAAAAATGTGCTAGTCTCCAATAAGTACATTGTGCCAAATCGTCAGCTTAAATATCGTTCAAACTCTGAGGCAAGAATTAGATATGGTGTTATTTTCTGGGGAAATTAAGAAACATCTGACCGAGTTTTTATCTTACAAAAGAGGGTAATTTGATTTATGTTAAGAATAAAATTTTAACTCTTCCAAGTGTGTTCATCAAAATACTTACCATGAGTACTACTCGTCACGGTTCTAATCTTCATTTCAACATGCACCGTCTAGAATTATATAAGTCCAATCCGTATTATATGGGTGCAGTCCTATATAATAAGTTAAAATAATATTATAATAATATAAAATCTATAGTTGGTATCCAAAAATTTAATTCTGCTGTTAGACGATATCTCGTAAGTATATAATGCTTTCTATTCGGTTGAAGAATTTTTAACATCTGAACGTGTACCCTGTGTTTAATGTTTAATTTCAATTTTTCTGTAAATAATTGTATCTCTATATATATTTTGTTTGCTTTTCGTGTAATATGAAAATACCTTATATTTCCCATATCAATGTTTTGATCTCTTGGATGAATAAAGTTGTTTTGTTGTGTTCTGTTAGTTGTAAGGGGCCATCCATGAATTACGTCACATGAATTCCATGATTTTTGGAGCCCTCCCGTCCTTGTCACAGGTGGTCACATTTGTGTGATCCCCCTCCCCAAGTGTGACGTCACATATTTTGCAATTTTAAATTTAGAAATTATTAAATTAAAACAGCACTTCCAAAATTATTTATATATTTCTATTAAAAATTTAAAAATTCCGTTATATTATTTATGACTGGCATAGCAGTCACTTCGTTCTCGATTTGAATAATATTTATTTGTTTGTTTGTTCATTTGTTTGTATATTTATTTATCTATTTATCTATTTATCTATTTATCTATTTATCTATTTATCTATTTATCTATTTATCTATTTATCTATTTATCTATTTATCTATTTATCTATTTATCTATTTATCTATTTATCTATTTATCTATTTATCTATTTATCTATTTATCTATTTATCTATTTATCTATTTATCTATTTATCTATTTATCTATTTATCTATTTATCTATTTATCTATTTATCTATTTATCTATTTATCTATTTATCTATTTATCTATTTATCTATTTATCTATTTATCTATTTATCTATTTATCTATTTATCTATTTATCTATTTATCTATTTATCTATTTATCTATTTATCTATTTATCTATTTATCTATTTATCTATTTATCTATTTATCTATTTATCTATTTATCTATTTATCTATTTATCTATTTATCTATTTATCTATTTATCTATTTATCTATTTATCTATTTATCTATTTATCTATTTATCTATTTATCTATTTATCTATTTATCTATTTATCTATTTATCTATTTATTTAAATATTTATAGTACTAAATAATATACATATAAAGTTGTAAATAGCAAATAATTTTTGTTTAGTGCTTAAAAAACTGTGAATTATGCTGAGGCGGCGTTATCACCTTTAAATCTAACATTTATGTTATGAACGTTCTTGAGTTCTAAATGAAATTTTATTATTTAAATATATATATATATATATATATATATATATATATATAAAATTTTTAATTTCCACCAGGGATACAGTCACGGGCTCAAAAAAGAAAACTCTTTTTTAAATTCAAGCTTTCGAAACTTTATTGTTTCTTCCTCAGGAATTTAAATTGAGGTTAAAAAATGAAATTGACAAGTCATAAAGACAGAACCAACACAACTATTACAAAATAAATCACACTTGTGGACTACATTTTAATTTAATTTAAGTTAAAACCAAAAATCTTTAATCTAAAATCCAGATTTTAGATTAAAGATTTTTGGTTTTAACTTAAATTAAATTAAAATGTAGTCCACAAGTGTGATTTATTTTGTAATAGTTGTGTTGGTTCTGTCTTTATGACTTGTCAATTTCATTTTTTAACCTCAATTTAAATTCCTGAGGAAGAAACAATAAAGTTTCGAAAGCTTGAATTTAAAAAAGAGTTTTCTTTTTTGAGCCCGTGACTGTATCCCTGGTGGAAATTAAAAATTTTTGTTTTTAACTTAGACAGTCGTCTAATATTCGTCTCTATATATATATATATATATATATATATATATATATGTTGTTTTTTAGGTTTTCGCGGGTATTAAACGAAGTGTTGTTGTACTTCCGGGTGCTTTCCCGCATCGATGGTCGACTCCTCCAAGAGTCACGGTTGTCTAAACGACGTTTCGGCAGAATCTCATCTGCCATCTTCAGGTTCTCACTGAAAGCTACCTACTGCTGCTCCTCGTTGCGTTGAGTTCAGTTCGAGCAACGAACACTTCATATATATATGAACAATTGCGCCAATAATGTCGTCGGTGATATTTAGCAACGCAGTATTACAACTATGACCGAGCCGAAGACCCAGTTGAGAGACTGGAAAGAAGCAATAGTTATAACGCTACACAATGCTGTGTAACAAATTATGTTCATGAAAAGATCTTTTTAGGGGAGTATATCTGGACCAAATGAAATCTAGTTCAAGTGTGCTTTTAGAGGGCGCAATATTAAACATAATATTTTTAGTCGCAAACTCCTCTATAAACCCTTATTTTACTATAAGGAAAGTAACCAGACTGCAACCAAAGTGACAAGTCTGGCGCGTTAAGTGTAATAATTGCATATTACCATCAAAGCGCTAATGCTTCGATTGCAACAAACACCAGCCGAAAGACTGATCCTACTTAAAGGAGCTCTCTTGCCAGTCGTCACACACCACTTGCAGACTGCAGTTTCGAGCTGTTGGCTCTCGTCAGTGCAAGGTAGGCATGCGACGACCGGCACGAGAAACCTTTGACTATTTGGTACATCCCGGTATTTTTACAATAGCGACATGTAAAACAGTCAGCAGGCGCCATCTAGCGGTCCAGTGTCTGTTGCAATCGAAAAATAAATAGCCTGACTTGGCTTAGCATAGTTCAAGTGTGCTTTTAGAGGGCGGAATATTAAACATAATATTTTTAGTCGCAAACTCCTCTATAAATCCTGCTGACTGTTTTACATGTCGCTATTGTAAAAATACCGGGATGTACCAAATAGTCAAAGGTTTCTCGTGCCGGTCGTCGCATGCCTAACTTGCACTGACGAGAGCCAACAGCTCGAAACTGCAGTCTGCAAGTGGTGTGTGACGACTGGCAAGAGAGCTCCTTTAAGTAGGATCAGTCTTTCGGCTGGCGTTTGCTGCAATCGAAGCATTAGCGTTTTGATGGTAATATGCAATTATTACACTTAACGCGCCAGACTTGTAACTTTGCTTGCAGTCTGGTTACTTATAGTAAAATAAGCATTTATAGAGGAGTTTGCGACTAAAAATATTATGTTCAAATGAAATATGTTCATCATAATTAAGAACAGTTAATAACTTAGGCAATTATTAAAAATCTGTATGTTTGCTAATGGCAATTAGTAAAAATATTAAAACGACTACTTCATTATTCACTAAAGAATTTATCCTTATTCCTTAATATCTTCATAAAATACTAATAACATTATGAAACTTATGATACATCGGTCTTTGGAGAACTCGGCGGTAGATGTTTATTTAATGCTTTCTGTTAAAAGCTTTGCGTAATTGGTTTCCAAATTGAATTTAATTCTACTTACAAATTTAAGTATATAAAATATTGATTTTTGCAAAAACTCAAAGTCCTGATTTCCTGAAACCGTAAATATTGCTGGCAGAGAAACATTTTTCATACCATCATGTAGTCACCGAATTCTGAATAGTCTTTAAAATCGTAGTTTGTTCGTTTGTCAGTACTTCTGTTTAGAGGATCAATAATTTCGGCAATACAGCTGGCATCAACGGGAGATGAAATTCAAAATATAGGAACCACTAAGTAGTGGTTAATATATTTCTTCCTATATTTATTTTCAATAAACTAAGAAGAGTACCTGATGGGATGTTTAACAATAATATGAAAGTCGAGTAGACCATCCATGATATACTGTTTACCTCTTATTTGGGTTCTAAACTCTGCGAGAAAATATAAGATTTAATCAGGTGTACAAATTGAGCCTAGCGGTTTACCCCTCGTGGTAGGCCTTGGAAATTCACCAGGAAGTTGTTAATGCTCAAAATAAGTGACACCCAATCAACCTACCATTTGCCAAAAAATTGTCTATATTCTGTGCAACGTGGCAAAATTAATATTTTTGCATGAAATTTTTACAGTAGGTAGGTGCCAACAAAAGCTACAATTTAAGTTCCGAAACAACTTCCTACGATAATTACAGTCCCTGTAGTTAAATTGAAAAAATGGCCATGTTTAGCGGTTTTTACTTTTTTATGCAAAAAGTTATCGACCGATATTAATAGCCAAAAACTCATTTTTTTCGTCTTTTTACGAGCTATTTCGTATTTTTTGTATAAAAAAAAGGTTCTTTCTCATTAAAAACGCGAAAAAACATGTTTTCGGCACTTTCATGCCCTTTTTTCAACAGGTTCCAAGTAAAATTTGCTGTCCAAAACATATACATCTAATTAACACTATTTTTCTCCTAATTATCACGTTCACAAAATGCACTGAGAAATTTTTCGAAAAATAAACTATCTGACCTGGACTAGTATTAACTAATTTACGGTATAATTTCAAGAGAGAATGCGAGAAAATCGTGACTTAAAACCATGCCACTTTTCAGCGTTTAAGGTATACTTTCCACATTACGCCACAGATTAACGACTTGAATGTATATCATGACATAGCACCGAATTAAGGGTATGCTTTAAAGTGAAACTACGTGCCTTATATTTTTTAAATTATACCGCAGCGTAGTTCTATAGAGGCGCTGTATAGCGGTATAAATCACTAATACGCGGTGTGGGGTTGTCGTGTATTCACTTATGCATTACTGATGAGAGCTAACAAGCTCGAAACTAGTCTGCGGCTGGTGATACACGACAGCTCTGCATTGTGGTACTTTCTATAGGATATATCTGTATTCTGGGGGCTTATTGTAATCAGATTTTTATTTGCGTTTTCCGATTGAAGACGTAGTACGTCGCAAGTTTTAAGGACATTATTTTCAATTGCTTTGGAAACGCACATTATGCACCTTGATGGGTGGCATTGGCATAAGTTCCTTTTATAGGAATCAGTGGTCTATCGTAGTATCTAATTTACTACATTTTTATTTTCATAATAATTGATTTACTTTGCGTTTGTTAAAAATTACTTTCTCATCTATAAATAGTTTTTCCTTATACTTTATACTGTACCAAGATTCTAGTGTTATGATGGGGAAATAAAAACTGTTTGTAACTTCTCTAACAAAAAGATTTGTAAAACGCGATATAAATTTGTCAAAGTAAACAATACTTGTTTTGTTCCATCCATCGCTTCTGTAAAGCGAAAAGTTCATAAGTTGGACTTTATGTAAGTTTATTTAACTAAATACGATGTAAGTTCGTAGTTATTGTGCTTGATTGCCAGACAATTCAGCAGCTGAAAGCAGAGGGAATGAAACAATGCAAGTTTAAGGATGCACTGATAATCTATCTTAGGTCAGAAAATTAACGCGAAATCTTAAGGTGGGCGGAATTGTGAACTTAAATCGACAACCAGACAGATGCATGAATTTTAAAAATGCTTGAATTTATTATTTTTCCACAATGTGTACTACATAAGTTGATAATATATTAAAAGAAACTCATAGAAAAATTTCGCTTCGTAAATATGCCAAATTAAAATTTGAACTTTTATGTAAACAAAACCACGTGACTGAAGACGCTATGATATTGCCTTGACGTCATTTTATCGTCACTGATTTGCTCTGAATTAGCTAATTTACGTTGTTATCCTTAATCTTGTTATTAACTATTGACTAATATGACGGATAATATTGTCTGAAAGTTATTTGTGGCATTCTACGAATATTCTTTCCTATTATTTGGGGTTTATACCACATGTATTATTATCCTCTTCTAAAAAAAAATCACGGAATCTACAAAATAATAGAATTATTGGAAAAAAGCCTCTGCGCCCGTGACGTTTACGTCAAAGGGACAGTCAGAGGTTATGTTTTGCAAATAATATAAATCGGAATAAACACAGAAATAATGTATTTTGCTGACGTTTCTGAAAGTAGTCTCTTTCCGTTTTCAAAGTTTTTTTGGAAGAACTCTTATTTTGCTGTGTATGTTAAATACACAGCTTTAAGATTCTGTTTATATCCATAGATACGTACTACTTACACAGAACACAGAACTGATGATATTTTCTTTTAGATAATGTTGAGTTTGTTAAGTTCTTCTTTTAACATTGGTAGCCAGGTTGTACAAATATTTACAGAACAATTCGATACGCACTTACCTTCATTTAAAAAGATTATTGCTGATTTGTATTTTGTATTTGACATACACAGCAAAATAAGAGTTCTTTCAAAAAAAGCTTTGAAAACGGATAGAGACTACTTTCCGAAAATACATTATTTCTGTATTTATTCCGATTTATATTATTTGCAAAACATGACTTCTGACTGTTCCTTTGCCGTAAATGTCACGGGCGCAGAGGCTTTTTTTCAATAATTCTACTATTTTTCAGATTCGGTGATTTGTTTTTGAAGAGAATAATAATACATGTGGTAGAAAACCCAAATAATAGGAAAGAATATGACGGATAATGATTTCATAAGATGCTTGGCATATTAATCTGTAGCCACAGCATTTCTTTTAGATGTTTCAACATTTCAACAACAATGACGTGACGTTACCGGCACGGTTTACGTCACTAGGCAGGGAAAGAGCATGTCAATGGTTTTATATTCAGCAAAAATAAATCAATTTTTTCGCCTTCAATTTTTACAAAAAGGGGAAAATACGAGGAAGCATGTTTTTCTGTCGTTTATCTACCTATCTGTGATATAAAAAAACATACAACTTCCTCATCCCTCAACGGATTCAACCATTTTTTTGATAGGCTTTTAAAGAAAACTCGACAACAAAACAAAATAGTACTGGACTTTGTTTCTCTTACTTATTTCAGTAGTTTTCGATTTTTGAAATTTAGCTTTCTGCTAAAAATTTAAACTATTCTCTAGGAATGGATTGTAGGTTTCAATCTGTACATTTTTCTATTTAATCAATCTGGTTGACCTAGCAGACTGTGTTCAATAACTCAGAATTAATAGATGTCTGAAAAATTAACAGCTTTAACATATTGTAAAATGAGTAATCGTATTATTCCCCAGAATACGTTATCCAAGTGAATTATAATAGCAACAATAAATTCCATACGGGGGGATTATTCGCGGGTACTTTTCCTTTTTGAAATAAAGCCGACATGGGCGTATTTTAGCAAAAACCTTATCTTTTGACAGCTTGTTTTACGACTTGTTTTTATGCTGTGGTTGGAGTTTATCGGAAAAAATCTATCTAATATTTGTAACTGCATTAAACATAATGTGCATAGTATTTTATTAATTGATTATAATAATTATCTTTATTTGATTAATTAAGTTGTAGATTGAACGATTAGAGCAGTTAAGCGCTTTTCATTTTTGTTAAAAATAATCTCCAATGTGTCAAATAAGGTGAAAATGTATTGCGAATTGAAAATATTTTCACGAACATGACAATAAAAATATAGCTTTTTGCGCTGTTGTATAAAACATTCAGACCTACAGAAAAATAGTTCTTTCTATAAATAATCCCAAACAAATGTGGACTAATTTAAAGACGTGGGGAATAGTAAAGCATGACATTCCACCAAACCTTCCTGAGGATCTTTGTAATGCTAACAACATTAACAATTACTTTATGGATTCCATACCTAATCTAGAATCTAACGAACAACATAATGAGATATTTCTGGGAACAAAATTTATGGGTGATATTCAATTTATTTTTAAACCAGTTACTATTCAAAAAATTGTAGAGATCACAAATAAGCAAGAACCTCACACCATAGTTCCCGATGGATTATCAGCTAAAATGCTACAACTTGCTTTACCATGGATATCAGCCCCACTAACACATATTATTAATATATCGTTCGAATTAGGTATTCTACCTCCTCAATGGAAACTATCTTGTATTAAGCCCATACCAAAAAAAAATCCAGAACAACTTAAAGATCTGCGCCCTATTAGTCTGCTCTCGGTTCCTCTAAAAATTACGGAATCGGCTATATATGAACAACTCTCTGAATATATTTATCAACATTCAATAATTCCTTCTAACCAGTCTGGATTCCGAAAAGGTTTTAGTACTTCTACTTTACTAAGTAATATAACTGACGATATCTTGCGAGCCATTGATACCACGCAAGTCACCTCCCTGACATTACTTGATATGACAAAGGCTTTTGACTCTCTAGATATTAATTGTTTGATTGCAAAACTAAGCTATTATGGCGTATCTGGAAGTACTTTTTCCTGGTTTCAAAATTATCTCCACGGCAGACAACAGTTTACGAGTGTTAATACAGGAAACTCGATACTAACATCACATTATAGATCAGTTAAATCTGGTGTTCCACAGGGATCTATCCTTGGACCACTTCTTTCTAACATTTTTATTGCGGATATAGCAAGGCTCCCACTTAATTCAAAATTATATATGTACGCTGATGATATTCAGCTAATGCATAATTTCTCCTCTACAGAAGCTCAAATGGCTGAATTTTACATAAATAATGATTTACGTCTTATATACGAATGGACAATCCAAAATACTCTTATGCTAAATGCTAATAAAAGTCAAAATATTGTTTTTGGAACATCTCAGCAGCTATTGAATCTTAGAGAACTGAATATTCAAGTAAATAATGAGATCATTGCATCAACCAACAACGTTAGAAATCTGGGGTTAATTTTGATCCTTTATTAAATTTATCTAATCACGTAAATGCTATTTGTAAAAAAGCTTATTGTTCAAAACAGTTATACTCATTCAAAAAATATCTAAACACAAATACTAAAATATTGCTTTCTGAAACTATGGTTCTATCGCACTTAAATTACGCAGATACTGTGTACGGTCCCTGTCTCTCACAGGAAGACAAATTCCGTTTGCAAAAAATTCAAAATTGCTGTGTACGATATTTTACAACTGTGCCTCAATTTGGTCATATAACTCCACATTTACGTGCTTTCAACTTATTAAACATGTGCGAAAGGAGATTTATACATATTGTAGGATTCGTATTAAACATTTTCAAAACAGAAAAACCAAATTATCTATTTAATAAAATACATAGGCGTTCTGAAATCCACCGTAGGGATCTAAGACATGTTGAAAATAAAGTTTGTATTCCCGCTCACAAAAATGCATCTTTTTGGTCTTCCTTTTCATTCATAGTAGCATATATTATTAATAACCTGCCAGCTCAATATCACAGCATATCAGTGGCAACTGTAAAATGTAAGTTAAAGGAAGACATTATCCTATCAAGATTAGAAAACTTGAATATACAATTGTTCTAAATTAAATATTTTTTTTACATGTATAAATATTTCTGTACTCAGGAAGTGTTGTAAAGCAACATTGTTGATACACTTCCTTTTGGAAAAATGTATGTACCTGTACTGCTTTTTTTTTAATAAACGTATTGTATTGTATTGTATAAATATACTACACTGTCTCAAATATATAAATTCATTAGTTATTTTATAAAAAGTTTTGCTTGTCGTTGGCAGTCACAAAGATTTAACTTAAAATAAATTAAACTTAAATAAATTATATAAGATATTCTAAAAATTTAAAAATATGAAATCAACTTTAAGCAAACTACCTTTTTCACATGTTTAACGAAAACTTTATTTAACAAATTTTTTTCAATTATTAAGAAAAGCTTAAATACGAAGTTTAGTTGCAAAACAAGGATAACTTTTTTTTCAGAATAGAATTATATAAAAAAAATATTTAAAAAAAGCTTTTATTTAAATGCTCTAAAAAATAGAAAATAAACTTTGAAGTAAATCAAACCCATCATTTTATTACATATGTAATTTTTTTATGATACAAAAGCTTGTCGCGAGATTTTCCTATGTAAAGGAGATTGCTCGCGACAAGCTTTCATATAAAAAAATTGTATAATGTAACAAAATGATGGGTTTGATTTACTTCATAGTTTATTTTCTACTTTTTAGAGCATTTAAATAAAAGCTTCTTTCAAAAACATTTTTTTATATATTGCATTTTTTCTTTTTAGAGAGAGACGAAAATCACAAACGGTCGTCCGCCATGTTGAACTAAATTTTTGACTAGAAATTCGTAATATGCGACCCCAAAAAACTCCCAGATATCGATTTTGATCGATTTGGACCATATATAACAAAAGTCGTCCATTATATTGGTGCCGCCATTTTGAATTTCTAAATTTTGGCCAAGAATTCATAATTGGCGATCTCGAAAGCCCTCAGATATCGATTTTGAGTCGAATCGGATCATAACGGTAAAGTCGTCAGCCATATTGAAGCCGCCATCTTGTTTTTTCTTACATGAAAATGTTAAAGTGTATTGTTACCGGACTTATACACATGTGCAAAATTTCAAAGCTCTAGCTTGATTAGAACTAATCGAAATATCGATTGCAAGATTTGACCTAAACTAACTAACTAACAAACCTAACAAACAAACATTGCAAGTTAAATAAAAGCTTTTAAAAATAATAACATTTTATTTAGTTATAATGAATTTTTTTTTTAAGGAAAATATGTACTAGTAGGTGATCTGTATGTAGAATGGTAGTCAACTCTCAGTTGAATAAAACGTGGTTTTTGTGGCCCTGTAATAACTATTTTAACTCAATTTTCACAAAAAAACGTTTGGTCTTATGTTGTTGAACAAAGAGGACCTTTTTTGTGTAATTTTGATCAGAGTACCGTATGTTGGTATAAAAATTGAAAAAAATGGAATATATTTTAGATTAAAAGGCAATCTACCAGTCTCTTCTTTACTCCACTAGTATAATTTTATTTTGGTTAGTATAATGAAATAATAATCCTTATTGGCATTAAACAAGCACCAAATCTTATTGCTGTGACACAAAAGGTTTCTGAAATATTAAATAAAAACCTACTTTAAGGCACCACCTTCAAAGAGCCCTAGCTTCCTTAGGAAGCAATTCCTGGCACATGTCAGAAGTATGGAAATGAGAGAACCTCGGAGCAGGAGCCGGAACCGTGTTCAGTTTAGGGGTAGGGGGTAATTAGAGTGGTGGGAGGTAATTAGGGGGCGCAGCTTAGAGGGAGGGACCAGAAATGTTTATTGAGATAAGACATATAAACTGCAATATACAGTATATTTCCCAAGTCATTTTCCAAGCCATGCCAGGTTTCCAAGTCCCCTCGATCGAATTTTAATGATGCAAGGTGATTTTACTTTAATTGTTCTTTCTTATTTTTACTTTTAATCACCCTTAACTATCCTTAAAATTCAGCCGAGGGAACTTGGGAGACTGGCATGACTTGGAACATGACACGGGAAACATACTGTATGTTGCAGTTTACATGTCTTATCTCCATAAACATTTCTGGTCCAAGGAAGCCTTTTTTTATATTTCCGGATATAACAATAACATTACCTATATAATGAAATATCGCCCTGTACTGTAAATTAAATATACCTCCTCCCAGTTTTATTTACCACATATTTATTTCATTACATACAACATATACCAATATAAAAAAAGGTCTTTGGTCACGTCAATCATAACATCGTCTTGCAACGTCCTGAAGAATTATTTAATATCTTTACTAACCAGGCAATATTAATTAATAGTGGTCATAGATGTTAAGGATATCGCTATCATTGCCTACATTGAGATATACAAGAAGTGTGTGATCCTCTGACGACGGCTGAAGTCGGTATTGCTGCGTAGGTTACAACACACGATAGTCTTAAACAGTCCAACTATCTAGAAAAAATAAACAAAATATTAATTAACATCAAGCTAAAGAACCCGCAGCACAATAGCAGGCTGTATAGCATTTTACATCCATCCCTCTTATGATGCCAAGATGCCTTTATACAGTTTTCAGATCCACAGTAGTAAGTACATAAATCCGTTGAAGAGATGTTTATATAAAATACAGGCTACTCTCATAATAAAATTCAAACCCTTGAAGTAAATAATCTGCAACCATAGGATAAAATTCTACACTAAGAACGCTTGAATGACTCGCTAGTGTAAAAGTGTGCTACATAATTGACGTTATTTGGACATTATTGCGTGAATTTATTGACTCCTCCTGATGAGTGACGGTAATCTTTATTATGGTTCAGACAATATAAAACATCCTTACCGCATCTTATAATGTAAATCAAACCATAAGATACCCTTGACGAGTCATGATGCTTCTGTATCTAAAGCCGTTAAAGAGAGAGCGCTTATAATATATTTCAAACCCTTGAAGTGCAATCATTAGGCAAGTAATGAAAAAGGGTACTTAAAAAATGCATTGCAGATAAGACAGGTAGGCACAAAAGGTTCATCAACGCAAGATGTCCTAAAGATAAGACAGGTAAAATAATTGTTGATCGGCATAAAGATAAGGCCAGGTAGTTCGCAATTGAAGATATTTAAACCCCTTGAAGTGCAATCATAAGGCAAATATTTAAAATTAGAAAAGAAAGATAAAAAAGATAAGGCAGGTAGGTCGCAATTGTTCATCTCATAAATCAGTACAAAGATAAGGTAGGTAAAATAATTTTGTAACTAATCAAGAATGAATGTTGCAATAGGACAATGTAATGAGCGGGTGGACAGAAAGATGAACAGGTGGGACAGATGGATGGGCGGATGTATTTTGTTGACATTTCGGAAAGTAATCTCTTTCTGTTTTCAAAGCTTTGCAGTTTCATCTGACCCAATAACCACAAGTTCATCAGTACAGATGGAGTTTTCAGCAAAGGATTCAAAAAGTTTTGACGAAATTTCAGCAAAATAAGAGTTCTTCAAAAAATAGCTTTGAAAACGGAAAGAGATTACTTTCCGAAACGTCAGCAAAATACATTATTTTTGTGTTTATTCCGATTTATATTATTTGCAAAACATAACCTCTGACTTTTCCTTTGGCGTAAACGTCACAGGCGCAGAGGCTCTTTTTTCCAATAATTCTATTATTTTGTAGATTCGGTGATTTGTTCTGAAGAGGATAATAGTACATGTGGTAGAAAACCCAAATAATAGGAAAGAATATTTCCTCTGCATTTCCAGACACTGGTGTAATATGTCCGAAATAATACGAGCCAGGTTCTTGCACAAGAGAATAATGTTCTTCTGTTACCCACTTTGTATAGAATTTCCCGTCTCTTTTTTCGATACACATAGTTCTGTCTTTTCGACCGTCAAAATAAAGTCCTTATAATCGTGGAACGGATGATTTAAGATGCAAGCTCCTATTGAGATACATCTTCTTGTGGGTTACTACATTTGGCGCAGCTCCTCTCTAGTCCATTTCACTACTCCGAAAGAGTAGAGAAGGATCGGAATGACTAACATATTTGTAGCAGACACCTTGTTCTTTCCCGATAGTTCTGAAGACCAGATCTGTCGGAGTAAGTGTAAGACTCTCCCGCATCTAGATGGTGTAAGATGCTTCCGTCCACGAGATGGATGCGCGTCCTCTCCATAGTCACCGCATCGTCCTCTCTTGAGATGGATCAGTGCGCATTTGTCCAACCCGAATTGCGTACCGACAGCCTGCGTGTACTACTGTACTACCTTGAGGGATTGTTGGAGATCCCTTTCTGAGGAGGCATAAAGTTTAAGGTCATCCATATAAAATAGATGGGTGACCTTATGCCTCATATCGCCGGGGGTACCGCAGTTATAGCCACGAGTTTTCCGGAGCGAGACGGATAATGGTAGTAGTGAGATACAAAATAGAAGAGGGCTGAGAGAATCTCTCTGAAATACTCCCCTTCTGAATGTTACCTACTCTGTTTGGACTATTATGGTAAAGCGAGTCCTCCAGAGCGGCATAAATTCTTCACTACAGCTCACTACGGGACCGGGTACCGCAAGACATCGGAGCAAGTGAACAATGAGTTCATGCGATGTCATGTCAAATGCCTTGCGGTTCGTAAAAATTGAAATAAAAATTTTGCTGTGTTATCTTAAAGTATTACTCTTAAAATGCTACTGATTGAGCGATGACGCACGATTGTAGTATTAGCGAGACGTACATTTTCCCAAAGTTTTATTGAAATTTACCTATTTTCTTCAAAGAAATTTTCTCCATTTGTCTCGTAGAACTTATAGATCTCGAGATTGAAAAAACCGATTTAAAACACGCTCTAAAGAATTTAATTGTATAAGTAAACAATGCTCCGACCTCGCCGGAACTACAAAACTGAATTGTGAACTCAACTTGGCACCCTGAATAAGTCTTGACCAGACAATTCACATTTGGTATTTTTCAAGTTCTAATTTGACTCCTTCTATTTTGATAGAAAACTAATTACTATGATTCATCGTTAGACTATTTGTTTAACTGCATTACACATCAATAGTAGAATGTAGTTTTCGTAAGTTTGCAATGCCCTTCGGCAAACGAATAAAAGCTGCGAATATTACCGGTAAGCTTATTTGTTTCGCAAACTAATTATACATCATCAATCAAGTATTCCTCTGTTACCTCACAACGCCATATCTGCATATCTCATTAATGCGAGTAAACGAGTAAACAAAATATATCGACTAATTTTAATTTTATGCGATAAGTCAATACGTGTTTCAGATTAATTTGAAGTATTTGAATAAGATTATAAGTTGTGGAACAAAAGCAAAACGACAAAAAACGACTGAGAACGGAGAGAAAACGAGAACGACGATACCACTACTTTATAAGATAAAGATCGGACTTATGTGAAGTGGACAGAAAGTGTTGATAAATGTATACTTTATCCAATGTCAGTTTAAAGGGATATAAAAAACAAGAGCACGGCATTCCTTTGTAAATCGACCTCGAACGAGTACCATCCGCACGCGCAACGTACTTTTCAATGTAATACATATCCTACAATATTTTAAAAATTGTTTATTATACCTCTTTAACTAATAAATTATGATTAAAAGTGGTGAAATGATAGGTGGGTATATGTATATTGTATGTTGGTTTGTAAAAGGATTACAATATAATAATGTCTGTATAGTTTTGTATAAACTAACAACAAACTTTACTCACTTAGTTAATGACACTTTCTACATAACGTAAAAATTTTATTGACTCTTAATGTACGGAAGTATAAAAACTTGATACTATAAAAAATGTTACCGTCCAGCAAAAACCAACGGGGAGGTGTGAGTAGTTTTTGCCAGAATGAGAAGGGGAAAGGTATGGTGTATACGAGCACAACTGAAACCGTATAAAAACCAAAAGCCGGCAAAAACAGTCGGCATCTCTTCATTGTACATGGGTGGAGGTAAAAAAAAATGCTTGTCATAAGAAAAACAATAAAGAGATGCCGACTGTTTTTGCCGGCTTTTAGTTATATATATTATACAATGTTAGTAAGGTAGGACGTTAGAATAAATTTAACAAATCTGATAACAGTGATAACATTAATAACATAATATTTAAGTTTTGTTAAAAACGATAAAAATAAAATAAAACATAATTCTCATTAAAACGCCGTCGTCTCACTATCAGAATTATTCCTTGGTCTACACGGGACAATATCGAGTTGCTGGCCGACACCGCACCGAAATGGCATGGTCTACTTCCATAGTGCCGAGTGGTCTTTCACGGATTAATTTAAAACTGCTTCATCGCCCTTCATTTTCATTGTACCACGATGTTCTTTTTACTTTCCCAAATACGGAGTATATAGGGAAAGTATTGTGATCACGCAAAAAATCGACTTTGAGTTTTTGGTGGATTTACACATTATCAAGTCCTTAATGCCAGTATGAAATGGCATGACCAAGCTCCTAGAAAATGCAGGGAGGGAGGTTGTGAAGGGGCAGAAGAATTTAATAATTTTTTCTCTGTAACGGATGAATCAATTTTTATTAAATTTAACACACAGATAGATAGATACATAGATAGATAAACAGAGGAGCTGGTTATTTAGCCTTTACCACCGCGACCTTTTCAGGTCTATTGTGGTGCTCCCAGAGTACATTCCTTATAGCACCTCATCCATCTTTGTTCTTTGTACTAGACTCCCCAGCTTTGATGAAGGCCCTTTTGTATAGCTGCCCGCCTTTGGTTTTTCTTCTCTGAGTACTTGGAATCTCAGTCTCGCCAGGTCTTCACAGAGGCAAAATACGTGAACTGAGGTTTCCTCTTCCTCTTGACAGAACCTGCATATTGCGTCCTCTGCCAGGCTCTTTAGACTCATATGTCTATTGAGCTAGCAGTGCCCAGTTAGAAGATCTACTGTTATTTTGATGGCCTTCCTATTCTGGCTTAGTAGATTTTCCGTGAATTTGGCCGAACGTTCTTTAATGAACTTTTTAGCCTGTCTCTGTCTTGGGAAATTCCTCCACCATTCCAGAAATTTATTTTGCACACATTCCTTAGTGGCTGTTCGTATGCATGGCTTTACCATACCACAAAAGGGCTCAGGTCTTATTGGGGCTTTGAATGAGCCTTCCTTGGCCAGTTTATCAACTTTTCGTTTCCTCTGTGTCCCTCGTGTCCTGGTACCCATGCTAAGGTCACTCTGTTTTGACTTCCCTGCTCTATAAGGGCCGTCAAACAGTCCCACATCAATCTTGAATTGATTTCCTTGGAACTGATTACTTTTATTGCCACTTCGCTATCAGAGAAAAGGGCAATCGACTGGTTAACAGTGCCTTGTCCTATTATCTATCTTGCGGAACAGTGTATGGTGATCACTTCAGCCTGAAAAACCGTTGCGTATTTGCCTAGCCTTCTCGGGATACTGTCTTTGACGTTGTCCCTTAAATCCCGGCTCTGACTCCTTGTTCTGTCTTGGAGGCGTCAGTATTTCAGACTGTTTGTACTGTTATGGGCGAACTTCAAATGCAGCCGTAGGAGCCGTTTTTATGGCCACCATGGCGCACAGCCAAGCAAGCCTTTGTACGCCACCTAACAGCCTTATTTCTCCCGACTGCACTGTCTTAGTTCACCATACCACTGATCCATAGGTTATCATGTGGTTATACACCAGGGTAGTGATACCCTGGTGTATAACCACAAGTTCCTTTTGGGATTTAGCCCCCAGTTTTTTTCCACACATTTGCCTACACCTTCTCGGAGCGATTGTTGCTTTCTGTGTGGCTTTTTAGATGTGGGGATTCCATGTTAATTTTTGGTCAAAAATTACTCCTAAATATTTTGCCTCAGAGGCAAATGGTATTTCCAATCCGTTGAGCCTTAGGAGTTTTAGGTCTTCCAGTGCTCTTCTTCGTGTAAAAATGATGACTGTGGTTTTGTGGGAATTTATAGAGAGTTCTGAATATTTTACATAAGTGAGATATTAATACCTCTAGCCCCTTTTGGAGCAAGATTGGATATATTTCGTCCATCCTAGGAGATTTGAGTGGTTGGAACTTACTAATTGCTTATCTGATTTTGTCAGGTGATCAACCTCCAGTCCACGAATTTGGGCCGTTCTGGCCCTTGGTCTGGGTTATGCCTATCCTCTAGGTCTGTTATTATTAGTGAGCCCGGAAAGTGTGCCTCCATGAGCAATTTGATACTTTCAGTCATTGTTTACGTATAAGATTCAACACACAGATGCTTTCATAGTACCAGTATAAGATGGCATAACAAGTTCCTTCAAGAGAATACAGGGAGGGGGCTGCGGGGGTAAGATTTAAAGAATTATTATTTTTCTCTAAAACGGAACTAACAGTTTTAATTAAATGTAACACTTGAACACTCCCTCAGTATTATCAGTGTACTGTTCTTACTACTAAATAGAAAAGTTTGTCTGAGTTGTGTCAGACCGATTTTAAAAAATTGATTTTCATGTAAATTTTAGTTTTACTGTTCAATTTCAAGATAAACTATTTATCTCAACAATAATGTGGAAATCCAATAAAATCTTTCATTAAACTTTCATGGCGAAGAAACAGTTAGTCCACCCCTGGAAGACCACGTTGACCAGTTGATTCGACGAATCATCCAATCAAACAAATTAAGTAATTACATAGGAATGGGATTGGTCTATATCCTCAACTTGTTTGAAAATATGTATGGCCATTTTTACGATAATGTAAAAGAAGCTGAGTTTGCTTTGCAGAACCTGATTCGCATTCGGTCTCCTTTACGGTTTTTACGAGTTTTTCTATATTGTTGTTTATGTATGGTACCTATATACAAGAACAATTTATTATTAAGTCGTTTTTATATTGTTTGAGAATAGTTTCAGCTCGCTTGCTTATATTGATGTCTAAGGCTTTTGATACTGTGAACCACCAGGTACTTGTGCAAAAATTAGAATACTATGGTATAAGAGGAAATGCCTTAAATTTATGAAGATCTTACCTTGGTGGCCGTCAACAATGTGTCAAGTTTAATGGTAACGTATAACAATTTTCTAAAGTCGATTATAAGGTGCCACAGGAATCTGTCCTTGGCCCGGTGTTATTTATTATTTATATAAACGATATGTCTTTCAACTTAGCTTCCGAAGTGGTTCCAATACTGTATGCTGATGATGCTACATTTCTACTTAGCAACGAATTATCACGAAATCTACACCAAAACATCACAGAATCGAATAATTTGATAGTAGACTGGTCGGAAAGTAATTATCTCACCATAAATGAGCATAAGACTAACACTTTAAATTTTTCAACAAAAAAAAGTATTACCAACAACGAACCAGTAAAACTACTTGGAGTGTACTTAGACACTACTTTAAATTTTCAGCCACACATTGAGAAGCTATCTAAACGACTATCTACCGGCATATATATAATAAGACAACTTAGTCACAAAACTACATTGAACTGCTTAAGAATTGCTTACTTTGCTATTTTTCACAGCATAATGACGTATGGAGTAATTCTATGGGGTGGATCAAGTCATACAATAAAAAATTTTAAACTACAAAAAAAAGCTGATAGAATTATGGCACAAGCTAAATATGATGATCATTGCAAACCAATTTTTAAACACCTGAATGTACTACCCCTACCATCTTGTTTTATTTACGAATGTCAATCCTATATAAAAAAACTAAATGATGAGAACAAAGTGACTAAACAGGGGGACATACACTGCCATGACACTAGGAGTAAAACAACTACCCAAGTTTAGGTTATCAACATCGTAGCATACCTACTTATATTTGTCTTATAGATTTTTTTATGTGTTACCTGACGCCTTAAAAAATCCCGAAATGAGCACAAATAAATTTAAACATAAGATTAAGAATATTCTTTTACAAAATTGCTTTGACACACATGATGAGTATTTTGATTATTTTGACTCAC